>CM050167.1:221181630-221781630 GCA_027410445.1 Discoglossus pictus
CTGTGATATGCATCACTGTATTCAATGTGTTCTATTTCCGATATGGGACATTGCCATCACAGCCCTTTTTACTTCATCACAGCCTCTGGATCATTTTAATAAATACCACCAATTAATTATTGTTAGTCATTATCAACCTGACTTACAAGTTGTTGTTGCTCGTATATACAGGAGAAACACAGAAAAAGAAAACACAACCACTGATTTAAAAATGCAAAGAGGTACTTAAAGAGCGATTAACTCTTGTTAACTAAGGCAGTTACAGTGATAAATGGTTTCTAACAGATCTTTTACATCCGCAAGATGAACCTTTATCTTCAACACTGAACCTCATAGCAAAATGCAAAAAAGACTAATTGTTTATTATGGATGTTAGTTGTCAGACTGCAAAATATATATAGTGAGAGAAACGTGCATATTCGTAAACAGAGCTAAAAAGGGAATATTTGAGGATAATATTTATCGTTCGGTAAATAGAAGCGAGAGTGGTGATATGATAGAAACATCCAAAAAATGTTAATTTGTATATTAACATATATAAATGCTAGTTTTACCCAGAAAAATAGAGATATAAAAGCAAGAGATTAGGTGGAGATTCCCAGTTATTGCATCCACTGCAGTATTTTTTTTTAAAATCGGGAACAGAGGATAGCATAGCAGAGCATAGGATAGCATAGCATAGTATAGGATAGCATAGCATAGCAGACCATAGGATAGCATAGCATAGCATAGGATCGCATAGCATAGCACATCACATCCCATGCAATGCTTTGTATGAGAAGATTTGTAATTATTTTGCCAGAGTAGATAGTTTGTTTTACAGAAAGGACACAGGATACATAGAACAGTAATTAGCAGAAGTGATATGGATAAACACAGTAAGTTAATTGAAAAAAAATGTCTGGATTATGCATGCGTACATGGAAACAATTCACATTCTCAGCAAAGTTTAGGGAATTTTATTAGGCCCTTCCCTTTAGGAAAGGTGCAGACAATCTTAATACATATTCTCAAACGGATTGTACTATAACACGAATAGTAACATTACTTGCATTCAGATTGAGAAATATGACTCATTATGTGAAATAGAAACAGTAATATGTGATAAGAATTTAGGATTATGTCTTGGTGCAGTGACTTGCCTCACTGTTATGTTTCAGATATTAAATTATTTATTAAGTAGGTATTGGCATATACTGAAGTTATTAAAATATCACCTTGTAGCAAATAATATTGCTTTATTTATCAGTCCCTTTATTAAAAAAATACATAATAAAAGTATTGAAATGCTTTCTATATCGGGTTCAGTTTATATTAAATATAAAAACTGGCAAATATCTGTGAAAACTGTTATATGTTCAAAGTACATAGTCACAAAATACAGAATGGCTCGTGTGTATGTTTTTGGATTTTATGCATGCATAGATGCCATAGCAGCATTCTTGTAGTTAGGCCAGAACTACATCTTTAATATGTGTATTGCTCCCTTGTTAGTCCTCCACACTTGTGCTGCTCTGTTTACCGCCTGAGGCATACATGGCTAACAAAGGATGGAAGCAACGGATTAACCTGGAAATCAGAGATGTCAATTTAATGCTTAAGAAAACTTGAATCGGCGCAGCCAAGAGATATTGTGCTATTACCTGGAGAGGATTTGCCCTCCATTTTTAGGAATCCTGCGGGAGTACTTGCATTCCTTTAGATATTTGTGTAATTAATACATTGAAAAACATTTAATTGAATTATTAATTCCAAAGTGTATCATGGGCATGTTAATGGGTGTAATAAGGGTGTATTGTATGTAAAACACCAAGGCCTATGTACTGTACTCTTAAAAGTAGTGGTTAAAAATAAATGTATTGCTTAGTTTAAAAATAGTGGGATGAAGTAAGAGAAGAAATTGAATTTGGGGGCAAATGAGAGGGGTAATAAAGTAGGATTAAACTAGAGAGGTAATGATGAGTAGATGACTAAATTTGATGGGACATGAAGAGGGATTGCCAGTGTAATGCTTTGGCTATGAAATGAAGGGTAAATTGGAAAGAAGAAATAGTTACCTAGTTACACAGTAACTGAGGTTGAAAAATACTTTTAGCCCCTCAAGTTCAACCTTTTAAGATCTCCTCTGATCTGCAATATGCGGATTAGTTGTTAATTGATCCAGAGGAAAGCAAACAGAAAAAAAAAAACAAGTGAATCTTTCCCAATTGACCCCAGAAACTGGTGATCAGATTCCTCCCTGGATCAATTCTCTCTGGCTAATTATCCAGCATAAACCTGAATGCCCTTTATATTTAAAAATATATCCACTCCCTTTTTAAAGTTATCTATCGAATCTGCCATCACCACCTTCTTTGGTAGATAATTCTAGAGATTAACCACCCTTACTGTGAGAACCCTTTTCTTTCTTTAAGGTGGAATCGTTTTACTTCTAATCTCAAGGGATATCCTCTTGTCAGTTGAAAACCACTTGGCACAAAAAGTTCACTTGACAAAGCCTTGTAATGGCCCTGGATGTATTTATATAATGCAATCATATCCCTTCTTAGACACCTCTTTTTCTAGAGAAAATTTGATTAGTCTTTCTTCATAACTTAGGCCCCCCATCCCACTTATTAGTTTTGTTGCCCTTCTCTGTGCTTTTCCAGCTCTAAAATGACCTTTCTATGAAGTGGTGCCTGAAATTGTACTCCATATTCCAAATGAGGGCGTACTAGGGATTTGTATAGTGGCAGAATTATATTTGCTTCCCTTGCTTTTATACCCTTCTTAATACATGCTAATATTTTATTTGCCTTTGCAGCTGCTGCTTGGCTTTGAGCACTGTTACCTAGGTGGTTGTCCACTAGTACTCCAAAATCCATTTCAATATCTGATACCCCTATATTTGCTCCATTAAAGGTATATATAAGTTTCCTGGGTTTCAAATTTTGGTAAGAAACAGGCAGTGATTATCAGAAAAAACATGTGTTATATAGATACGTTC
Source organism: Discoglossus pictus (assembly GCA_027410445.1). Taxonomy (NCBI): domain Eukaryota; kingdom Metazoa; phylum Chordata; class Amphibia; order Anura; family Alytidae; genus Discoglossus; species Discoglossus pictus. The sequence continues at coordinate 221,184,617 of CM050167.1, forward strand.
AGTGTACTTCAGCTTACATAACCAAGTACACTGAGAAAGGCAGCAGGATATAAAGTTTGACCTTTCAAAGGAAGTACTTGCTGCAGGATGGAATCACATGTTTGGGTGGGGTCTGAGCTCACAACTGAATCAGAGCACAATCATATAGTCAGAGATGAACTTCTTATGCCAGGCTCCTTTGCCACACAGGAACCCCAGAGTTTAATACAACCTCTGCTTTCTCCTGATTGGCCAAAATGAATTATATATTTTATGGGAATTTCAGGGGTGTCAACTAACAAAAGCTGCAGCTTGCAAACTGAAGGTATTTATCAAACATCAGGGTGAGTTTGTAAATGTTTATTTTGGTATTTTTTCATGCAAAAAAAATATGCCTTTAAGTTTATAAATTACATGGCTATTTTTCCTTCCTAAATTCACAACTTTACATTTATTCGTATTAAGTCTCATCTGCCATTAGTTGCCCATTTTTCTAATTTATGCAAATCAATTTGGAGGGAAAGTACATCCTTTTTGATTTAATTACATTGCACAACTTTGTGTCAGCAGCAAAATTGGAGACAATACTTTCCAGTCCTACTTCTAAATCATTATTAAATATGTTAACAAGGAGAGGACCTAATAATGAACCCTGAGGAACCCCACTTACCACATTAGTCCAATCTGAGTATGTCCCATTTACAACAACCCTTTGCTTCCTGTCTTTTAGCCAGCTCTCCATCCATGTGCAGATATTTACTGCAATCCCTGTATCCTTTAGTTTGCACAATAGTCTTCCATGTGGCATTGTATCAAAAGCCTTTGCAAAATCCAAAAAGACTACACTGATTTGCCTTGATCTTCTTACTAACATCTTCAGAAACAAATTAGATTTGTTTGACATGACCTATACCTCATAAATCCATATTTACTTCTACTTATAATCCTGTTCAAATAGACATATTCTTGTATATTATATTAATACAAGTGACTTACAAAGGACTTACAGGTAAAAATACTGAACATAAATGGACAACACTTAAATCCTTACTACATATACATACTTATCACCTTATACCACGTGGGAATAAAAGTAAAATGAGTAAATTAAATCCAATGTGGTTTAGCAATGATTTAAATATCAGGATACAGAGTAAATGACAGGCATTTAAATTATACAAACAAGAGGGAGCAGAGAGTGCTTTATGTGATTACAAGGAAATCAACAAGGTTTGCAAAAGCGCTATTAGATTGTCTAAATTAGAAAATGCAAAATTAGCTGCAAAGGAGAGTAAGACTAACCCTAAAATATTTTTTAATATATTTATGGGAAGAGGGCCAGGAAGGAAGCTATAGGAACATTACAATGTGACACATGCCGTTTGATAATTAGTGAACTGGAAAAGGCAGATGAGCCAAATAAGTTATTTTCTCCAGTATACACAAGGAAGATACCATTGGTTGGTTGCAAAAAAAGGGGCTACACTATCTTCAACAAATAATTGGTTAATGCAGGAAGAAATCCAAAAGAGGTCGAAAAAAAATAAATGTTAATAAAGCCCCAGGTCCTGATGGAATACATTCACGGGTACTGAGGGAACTGGGTTCTGTATTAGCCAAACCATTATATTTCATTTTTGAAGATTCACTCAACAGAGGGTCGCTACAAGCTGATGTGATACTTATATTTAAGGGAGAAAGAGCAAATCCGGGGACCTATAAGCCTCACTTCTGTAGTGGGAAAACTTTTAGAATGGTTAATAAGGAATAGTATACACACATATTTCTATTTGAACAGGATTATAAGTAGGAGTCAACATGGATTTATGAGGGATAGGTCATGCCAAACAAATCTAATTAGTTCCTATGAGGAGGTTAGTAGGAACATGGATCAAGGCAACTCAGTTGATGTAGTAATTTTGGATTTTGCAAAGGCTTTTGATATAGTGCCACGTAGAAGGATTTGCAGTAAATATCTGCTAATGGATCGAGAGCTGTCTAAAAGATAGGATCGAGAGCTGGCTAAAAGAAAGGGTTGTAAATGGAACAAAAGTATGATAAAGTATACAAACAAATTGGGGATATACTGAAAGATTGGTCAAAATTACATTTGTCATGGTCTGGTAGAATATATGCTATAAAAATGTCAATACTACCCAAAATTACCTACTTAGCATTTTCCTTTGGAAATACCTCAAAAGATATTGTTAAAATTCCAAACTCTAATTAATGATTTTATGAATAACAACAAAAAACAAAGGATTCAATTGGATATACTACAAAGAAACTTTAAGAAAGATGATTTAGCAGTTCCAAATATTCTGGAATATGCTGAAGCTGTACGACTGACTCAAATTGTATCTTGGTTTAATACCAAAGACATGATAAAACATAACATAATTGAAAAAGATCTTACAGAATATTGAAAACTAGATTACTTAATTTGGAGTAAAGATAAAGATAAAAAGGATGTAAAAACACCTTCCCCAGGGATACATTTTCTGGTTAAAACTTGGTTCAAATGTAATAATAAATGGGGATTCATAAGGTTTCCCTCTCCGCTATCCACAATAAAAACCCTAAATGAAGGTCCTTTTAAATTTAGTAAAATTAACTGGGAGAGATGTAACCTTAAGTGGTTAGTAGACTTGTTCTCAAATGGGAAAATAAAAACCTTTGAAGTACTGAGGAGAAAAAAAAACAGTCTCCCAGGAGAAAAATGGCTGGAATATAATGCTTTATTTAAAGTTTTATCTAATAATGAGTATAAACAACTAATAAGACCAATTACAAAATTTGAAATAGAAATCATAAAGGAAGGAAGGAAAAACACAATAACATTTTTTTTAGATATGAAAGAAGTAAAAAAAAAACTATAAAAATTAGTAAATGGGAAGAAGAATTGGGAAAAATATGGAGCCACACTTCATGGTATAAAGCTTTTAAGGTGACTGCCAATACTCTAAAATGTGTTAACTTTAAAGTTATCCAAAGATGGCACTTAGTAGCAAGCCAAATCTCCAAATTTAGTAAAGGAAATTATATAGTTCTTTGCTGGAGATGTGAATCTGCAACAGGTTCTTTTGAACACATATGGTGGGAATGTGACATTGTGCATAGTTTTTGACCTTCATGTATAGATAATATGAAAAAGATTGCAAAGTTTGACATTGATTTTACACCTGAATTTGTGTTGTTCAACATGTTTTCAGATGATATGGGTTGTAAATTTAAATACATCTTAGTTCACATCTTATCAACCATGAAATGGCTGGTTGCTTTAAATTGTAAAAAAAAAACCTCTTCACACATGGGGAGAAGTAAAAGATATAGGTCCTCATTCAATTGAGATTTGACCAATTGAATGGGGCTCTAAATAAGCACACAGCATATTTTTTTTACAGAATTTTTCATTTAGTGAACTTCTATCCAAAAGCAAGGTCTTCATTAACTAAAAATATGCTATGTGCTTATATAGAGCCCTCTTCATTTGGCCAAATTGCATTTGAATGAGGCCCTAAGTGTCTAGAAATAGAGTTATCGAAAAAGATTTAATTTAATTTAACCTGAATACACGACTGAAATTTAATATCGCCTGGAAAATGTGTGATGACTACATAGAAACACTTAACTAACTTATGTCTCTCTTCTTCATTCTGTACTAAGTGGATTTAAAGATCGATATGTATTGATGGAAAATATGTATGTATGTTTATGTTTTGTATGATTTATATATGTTATTTGTGAGTTTTTTTTCAACCTCAATTACTATGTAACTATATAAATTCAGTTGAAATTTTACTCACATTTTACAACCTTAAACAATTGAGGTATTGGATCATGATCACCTATAGTGTCTCTTGTTCAAGATACTGATGAAGGCCTCAGTGCTGTGAAAAACATTTGACCACGCCATTACCACACAAGATGAACCGAAGGTAATGTGGAAAACAGAGGGAAACGTGAACATCTGAACCCTTTGTGGGTGACCATGACGCCTGTATATCGAGTACCTCAATTCTTTTGGCGTTGAGGAACGTGAATGAACTAACTACTTTTTTAAGTGTACATATGATTTTGGAAAATAAACAAATGGCTCACAAAGATTATGTGGTGAGCTGCTTCTTTTCTTTTTTTTTCACTACATCAGATTCTGCTGCATCAACCAAAGGGATCTTTGCTTTTGTTACCTTTGGGTGGCACACACCATATCAGTAATGTGGTCATCTACTCCTAATATACACATACTCAGCCTTATTAAATTGCGATTCAGTAAATTTAAAAGGGCTCTATTTAAGCACACAACATATTTTTTACAGAAGTTTTTAGTTAGTGAACTTCTATCCAAAAGTAAGGTCTTCACTAACTAAAAACTTCTGTAAATAAAATATTCTATGTGCTTAAATAGAGCTCTTTTACATTTACTGAATCGCAATTTAATAAGGCTGACTATGTGACGATGATAAATAAATATATATGTATGTTTGAAAGCATTAAGACTGAGCAAATTAAAGGAGCAAAAAATTTGTACAGCTATTTTTTTTATAAGAAAACACAATTTTGATGAATATGAAGGAACCCTGGAAGAATCCAGGATACTATATGTAAGTTGTGTGTGTGTGTGTGTGTGTGTGTGAAAAGGGAATTTAAAATTTCTATAGAACTGTGGTTGCATATATTGATGAAACCCTCTGCTTATGGAGGGAAAAGGTGTGTGGTGCCAGGTTCAATCTTATGCTAATATCTAACAAAGATTTTGGACTTCTCCTGTTCCCTCCTCCCTTACCTTTCCCTCCACTGATAACTACAAATACACACCTTCATGATCCAGCTCTCAGCATGTGATGTAACAGGCACAACATGAATTTATCACTTAATCAGTGCCTTTTTTTGTTGCACTACTTTCTTTAAGCAATAGAAAGTCATTAAAAAAGTTACTCATGGCTTAGATGACCCGCATACAATAAACATTTTATAAAAAAACATTTTTTAGAGCTCTTCTAAGATCTGGTGGATAATTTAATGCAGGCTGGAAATGGACCTCTCAACGTAAATCCCTGGAACTGGAAAAGTAAATTGTGGGAAGGTTGACTGGAAATCGGCCAATCTCACACTAAAACCTAAAAAAATAAAATAAAAAAGAAGCCTGAGCTGGGCTAATTGTGTCAACCCGCTCATAGTAGTTATTTTCTATCTTAATTATATCTTTCTAAATAAAAAAAAAACTGCAGAAATATTTTGTATGTTCATTACTGAATGTGGAAACAGTGGACAGAAGTAGCCTTATTCAATTAGCTACTTGCAACTGCTTTGAACTCATAAATGTGGCTTTGTGCGCAAAACTATAACTGCGGAGTGAGTAACTATAAAAACCCACCCCAAAAAACACACTCACATACAGAATGGGGGAGACACAGAAAGCCTGGGAGTGAGGTTGCAAGCAAATTACATCGGATATGTGGCATTTTCGACACATGCAAAAAATCGCAAACAGGATGAAAACAAGGCTCACCAATTCCAAGCACGCGGGACTTAGAAAATACACAACGGAAAACCCAGTAACACTTACACAAACAATGCCAGGCATGCAGGACTTTGAAAATAAAACGGCGAGGTGAAGCAGCCGCAGAGCAGGTAACTCTTAAAACCGACCCAAAAAAATAAATAATGTACACAAAATTAGAACACACACAGCACGGGGGGAGACACAGGAAGGCTGGGAGTAAGGTTAAAAGCGAGTTACACCGATATTTGGCGTTTTTCATCACACGTAAATCGTATAAGCGAGGAAAAAAATGGCGGACGAAAAACACAAAAAATCTGAAACAGGATGAAAACAAGGCTCACCAATGTCAAGCACGCAGGACTTAGAAAATATACGTCAGAGAACCCAGTGGCACACGGGACTTTGAAAATAAAACAAACGGCATTAGGCACGCACAGGCCAGGCACACGGGACTTAGAAAATACACAACGGAGAACCCAGTGGCACGCGGGACTTTGAAAATAAAACACATAGGAGAAACACACAGGAAAGGGACAGTGGGGAGATGGTGGAAAGAGACACATGCCATTCACAAGCACAAAACTGACAGGTTAACGAACCCTGCAATGAGCTGAAGGCACTCATCGCGGGGCTTGAGATGAGCATTGCGAGAGGGAGAGGCTTGCAATGAACGCCGAAGGTGATAATTGCAAAGCAGGAAGGTTGAAGTACACAAGGGGAGAAGCTCGGATTGAGCACTGAAGGTGCTCATTGCAAGCCACGTGATATGCGCCCCGAAGGCGCTCACCGTAGGGCTCGCGACGAGCGCCAAAGGTGAACATTGCAATGCAGGAAAGTTAAAGTTTACGAGGGGAGAGGCTTGCAATGAGTGCCGAAGCTGCTCAGAGGAGCAAAAGCCTCACATTGTGTGTCAAACAGCATTCCCAGGCTTCAAATGTTATTGCCGTGATTTTTTGACGGGCAATTCGCTGGTAAGTAATATTTGCTGAATATGTAGCAATATTGAGAGTGATTTTAAGTGTGTCGCATCCAAGGTCTTCAAGTTCCTCCAAAAGACTTCTTGAAATGATAGCTGCTGATCTTTTCATCCAATTTAAACTCCCAGTTAGAAGTATAGTAGCATACTTTTGAAATACTGTGAATGGGGAACTACTGATCTGCATAAACTATGTTTGGATATACAAAAAAGTGCAATGTTTACATCAAATTGGCAATGCGTACTTAATATACTAATAATATTACATGACCTACATCAAATCTAGATGTTATACATCAAAGATGAATGTAGTGTTTATGTCCTAGGTCCATTTAGATAAGTACATGCCCCCAATCCTAAGTATTAATTCTAGTAAGCGTCAGTGTGTATGAGTTCATGCTACTCTGTAGTTGAAACGACAACTTGAACAACTTGCTGCCCCCATAAAATATTCTTCCCTAGTGCTGGTCCTTGTATGGCAATACATCTCTAGATTGGGTTGCTTTTATATTTTTTGCACCTATGCAAATATTTAAGTTTTGGCTGCTAGGTTTCTGCTACATCTCATGGGAGAGAGAACACCACCTTGTTTCTGTATTTGTCAGTGACCAATGACAATATCAGTTTTAGGGATACCTCTGTTTAATTACTGATGGTTACTCACAATGGGGTAAACTCACTAATCCTATAACAAGGACAGTGAATGGCTACATATACACTGCAAATGCATTTGCTTAGTAAATCCAGAAGGTGAATGACTCCCCCATGCATATTATATGGGAAAAGCAGCAAAAAAGTAATATACATTAGGTTTTTCTTTTTTTGTTTAGCTGTATAAATTAGTTGTTGTCAAACTAGCATCCTAGAAAAGCCACATTGACCAGAACTTAGGGACAGCCCTATAACAATACAGGTGAGGATTCATTATTTAGCATGTCATGGAGCATGTAATTGACTCACCTGTATGGCCACAGGGTTCACCCTAAACTCTGGCCTGCCAGTCTAAGGACTGGTTTGGGAGCCACTGGAATAACTAGCTCTCATAGAAGCAGGGTATGCTGGGAGAGGAGTGGCTATAAAAAGGTGATCACAGAGTCATTCTTCTCCTGGAACCTGGTAATGAAGAATATTTACAGGGTTGTTTGTTATTTGCATTAGTGTATGATTGTCCCCATGAAAGAAATAAAGCTGCATCTTAAAATTATATCTACATTTAAATTATAATTTAAAATTTTCCCTTGACAAGCAGTAATTCAGTACTTGAACAAAACATTATTTTGTTAAAATACATATATAATGAGCTTGTAATGTTTAGTACGACAAGCTCCTTTAACAAATTCACAAACCTTGGGAATTTATTAAGCATCTCTGATGACTGAGGGCTGTTATCTTAAATTTTCCCCATAGGAAATAATGCCTAGTAAGTACAATGAGCCCCCCCCCCCCCCAAAAAAAAAAAAAAAATAGGAAAAATCATTTTTTAAGAACAAATTCCAGATAAAGATTATTTTTTATAGATTTCAGGTGAATGATGTGCAGGATAGGAGCGGAGAGTACATTATCAAAGCACGATGAGACAGACTCCTGAAATCTCAGGTAGTGATGGACACTGCAATTGGACTCTGCATGGTAAATACTTTTGTAATGTTTATTTTACTTGAAAAATAACTCTTACACTAAGCCTTACTGGTTAAAACTGAATGTAGAAGGTTACAGTTGGATCCTGGGAAATATCTGACTATCAATGTTCTATAAAGGCAATACCATTCCAGCTGTAGCTCTTTGTTTTAAAGGTATATGTAAGTTAGGTTGGTTATGAATGCATCCTGTAGAATGCATCATAACCCACCTAGCAAAAAATGTTTGCATGAAAAAATGCAAAAATTTTTTGCAGAAAAAAAAAAATTGCTGGGGGTTATGTAGACACCCCCAGCAACTGAGATTTGAATATTGGATATCTATTTTTTAATGAGATATCCAATAGGCAGCACATGTGCATTCTGATTGGCTAAATGAAAGGAAAGTGTCTGAAATCAAGAATACAGGTGATAACTGAGCATGCCTGCACAATCCCCAGGACAAAGTAGGTTAGATTACGTCATTTTTTTAAACCCCCATTAATGGTATTTTTTCACAGATTATCAATTTAAGCATATGTATCACTGTTCAATTCCAGTCAGAGAACCAAGAGGTCACACCACCCTGAAGCCATGCAGGATTGGGCCTGATCAGTACTTGGATGGAAGACCACCTAGGAATACCAGGAGCTGCATGCTGTGGCCTACTGGAGAAGGAAGTGGTAACCCACTCCAGTATCTCTGTCATGAAAACCAAGTGGATCAGCATGGTGTGTTGCAGTCAATGAGGTCACAGAGAGTCAGACACAACTGAATGGCACAAACTCAAAACACATCACTGTAACTATTAAAATAGTGCAGAATGTAAATTGTCTTTTTATATATCAGCTGATTGTTTTTTCTGAAGTTCAGCCTAGTTTCAAAATTGTACCAAAATATGCAAAACATGGGATAAAGTGGAGGTTCGGGTGTTCTTCAGAAAACGTTGAGCATGGTATTTCTCCTTCCCAGCTCAGATGTCCATTCTTATTTGGCGTTGAGAATACAGACTGTGAATAAAAATATATATCTGCTGTATGTTAGAGTTTCTTGAGCCACTATCAATCCCATTAAATTCCCTCAACGTGTAAATCTGTAGCCCGTAATGTAGCCCTCAAGACCTACAGCTATTACATTGGCCTCATGAAGCAACCCGCTGACGATCTGCGGGTTATGAGCGAGAAAAGCCTACGGGATGTGAAAATTTGAATGGCGCACCTGCAAATCCTTTGATCTGTCAAGCACGTAACTGTTACGTTCCAATTTCGCTATTAAATTACAAAGAATTCACTGGCGTTGAAACCGGTAACCCGCAAATGGAGCCCAAAAGCCAACCGGTACTAGACGGGATGCACAAGGGGGTTAAAGTCCTATCCGTAGCACTGTAAATGCAAATATAAACACACTACTGTACTTAATATTAAAGGGAAAGTGATATTAGGTATTAGAAATAATAGCACAACATTCTCAAGCTCGCCTCTGCAATATAATTTTTTTATGTTTAATTTATGTGTTATATTGATCCCGGCAATCAATGTGTTAATAAATATAATGGAACTTGCATGGACTAGAATATCATATTTATTGACCTACTAATATTTCATTATTTCTGGAATGTGTGTCCGATCGAAACTCGCAATTGAAACCCGACTTTGAAATCCAACCCCCATTTTTCAGTGATGTCATGATGACAATCTCTTTTGCCATTGGCTCCCTCTAAACCTGTAACTATGGGTTTGGCTAATTGATCATGATCTTGCCACACATGCAACGTGCACAAGAATGGTTTATGGGTTTGCGTCTCAAACCCGTAACTCGTGACCTGTTCTACTTTAAAAGCTCTGTAACGCGGCCAAACTTCAAGCCCGCAGCCGATGCAGGTGTCACGTTGGAATTTAGTGGCTATAGGTGTATTGGTAGTAACTCTTTGTAAGTAACAAAGATTTTGAGGTATTCTTGGAGAAACATTGCAGATTGCCATTCACACATTGACTGGGGAAAGCCATTGAGTAACAAGGAATGTGTTTAAAAGGTCATTTGGTCATACATGACAGTACACTTTATGTTGCAAAGATGTTAGAGAAAGATTCAATACTTTTCCACTGAAAGGACTACAGTTCCATCATCTTCCCTGCTTGGTGGTTTCCAGCAACAACTCCTTGCACTTCAAACACAGGCTTGTTTGAATACAATCTTCCTTCTCATCAAGGGCTCTGTTTCTACAGGTTTACAAATTACTTCCTGTGGGTAATACTAGAACAATAGGAAGAATGGACCGGATAATGTTGATGCACAGCAGGGATTTGCCTTTGACTCTGCTCACAGAGAGCAACTGGAGTCTGAAATTCAGTGTCATGCTCGTATCAGCTGTGAATATGGACCAACATCCTGCTCTGTTTTCATTGAGTCACATAGTGATATTTAATAATATACTGTTTATTGCATTGTAGTATCAGTGGTTCATTAGATAAACAGTGTGATCATTAATTTTGTTTCATCAAGAACATACAGCCTTACTAGATTGCGATTCGGTCAATTGAATAGGGCTCTATATCAGCACATAGCATATTTTTTTTACAGAAGTTTTTACTTAGTGAACTTCTATCCAAAAGCAAGGTTTTCACTAACTAAAAACTTCTGTAAAAAAATATGCTCTGTGCTTATTTAGAACCATATATTTAATTGGACGAATCACAATTTAATAAGGCTGATAATGTCTTAAGAGTTTAAATTGTGTGGGGCACAAAAAGCAATTGGTGGGCTGCCAGCTGAACAGTTTTTGCAATAAAATATTACAGGAGGGTGAAATGCTGGGGTGGCATTTTCCCCTTAGCAAATACACACAACAGCCTACCATGATGCACATCTCATTTCCCTGTGATGCTTAGTGAATCGTTCCCCTATGTTTTAACTAGATACATTGACAATATTTTGAAAATCCTTTAAATTTGTGTATTACAGCAATATTCACATTATCTAAATTTCCCCTTAAAAGCAGTACATGCGTATGGATGAAATATATAAATTTAAAGCAGTCACTTTATTTTCCAATAACTCGGTGTATATATGAAATTTGAGCTTTGTCTTGGGGTGCTTTTCTCTTTGCTCAGTTCTGAGATAACCACTGGTCTAAATCTCTTATAATAAAACATTTGACATGAGTTTATTGGTGTATCTTTCTTTCTTTTACACCCAACCAATCAAAATGATAATATAGACAAACTGTGAACTGCAAACTGCATTATCCTGCAATTTCTCATTATTATGCAAAAAAATCTTATATTCACAGCAACTGTCTCATCTATTTATTGTCTGGTTACTCATCTGGAAATTTTAATACTTTCTTCAGGGGCAGTGTTGGCAATAAAAATAGATCTATATATCAAACCTTTAACATCTAGCTATCATTGTGTGCCATAATACAGATGGAGTGGCTATCAGTTCTGTTTACCATGTGTTTTTTCCCACCCTTCCCATGGAACATCAATAGAATCAAAACGAGGTAGTAATCTATATCATGCAATATTTTACTTTCCTAGACATATAAAAAATTCAAAGTGAACAGTGATTACTAATGATCATAAAACAAAACACACACCAACATTTACAAGGACAATGCCAGAATTATTAATCATATTATGTGCTTATGAAGTACTTGACTTGATAATGTGAAAATGTTTTTACAAAGCTTAAATTAATTGAATTTAGACTTTCATTTTTAACCATTGTATTGTTTTGTTTTAATGGCGGTAGACAATTTGCCTTTGTTCATAAAGGGATTATACACCTGTGACGAATGGGAGGAAAAGGGGGATTTAGATAAAATTTCTATTTGGTTCTGCTACACAAAATTGTAATATTGACTGTATAAGCAATCTCTAGGAGCAGAGTAATCAGGGGCGGAGCTACCTGTTGTGTGCACCAGGGTCCTCCTCTGCATATCTCCCGCTGGCCGTAAATTAGTCATTGCCTGTTTAAAAAAAAACAATTTGACTTTAGCTCCAATATGTGGCAGTGATGAACATTCCAGCATGCTGGGCATGCGTATCAGGGAAGAGGTGATATATACAGTGTATATATACAGTGTATATATACATATATATATATATATATATATATATATATATATATATATATATATATATATATATATACATGTACAGTGGTACCTTGGGTTACAACGCCCTTGAGTTACACTGTTTTTGGGTTACACCGCTTTTCCTCTGCAATTTCCTGCCTCGGGTTACAACGCTACCTCGGGTTATGCAACATTGCTTCAGACTTGAAAAAGAGAGATTAAACCTCTTAAAATCTTGTCAATAATGTCATAAATAAGATATTTTGTCCATATATATATATATATATATATATATATATATATATATATATTAATAATTACAAAATTATTAGATTACTGAATATTCACGGCTGCTTCACTCTTCAGTTATATGCTCAGCTTCCCAGAATGCAGTGTAATAACTGTTTTTCTCTGAATTCTGAGCTGGAAGCGGATTTTTTTTAACTTGTTTTAGATGTTCAAATGTGAACACAGATGTATTATTCATTTATATATATATATATATATATATATATATATATATATATATATATATATATGAATAATACATCTGTGTTTATATTTGAACTTCTAAAACAAGTAAAAAAAAAATATATATATATATATATATATATATATATATATTTTAGAAATTGAGATTGTTACATTAATGTACAGGTTAGATAAGCTGATGATATGAAAGGACACATAATATGTATTATAATACATGCTAAGATGAGCAAAGTGTCTGGATGTAAAAGCTGAATTGAGTACAATGCTAGAACATAAAGTGGAAGACATTCATTAGATTACTTGACAAGTTAATGATTGTGTGGCAAGAAGACAACTTCAACGATTCAGGAATGAGGGCTTTTTCTTGGGTAGCGCACATCTGACAGTTGCCGTATTTAGTATGGGTTAGCAGGGAATACAGACCAGATTGTGTGTCAAAAGCATATGTTGCTTTAAATAACGCTTCCAGGCATATTCTGTTTTTCCCAATGGCAAGTGTCATGCCATGGGCTAGTCTTTCTATAAGGCAGCAGCCAAAGAGAAGCTAAGCAATTTCCCATGTTAGTTATCGTGGTGCCACATTTTACAGTATGCTTTTGAATGATGATTTTATTTTGTTGTTCCTGTTCCTTCGTACTGCACTGATTGAAAAAATGTATGAATTAATTGTCACAAAAGAGAACAAGATGAAACAATATAGTTTCATTATTTACTCTTTCGTTATTTTTATTTCCTGCTTCTTAAGTTTATCTCTGCTACATTATTAATAGTTTTAAACTTCAAGTTTTAAACAATATGATACATTGACAATATGGTGGAATATTAAACAGTAACAACACTTGGAGAAACAATAAACTACACTAACCATATCATAACAAATTATACATTTTTCAAGCAATCATGAACATCATTTTTGATTTGGACATTACAAGGGTATGATAGCAAACTATTACCATATATTTAATATGAGACTGATAGTTTTTAGGTAAGCCCATAAAGCTTTATTATTATTGGGTTGTGTAAAATTTACATATAATCTAGTCAGAACCAAACCCCACAACCAGAATGGCTTGATCAGTACACTCACAAAACATATTTGACATGTGCACAGAAAATATATAAAGTCTGGACTTAAATACAGGATACAGAAGATGTTACAAATATACAATTGAGAACTACAGTATATGAAATAAGAAAACAAGTATTTTTTCAGTCGAATGTTATTAAATCAATTTATTAAAGTAGTTTTCCATTGAATGTTTGTAAGGTTTTCATTCTATTCACTAAGCTTTTGCTTCTTTATTATCAATAATAATTGTTAATTATTTCCTGTGGGTTTACATTATTGCAATATTGCTAGAAAGAATGTGAGCATGTGCAGATTACATGGAGACATTGGCAATAACAAACTATGATTATATTTTTAAATGACATAATATTTGGAACCTTTACAGCCTTATTAAATTGCGATTCAGCAAATTTAAAAGGGCTCTATTTAAGCACAGAGCATATTTTATTTACAGAAGTTTTTAGTTCGTGAAAACCTTGCTTTTAAATAGAAGTTCACAAACTAAAAACTTCTGTAAAAAAATATGCTCTGTGCTTAAATAGAGCCCTTTTAAATTAACTGAATCACATTTTAATAAGGCTGTTAATTCCTTGTGTGTGTTATTTAACAAATTAGGTGGTCCATTTACATGCTCCTTTCTTTGTTTCTTACCATGAAATGTGATTGCCAGTTTATAGTTCCTTCCAAGAAATGTAATCAGTCAATAACCAACTTTTTCACTTTTCTAAAATTATGAATGTCACCCATTATCTTTTTCATACAATATTTCTTATGTACAGGACATATACTGTATATACTCGAATATAAGCTGAGTTTTTTAGCCCTTTTTTTAAGGCTGAAAAGGGCCCCCTCGCCTTATACTTGAGTCACCTGTGTCTCTCCACCCCCATGTCTCTCTTTCCCCTGTGTCTCTCAACCCCTGTGTCTCTCTCCCCCCCACGTGTCTCTCTCCACCCCTGTGGCTCTTTCCCTCCCCCTCCCTTATGATCCTCCTCATCCTCAACCCCCCATCCTCATCCTCAACCCCCCCATCCTCATCCTCAACCCCCATCCCAAACCCCCCTTCTCAACCCCCCTCCTCATCCTCAACCCCCCTTCTCACTTTACCCCTCTAATTACCTCCCCCTTTCCCCTCACTTTCCTTCCATCAGCAGCTGCTCCTCCGCTCCTCTGCGCTCCTTCCGGCTGCGTCGGGACCCGGCATATGCTAATGACGTGACATCACATGCGCGTTACGTCATTAGAATTGGCTGGGCCCCGACGCAGCCGGAAGGAGCGTGGAGGACCAGCTGCTGATGGAAGTTAAGTGAGGAGAAAGGGAGAGAGGAGGTAATTAGAGGGTTAAAGTGAGGAGGGGTTGAAGATGAGGAGGGGGTTTAGGATGAGGAGGAGGGTTTAGGATGAGGAGGGGGTTTGAGGATGGGGGGTTGAGAAGAGAGGATGAGGAGGGGGTTGAGGAGAGAGGTTGAGGATTGGGGTTGAGGATGAGGAGAGAGGATGAGGAGGGGGGTTGTGGATGAGGAGGGGGTTGAGGAGAGAGGTTGAGGTGGGGTATTGAGGTTGAGGAGGGGGATTGAGGATGAGGAGGGGGGTTGAGGAGGGGGGATGAGGAGGGAGGATGAGGAGGGATGATGAGGAGGGGGTTGAGGAGGGGGGTTGAGGATGAGGAGGGGGTTTGAGGATGAGGAGGGGGTTGGGGAGAGAGGTTGAGGAGGGGGGGTTAAGGAGGGGGGATGAGGATGGAGGTTGAAGAGGGGGGTTGAGGAGAGAGGATGAGGAGGGGGGTTGAGGATAAGGAGGGGGTTTGAGGATGAGGAGGGGGGTTGGGGAGAGAGGTTGAGGAGGGGGGTTAAGGAGGGGGGATGAGGAGGGAGGTTGAAGAGGGGGGTTGAGGAGAGAGGATGAGGAGGGGGTTTGTAGATGAGGAGGGGGTTGAGGAGGGAGGTTGAGGAGGGGGGTTGAGAATGAAGAGGGGGTTGAGGATGAGGAGGGGGTTGATGATGAGGCGGGGGTTAAGCAGGGGGGATGAGGAGGGAGGTTGAGGAGGGGTTGAGGATGAGGAGGGGGCTTGAGGATGAGGAGGGGGGTTGAGGAGAGAGGTTGAGGAGGGGGTTGAGGATGAGGAGGGGGGTTGAGGAGGGGGTTGAGGAGGGAGGATGAGGAGGGAGGATGAGGAGGGGGGTTAAGGAGGGGGGTTGAGGACAGAGGATGAGGAGGGGGGTTGAGGAGAGAGGATGAGGAGGGAGGATGAGGAGGGGGGTTGAGGGAAGAGGATGAGGAGGGGGGTAAAGTAGGGTGATAATGGAGGGGGAGAGAAAGAGACACAAGGGAGAGGGGGGAAGAGACACAGGGAAGGGAGAGGGGGAGAGACACAAGGGAGGGAGGGGGGGAGAGACACAGGGGAGGGAGAGGGGGGAAGAGACACAGGGGAGAGAGAGGGGGGACACAAGAAAGGGGCACAGAGGGCACACAAGAGGGGGACACAGAGGGCACAAGAGGGACACAGGGGGCAGCACATTTCCCACCGTCGGCTTATACTCGAGTCACTAAGTTTTCCCAGTATTTTGTGGTACAATAGGTGCCTCAGCTTATACTCGGGTCGGCTTATACTCGAGTATATACAGTATTTATTTGGCTCCTCATTATACAATTGTCTACTTGATCTAACCATGGCATCTACATATGGTTTTCAATATCTAAAATTCCTGTCTTTGAAACTTTAGTTTTTTATATTACTGTCTTCTTAAGTTTTAGGTTCCTTTCTGAAAAACAGACCTGTTGCCTTTACAATAATTCAACTTTTAAGGCATTTCCTACTTTGTGCAATACCAAACAGATTGCCAAAAAATAAAAAAATGTAATTAAACCACGAAGATAGCAAAATAGATATTTTAAGAGTTATTATTAAACTTATATTACAATAGGATCAAAAAAATACAAAGCTTAATATCAGCATCAAAGCTACTGAGGGAAATATACATGTAAGAACAATGCTCGAATTTCTGTAAGCTTCTCAGAGGAGGCAGAGTAGTTCCTTGAAGACCGCATGGGGAAAATTTCAATGTTAGCCTTAGGGACATGGAACACAAGGGTATTTTCAAGCATTTAATAGAGCACATGTTAAACATTTAAAATTCATTTTTTTTGCATGAAAAAAATGAAAGTAAAACATGCTTACATTTAGTTCAAACTAACAGGAAATGCAGAGAGCATACTTTAGTCTTTTGATCTCATTGGCTGGCAAAGGTTAAACTTCTGAATACGTTTTTGTGCTCTGACACTATTTGAAAAATTAAAACAAACTGGATCATTACATTTTACATAGTTGCATATAGTTACATATTAATTGATGTTTCAGCCCATCAAGCTACACCTTTTCAGAACTCATCTGATCCTTGTAATACGTGGATTAATTGTTAATTCATGCAGAGGAAGGCAAACAGAAAAAAAAGTGTAAACATTGCCAAGGAAAAAATTCCTTCCTGACCTCGGTTACTGGCACTCAGACTCCTCCTGGGATCAATACTCCTTCTCTAGTTATCCAGGGTAACCCTAAATACCATTTTGTATTCAAAATATATCCAACTCCTTTTTAAAGTTATCTATCGAATCCGCTGTCACCACCTCCTTTGGTTTAACCATTCTTACTATGATGAACCCTTTTTTTTCTTTATGATGAAATCTTTTTTCTTCTAACCTCAAGGAATTTTCTTTTGTCAGCTGAAAAACAGCTCACTTGACAAAGCTTTATATTGACACTGAATGTATTTATATAGGGTCACATCCCCTCTTAGGCACCTATTTTCTAGAGAAAATAAATTTAAAGGGATATGAAAGTTTTTAATATTAAGATAAACTACCTGTGTTGTTTGCATATGAAAATACCATATAAAAACACAAGTTTTTAAAAGCTCACATTTTACTCACTGGATATTTCCAAATAGTTACAACAAAAGTCTGCCCCCTGTAATTCATGTACACGGTGTCTCTGTAGAACTAGATGCAGTAACCAGTCACAGATTGTCACAGTAGCATTTCAAACCATGCTGTTGAGAAACAGTTTGTGAATGGCTAGTACATCTAGTACCAAGGTAAACACTATGAGCACGATTTAATTGCAACCCCACATCTTGCAGGATCCAGTCCGTATGTCTGCAGGCATGCTGATTCCCGAGCTATTCAATTAAAGTAGCCAGCAAGTTACAAGACCAAAGCCAACTCTGTAAACCATGCACTCATTCGTAGCAGTTCAGGGCGGAATATGATCAATTAAGCAAGACCGTAACCTCTCATTTCGAAACAGCCAATAGAAAATGAGACCGTCATCATTACAGCAGTAAAACATGGAGGTTACATGTCAATTAATTAGGTTCGGGGTCCGATATGAGATGGTACTCACAAACCCTCAAAATACAGAATTATGAAAGTGAATGCCAATACTGTTCTAGTCCACCGGGGTGGCCTGATATGTATTAACTCATTGATTCCTGAGATCGAAATAACCCCGAAATTAAACATAAAAATCTAAAAAAATGTTTACAGCCAACTTGCGAGCTTGAGGTTGTTGTGCAATTAATTCTAATATCTTTCATTGCTTTCCCCATTATTTACAGTGCAGTATTGATTTGTTATTTGCATTTACGGTTCTAAGGACAGGTGTTTAACCCCCTTGGGGGTCCTTTCTAGCACTCGTAGGATTCTCTCCTACATTTGCCATTTACGGGTGTGAAAACATTTGCGGCCTTGGGGAATTGGAGCAATTGAATAGCGATTTGCGATTTTAGCATTCGTAACTCTTGAGAAAGTGAAAGATCAAAGTCATCGGGAGGCTTTAAGTTCCAGGTTTAACCATAGCAAAGTTTTCAAGGCCATAACCCATAAACCATTTGGAGCCTGCAAAAAAACACCAATTGAATAGCAAATTAACTTACTGCCTCACTTACGGGCTCCAGTAATTTATGATTGCTCAATTGAATTGGGCTCTATGTGCATGAGCTGCTGAGTGCAGACTTTTGTTGGGACTATTTGGAAGGTTTCATTAAGTAAAAACAGACTTTTTAAGCATTTTTAGATTTGCAAACATACCCTTAAGTAGTTTATTGCACTATTAAAACAGGGATCCTTCCATATCCGTTTAATTTGGTTAGTCTTTATTCATAACTTAGTCCCTTCATTCCCCTTATTAGTTTTATTGCACTTCTCTGTAATTTTTCCAGCTCTAAAATGTCCTTTTTATTAAGTGGTGCCCAAAATTTGATTCTATATTCTAAATGAGGGCATACTAGGGATTTGTATAGTGGCAGAATTATATTTACTTCCCTTGCTTTTACACTCTTCTTAATACATGCTAATATTTTACTTGGCTTTGCAGGTGCTGCTCGGCATTGGTCACTGTTACCTAGGTGGTTGTTCACAAGCACTCCTAAATCCTTTTCTATCTCTGATACTGCTAGATTTGTTCAAATTAGATTATAAATTACATGCTTATTTTTCCTTTCCCAATGCATAACCTTAGATATATTTGTGTTAAATCTCATCTGCCATTTAGTTGCCCATTGCTCAAAGTTATGTAAGTCCCTTTGGAGGGAAAGTACATCATTTTTTGATTCAACTACCTTGCACAACTTAGTGTTATCAGCAAAAATGGAGACCATACTTGCCAGTCCTACTTCTAAGGTAATAAAAAACATATCTAATACTGAACCCGGAAGGACCCCACTTACCACGTTAGTCCAATCTGAGTATGTTTCATTTACAAAAACCCTTTGCTTTTGCTTCCTGTTTTTTAGCCAGTTGTCAGTTCATGAGCAGATATTTTCTGCAGTCCTGTATACCTTAGTTTGTACAATAATCTTCTAATTGGCACTGTATCAAAAGCCTTTGCAAATTCCAAAAATACTACATCCACTGAGTTTCCTTGATCCAAGTTCCTACTGACCTCCTCATAGAAACTAATTTAATTTGTTTGACAGGACCTATTACACATAAACCACTGTTGACTCCGACTTATTACCTTGTTTGCATGAATATATTCCCTTATACTATCTGTTATTAATCTTTTTAAAAGCTACCCCAGAAGGGAGGCTTACATGTCTATAGTTCCATGGATTTGCTCTTGCTCCATTCGTAAATATAGTTATCCTGTCAACTAGTATCAAGGTTGTGGTGAGTCTTAAAAATTAAATATAATGGTTTGGCCATTACATAACCCAGTTCTTTCCATACCCTTGGATGTATTCCGGGGCTTTATTAACATTCCTTCCTGTGCTAACCAATTATTTGGTGAAGATAGTGTAACCCTATTTTGTTCCAGTGTTCCAACCACTGGTACCTCCCTTGTGTATACAGATGAAAATAACTTATTTAGCCCACCTGCCTTTTCCTGGTCACTATTTATCAGACAACCAGTTTCGCATTCATTTTCTATTTGAGGCAATCTAATAATTTTTTTACAAGCCTTGCTAAATTCATTGTACCGGATAAAGCTATCTCCATTCCTACTTTCTTGTATAATTGAAATGCCTTCTCAATCTTTAAATCATTGATTATTTACTCCTTTTACTTTTATGTCCACATAGTATATGCTGGTATGTATGTATATTTAATAAGACTTTTAATGCTGTCCATTTATTTTCAATCTTTTCACCTTTCAGTTCTTTGTCCCAGTCTATATGTTTCATTGTTGCCCTTAGACCATTAACATCTGCTCTCTTAAAATGCAGAGTTTTGTTGGCCCCTTATAACTTTATTTTTGAACTCTACCTCAAAATGAGACAGTGTTGTGATTACTGTCCCCCAAAGGTTTCAATATCTAATATTACATCAGTGTTATTTGTGATCACTAAATCAAAAATAGGCTCATTGCTAGTAGGTTTGTGTATAATTTGGGCCAGAAATTGATCTCTGATTGTACTTAGGAACCAGCTCCCCTTAGCTGAACTGCTGGTCTCATTCACCAGATTATTTCCGGGTAGTTATTATTATTAGAACTTGCCCATGCTTAGCTGCATTTTGAAACTGTGCAGTAATTGCAATTCACCATGTTTAATTATACTGTATTTGTGGGTTTATAGCATACTCCTACCAATATTTATTTTAGAATTTGTTCCCCCACTATTTAACTCCACCCACAAGGTTTCAACATTAACCCTAATTGCACCATAAATATCTTCTTTGACTGTAGGCTTTAAATTCAGGCTTAACATACAGACAAATCCCTCCACCACTTTTACCATTGCCCCTATCTTTTCTAAATAGATTATAGCCATCCAAATTAACAGTGTAGTCTGATGCTCTGCCATTCCTGCCCTCCCTCTCCTCCAGTAGAAATCTTTTAACTGCGTTAAATAAGGAACAGCTCTATCTAGTATTGCCATTCCCGAATAGACATCCCTAACAAGTTCACTCAATCTGGAAAATCTGTTGCTGCTTGCAAACTCAGAAATAGCCTTTCTCTACCCCTGATCCCTCTGCTTCTCATTGCAACTGTAACCCAGCTACTTCCCTGGACATCCTAACTAGCCACATCTCCACCCTCCATGCTAGGCCCAGCTAAACTGTGCTCAGTGAGCAACAACTCCCTTTCCAGTGTAGCAATATCTCCAAGTGCTGCAATTCTCCTATTGAATTCTCCAATTTGAGCTTCAACAGAGGCAACATGCTACCACCGGTCACAGAGGTATGGGCCCTGGATCAGCTGTTCCAGCAGTGCACACATGTGGCAGGATGAACATTGAGTGGGACTGACTCACAACTACAAATTACAAAGATATAGTGAAAAAAAATTCTATCTATTTGCACAACAGAGTGTCTTTGATTTCTCACACTTACTCTACAACTGTGCTCACACTAGAACTGTTTGCAAGCTCCCAAGTTTATTCATAAGTACCCTCCTTCTGATGCTACAATGAAAAAAATATTTCCATGTATCATTTATAAAGATCTATTCAGCCCCATCTATACTTTGGGAATTTTTGCCAATGTGATAAATCATTAGACCTGATCTCCCCTGTTCCACAATACTTATCAATCTATACAATAACCATTACAAATTCTGCATATTTGCTTCATTATGCCACTCCCTTTCCATTAACCTTTGTAATTTGAGAAAAACGTATATTCCCTAATTGCAAGTTACATTAAATTTCCTAATAGGCATTTTCAGTCACTGGCCTGCTATAATTGCAAGCATTCACTTATTCCAAGTTGAATTCAACATAAATTGTACATCATTGGGTTACTAAAATCTTTCTTTTGCATTAAGAGGGTTAATCTATTAGTTTGAGTTTAAGTATATGTGCTATCTGCACAGACAAAGATGAAGGTTAACACTGTTTAAAGATGAAATATAGACCTTCCTGTGCAAAACCACTGTGTTGCAGTTTAATTAAAAGAATTCATTAAATAGCTGCCCCATCCAAGGTAATTAGTATGTATAATTTATGCTTTGCTTAATACACAAGGGCAGTAGCCTGAATAATAAACTCAAGTTAACCTTAAGTGGAAAAGATTGAATGGTCACATATTTATTTAGCTTAGGTTTGCTATGGAGCTGAGGGTAAAGAGGTGAAATTTTCTTCTTGTTAATTAATTAATTTTCTTAAAAGACCTGCTGTCCATAGAGGACAAATATATTCTGCACGCATCTGCAAACATTATTGTTGTGTGTGGATGGTGGAATTCATTTCCTACATCAAGAAATGTCAAATAGAATAAGAAATGTAATTGTTTTTTTTACACAGGAGCTAATTAAAATTGTTAAAATGAAAGTAGTCTAATAGCGAATATATGAGAGACCGGGAGGAGGGATTTTCAATTCTATTATATTTAGGTCAACTTTCATAGTTGAACATCCCTTTCTCACCTGCACATAGCCAGAATCAGGCAGTTGCAGTATGAAATGAACATTCTGCTTTCCTTGCTCTTTACTAGTCCCTCATGCACTGAACAGAAAGGATGACGAGGAGCCTGGACACAAAAAAAGTTTTAAAAATAATTCTCTAAATATGCTTTTTATACCTGACTTACATACATGGTAAAGTTGTTTGTTACCCACTTCACACACTCAATGTTTTTCCCTGTCTACAGTAGTACTTTAATACAAAGTGGGAAGTCCATTCCAGAACCAAGAAGAATGCAGGTACAACACACCCTGCTTATTAGTGAGAGGGTGGCGAATTACACAAGAATGTGAAGACTTTCTACTTTACAGAAACAGCTGTCGTTGGTATAGAATAAAAGCTAGGAAATCCATCCCAAGATTAGCAGCTGTGAAAGTTATGATCATAAAATCTGTTTTCGAGAAAATTTTGGATCAGTATAAATCCTAAATACATCTGTGTAGTTTAAACATTTATAATGATTTTCAGACAAAATAGCTGATGTCAATTTAGTGGCAATGATAGTCAAATGTAATTCAATCCTATTTAATAAATCGAATGCAAATCATTGGGAGAGATTCACTAGGTCATTGCATGAGTTGTGATAGTTTGCTATTTGGTTCAATGAATTTCCAAAATACATCATATCCCTCCACGGTATTTTTCTAAACCTAGGCCCCTATTAAACTGAGCAATTATTGGTTACTGGAGGCCGTAATGTAGCCCGTAAACTAATTTGCTAGTCAATTGGCATATTTTAACCGCCTGCAAACGATTTGCGGGTTACAGACTGAAAATCCCTGCGGTTGTCCAAACCGTAACTCCAACCCATCTAAGCTTTTGATCTTTCAAGCCTGAAAATGTTGCAATCGCAAATCGCTATTCAATTGCAACAATTTCTCAAGCCCGCAATTGTTTTCAAACCCGTAAATGGCAAATGTAGAAGAAAATCCTATGAGTACTAGAGAGAACCCGCAAGGGGGTTAAATAAATGATCGTAGCACTATAAATACAAATAAAAAAATCAGTACTGCACTTTAAATGATGGGGAAAGCAATGAAAGACATTAGAATTAATTGCACAACTGTCTCAAGTTGCAAATCTAAAATCCCAATTTTTTTTTTTATGTTTCATTTCCGTGTTATATCAATCTCGGGAATCAATGAGTTAATACATATCAGGCCACCCACATGGACTAGAACAGTATTGACATCTATTTTTATAATTTTTTACATTGCCGGATTGCGAGTCTGATCACATATGGGTCTTCTAAACACTAACTGATTGATGTTTAACCTCCATGTTTTACTGACGTAATGATGACGGTCTCATTTACTATTAGCTGTTTCTACATTGGTAGTTACGGCCTTACTTAACTGATCATGATCACGCACTGAAAAGCTACTTACAATTGCATTGTTTACGCTTTTGGCTTTCGGTCCATAAATTGTGGGCTTGTTCAATTAAATCGCTCTGTAATTGTAGCAAATTTCAAGCCTGCAGACTTACGGTTAGTATAATGTAAACTGTGGGCTTGCAATTGATTAGGGGACCTGGACCCTCATTCAATTGTGCCGTTACTACAAGTTACTGCCCTCCAAGCCTTTGATCGTTCAAATCTGCAAGGCTAAAATTGCTAAATCGCTATTCAATTTTTACGATTCCTCCTCGCTAACCACTCCGTCAAGCACGCAAATGGCAAATATCTAACCTCAAGTTACTGGTACCAAGGAGGTCTCGCAAGGAGCTCAATGACAAATTTAGAGCACTTTAAAAGCAAATAAAAGAAGCAAAACTGTACTTTTATTAAGAGTGAAAGTGATGTTAGGTCTTAGACTTAATAGCACAACATTCTCCAATACGTTATTTCATGTTCAATCCTCATGTTATATCGATCACGACAATCAGTATGAAGTCCTACGACTTCAACCTCCAAGTTAAATAACAAGTTATGGCCTTGCGTCAGCGATTATGTTCAAACCTACAAATGCTACTGTCGATAGCATGGTTTCTGATTTTCGCGACCGGCGCCTAACTTGCGGGCCCGGCCAATTGAATAGCATTGCAAAAGTAGAGCAATGGGAACCCGCAACTCAATCGCAGGCATTTGGCTGTCTGCGATCGAGTTGTGAGCCCCAAATTGAGTGAGGCTCCTGGTGTCTAGGTAACCAAACAGCCCAAACCAAAGTATTGCAACCCAGTTGAGTTGTATCATGGGTGTGTATTGCATGTTAAGGCTTTGTTGTATGTAAACCACTTGGTTGGATCAAGATTACATTATCCAGTTACAGCTTTTCTCTACTGTTTGCCCACCACATCCTAGATATCTAACATCATAAACTAAAGCATTGCTGAGTGCCTATAACCATAAAAATAATTCATTTTTGAATTATGTTATTCAATGCTAGAAACACAAAATAATGACCAATACTTTTTTTTTTTTTACTATATTTGCCATTTGTTGCATGAACCCTATTTTAACAGAATAGATTAAATACTTATAACACAATGCCTTCTATTACATTTAAATATGGATTATGCAATGTATTTGAAATATAATTTAATTATGAACATATTAACTTTTTGTGTTTCTCACAGTGAATAACTAAAATTAAATTTACTGGGCATTAGTATATCACTAATCATTTAGATTAAAATGTGGTTTGAGACTTACGCTCATCATGGACCTCATTTGAATTCATTAATGGTAGCAGAAGTTTTCTGCTGTGATAGAATGTGATCATTGCTGCTATTCTTTGTGACTGTCCCCCATTTTATTTAGACCCTCTATTTATTAATATACTATATATTACTATTATTATAATTATGTTTATAGCCAACATATTCCATAGCGCTATACATACAGTATACAGTACTGTAAATATATAATGTACTAGAATATTGCCCGTCAAAAAATGACGGCAATGAAATTGTAAGGTAGCTAATGCTGTTTAGTGTGTAATAATGAAATATATAATACATTAATAAATGAATATACTTTACCTATTTTAAAGCATTGCGTGGAAGAGCTGTGAATGTGTTTTGATGTTGCTGCAGCATTAGTGGTGTGGATCTGCTGTGTAAGCGTGCTGAATGTGTGCAGTGTAACACTGTGCGTGCGCGAGCCGAAACCGTTGTCGTGTACTTCCGCATTGGCGTCAAATGGCGAGTAATGTGTGTTATACGTCTGTATCGGAATATCCGTAGGTGTTTTGTGGTGTTTTGCGAGTTTCTTGTGGTGTTTTGCGAGTTTAGAGTGCTGTAGCCTCGTTTTCGTTTTGTTCGGCGGCCATTTTTTCTCTCGCTTCGTTTTTTTTTTAGTCTCTAAACTGTTTTATTTGAAGTAAAATCGAGGTGTAAGTTGTATTTTTGAGGTGCTGGGTGCTCCCTCTTGGTGTAGGTAAGTTTTTTATGTATGTGGTGTGTGTATGTATTGTGTTTTACATTTTGTAATGTTCGCGAGTTGCGTCCGAGTGTTGCGAGTCCGTAATCTGTGTGAACGTGTGTCGTATGTTGTTTGCGAGTGTCGTAATGTGTGTGTCGTAGTGTTTGGGTTGCGACGTGAAGTTTGCGAGGGTCGCAGTTGCTGGCAAGGAGCGCCTTCGGCACTCCATGCCAGCAACTGCGGCCCTCGCTTTGCGAGGTCCTCAGGTGTTGGCATGGAGCGCCTACGGCGCTCCATGCCAGCAACTGAGGCCCTCGCTACGCGAGGGTCCTCAGTTGCTGGCATGGAGCGCCTTCGGCGCTCCATGCCAGCAACTGAGACCCTCGGGCAGTGCCCTCGCTTCGCGAGGGCCTCGGCTCGCTTTGCGAGCCCGCAGCGTTAGCAACAACTCGTACGCTCACAACTATATATGTGATATATATATATATGTATACACACTGCACATTACACACACACAATACATCATTATATATATATATATATATATATATATATATATACCGTATATATATATATATGTATACACACTGCACATTACACACACACACCTCACACACACACAACACATCATTATATATATATATGTATACACACTGCACATTACACACACACCTCACACACACACACATCATTATATATATATATATATGTATACACACTGCACATTACACACACACCTCACACACACACCTCACACACACACAATACATCATTATATATATATATATATATATGTATACACACTGCACATTACACACACACCTCACACACACACCTCACACACACACAATACATCATTATATATATATATATGTATACACACTGCACATTACACACACACCTCACACACACACACAATACATCATTATATATATATATATATATATATGTATACACACTGCACATTACACACACACACCTCACACACACACACAATACATCATTATATATATATGTATACACACTGCACATTACACACACACCTCACACACACACACAATACATCATTATATATATATATATATGTATACACACTGCACATTACACACACACCTCACACACACACACAATACATCATTATATATATATGTATACACACTGCACATTACACACACACCTCACACACACACACAATACATCATTATATATATATGTATACACACTGCACATTACACACACACCTCACACACACACACAATACATCATTATATATATATATATACACACTGCACATTACACACACACCTCACACACACACACAATACATCATTATATATATATATATGTATACACACTGCACATTACACACACACCTCACACACACACACAATACATCATTATATATATATATATATATATACACACTGCACATTACACACACACCTCACACACACACACAATACATCATTATATATATATATATGTATACACACTGCACATTACACACACACCTCACACACACACACACAATACATCATTATATATATATATATGTATACACACTGCACATTACACACACACCTCACACACACACACACTATACATCATTATATATATATATATATATATATATGTATACACACTGCACATTACACACACACCTCACACACACACACACAATACATATAATATATTATATACTTATAATCTGTATAATATAAGTGTGTATAAAATCTATAATATATTTATAATATATACAGTATATATATATATATACAGTATATATATATATATATATATATATATATATAAATAATGTCCCAGTGCACATTTTGTTGTATATATGTATTTTTTTTTATTAGTTTATGGCCTCCAGCCCATGATGCCATGTCCCCCCAGGCTAAGCCTTCATGTCCCCCAAGGCCAGGCCTTCATGGTCCCGATCAGTCAGATCTGTCACTATCAGTCAGACCCATCAGACTACTTACATTCATCGAAGCTGTTCAATTATCCACCACTATGCATCTCCTGCCTGTACGTTTTTCTGCAGAGGCAGGGACTTCCTGAATGACTTTGCATGCATGTGACGTAATTCTGAAACTCCCTGCCTCTGCAGAAAATGTGCAGGCAGGGGAGACATGGCGGAGGTGAATTGAAATGCTCCAATGAATGTAAGTAGTCTAATGGGGCATGGAGTTCTGCTCCCTCTCTCCAGCAGCGTGCATGCACAGCTCCCTCTCTCCAGGGGCGTGCACGCACAGTTCCCTCTCTCCAGGGGCGTGCACGCACAGTTCCCTCTCTCCAGGGGCGTGCACGCACAGCTCCCTCTCTTCGCAAAGGCCGCAAATGCTGTCAAGGAGCGCGAGGGCTGCAGTTGCTGCGAGGGCTGCAGCCCTCTTCGCGAGGGCTGCAGTTGCTGGCAAGGAGCGCCTGCGGCGCTCCTTGCCAGCAACTGCGACCCTCGCTTCGCGAGGGCCGCGGGCTCGCTATGCGAGCCCGCTAGCGTGAGCAACGGCTTAAGCAAGCTCGCCTGCTCACAACTATATATGTGATGAGTATTACAATACCTCATTTTTTTTCTATTTTGAGTAAATCCACTTTTACCAGGTCCTTACTGACATTTCTGGGTCAAGAGTTCAGCAGTGTGCAAATAGTCATGTTTTCATATATATGTGTTTAACATTTTTTCCCAGAAACACAAAATGTGACTTCCAACCATGCACTCTTTTTGAACTTTGCTTTCTGACACCATTTATTTGTAGCACCTTGTTAAGTCAATTTTCCTAATGACTATACTTTGCTCGGTACACCTTCCCTGAGGTAAAGGTGGGTGAAGCTTCACCTCTAGTGCACCTTTAGGATGCATCATTAAAGTGAGCCCTTCCATTAGTAATTGTTCATGAGACATTCTAGAGTCAAACAGGGCAACACCTTCCTCACTGCCATAAACCTATAAACAGATTACATAGGTAGACTGCCTGCAAAGCCATAACATAGCACCACGTGTGTTAACAAAACATTTGCTTTTGTTCAGGTTTAATTATTGTTTTGCAAGCGAGAGCCTTTGAAATATACATTTAAGACATTTATTTCCATAGTAAAACAATAAATGATCATATAGTGAATAATAAAATGTACTTAAACTTTTGGGATCTCAATGGACCACTTAAAAATGTCATTTTAATCTATATTCTACCTTATTAAACTATTTAGATAACATGCTAGCACTACTTACTAATGTTTTAAGCTTTCTGTTTTGTACTATTTTGCAACCATTTTGTTATTAATATCCCTCCCTTTATAGCAAGGCCTCTGTCCTATAATCCGCTCGGTTGTGTGATGCCAATATTGACAACGTTTCCACCGGTTGCATCAAAAAAGCACTTAACATACACAGGATAAAATGTGTATTGGGCCTGTGTTGCATGTCAAGATGTTATCAATGTTATCAAGATGGATGCTTTGATTTCAAGGGAGGAATGTTAATAACAAAATGGCTGTGCCCACAGGAGAAAACTGAATTATTAGCGTTACCTTTTATTTTAATACTATATTAATACAATAAAATATATTAAGTGGAATTCTGATTTTTTTTCAAGAATGCAATGTTCCTAAAAGTTTCAAATATTCATACACTTGAGGTTATATATACTATATACTATATATATATATATATATATATATATATATATATATATGTGTGTGTGTGTATACTGTATATATATATATATATATATATATATATATATATATACGTACACACACACATATATATATGTACAGTATATGTACACACACACACACACACATATATATGTACAGTATATGTACACACACACACACACATATATATATATATATATGTATATACACATGTATATCATACATTCTGAGGACATATTAAACAGTTTGTCATATTTGTGACATATAAGAAAAATATTGACAGAGGCTATATTTCATATTAGATATTAAAATATGGTTGTAACTGTTTTGAGAAAAAAATGCATCACAAATATTGACACTCTACAACAGGAGACTATTCATCACTTTCAAAATATACCACTGATTTTAATATATTTGCAGTTATACAGTATTCCGCTGAGAAAATTAGATTTTTACCTAACATAAGCTAACCACAAATCCTAAGTGTC
Source organism: Discoglossus pictus (assembly GCA_027410445.1). Lineage (NCBI taxonomy): Eukaryota > Metazoa > Chordata > Amphibia > Anura > Alytidae > Discoglossus > Discoglossus pictus. Next base: position 221,214,748 of record CM050167.1, read on the forward strand.
AGTTTCATATATCAGGCAATTAATTATAGTGTTTATTTTTGGGAGGATGAAACATTTTACATATATTTACTTAGAAAGCTGCATGGTTCCTCTAGAATAAATAAGGGCTATAATTCTAGACCAGAAAACCCACAGTTTCCAAGGGCTGCTCATCAATTTCCAGCTGTATTAATGAGCAAAAGAGCTGAGACAGTCATTCATACTGTCTTTATGATAAGACTAACCTACAGGGCAAATCAAGATTAAGGACAAAGGGAAGACAAATTTGTGTTTAATCCCTGACTGTTATTCAATAAATCATACACCCGCACAGGAGGTTTGAGCTGTGAAAGTAGGACAGCAGTACATATAAGCGTATTAATTTGTGAAATTATTAAAATGTGAGACTTTGGCAAGGACATTGATGGTTTGTCTCTAATTTGAATACATTTTAATAATTTGCTAACAATAATTGTAATAATGGAAATTATATTAATGATATTGTTAGCATTTTATTGGTACCATTTTGCTTATTTCAGATTCTTAATGCACTAGGAGGCCTATGATCCAATATCAGGTATAGAAAATGTATTCCTTTGCTTGTGTTTCAAATTAAACAAGAAGATTACCATAAAACCAGTTGCCATCATATGAAAGATTTCACTTATAGTTCAAATCTGTTTTTCAATTTGCCTTTTATTGCTACAAGATCTGTGTATGTAAGATGGTGTGAGCTGTTGAGGAACACACAACATGAATCACATATATAGTTGTGAGCATACGAGCCGTTGCTTACGCTTGCGGGCTAGCGCAGCGAGCCTGCGGCCCTCGCGAAGCGAGGGTCGCAGTTGCTAGCAAGGAGCACCTTTGGCGCTCCTTGCCAGCAACTGCGACCCTCTTAAAATTTACGGCGTAACGCAAACAAAATACGAGACGCGTTACAACCCATTACGACCTCACAAATATCGGCCTCAACACAAACACATCAAAACATGAAAAATACAACAAACACACACAACAAATACATAAAAAGCTTACTTACAGGAAGAGGGAGCATCCAGGACCTCGAAAACTAAAGTTACACCTCAATTTAAGTCAAATTAAAAGAGTTTAGACACAAAAAAATTCTCTAAGCGAGAAAAAAAATGGCCGCCGAAAAAAACGAAAATGAGGCTACAGCAGTCTAAAGACACAAAACACCACCAAACACCTACGTATTTGCCGAAAAACACCTACGAGATTAGAAAACAAGGACGCAACCCGCACAACCCCAAAAACATTACAAACTCAACAAATACAAACAACAAACACATAAAAAGGTTACTCTCAGCAAGGGGGGGCACCGAGGACCTCTGCAAGTGAAGTTACACCTCCATTTAACCACAAATTTTGGAGTTTAGAGACCCGAAAATCACCTAAGCAAGAGAATAAATGGCCGCCGAACAAAACTAAAACAAGGCTAAAGGTCCCTAAACACGCAAAACACTACCATAAACACGCAAAACACCACACTACAGACATATTTTATGTATATATATATATATATATATATATATTGCATAGTTACATAGTAATTGAGTTTAAAAAAAGGCTTTTAGTCCATCAAGAACCCTTTCCTTTCTTTAAGGTGAAATCCTTTTACTTCTAACCTCAAAGGATGCTTACTTGACAAAGCTTTTTTGTAGCCCTCTAAAAATCTAAATAATTATCTAATAATACAGAATATAACTAATGAAAAATAATTATATGCTTGTATTATATATAAGATGATAATAAGTATGTATTTTATATAAATTGGATTAATCTTAATCTATACTGACCCTGGTTGTATTTATATAATGTCATCATATCTCCTCTTAGACACCTTTTTTCTAGAGAAAATACGTTTAATTTGGTTAGTCTTTCTTAATAACTTAGCCCCTCCATTCCCCTTATTGGTTTTGTAGCCCTTCTCTGTACCTTTTCCAGCTTTAAATGTCCTTTTTATGAAGTGGTGCCCAAAATACTACATATTACAACGAGGGCATAGTTGGAATTTGTATGGTGGCAGAATTATATTTGCTTCCCTTGCTTCTATACCCTTCCTAATACATGCTCATATTTTATTTGCCTTTGCAGCTGCTGCTTGGCTTTGAGCACTGTTACCTAGGTGGTTGTCCACAAGCAGTCTCAAATCCCTTTCAATATCAGATACCCCTAGATTTGCTCCATTAAGATTACAAATTCCTTGGCTATTTTTCCTTCCTAACTTTACATTTATTCATATTAAATCTCATCTGCCATTTAGATGCTCATTCCTCTAATTTATGTAAAACCCTTTGGAGAGAAAGTACGTCAATATCTGATTTAATTACCTTGCACAACTTCAGGTCATCAGCAAAAATGCAGACACTGCTTTCCAATCCCACTTCTAAGTCATTTATAAATATGTTAAAAAGGAGAGGACCTAATACTGAAACCTGAGGAGCCCCACTTACCACATTAGTCCAATCAGAGTATGTTCCATTTACCGCAACTCTTTGCTTCCTATCTTTTAGCCAGCGCTCGATCCATGAGCAGATATTTACTGCAATTCCTGTATCCCTCAGTTTGCACAATATTCTTCCATTTGGCACTGTATCAAAAGCCTTTGCAAAATCCAAAAAGAATACATCCACTGAGTTGCCTTGATCCAAGTTCCTACTACCCTCTTCATAGAAATTAATTAGGTTTGTTTGACATGACCTATCCTTCATAAATCTGTGTTGGCTCCTGCTTATAATCCTGTTCAAATAGACATATTCTTGTATATTATCCCTTATTAACCCCTCTAAAAGCTTTCTCACTACAGATGTGAGGTTCACTGGTCTGTAATTCCCTGGAATTTGCTCTTGCTCCCTGCTTAAATATAGGTATTACCTCTGCTTTTCGCCAATGATCTGGTAGCAACCCTGTGTTGAGTGATTCTTGGAAAATTAGATATAATGGTTTGGCTATTACAGAACCCATTTTCCTCAGTACCCTTGGATGTATTCCATCAGGACCTGGGGCTTTATTAACATTTCTTTTTTCCAACCTCTTTTGGATTTCTTCATGCGTTAATCAATTATTTGGTGAAGGTAGTGTAGCCACGGGTACCTCCCTTATGTATACCGAAGAAAATAACCTATTTAGCTATTTTGCCTTTTCCTGGTCACTAATTATCAGACGGTCTGTTTCACGTTGTAATTTTCCTATAACTTCCTTTCTGGCCTTCTTCGCATTAATAGATTTAAAAAATATTTTTGGGTTAGTCTTACTCACTTTTGCAATTCATTTTTCATTTTCTATTTTAGCCACTCTAATAGCTCTTTTGCATGCCTTGTTGATTTCCTTGTACTTACGTAAGGCAGTCTCTGTCCCCTCTTGCATAATTTAAATGCCTGTTTTTTACTCCGTATCTTAATTTTGAAATCATTGTTAAGCCACACTGGACGTGATTGTATATATATATATATATATATATATATATATATATATATATATACATACATACACATATATACATATACTATCTCTACAAAGCAGCCAGACCCTCTCAACAGATACCATCACACAGCACCCCCAATCCCTCTCTGCATTGAACTCACATAGCACCCATCCCTATCTCCCTTTCTCCCCTCTCATAAAACTCATCACCCTGTACTTTGCTGCCACTTTGCAGTACTTGCTTTCTCGTCTCTTCAATGATGCACATCTCCACAATGATGAACTGCTCCACACTGTCACCTCTTAGAGCTTCAAAAGAAATACCCCTTTTTAAACAGGCACGGACCAATTCCGGCTGGGGGTCTGAGACCAAGGAGGCCCAGGGGATCACAGGGTGGTGTGGCAGATTGGACCGGGTTGGAGGGATCGGGGTTGGAGGGACTGGGGGGGCTACAATGCAGAAATAAACTAAATGCAAAAATAAAAAATACACAGCAATGGGCCACCCCAGAGGAGGGCCGTGGTGCATCTACTTCTACACATTGGTAGAGCTGCCCACGCTTGATAGATATTGGTAAGAGGAGATATGCAAACAGATATTTAAAATGCTAAGAAAAATGTTAACTTTTTATTTTAAACTGCATACTTCCTTTAATAGTCTATGCACAGCAAACAAACATATGAGCCTTATTTGTGATGCTATTACATATATATAGAGAAATGTGCCCTTTAAAAGCTGAATATATTTAGCTTGGTTCTTTGAGCCTACATGTTCTTTCACAGGGAAACACAATAATTTGAGATTCAAAAAGCCCTTTCTTCTATTAAGGCATAAGTGAATATAATGCTAGAGGGGACCACTTATTATTTATTATCATCCATGAAGTCTATTTTTTAGTGTTACTTCTTACCTAGAGATCTTGCATTTCAATATATTTTGTCAATTGCTTAATACATTAAGTTTTAAAAGATTGTTTTCGGTGAGGCTTCATAATCATTTTTTGTGCACAGTTTTATTGAATTAATCATTTATATTATATTGTTAAAAATACTTCTAAACAATAGTGGTGGGGAATTTACTAACTGTCCGCAAGTTATGTCGCGATCTACTTTGCACACACACAATAGTGTTATTATAATTAGATCCACAATTAGGCACAAAAATGCCCAATGTAGCATTATGTATACATATCCTATCCACCCCTTTACACATCACAAATAGAATAGTGCATGCATGATTGTTATCAGGGGTCAAGCATGCGCAGTTTAACATCTCTTTCCATTGTCACAGTTGCATGTAAATAACTCAGTGCTAAATTGACTTATAATTAGATTCTGCACAGGTATTATTATCCTTTATTTATAACGCGCCAACATATTCCGCAGCGCAATACACGGGTTAGGTACAAGTATAAACAATAACCCCACAAAGAAAAATAATGGAAGCCTCCATAGTAATTACCAAAGATGCGGTGATTGGCATGATGTTATTATTGATGAATAACAACAAACAGAACAAAGTTATTAGATCACCACCACATATTAATTACTTTTGTTTATAATGTCAGTCTGTCAATCATATAATGAAATTATTAAAAAGTAAACTGAATCCAAATTAAATTTACATAATCTGTCACATATATTTATATATTTTATATAAATACTAGCGACTTGCCCGTCAAAAATGACAGCAATAAAATTGTAATGCTGGCAAAGCCGTTTGCCACCTAATGTGAGCACCTTCTGTGCTCACTGCAAGCCTCTCCCCCCGTCTACTTCCTTACTTGTGTCTCCTTTCCCCCCTCCTCTCCCTCCCTTGTGTCTTCTTTCCCTCTTCTCTCCCTCCCTTGTGTCTCCTTTCCCCCTCCTCTCCCTCCCCTGTGTCTCTTTTCTGCCCCTCTCCCTCCCCTGTTTCTCCTCCCCCCTCCCTCCCCTGTGTCTCTTCCCCCCTGTCTCCCTCCCCTGTGTCTCTTCCTCCACCCCGTCCCGTGTCTGTTCCCCCTCTATTCCCTCTGTGTCTGTTTGCCCTGCTCTCCCTCTCCTGTGTCTCTTCCCCCCCTCCCCTGTGTCTCTTCCATTCCTCCCCTGTGTCTCTTCCCACCTCCCCTGTGTCTCTTCCCCCTTCTTCCCTGTGTCTCTTCCCCCTCTTCCCTGTGTCTCTTCCCCCTCTTCCTTGTGTCTCTTCCCCCTCTTCCCTGTGTCTCTTCCCCCTCTTCCCTGTGTCTCTTTCTCCCCTCCATATGCGTATCACTTCATTAGCATATGCCGGTTACCGACACAGAAGACGCGATGGACAGCAGCAGGAGCAGTGCAATGAAGGTAAGTGAGGGGAGAGGGGGCTAATTGGAGAAGGGGAAAGGGAGGAGGGAGGATGAGGGGAGGGAGAGAGGATGAGGGGAGGGAGGGAGAGAGGAGGAGAATGAGAGGAGGGAGGATGAGGGGAGCGAGAGGATGAGGGAAGGGAGAGGGTGAGGATGAGGGGAGGGATAGGATGAGGGGAGGGATAGGATGAGGGGAGGGATAGGATGAGGGGAGGGAGAGGATGAGAGGAGGGAGTGGATGTGGAGAAGGAGAGGATGAGGGGAGGGAGAGGATGAGGGGAGGGTGTGGGGGGGGGGGGGTGATGCGAGCCCTGGAACTCCTGCTGCTGTCCATTGGGTCTTTGGGACCCGGCATATGCTAATGACGTGATGAGCATGTGACATCACGTCATTAGAAGACGCGATGGACAGCAGCGGAGACAGTGCAATGAAGGTAAGTGAGGGGAGAGGAGATGGGGTGTAATTGGAGAGGGGGAAAGGTAGGAGGGAGGATGAGGGGAGGTAGGAGCAGGGGAGGGAGGGAGGAGGAGGATGAGGGGAGGGAGAGGATGAGGAGAGGGCGGATGAGGGGAGGGAGAGGATGAGGGTAGGGAGAGGATGAGGGGAGGGAGAGGATGAGGAGAGGGAGAGGATGAGGGGAAGGAGAGAATGAGCGGTGGGAGAGGGGAGGGAGAGGATGAGGAGAGGATGAAGGGAGGGAGGAGGGGGTGATGTGAGCCCTGGAACTCTTGCTGCTGTCCAGTGGGTCTTTGGGACCCGGCATATGCTAATGACGTGACGCGTATGTGACATCAAGTCATTAGCATCTGCCGGATCCAGACACAGAAGTGGCGATGGACAGCAGCGGAGACAGTGCAATGAAGGTAAGTGAGGGGAGAGGAGGGGGGGTAATTGGAGAGGGGGAAAGATAGGAGGGAGGATGAGGGGAGGGAGGAGGAGGGGAGGGAGGGAGGAGGAAGATGAGGGGAGGGAGAATGAGGGGAGGGAGAGGATGAGGATAGGGAGGATGAGGGGAGGGGGAGGATGAGGGGAGGGAGAGGATGAGGATAGGGAGAGGATGAGGATAGGGAGAGGATGAGGGGAGGGAGAGGATGAGGAGAGGGAGAGAATGAGGAGAGGGAGAGGATGAGTAGAGGGAGAGGGGAGGGAGAGGATGAGGAGAGGGAGAGGATGAAGGGAGGGAGGAGGGGGTGATGCGAGCCCTGGGACTCCTGCTGCTGTCCATCGGGTCTTTGGGACCGGCATATGCTAATGACGTGACGCGCATGTAACGTCACGTCATTAGCATATGCCGGGACCCGATACAGAAGATGCTATGGACAGAAGCAGGAGCAGCTGATGAAGGTAAGTCAGGGGAGAGGGGGGAGGGGGGTTGAGGGGAGGGAGGGTGCTGGCACTCATCGCAAGTTTTCCCCTGGCAGGATCCAGCTAGTACCATGGGCCTCGTGGCTATGGGCCTCAAACAGCTGACCTTGCACTTGCGGCCCGTACTGCCTGTCCCGCGGGAAGTAGGGATGAGCGCCTATGGCACTCATCTCCACCAGCGCAGTGAGTGCCTTTGGCGCTTACTGCCTGTCATACGGGGTCGTAGGGATGAGCGCCTATGGCGCTCATCTCCACCAGCGCAAGGAGCACCTTTGGCGCTCCCTGCCAGCAAGTGCGGGTTCGCTGCGCGAGCCTGCAACGTTAGCAACAACCCGTATTGCTGACAACTATATATGTGATATAAATATTTATAATATACATATTCATTTTCTAAATTGTATTAATAATTTATATTTCCAAAAACTGGAATTTATTTAAGCTATTGTACAGTTGTGTTGATATAATTTTCTTTAGCTCTCATGGGATTAGAACACGAGAAATTGAATATCTGCATCGCAGGTAGTGACACTTGGATTGTCATATGCCACACACAACATACCTACTAAACACTCTGTTTATGATAACTCGAGATAGACCAGAGTCCAATTTGCTGTTACAGCTGAAATGACCTGAGATGCTGTATTGCAGGCTACATCGGGCACCCACAATGCTTTAGTAAACTCCCCCAATACAATGTATGAATTGCTGAATGTATGGCTAAGAGATATGTGTTGGTCAACAAGACAGAGCCATCAACAGCTTAGATCTATGTGATCCATAGTTTTTGAGAATTCTTAATAGATCAGACACATTTTCCCAGGGTTCATGAATCACAAAAAGAAGCAGGGTTATTATTATTATTATTATCTTTATTTGTAACTAGCGACTTGCCCGTCAAAAATGACGGGGCAATAAAATTGTAAGGCAGGTAATGCTACAATTTGCAACAGAAATGCCCTTTTGCTGTCATTGTAAGGTCTGCGCTGATCTGCTTTCTGCGCTTATTGCAAGGCTGTCCCCTGGTGTAGTTTGTGTGCTATGAGCAGCGTTGGCGCTCGTTGTGAGGCGCGCAGTGAATGGCTTTTGCATTTTGGTGTTTTTTTTTTGTGTATATGTATTTTTGTATGCTAATTAAATAAGTAATACATTAATAAATTAATATACCGTATATACTTGAGTATAAGCCGAGTTTTTCAGCCCTTTCTTTAAGGCTGAAAAGGGCCCCCACGGCTTATACTCGAGTCACTCTCCCCCGTGTCTCTAACCCTCCCCGTGTCTCTCTAACCCCCCTCTGTCACTCTAACCCCCCGTGTCTCTCTAACCCCTGTGTCTCTTTCCCTCCCCCCTCCACATCCTCAACCCCCTTCCTCATTCTAAACCCCCCTCCTCATTCTAAACCCACCTCATCATTGTAAACCCCCCTCCTCATTCTAAACCCCCCTCCTCACTTTACCCCTCTAAATACCTCCCCCTCTCCCTTTCCCCTCACTTACCTCCATCTGCTACTCCACACTCCTTTCTGCGTCGGGACCCGGCATGCGCGCCACGTCATTAGCATTGGCCGGGTCAAGACGCAGGAAGGAGCGTGGAGGAGCGGATGAGCAGATGGAGGTAAGTGAGGGGAAAGGGAGAGGGAGAGGGGGAGGTATTTAGAGGGGTAAAATGAGGAGGGGCGTTTAGGATGAGGAGGGGTAAAGTGAGGAGGGGGTTTTAGGATGAGGATGGGTGGTTTAGGATGAGGATGGGGGGTTTAGGATGAGGATTTGGGGGGGTTTGAGGATGGGGGGGTTGAGGATGAGGAGGGGGGCTGAGGTTGAGGAGGGGGGCTGAGGAGAGAGGTTGAGGAGGGGGGTTTAGGATGAGGAGGAGGGTTGAGGATGGGGGACTGAGGGGGGGCTGAGGATGGGGGGGTTGAGGAGGTGGATTGAGGATGGGGGTTGAGGATGGGGGGTTGAGGTTGAGGAGGGGGGTGGAGGTTGAGGAAGGGGGTCAAGGAGGAAGGTTGAGGAGGGGCTTTAGAATGAGGAGGGGGGTCGAGGATGGGGAGGTTGAGGACTAGGGTAAGGGGCTTGGGGTTGAGGAGGGGGGTTGAGGTTGAGGAGAGAGGTTGAGGAGGGGGGTTGAGGTTGAGGAGGGAGGTTGAGGATGAGGAGGGAGATTGAGGATGAGGCGGGAGGACGAGGAGGGAGGATGAGGAGGAAGGTTGAGGATGAGGAGGGGGGTTGAGGAGGGGGGCTGAGGAGGGTGGTTTAGGATGAGGAGGGTGGGATGAGGATGGGGGTTGAGGATGGGGGGTTGAGGAGGGGGGATGAGGAGGGGGGTTGAGGTTGAGGAGGGAGGTTGAGGAGGGGGATGAGGAGGGTGGCTTAGGATGAGGAGGGTGGTTTAGGATGAGGAGGGTGGGTTGAGGATGAGGATGGGGGGTTGAGGATGGGGGTTGAGGAGAAGGGGATGAGAAGGGGGTTTGAGGTTGAGGAGGGAGGTTGAGGAGGGGGTTGAGGATGACGAGGGGGTTGAGGATGAGGAGGGGGGTTGAGGAGGGAGGTTGAGGAGGGTGATAAGGGAGGGGGGAAGAGACACAGGGGAGGGAGAGGGGAGAAGAGACACAGGGGAGAAAGAGGGGGACACAAGAAAAGGGCACACAAGAGGGGGACACAGAGGGCACAAGAAGGACACAGGGGGCAGCACATTTCCCACCCTCGGCTTATACTCGAGTCACTCATTTTTCCCAGTTTTTTGTGGTAAAATAGGTGCCTCAGCTTATACTCGGGTCGGCTTATACTCGAGTATATACAGTACTTTACCTATTTGTAAGTAAAATATGCAGGAAGCATTGTGCTGAAGAGCTGGCAATCTGTTTTGATGTTCCTGCAGCATACAATAGGTTTGCACTGTTGTGGAGCTGAGGTGTAAGTGTCAGCAATGTGTACAGTGTACAGTGTAGTGTTAATAGACTGTGCACGAGGGGAAGCCGTTAGTGTAGCTGTGTACTTCCGCATTGTGTAAGCTAGTGTTGTAAAATAGCGGCGAATGTGTATGTGGTACGCGGGTGTGGATGATTTAGCGTCCTTGCTAAAAGTGTATCTTGTACATCGTACGTTTTTTGGGAAAAGCCGTATGTGTTTGGTGCTGTTTTGCGGCTTTAGTGTCCTGTAGCCTCGTTTTCGTTTTTTTCGGCGGCCATTTTTTCTCTTGCTTTGGGGATTTTCGGGTGTCTAAACTCTGTAAATTGGACTTAAATTGAGGTGTAACTTCAATTGCAGAAGTCCTGGGTGCCCCCCCCCTTGCTGTGGGTAAGCTTTTAATGTAGTTTTTTGTGTATATTTATTATTTTTTTTATGTTTTCAGCTGCTAAGGTTGTATTTTTGCGAGTTCGTAATATTTTTTTTTCTAAGTCCTGCGGCTCGTATTTTTTTAATGTAAGTCCGTAATTTTTTCGTTCTAAGTCCCGCGGCTTGTATTTTTTTGTTTAAGTCCGTATTTAGTCATTAGACGTTAGATGTATTTTTTCAAAGTCCTGCTTCTGTGGGTGTTTGTAATTGCTTGTGAGGCGGCGTAAAGCCTCCACCTCCGCAAATGCGGCCCCTCGCTTTGCGAGGGTCCACATTTGCGGCCCGAACTGCGTCCCTAGTTATATGTGATGCGCCAACATGTTCCGTAGTGCTGAACAAAGCTCTGTCTTTGAGTTTAGAATCTTATGTGAGTGGATCTTTTGCTGAAGCACCTTACAAGATTGAAAACTCGCAAAGTTACAATCTTTGTATTAATTTGAAATACCAGTACATGATAATATCAAGGAGACGTCTACCAAAGCTCTACAGCAGGGTTTATTCATTTTTTTTTTATACAAGTAGCGTACGCAATTGCAAAAAGTTGCTTTGCTGTGGCACATTACATTTTGTAATTTTTTGAATTTGCTGAATTCATAAATAAAATAAATGCATTAATAAAGTGTTTTTGCAAATCAAAAAGAGCTCAACTCATCATTAATGCAAAGAGGTTTTTAAGCATTTGGAAGATTAAATCGAGATATATAGTTAATTTAATAAAGTGATAGAGGTCCAGAAGAAAAGAGTTGGATCCAGGTCTGACTATAGACTACCCCTGCTGTACACCATTGTGTAGCTCATATAGTAAGTTTAATTTTCATCCCGCTTCATGATATTGCCATTTGTTTATTGAGTCTTTTTATAGCATGTTAGTATACCAATAAACTATCAACAAAAATATGGCTTGCTGTGTCTTTGCTGCAGACTGAGATTTGTTTTTTACATTGTTTTTCAGTGTCCTTTATTAAGAAAAAATAATTAGTCAAATTTTCTGTTAGAGGCTCCATAAGTGGCAAAGTACATCTATACAGTTTCATATATTGAATGCATACAGTATGTATGCATAATAGTATTTTTGATCTTTCAAGTAGGAATGAGAGGCGTCTTTTGAAGATAGTTGTGCATTTTTAATATCATTATGTATTAAGTGAATAAAACAACATGCAGCGTAAATCAAATTCTATCTGTTATATATGTATAATATATTAATCTAGTCAATAATACATGTATTAGAACAAAACAATATGTGTCATATTAATATATGTACATTTCTGTAACAGATCATTATGTTTAAACAGCACTCACCAGCTATCAGCATGTAGCAGTTCAACACTGGCCTTTGGCTCAGCCTAATGACAAACCATTGGATCAATGTTATATTTGTATACCATAACTGCATGAGTTTTCTTTAACCCATTTGCAGGATGAACCTGCAAATAAAGTTCCAAAAAGTGTTTTAGAGGGCATTATAACACAATTTCATTGATAGTGTGTTAGTGCATCTACAATGGTGACTGAACTACACCCCAGAGGACGCTGCACATTAATTGGTTCTAAGAGCTTTGATCCTTTGTATACACTTCAATCACACACTTGGGTGATTGTTAATAAAGCATCTGAGGCAGATACACACTGGACCTGTTCTTGTTTAAAATTCAATGTTATACCCCCTCCTCATTCCTCCATGCTAACTCATTGTCCAATACTCTTCAGTTTAAGTCTCAAAATCGGAAAAACTTGCCGCTAATGACTTTGGTTGCAGTTTTGTGGTTTGCCTGCCAGAATCAGGAATGGAACAGCAGTTAGTCAACTGATGTGAGACGTCTCTGCAAGCCCTCTAGCCGAATAAGCTGCTGTGCCAGGATCTCATTAAAAAAAAACCTCTTCTCCCTTCCAGCCCTCTTTATCTTCTGGCCCAACCAGATGGCAAAGATGAAAGAAAACACGATGAGTGCAGTCTAACCATACGGTTCACTTTGTTTTTGCTTAACAAAATGTTGATCAAATTTGCTCATCTTAGGAAGCAATGACCATGGAAGTATGTTTGGATCTAACAAATGGAAACTTTGATTAACAGAAAGTCAACCTCAGATTTGTTAAATATGTGTTTTATGGGCTCTTGAGATAATAGCCTGGACTGCAGTGAATAGTAAATGTCTTGCAGTTTTGCAGAAAGCAGTACATTGGAGCCGTTTTCTTCTCCTCTTTCCTAAAACTGAATAGCCCCTAGGTCAAAACTGAAATGAGTGGGAAGATATCAAGAATCTTTCTGGAAGCCTTAAAGCAAATTGAGGAATGCTATCAACAAAGCATTATGCACCAAATAAACAAGTGCAATACGTCCCAGCACCAAAACTTAAACACACTCTTATGTTCTGTTAATGATACAATAACTGTGGGTTTTGGTTCGGTTTAAAGAATACAGTATATGGTTCGATTCTTATGTTTTAATATCTTGTTTAAGTTTTTGCTTTGCTAAAGTTTTTTTTCATACTATGACAAAAGTGAATTAGTAAGATAACATGGTAAAGCAGACAACACTTGGAGAAACATAATATTAGGTGGATAGACACACATCTTGGTTTCTTTATTTTATTCTTTGAATCAGTGCACTACACTCCTATCTCCCATTGCATCCATATTTTTTATATTTTAGAGAAAAGCAATATGTTTTCTCTTATTCATATTGTAACAGTAGTTTTGAAGTGTCCTAAACATGTTCTTTTAGATTCTAGTCCATTAGTAGAAGGCATATTGAATAAATGAGTAAAAATATACAAGCTAATAACACAGAAAAAACAATTGTTATAGCATATATTACTTTTTCTTTGTTGAATCTGAAAAGGGCATTAGATAATGTTGAACAGTATTTTTTGAAAATGAAGTTCCTGAAGCAGAATATGCTGCTTTGAATGTATAACTCTCTTTTGGGGTTTGATCCTGTCAGCAAATGTGCAGCAGTATAGCTTTATGCCAATGAGATCTAGAGTTGTGCATACTCTCTGCTCTCACTGTGGTATTTCCTGTGGCATCCTGTTAGTTTAGAAAATGTTTAAACAAGTTTTACTAAATATTCCTAAATTAAAACATGCTCTTTTAAATACGCAATATAAACATTTGCATTGCATGTCACTTTAATATCCAGTATTATATAACATTCTATTATATTAACTTTTGCAATGTTCAAATGCATTTATTTAACAAAACTATTATTTATTTATTTTAAATGTTAGGTTTTAGGTGCAACATAAATCATACACTACAAAAGTTTGTTGCACTTATTTTATAATATATATATATATATATATATATATATATATATATATATATAGTATTTTTGTAATTGTTAATCTATATATATATATATATATATATATATATATATATATATATATATATATATATATTAATAATGAGTATTGCAGTATATTGTATTGGGCAAATGCCTTATTTATACTGACGAGCTTTCAAGAGCTTTAACCTCCCTTTATCAAGTCTCAAGCAATACTACATGAGATGGAACCCTCAGTTTGAATAAAAACAGCAGATGCAGAGAGAGTGGAGCCGGCATCAGACATCATCAGGTAAATGCATATAGGGGGGAATAAACACAACATAGTAAAGGAAATATATATATATATATATATATATATATATATATATATATATATATATATATATATATATATATATATACAGATACTATATACACATGTACATCAATATATACATGAAAAAAAACAGATCACTATAGTCCACAGTGATATCTTTCCTGTTGGACAAACACTTCGCTAAGAGTGCTAAGTCTGTTATGGTATAAGAAGAAAAATTCACAAGAAATTGCAATAATGTTTTAGGAAACCCAAGTCCATATTAAGTCCTCTATTTTTAGTGTTGAAGAATGTGATCATCTTTATTTCAAATGCTTTTCTCTCATGGATGTTTTTACATTTTCCTCTGAGTATTTAGATTTTTAGGTTTATATTTATAATTTTGTTGGTGTCTAAACAAATGATTCACCCTAAAACATTTCTCATTAAAATAATTTAACACTTCTCCCTTGAATAAAGCTCTCTAGGACAGATCAAGCTAGTCTAACTGAATACAATGTTCGTATTTTTCCTAGTATGTGAAAGAAAATAAAGAATAGGAAAAGGACAAAGAGTAGGACAACACCATATTCCCAAACACATCTAATTCCTTGGAACAGAAGGTTACACCAGATCTTCTACAGGCTTTTGTTAAACACCTTGTCTCCCTGATTTACACAGGTATTGAGTGAATGGTTCAGAAGCTGAGACCTCCTTAGCCAAACACCCATGTGTGCATGAAATTAGAATGTCAACATTTGATTCATGCTGCCAGACTGTGACTGTGAAACAAATTATGTCAGTGGGTGGCAATTGCAATATTAGTCCAAGCAGATAATATTTTAGTAAGAAGGAGGGGCTTTATGTTCCTCTTAACATTGTGTTATGTAAATATCATTAAACTGAAAACAGAGGCTTTCTTTGGTATTCAGTAGCCTGTAGTAATATTGGAAATCCTATTGTTTTAGAAACAGTTGTGTTACCACAGAGAGCAATTTGAAAAATAAATATTACAAAAAATGCATTTTTTTTTACAAGCAAAATAAAACAAGTTGTCCAGCATTGCAAATTATTATTATCTTTATTTATATCGCGCCAACATATTCCGTAGCGCTGTACAGGGGTTTAGTACATGGCAAAACTTAACACCTTATAAAGAATGGAGGGCCCTGTTTTTGAGCTTGAGACAAATTAGTAAATAAAAGCATATAAAGGTTAATTATCAGACTTTTACTTAAACATTTGGGTTGCATACTTCAAACAAAAGTATTTTAAACTTAAAAACAAATATATCATTGGAAAGAAGAAAGAAGGAACTATGATTCAAACAAAAAGATTAAATTATGCAGGAAATACAATTTAAGGACCAGAAATCCTGTTTAGGAATACTATAATGTACTACTTAAACTTTGATACAAAAACATGCTAGGGTAGGCATTAAACCCAGTGGTGTGTTTCTGCCTAGACTCACAAGGCACAGGCCTAAGGCAGCACATTTTCAGGGGCAGAAGATGCCATGGAACAATGTCCAAATAAGGACAAAATTGTCTATAAACGGTGATATTTCTGTCTACAAGTATATATACATATACATCTATATATGATGTGGAATAAATAAAGGGGAAAAGAGCAAAGTAATGTAAATCACCTAGGGCTGCATAAAATCTAAATTTGCCCCTGCATTAACCTATTTTGATAGTAGCAAAAGGACAACAGCCAAGTAAAGTTTGGCTTCTTAGAAAGTTCCAGCAGTTCTTATTTATTATTAAATTATTAATGCTACGTGACATGTTTATTACAGCAGTTAAAATACCTGACACCTTTAATACTTAATACTAAGTATTTAATATAGTTTAGATACATTTTCACTTTTCAAATATATTCAGATTTGATTATTATTTTTCTTATGTCATATAAACTCAAGTTGTTACTCTCTATAATTTTATATAGCAATTTACGAAGTAATGAGGGAGTAGCCAAAACTCACAGATCACATGTGATTTTGAAAGATATGTACAGGTAGAGACTGCTCTGCACAGCTCCAAACAAGTTGGAATAAGGATAATTACATTTGTTAATAATTAAATAATGTTAATAATAAGTTTTCATTTCAAGGTCTATTGTAGTATTGAAGAACCTTGTGTGATCATAAAACATATATTTGTATTGCAACCAATTATGGGCCATATTAAATTCCAGCATCGTAAGTCCAACGTGTAGACTTAGAAGGGGCTGTGAGCTACGAGCGAGAGACGCTATTTCGTAAACCAGTTCGCGGCCGTCGGTCTTGCGTGCTCGCACGCAAACAATTAAGCAATCTCGTAGTTACGGGTTCAGAGGGAGCCAATAGAAAAAGAGATCGTAAGTGTTACGTCACTGAAAAAGGGGAGGGTAGATTTGCTCCAATTCCAGTTTGCGAGGCACTGATGGAACTTCCTCCCTTTTCTTAACTGTTCTTTATCAATAGTGAAATTACGGATTACTCCTACCATTACTAGATATATACAGCCTTATTAAATTGTGGTTCGGCCAATTGAATAGGGCTCTATATAAGCACAGAGCATATATTTTTTACAAAAGATTTTAGTTAATGATCTTCTATCCACAAGCAAGGTCTTCACTAACTAAAAACTTCTGTAAAAAATACATGCTCTGTGCTTATATAGAGCCCTATTCAATTGTCCGAACCACAATTTAATAAGGCTGTTAATCATTTGTTAAATAACTTGGTAAATAAAGTTTTCGGTTATGTCAAACTTGTTATTGTTTTTTCTGGTCTAGACTTCCAGTTTAGATCAATGTTCATGGCAGCAGTATTCAACCACAGTCTTTAAAGTGATATAATTTAAACTATCACTTATTTAGCACACTTGGGACAATCAGTGGTTTTGGCATTTAAACGGACATTTGTTCTGTTAATAAACTTCAAAACAGGAGTTGTGCACTCTATGTTTAGCGAGAAGGAGGGATTTAAGGAGAGAAATACATATACTTATTTTTCAGTTTAAAGACAGTATAATAAATATCAAGCATGGAAAGCATAAACAATATTTGATACAACCTTCACAACTGTAACCTAATGCTGCTTTTTACAGTATAAGTACAGTTAAAAAGATTGCAAGCTTGATGAAGAAATGCTATTGCCCACTAGCTGCTTTTATATAGTAGTAATAATTTCATAATTACCTAGCAATTATAATTTCCCTGTAGTTTTCTAAAGAGCTACAATATCTGCTATAACCCTATTGTATTCAACATATTAAATTATAATGTGAGCAAAACATTTTAGGACTAGAAGAAGTAACTTAATACTTGCAAGCAAAAAACAAATATCTATTGGCAAGGAAATAAAACTTTTCCATTTATAAGGTTAAAAAAGTGAAACTAATTAATTCATTTATCAATAAATAAGATGTTTTCGACAACAATTTGTGTGAAACAGGTGCTTTTGTAGAATTTTCCACTTCCTTATGTCTGAAATTAAATAGTAACATATTGCATATTTTTGTACTCTAACTACTTCAGGGCAAACTGCTTTGGAACTCTTACAATTTCAATTTCAAGAGTAGATGAAAACATATTTTTTTATAGTTTGTACAATGTATAGTATGTACAGTGTATACAGCCCTCAGATCTAAAAGACATGCTAGATTGTGCAATATAAAACTATCTATATTTACAAGAAAATACAGAATAATGTTTTGTGCATTTACATTAATTGCCTTTGTTTCTTATTAAAGTGACACTCAGTATTTTTTTTCCTTTAGTAATCAAAATATGTATATCTAACATCAATACTTATAACCTTCTTCATTTATTTCTGTTTGTGTTCCTCTGGACCAGTTAACAACTAATATGCATATTGCAGATCAGAAGAGATCTAAAAAGGTTGAACTTGATGGACTTTTTTCAACCTTAATTACTATGGGCCATATTCTATTAGCTACTTGCAAATGCCTTGAACTCATAAATTTGGCTTTTGGTGTTTATTTTATAGCAGCCTTATTAAATTGTGATTTGGCCAATTTTAAAGGGCTCTATATAAACACATAGCATATTTTTTTTTACAGAAGTTTTTAGTTAGTGAAGACATTGCTTTTGGATAGAAGTTCACTAACCAAAAACTTCTGTAAAAAAAATATGCTCTGTGCTTAAATAGAGCCCTTTAGAATTGTCCGAATCGCAATTTAATAAGGCTGTAAATGTTTATATATATTTTATTGACTTAAGAATTCATTAGTGCCATTAAATAATATTTGCCGAATATGTAGCAATATTTAGAGTGATTTTAAATGTGTATAAATTTACGAATTGGGCAATTGAATCAGGCCCTATGCAACTATGGGCCCGATTCAATTGCAAGCCCGCATCTCTAAGGATCCAGGCCCTATGTCTGTGAGTGTGCTGTGGGCTCCCATTCACCTCCAATTTCGGAGCTATTCAATTGATCAAGCCCGCAAGTTACTGGCTCAAAGCTGACTTTGCACTGGTTCAGAGAAGTTCAGGGCAGAAACATGATCAATTCAGCAAGACCGTAAACTCCCATTTCGAATCAGCCAATTGAAAATAAGACCGTCATTATTACTGCAGTAAAACATGGAGGTTACATGTCAATCAATTAGGTTCGGGGGTCCGATATGCGATCAGACTCGCCAAGCCACAAAATACAGAAATATGAAAATTAATGCCAATACAGTTCTAGTCCATATGGGTGGCCTGATATATATTAACTCATTGATTCCTGAGATCGATATAACCCCAAAATTAAACATAAAAATGCATTTTACTTACTGCTGATTTGCGAGCTTGAGACTGTTGTGCAATTAATTCTAATGTCTATCATTGATTTCCCCGTTATTTACAGTGCAGTATTGATTTTTTACTTGCATTTACAGTGCTGCGGACAGGGGTTAAACCCCCTTGCGGGTCCTCTCTAGTACTCATAGGATTTTCTCCTTCATTTGCCATTTACGGGTGTGAAACCATTTCCGGATTTGGGAAATTGGAGCAATTGAATAGCAATTTGCTTTTTTTGCGATCGTAACTCTTGTGAAAGTTAATGATCAAAGGCTTAGGGAGGCTGTAAGTTACGGGTTTAACCATTGCTACGTTTTCAAGGCCATAACTCGTAACCCATTTGTAGCCTGCAAAAATACGCCAATTGAATAGCAAATTTACTTGCAGCTTCACTTACGGGCTACAGTAACTTGCAATAGCTCAATTGAATCGGGCTCTATATTACTATATTACTATGCATAATGATCAACATTAAAAAGTGTTGCTCTAGAAAATTCCTGACATTATCATGAGTGATTACCGGAAAGTAACAAAGCTACCACACAGTAGGCACCTCCACACTGCACACCTACACAATATTAAAGAGACATGGAGAGTTTCTGGAATTCACAAGAAATATAATATACCTATGTATATCTATTTAGTTTTGTGTAGTTTATTTTATTAAGAAATGCCTAAAAACTAAATTGTTTCTGCCTAAAATCTCACAAACAGTTCCTAACTGGTTTCTCCCTCAGCAGCTCATGAAGACTGTGTGTTTATAAGTACAGGGTGTGCAGTGTCTCATAGCAACTAATCAGTGGCAATAACCTGCAATTTGCTACTTGAGAGAGGTCACTGGTAGGCTAATTTGAAAGACTGCATATCACAGTCTGTGTGTTCATGAACTGCATGAGCTACAGAAGGTAGACCCAAACAGGTACAAAGTGTATTACATAGTTACATAATAAATGTGGTAAAAAAGACATTTAGTACATCAAGTTTAACCTTTTAAGATCTTCTAAAAAAAATATGTGTACATTTTTTTTAGCTACCCGCAATTGATCTGCGGGTTACAAGCTGAAAATCAACTGCGGTTGTCAAAATCGTAACTCAGACCCGGCTAAGCCTTTGATCTTTCAAGCCGGCTAAAATTGTGAATCGCTATTAAATTGTTACAATTCCTCAAGGCCGCAATTGTTTTCACACCCGTAAATGGCAAATGTAGCTAAAAATTCTACCTCAATTACTGGCTATCACAGAAACCTGGCTCACTCCATCTGACTCTGTCTCCCCTGCCGCACTCTCTTATGGTGGTCTACACTTCAGCCACACTCCTAGACCTGGGAACAAACAAGGTGGAGGTGTGGGCATACTGCTATCCTCTCATTGCACTTTTCACTGCATACTCCCTGTTCCCTCCCTCCAAGTCCACACTATCCGCATCTTCTCTCCCATCCCTCTGCGAGTAGCTGTGATCTATCGCCCACCTGGATCACCCTCTCAATTTCTAGACAACTTTGCCGCCTGGCTTCCTCACTTTCTCTCCTCCAATATACCTTCACTCATTCTTGGCGATTTCAATATAACCACTGACACTCCCACCTCCCCAACAACTGCAAAATTACTTGCATTTACCTCTTCCCTCGGCCTCTCACAATGGACAGATTCAGCAACTTACAGTGGTGGACACTCAATTGACCTTATTTTTACTAATCTCTGCACTATCTCCAGCCTTGACATCTCCCCACTTCCCGTATCTGACTACCACCTGCTAACTTGCCACCAGAACCCGCAGAAACCTGCAAGCACTCAACCCACAACAGTTTACAAATGTACTAAAACCCCTTCTCAGCCCCCTCACCACCCTTGACTGCCCTGACATCGCCACTTCACAGTAAAACACTACTATAACCTCCACCCTTTACTCTCATGCCCCCATAATCACAAGCAACCGCCAATCGCTCTCATCTACAACCATGGCACACTACACAAACACACTATCTACAGAGATGCTCACGCACTGCAGAACGACTATGGAGGAAATCTCGCACTTCAGCAGACTTTCTCCACTACAAGTTTACCTTGCTCTCCTACTTCTCTGTCCTCAATCTTGCCAAACAACACTACTTCACATCACAAATATCAAACCTGTCCTCCAACCCTAAACATTTATTTGCTACATACAACACCCTCCTTTGCCCACCCCCACCTCCTGCCCCTTCCTCTCTCACTGCTGATAACTTTGCCAGCCATTTTAAAAATAGTATTGAAATCATCCAAAATGAGCTCTCCTCCCAGCTTGGCCCTATCCCACCATTCTCTCCACAAACTGACAACACCCAGCCCTTCCGCAATCCCTCCTGAACTATGGACTCCTTTGACCCTGTAACCGAGGACAAAGTATCTACTTTACTATCAACCTCTCACCTTACAACATGTCCTCATGATCCTATTCCATCACAGCTAATCCCTCCCCTATGCACCACACTTATCCCAGCTCTCGCATATCTATTCAACCTCTCCCTAAACACTGGCAGGTTTCCATCCTCTTTAAAACATGCCACAATTACACCCATTCTCCAAAAGCCCTCATCTGACCCAGCTTCTGCCTCCAACTATCGCCCTTTCTCACTACTTCCCCTGGCTAAACTGTTTGAGCGGCTTGTTTACAATCGCCTCACTCAATTTATTTCCTCTAATTCCCTTCTTGACCCCTTCCAATCTGGTTTCCGTGCCCAACACTCCTCAGAAACAGCCCTCACAAAAGTCACCAATGACTTGCTAACCGCCAAATCAAATGGTCACTTCTCTATTCTCATTCTCCTGGATCTCTCTGCTGCCTTTGATACAGTTGACCACCCTCTTCTAATCCAAACTCTCCGCTCTTTTGGGATCCAGGACACAGCTCTTTCATGATTCACATCCTATATTAAAGATCGTACATTCAGCGTCTCCTTCTCTGGCACCTCTTCTTCACCTCTCCCTCTGTCTGTTGGCATTCCCCAAGGTTCTGTCCTAGGCCCCCTCCTCTTCTCCATCTACACCTCCTCCCTTGGCACCCTCATAAAATCCTTTGGATTTCAGTATCATCTCTATGCAGATGATACTCAACTATACCTCTCTGCACCCGATCTATCCCCCTCTCTTTTAGCTCAAGTTTCCAACTCCCTCTCTAGCATATCCTCCTGGATGTCCACCCATCAACTCAAACTCAACATGTATAAGACTGAACCTCTAATCTTTCCACCCTCTACTACAGCTTCCACTCCTCGAATATCTCTCACTGTTGACAACACCATCATCACTCCCACCTCACAGGCCCATTGTCCTGGGGTTTACTGGATCCTGCCCTCTCTTTTATTCCTCACATCCAATCAATAACAAAATCTTGTCAGTTTCAGACACAGCAAAAATTCGAATACACTCTCTTATCATATCTTGTCTCGACTACTGCAATTCCCACCTTGCTGGCCACCCCATCTCTCATCTATCTCCCCTCCAATGCATAATGAACGCCTCTGCTAGACTCATCTTCAATACCAAATGATCAGTGTCTGCAGCTCCTCTCTGTCAATCACTCCACTGGCTTCCCATAGCTTCCCGAATCAAATCATGACCCTAACATATAAAGCCCTCAACAACACTGCACTCCCTTATATCTCTGCTCTTGTTTCAAAATACTCTTCCAACCACCCCCTTCGTTCTGCTAACAACCTTCTTCTTTCCGCCTATCTCATCACCTCCTCTCACTCCCGTCTTCAAGACTTTTCTCGTGCTGCCCCTACTATTTGGAACTCTTTGCCCCGCTCCATTACACTATCTTCCTGCCTCAAAACCTTTAAAAAATCACTAAAAACACACCTGTTTAAAACATCTTAACACCTTCAGCCTTAACATGTACAACTAAACATTCCACAGCTTAATAACACCCACAATCTACACTACAACACACATACACCTACACTTAACAGCACAAATTGCTTTCACTTCCATCTTGCGTTTATCACCCTCTTGTATCACACCTAAACCATTAGATTGTAAGTTTGCGAGTTTTCAATCTTGTGTCAGTGCCTTGGAAACAAGTTCTATGTACATTTGATTTTACTCTCAAGAACAGGCCCTCCATTCTTTACAATGTGTTTTTTGCCATGTACTCAACCCCTGTATAGTACTAGAGAGGACTCCCAAGGGGGTTAAACACCTGATCTGATCGCAAATCAGACTTGTAAACACTAATTGATTGACGTTTAACCTCCATGTTTTACTGACGTCATGATGACAGTCTCATTTACTATTGGATGTTTCTAAATCGGTAATTATGGGCTTGCTTGATTGATTATGATCATGCCCTGAAATGCTACTTACGGTGCATGGTTTACGGATTTGGCTTTCGGCCATGTAGTTGCAGATTTTTTTAAATGAATCGCTCTGTAACTGCTGCAAATTTGGAATTTAATAAAAAAAATGAATTTAATATGAGCCACTGCCTGCTAGAGTAATAATAGAATGCGGTGGTGTGAATTTTCCACGAATAAGACTGCCTATTATCTCTAAAGTTATGATTTTCCTCTTTGAAAGTTTTATTACTTTTCTTGATACAAGTATGTGTGTGTCAGTGTGCAATAAGAATTATGTTTTTTCAATATTTATCTGTCATGCAAAATGTCTTGAACAATATTGCCATTGTGATTATAGCTTGATGGATAGACATGCACCCATAACCAGTAATTAAAAGTTAGTTTGGGCATTCCCTATACCACAACTGCTGTGACCTACTTCAAAGGAGTATTGTGCTATGTTTGTGGGATGTTCTATGGTTAATAAATTAGCCATGTGCAAAGCTAGTTAATAAGAGCTTCTGATTATTGATACTATATGCCGACGAAACACCAATGAAAAAGGATTGATTTTTAACTTAACTATACATTAGGAATCTGATGGATTCCAGCAATGAGAAGGTTTCTACTATTGCTTTGCACTTTTGGCTCAGTCTCTCATAATGGGCGAGAAGCAAATAAAGATTTCCTCACCATGGGCCTCATTCAATTCGGAACTGCTACTTGCAAGTAACTTTACAATTTGCTATTTTTGGCTTACTTGCTCCAGTAGCTCTACTTTAACTTACCTATTCAATTGGCCGGGCGCGTAGGTATTGGTATGCTTGAACATAATTGCGTCCGCAAGCCTGTAACTCGTGGTTCAAGCCCGCAAGCTTGGAGAACTGTAAATGCAAATATAAATTCAATCCAGCACTGTAAAGCACTGCACATGATGGGGAACACAATGGGTGACATTAGCAATTAAAGCACAACATTCTCAAGCTTGCGCATCGCCAAAATCAAATACTTTATTTCATGTTTAATTTTCGTCCAAAGTCCTACTGGTTTGAATAACGTCCAAGCCCGTAACTCGTTATTTATGCCCGTAGGACTGTGAACAAAAATGGAGTTTGGATTCCAAAGTCCTCTAGGCTTGGAGGTTGAAGCCCGTAGGACTTTTTGATGAGAACTGAACATGACATAAAGTAGCTATTTTTGCCAATTTTCAAGGTGGAGAATGTTGTGCTATTAATTCTAAGACCAAACATCACTCTAATTTCTCTTAAAAGTACAGGATTGTGTTTTTTTATTTGCTTAATTAGTGCTACTTTTTGAAAGTAAGACATTTGCGTGACCTTCTTGGTACCAGGAACCTGTCATTGGTGGATGTATCGGAGCAATTGAATAGCCAAGTGGGATTTTCGCTGCCGCAACTCTTGCGGCCGCAAAAGATTGAACGCTTTGATGCAATTAACTTGCAATTCTGAGTAAAGTAAGGTATAGTAGCTTGCAGCAAGTAACCCGGTCGGGGAACGCAAGTAGGAGGCAATTGAATAGGGAAGTAACTTGCAATCTCCACTTACTGCTACTTTTTGCAGTAAGTAGCTATTGAAAGGACCCGGGCTAAATAAATATTAACCCCTGCCGCGGGGGGTACTATAAGTACCCCCAAGGCACCTAAAATTAACCCCATCACTCATGGGGCTCTATACAAAGCCCCACAAGCACTTAATTAACCATACAACTCATGGGGCCCTATACAAAACCTCATGAGACTAAAACTAACCCCATCACTCATGGGGGTCAATATAGAGCCCCATGAGCACTTAATTAACCCTATAACTCATGGGGCTTTATACAGAGCCCCATGAACACTAAATTAACCCTATAACTCATTGGGCTCTATATAAAAGCCCATAAGCCCTTAATTAACCCTGTCACTCATAGGGGTCAATACAGAGCCCCATGAGACTATAATTAACCACCTCAGTCCAATAGGGGTCTATATAGACCCCTACAGGACACTATTAACCCCTAGGTTAACCCTACAAGTGCCATGAGGGTCCTCCGGGACCCTCATGACAAGTCTAAGCACTACACTACACTATTAACCCTAATCCCATCACTTATGGGGGTCTATACAGACCCCCATAAGCCTCCATCTAACCCCATCCCTTATGGGGGTCAATACAGACCCCGTAAGCCTCTATTTAACCCAGTCAGTCCCATAAGGATCTATGAAGACACTCATAGGACAATGAGAAGCCGATTATTAATCCCATAAGTGCCACGATGGCCCTCCAGGACCCTCATGACACTAAGTACAAACACTACACTACTCTATCCCCCCCAATAAACCATTACATCTAAACTAACCCCCTCTACCCAAACCTATTAACCCCTACATACCTAACACTACCTACCTAACCCCCTACTAAACCCCTGACCCCACTAAATACACAAAATAAAAAATGCTAAGGTACAAAAAAAACAAAAACCTAGGTTATCAAAAAAAAAATATATATATTCACCTGCAAAGAAAAAGGCATACACAAATATACTTAATATTACAGTAATAATTACATTATAAATATACCCCTAACTACAATACATTTCCCCATATCTAGACATCATTCCCTATCTATACATAACCCCCTATCCTACATTACCCCCTATCTAGACATAACCCCCCATTTAGACATAACCCACATCTAGACATAACCCCCTATCTAAACATTACACCCTATCTATACAATACCCCGTAAATCTAATCTAAAATAGAATAAATAACACCACTTACCTTTGCAGGTGCCCCGTCAGATCACACCCCCTTGGAAAAAAAGAAACATCAGATTAGTACAGAATTAAACATTACATATAATAAATCAATATTACAAATACAGTATTAAACTTACCTTTCCACCATGTCCCCGTCCATCTTCTTCTGTTCTCAGGCTGGGCCCCTGGAAAAAAGATACATCACATTAGTATAACACATAAAACACAAATACATCAAACATAAAAAAACAAGAAACATTATAAATTAAAAACGTACGTGTCCACGATGTCCCTGGCTTTCTACTCTTCTACCCTGGCTGAGCCCTTGATGAATCCGCTCTCTAAAAAAAAAAATCCCATTCTGATTGGCTGACCGACCTGTCAATCTTTTTCAAATCAGAAGGCACTATTGCATTCAGCCAAGCACAATTGGCACGTTCTGATTGGTTGCAGTCTGATTGACAGTGATTTCAACCAATCAGAAGGCACAGATGCCTTCAGCCAATCACCCCATGGGGGTGTATCCCATTGTGATTGGCTGAATGCAATAGTGCCTTCTGATTGGTTTAAAAAAGATTGACAGGTCCGTCAGCCAACCTGAATGGGATATAGGGGTGAATCCCATTCTGATTGGCTCACACCTTGACGCCTTCTGGTAGGCTGAAATTTGATCAACAGCCTTTTCAGCCAATCAGCCTACCGGAAGAAGCTCTGGAGGCCTCATTAGCATTGGGGAGCTCTGCGATTGCGGAGCTCCTTTAGTTTTTTTAATTCATCAAGGGCGGATTCATCAAGGGCCCACCCCTGTGCCGATCGGGGATCCCCACTGCAAGGGGTTATGTGGGGGGGCTGCGGGGGTCCCTATGGACTACTGAAGCAAGTAGTTAATGTGGGGTCACTTCGGGGGTCCTGATGGGGACCTCCAGCATAGAGGGGGGTTAATTTTAGGTGCCGGGGGGTACTTGGAGTACCACCCACAGCAGGGCCTGTTTGTAGAACTGCCGCGGAGGTCCCGTTCAGGACCCCTGCGGCACGTGATGAGGTCACTCCTCATGCACAATTTCTCTGTGTTTGACATGGACAGCCCTGCTGCGTAGCTCACACGTTGCTCGCAGAAGGGCTAATTTAATAGCGTTGTAACTTTACTACATTTTAAGCACGTAGGGCTTAAGTACAAACCTTGTATCTATGAGGCTGGAATTTAATGGGGCTGTTAATCTTTTCACTATTTGCTTCTTTATAGATTACCTGCAACCCTATTTGTAAAGAGTTCTCTAGCATAAGTGTTATGGGCCAAAAAAAACACTATTACAAATGGCAGGTGTATGTTTAACTTACGTATGTTTTGTGTAACTCTTAAGTGTGCTCTTATAATTTCAGGAAAATAGAATGGACAGTAGACTGAAAAATTGGTTTTCAGCAGATGTTAATATTTATATATTATTTAATTGCTGTTTATAGTGCATATAATGTGTAAAATAAAATCTTCTTATCAATTCAATACTGTATGCATACTTTTATAAATATAAAAAACTCTGTTGGTTCTACTAAATCTGTCTTTTTCTAAACCACCTTTGTCCTAATATACTAAATTTAATTTTGCTATTCACTTTTGGTAATAACATTTTGATAGTTTTGTGTCCGCATGTAACATAGGGAGAGATTCATCATATCCCCTTGTGTGAAAGCGACTGTCCATAACTCTTATTCAAGTCAATGGCAATTATGTCCAGTTTGATAAATCATCTTCTTAGGTCCATATTTACTATGCAGTGCTGCCCTCTAAGACAGCTCTTAGCATGGTGTATTAAACAGAG
Organism: Discoglossus pictus; assembly: GCA_027410445.1. Classification (NCBI taxonomy): domain Eukaryota; kingdom Metazoa; phylum Chordata; class Amphibia; order Anura; family Alytidae; genus Discoglossus; species Discoglossus pictus. Next base: position 221,242,472 of record CM050167.1, read on the forward strand.
GCCACTAAACCCATTCATTTCAACAGACTGGAAATAGTCATCTGTCACTGGAAATCTCTTATGGAGAACCACTGCTTACAATCTACAGCCCTTTTGTGACACATTCATTCTAGTTAAGGTCTATGGTGTCTTGAAGCATGAAAGATGTCTGAGGGGCTAGAGCTTAGTAAATAATGACTGTTTATATTTTGTAGTAAAAACCTATACTAACATCAACCAAATTTTCCACATCACCTTTTTTTAAAATAAGCTGCTATTTATATTAAAAACCGTGTCTATTGTAGTTCATATAGAACATCTCTAAGTGTCGTATACTTTGCTACAAAGCATCCCTTTGTTCATCTGAGACACACAGAAATCAACAATTGTTTTTCTTCATTATCATTGAAGTTAATAGTGACTTCTTCATTATCATCAGGAATGCTGTCATAATTACTTCATGAAACAATCCAATAGAGTGGCCACAACAAGTTGTGAATAAACAATATCTGGATAAAACATGCTATTAACATGATAGGAATGACCGCCTGGTCACCCATGGAATTTTATGCAGTTACCACTTCCATGCTCTAAAGACAATTGTAAGCAATCAATACATATGAAGCTTTTCAGTAGGTTGCTAAGTAACCACCTAGCAACAACAAAAATATGCATGAGGTTTGCATGGGTTTGTTTTAAATCATTAAAGTATAATACATTACTTCTGATTTGTAATGCTACTTATTTAGATATATTAGTAGCATTGTTTTTTGTTTAATATCTATCAATATGTTTGTAAAGTTGGCATAGAAAGAAAACGTAAAGAATCCTACTCAAAAAGGCAGCTCAGCAGGGTGGTCCTGAATATTCATTATTTAGAGAACAAGCAGAGTTTCCAATCCAGGCTTCACTAGGCAAGCATATGATAGGAGTCGGGTCCGATTTGTTCATTGCTTCAACTGTTTCAGTTAAATGAAGATGATTTATGGTTTTGTGGTAGCACCTTTCCACAAACAAAAAAGTGTTACATACTATGAAGCAATTAAGTGTTTCATTGTATTTTAAAAACATAATAATCTTATAGAATAGAGAACTATTTTGATTAGGTTATAAGAAGCTTGTTGATACACGGAGGCCCTCATTCAATTGTGATTTGGCCAATTGAATAGGGCTCTAAAGAAGCACACAGCATATTTTTTTTAAATAAGTTTTTAGTTAGTGAAAATCTTGCTTTTGGATAGATGCTTACTAACTTAAAAACTTCTTTAAAAAAAATGTTTAAAAAATGTTATGTGCTTATTTTGACCCCTATTCAATTGGCCAAATTGCAATTGAATGAGGGCCTGAGACAGTAGCATGATTGTTTTGATAATGTCGAAAAGTTTCAATAGAAATAAAATATTTTAATACACTGAACTGCAGATGCAGGAGAGAGTATCACAAGCATTTTCTGTTTCTGTTTATAAATCAAGTTCTTCGGGTGGCTTGATCTCTCATAACAGTTACCATCTACTGACACACTGGTCACTTGTGTGTGGTAATTGTGAATCAGCATTGTGGACATATGTATTTCATTGAATCTATCTATCTATGTATCTATGTATCTATCTATCTATCTATCTATCTATCTATCTATCTATCTATCTATCTATCTAACTATCTATCTATCTATCTATCTATCTATCTATCTATCTAACTATCTATCTATCTCTCTATCTATCTATCTATCTATCTATCTATCTATCTATCTATCTATCTAACTATCTATTTATCTATCTGTCCATCCATCTTAATTCATTTGGTACAACAGCTCGACCATGCCAAGCCAATGTCTCGATAAAAAGGGGAGGGGAAGAGACAGTGCACCAATACCTGGTGCAGGTCATTCACTTCGTGATGGGTATAACACAATGCTAAAAATGTGTCAACTCTCATCTGGAACAACCTCAACAGTCATGAGATATTAATAGTGCTCTTGTTCTATCCTTGATCTTGTTCTGTGGAGAGTCTATAACCTGGGTGTCCTATTACTGGGCATACATCTATGTGTACTTTATATTAAAGTGATTCCATCTCATCAGCTGGTGTCAGCAAATGAAAGGGAAAGGAGTGTTTATAGTAGTACTCCAAATATTTCTTCAATTACTATGTTACATAAGAGACTTATAGGTAAAACCAAACTTTATTGGAATATATAAAACTATAAATTAGGCATACATTATATATATATATATATATATATATATATATATATATATATATATATATATATATATATTTATTTAAATATATACATATATATATATATATATATATATATATATATATATATAGTAATTTAGTAATTATTAATCTATATATATATAGAGAGAGGGCCTCATTCAATTGCAATTTGGCCAATTGAATGAGGCTCTAAATAAGCACATGCAAGCACCCCTCCCAGGGCTCACGAGGAGAGGCTTGCAATGAGCACCGAAGGTGATCAGTGGAATGCAGGAAAAATGAAGTAAATGGGGGGAAAGGCCAGCAATGAGCGCAGAAAGTGCTCAGAGGACCAAAAGCCTCATATTGTGGGGCAAACAGCATTGCTAGCCTTACAGTTTTAATCCCGTAATTTTTGACAGGCAAGGTGTGATGTAGATAAATGCGTTTCCCTGTTCTAGGCAGCTCCTTCAGTATCTAAGCATCCTGCTGAGAACTGGAATACACAAAGATCAGCTCTGGCCTCCATGTTGGAAAAAGATGACTCATGACAGTTTGGGGTTGATCCAGATGAGAGTTGACACATTTTTTGCATTGTGTTATACCCATCACGAAGTAAATGACCTGCACCAGGTGTTGATGCACTGTCTCTTCCCCTCCCTTTTTTATCCTTACACAGGCCCTCAATCAACTGCGATTTGGCCAATTGAATAGGGCTCTAAATAAGCACATAACATATTTTTTTAAAGACGTTTTTAGTTAGTGAAAACCTTGTTTTTGGATAGATGCTTACTAACTAAAAACATCTTTTAAAAAATATGTTATGTGCAAGACAAGCTTATGAATCATAAATGGAATAATACTATGCACTGTGATTGCACGGACCAATTGCTTATCCAGTTCTCAGCGCTCAGTTGTATCACTGTGGTCAACGAATCCCAGTACACAAAAAAGCCAATGTATAAAATGCTGCAACTGTCTTTTCTCTCAAAAGTTATTTAACATTATAGGTGGATTACAAAATTAATGTGGTAACAGCTAAGCATTACTGATAAATTTACATTGACATGAACAAACTTATACAAAAGGTTGGGAGCCTGCTCATAACAACTGTAAGTCTGGAATGAATGTGACACGGGGTAACAAAAGGAATAGGTGAGCCAGCAGGGCAGCTAGTCTCTTGGGCAGAAGAAGCTTACACAGGGCAGTGCGGGATGTTATTACTAAGTTTTAAGCTTATATTAAAAGGTTGGTTTTGAAATGAAGATAGACAGTTGGAAGGTGTGCACTAGTAAATTTAATATACACAGTACAGCACTATAAAAAGAGTGAAAGAGTGGAACAGCACACGGGCAGGCGAGTTAGATGAACTTTAGATTTTAGGTCTGGGTTTTTCAATCTTGCACAGCGCTTTGGGGCAAACACTATGGACACTGAATTTTAAGCTCAAAGACAGGACCCTCCATTCTTTGCAATGTGTTAATATTGAATTTGTCTTTGCCTGGAAATTAACTTATGTATAGCGCTACGGAATATGTTGTTGCGTTACAAATAAACAATAATAATAATATAATCTATTTAGATTTGAAGCAATAATACATTAATGTGCTGGTGGCATATCTGTATCCCTTTTAACCATTATACAGCACCACAGTTTAAGGGATGATTATATTAATAGGTTCAGAGCGCTGTGCATTTGGTCACTTATTGAGGAGCAATAATTCTAAAGCTATTTGTGTTGCTTGTATATTAAAGATAAACAAACAGTATTAATTGGTTTGTATTCATATGCTTTAATTAGGCAGGCTCAGTAATTAAGAACTGACACAAATGATAAATAAGTGCCTCCAACAAAGACTAAGGATATTTTCCAGTTGCATTGTTTAAATAAGCAAATCATGGCTACTAGTACACATTCTTTATAATACTGGCAAATATTAAGGGAAGTGGAACACAAATGTTTTTTCGTGTACTTGAAAAAGTATGTTTTAAAGATTACAAAACAGTTTTTTTACTGAAAAATATATTAGGCAAAAACAGATATAACGTTATTGAAACTAACAAGCAAGGCAGAGAGCATAGTTTAGTCCGTATATCTCATTGGTTGGAAGGGGGCAAGCACCAAGAGCAGTTACACTTCTGAATAAGCTTTTGAGATCTGAGACTTTTCATTTGAAAAAAAAAAAAAACATATTATCAAATACCCACTTCCTAATAAAAACATATTTACATGACCCTTTAAGTTCAAAAATGTATGTATGTCTTCTGCTCTATATGGACACTGTGTTATGTGGCACCTGACTGTTAGGTTTGCTGCCTTGATGACATGTCATTTACTTCTTACACCTAATTCTAAACATATTGCCACACCCCACAATGGCAATAGGTGTTGTACAAATGTTGACAATCTACCTACTTTTCACATTTTCACATACTCTATTAATCAATCTCAAACATTTAACAGTATACTTTCTTATTTTATATGTAATCTATTTATTTTATACTAAATTATACACTGATATACTATTAATTTCACATAGTTACTAAACTGTTACATTATTCCAATTACGCTAATTCAATATTCTTTTCAAATATAAGATCAGACATAAAGTATGTTATGATGGATAGAAAGACAATTGAAACACCTCCAATTCTATATAAAGTATGGAACGAAAAATATAATTCTGATCACATCTACATAAAACATGTCACTTTTCTGTCTCTCACTACTTAGATGATCACAATGAAAAAATAAATATATTTGAAAATGTTGAGTTCAAGCAGGAAAAACATCATACAGCTCATTTTTAATTAGAAAATATGTATGTGTTATGCCTCTGCTGGACCCTGGAGGGATCTATGATACATTGGTTGTGTGTGAAAGGGGCGTTTACATATTTGGAGCGCTATAGTTGCATTGAATTTTGCAAGTTGTCTATTATTTGGCTAGGGAGGGGAGGGATGTGTTAATTTCAATCTCATCCAACAAATGTTCTGGACTTCTGTCTGTTCCTTTCTCCTCTATCGCTTCCTCCACTGATAACCACAAACATACACCCATTATCATCCAGCTTTCAGGATGTGATGTAACAAACATCAGGATTCATAGTCGTGATATGCAAATTAGGTTCAACATTTATCAACCATGTGCATCGTGCCCATTTAGCAGGGGATCCATTTATTTATATTTACATTCCATTATTTATATTACATTTCACATAATTAAATTATATCTCTGTATTAAATATTCCTTTACAAAAGAGTAATACGGATGATGTCAAATAACTAAAAAGCTTACTGCTCTAAAAATAAACTTAAGAATATGTTATTCCATACTAAAGCTATTTCTTCTAAGTATTAGTGCTAATGCATTTGTTAAACCCAGGTCAATTAAAATGCTTTATAGTGAACAATTTGAACCTTACACATTAATTAACATTTAGCAAGAAATAAAGGAAAAATGAAATAAAACATTTGCTGGCATTTTAAAGGTCATTTTAGACAGATCATCATAAATGTTGGGGGGGACATCAGCATATATTCTTCTGTTTGTCAAATGTTATCTTTACGTTCAAACTAAATTTATTTGTTTTTGGTTCAAACATTTATTAGTACAACAGAAAAAGGAGACTTACAATGTTAGAAAATAAATATGTTCTAAAGCAAAAAAACTGCCAAAAAAAAAAATCCTTGGAAAAATAAATGTATAAGGACATGGGATAGACATCTCAAGTGCATCTCATGCTATCTCCTGATTTACTATGTACCACTTCCTATGCGGAAAATTGGCCATTCTTACTTTATCTCAGCTCTTTTTACCTCAACTCAGATGGGAAAGTGCTTAGTAAATTGCCCCCTTATAGTGTAATGCGGGGTACAAGAGGTGTGATTTTTAAATGGTCATAAATGAGTTCATATATTTTCGAGAGAAAAATACCCTCCTAAAAATATTATCTAACTGGGTATAAAAGATTAATTTAAATTTTGGTCTATACACTATACTATACCTTGCTTCAGGTAAAGGTGTTGGTGTTGGATAAAGGTGTTGGATAGCTAGTTACAGTGGGCTGAGATCAGAGAAGCCCTATTTTTGATGGGTCAAGATAATTAGTTATGGGATGCCTGTTACTATCAAGGCTTAGGAGATTAGTGAATGCCGTGACAGGCTGTAATTCTTGTTTGGAAAGCACAACTGACGATTGTAACACATTGTTATGGCTTAGTGAATCTACTCCATGGTGTCCACAAATTAACAACTATGAAATCTGTGCCTATACAATTTGTATTTCCTGTTATTTGTATGAATTTGTTATAGAGCTTTGGGAAAGAGCCCTACAAATGCATTTTTATAACCCCCAAATAATGACTTATATCATTAACATATTTAGAATTGTTGGTGGAGGATATCTTATATTGAAAATTGTATATCATAGGTTGTAGTCATTAATTGAAACCCAGACCAAGGCAATGAGCTGAGTCTTGTGACGCACTTTATAGTATTACATTCTATACATTTTGCAATTAGAGACTGATGACGCTTAGTGAACACTTATAAATGCTACCACATGGCAGCACTCTATTTCTTAGATAGTCTACATTCACTTTTTTTGCCTCTGGAAATGTAGCCATTAGTTTTTTTTTCTCCATAAACCTATTATTTCCCACCAGTTAAATGGAAAACTCAGTTAAGAGTAAACATAAAGGAATCTATAACATATCTGGAATTAACAGGGATTTTAATTCCCTTTGCTGTTTCACAATTTAATCACAGCATGAGTAAATAAACAGTTAGCACTGTGGGTGTTAATATCAATAAGTACTGTTTGTTAGTGATTTATTTGCATGATAAATTCTTTTTACAAGGGCTGGACACTATAACTTATTCAGAATATGCAGGGCTCATTGTGGCAGAGCTGCTTAGCAGCTGCTTTGAACATTGCTGGGCTACTAATCCAAACTGATTAAATTGAATGGCCGGTACTTTACATGCCTAAACCTAACTAATGTCAAGGGAGTTATTGGATTGTTAAACCTTGACAGTCATATCAGTTGCATTTAACTCTCTCAGTGCTGTGTTTGACCTAGTATGAGAATGTCGTACATGTCATAAACATGAGGTTATCAATATAGACTCATCCAAAGGTGATCTTTTTCAAATATTTCCAATACAGAAAAGAAAAAACCTGTAATAGGTTTACCTAAACTTATCATACATAGGCCAAGATCAGTTGAGCTTTAATGGAACTGCAAAGTGCTTCAATGAACTTGCAATGGCTGTTTTTTTTTATCTATTTTTTTTATTCACTTTTATTATTTTAAAGATATATTGCAAAAAAACGTAAACACATTAGATATCACTGTTTAAAAATAACATTCATAAGATATAACAAGCATACAATCATTCAACATGAAGGCTCCACACAACTTCTTCACATTTTTATAGAGGTAAGGTATCTTGATGACCCAGGACGAAACTCGTTTGATCACAGTGGATCAACGTATTAATTATAGTTTTCAATCTATTCCCCAATATCTTCGCATAAATTTTAACGTCTACGTTAATCAATGAAATAGGGCGATAGCTCCTACAAATGTCCGAGTTCTTCCCTTCTTTCAAGATATTAACTATTTTTGTCTCTGACAGCTCCAGAGGAAGATCCTCTGTTTGTTTGATCTCATTAAATAAATCACAAAAAGTAAACTTTTATTTCAGGCATAAGTACCGTATTTATCGGCATATAACACGCACCGGCGTATAACACGCACCTCATTTTAAGAAGGGAATTTGAGGGGGAAAAAAATTCAAACAAAGAACTTTGAAGCAAAATCCTCAACCTCCCTCCTCATCCTCAACCCCCTCCTCAACCTCCCTCCTTATCCTCCCTCCTCAACCCACTCCTGAAACACCTCATCCTCAACCCCCTCCTCCACCCCCCATCCTCATCCTCCTTCCTAAACCCCCTCCTCAACCTCAACCTCCCTCCTCATCCTCAACCCCCCTCCTCATCCTCAACCCTCCTCCTCATCCTCAACCCCCCTCCTCATCCTCCCTCCTCATCCTCCCTCCTCAACCCCCCCATCATCAACCACCTCCTCAACCTCCCTCCTCAACCCCTCTATCCTCAACCTCCATCCTCAAACCCCCTCCACAACCCCCCATCCTCATCCTCCCTCCTCAACCCCCCTATCCTCAACCCCCCTCTTCAACCTCAACCCCCCTCCTCAACCTCCCTCCTCATTCTAAACCCCCCTCCGCATTCTAACCCCCCTCCTCATTCTAACCCCCCCTCCTCAACCTAAACCCCCCTCCTCCTCAACCTAAACCCCCCTCCTCCTCAACCTAAACCCCCCTTTATACCTCCCCCTCACTTACCTGCTTCTGCTCCGGCACCCGGTATATGCTAATGATGTGGCGCGCTGGCGCGCATGTGACGTCACCGGGTCAAGGAGCGGAACGGAGGCCGGAGCAGAAGCAGGTAAGTGAGGGGGGTGTATTTAGGGGGGTTTAGGTTGAGGAGGGGGGTTTAGGTTGAGGAGGAGGAGGGTTTAGGTTGAGGAGGGGGGTTAGAATGCGGAGGGGGTTTAGAGTGAGGAGGGAGGTTGAGGATGAGGAGGGGGGAGGGAATATCGGTGTATACCACGCACCTATGATTTCCCCCCTATTTTTAGAGAAAAAAAGTGCGTGTTATACGTGGATACGGTACTTTGTAAAATAGAAGGTCAGATCCATCCACCCCTGGGGATTTGTTTGGTTTACCACTATTGATAACTTCTGTTATTTAATCAGTGGTTATCTCCCTATTTAAATGGCAACAATCTTTTTCTGAGATCTTGGGTAACTTAATTTTGTCAAGAAAGGCCTCAATCTCCTCTTTTGCTGGGGGGATAAATCGCATTGTCTTTATTCAAATTATATAATTTCATATATAAAACATGAAATACCTCACCTATTTTATCTGGATGGCAGTGTAAATTTCCCTCTTCATCTTGTATTCTTAGGATCCTATTTTGGTTACGTTGCTTCTTTAATCTATTTGCTAAATATTTCCCTGTTTTATTACCATATAAGAAATGTGATTGCTGAAATCTCCATAAGAGATTATCAGCTTGTAGCTGAAGAATTTTTTTTATTTGGTTATTTATATCTTTTATTTTATTACCAATTTCTTTATTTGGATTCTTTTTTGTTAATCTGGTGTAGATTTTCTAATTCTATATAGAGGTATTTTAATGGTTTACCCTGTTGCCTCTGTATTTCAGCTGATCTTGCGATTAAAATCCCTTGAATAAAGGCTTTAAAGGAGCACCATAGTGTTTTTGCATACGATACCGAATCTTTATTAATTTCAAAGATTATTTGGTCTAATCTGCATTGGCAATGGCTGTTTTCTATTAGAAGATTTTTGTTGAAATTTATGAGAATCATTGTTTTGAGTGTTAATGCCAAAGATTCACTAAGTTTCACAGACATTGTGAAGAGGTTCAGTGAGGCTGTTTTCCAGTTTTCCAGTTTTCCATAGTAAATAGATATAGATATTGTGGCCTCAGCGAAGTTTAGTCTGCTCCAGATTAGTCTGTGTCAGAATTTCGGATGCAAATTTCAGCTCTGTTTTATTCTTCTTGAACCTGTGCTTTTAAATTATGTAGTTATTTTCCAGTCTCATGCTCTACCAGTAGGTTTTGGTGCAGTGTCATATTGGTAAGTTCCCTGGAATTTAATAATATATTTTATGATGTTATCTACTTTGATGCAAGCTTGGACCATTTAGTAAAAAGTAAAGATATTAAACTATCAACAAAGGTCCACATAGTTTGAACTATGGTATTCCCTGTAGTAACATACAATGTGAGAGCTGGACCATAAAGAAGTCTGAGCGTCATAGATTTGACGTATTTCAATTGTGGTGTTGGAGAAGACTGCTTAGAGTCCCTTGGACTACAAGAAGATCCAATAAAACAATACTTCAGGAAATCAAGACAAACGGTTCACTAGAAGGTCTGATCATGAGGCTGAAGCTCAAATATTTGGGCCATATTATGAGACGGCAGGATTCCCTAGAAAAGACTCTGATGCTGGGATAGATTGAAGGCGCAAGAAGAAGGGGACGACAGAGGCGGAGATGGAGAGATGAGGTCGCTGAAGCAATGAACATGAACTTGATGGAGCTCAGAGGGGCAGTGACTGACAGATGCACCTGGCGTGTTGTGGTCCATAGAGTCACGGAGAGTCGGACAACAACAAAAACATAATTAAACAAGGAAAAGGTTATAAAGGGAGCGAATGGAATAAAATAGCTTGGTGCCTCTGCTGGACTCTAGATACTTTGGGGGAAGTGTGTGTGTGAGAGGGGCATTTCCATTGCTTGAGAACATTTCTTGCATCTATTGATTCAATTAATTTCCAGAATATATTAACTTCCTGCTTTTTGGCCTGTGAGTAGGAAGGAGTGTGGTATCAATTGTTCAATTATCTCTACCTGTTCCCTTCTTGTGCACCCCTCCTTGCACTGTTAGATACTGAAAAACACCCTCATGATCCAGATCTTGGCAAATTATGTATACTAAAACTCAAATGGATTCCTGTACTCATAAACAGAATATGACAAATTATGTTTTCCTCAAAAAAGGGTTTTATGTCCATAGCTGCAAATATTGTTAGTTTATTACATACATCAGAAATAAGTGACTTTTCTTGAACTGCAGTTATTTGCTTGGAACTACAATGCCCATTATCCTATATACTATGTGCATCAATAGAAAAAAACTTCATACTCATCAATACAGTCAATAACTTCCAATTATAAATCCACCCAGAAAAGCTCAGAATTGTATACCTCCATCTCATATTAAGTTCCAGGCTTCCCAGAGCGCCAAAGGTACTTAGAGGACTAAAAGCTTTACATTGTGTGGCAAACAGCATTACCTGCCTTACAATTTTATTGCTGTAATTGTCACTTGTTAATAATAAATGCTGCAATTGATTCTGAAAATGTTGATGCTTTATAACTAAAGAGTAATAGTATTAATAATAATAATAATAATCATATATATAGTTGTCGTAATTACGAGTTTGTTGGTAACTCTCACAATTACGACAACTATATGCATGCCCAATGCACAGACTGAGCTGCGCATTCATGCGTTGCGGATTGCGCAATGAGTGCCGTGAGCAGTGCATGCGCTTTTTGCATCGGGTTGCGCATGCAAAATGTGCGGCTTAAGGCTTGCATGTGCATTGCTCGGAGGGGGCACTCATGCGCATTGCTTCATCAAACTTATCTCTATTACTTTTGGTAATTAATGAGCTCTCCTATTTTTCTCTATTACATTAGAACTCTTTTAATTAATTATAACTTGCACACACAAAAATTACATTCACTATAATAAAATATATGTATGTTTTATCATTGAAAAATAAATTAGAATAATATATATGACACACACAAACACACAAACACACACACACATATATATATATATATATATATATATATATATATATATATATATACAATATATATATATCACATATATAGTTGTCAGCAGGCGGGCTTGGCAAAATCCGTTGTTAATGCAACAGGGAAACTGCGGCCCTCGCAAAGCGAGGGCTGCGGTTGCGGCCAGGCAAGGAGGGGCCACATTTGCCATTTGCAAATGCCAACAAAACACCCAATTACTAAATACGGACTTACACAAAAAATACGAGCCGCGGGACTGACAAAAAAAATAAAATTGCGGACTTACAGAAAAAAAAATTGAGGAGGAGGAGGTTGAGGAGGAGGAGGGTTTAGGTTGAGGAGGGGGGTTAGAATGCGGAGGGGGTTTAGAGTGAGGAGGGAGGTTGAGGATGAGGAGGGGGGAGGGAATATCGGTGTATACCACGCACCTATGATTTCCCCCCTATTTTTAGGGAAAAAAAGTGTGTGTTATACGTGGATACGGTACTTTGTAAAATAGAAGGTCAGATCCATCCACCCCTGGGGATTTGTTTGGTTTACCACTATTGATAACTTCTGTTATTTAATCAGTGGTTATCTCCCTATTTAAATGGCAACAATCTTTTTCTGAGATCTTGGGTAACTTAATTTTGTCAAGAAAGGCCTCAATCTCCTCTTTTGCTGGGGGGATAAATCGCATTGTCTTTATTCAAATTATATAATTTCATATATAAAACATGAAATACCTCACCTATTTTATCTGGATGGAAGTGTAAATTTCCCTCTTCATCTTGTATTCTTAGGATCCTATTTTGGTTACGTTGCTTCTTTAATCTATTTGCTAAATATTTCCCTGTTTTATTACCATATAAGAAATGTGATTGCTGAAATCTCCATAAGAGATTATCAGCTTGTAGCTGAAGAATTTTTTTTATTTGGTTATTTATATCTTTTATTTTATTACCAATTTCTTTATTTGGATTCTTTTTTGTTAATCTGGTGTAGATTTTCTAATTCTATATAGAGGTATTTTAATGGTTTACCCTGTTGCCTCTGTATTTCAGCTGATCTTGCGATTAAAATCCCTTGAATAAAGGCTTTAAAGGAGCACCATAGTGTTTTTGCATACGATACCGAATCTTTATTAATTTCAAAGATTATTTGGTCTAATCTGCATTGGCAATGGCTGTTTTCTATTAGAAGATTTTTGTTGAAATTTATGAGAATCATTGTTTTGAGTGTTAATGCCAAAGATTCACTAAGTTTCACAGACATTGTGAAGAGGTTCAGTGAGGCTGTTTTCCAGTTTTCCAGTTTTCCATAGTAAATAGATATAGATATTGTGGCCTCAGCGAAGTTTAGTCTGCTCCAGATTAGTCTGTGTCAGAATTTCGGATGCAAATTTCAGCTCTGTTTTATTCTTCTTGAACCTGTGCTTTTAAATTATGTAGTTATTTTCCAGTCTCATGCTCTACCAGTAGGTTTTGGTGCAGTGTCATATTGGTAAGTTCCCTGGAATTTAATAATATATTTTATGATGTTATCTACTTTGATGCAAGCTTGGACCATTTAGTAAAAAGTAAAGATATTAAACTATCAACAAAGGTCCACATAGTTTGAACTATGGTATTCCCTGTAGTAACATACAATGTGAGAGCTGGACCATAAAGAAGTCTGAGCGTCATAGAATTGACGTATTTCAATTGTGGTGTTGGAGAAGACTGCTTGGACTACAAGAAGATCCAATAAAACAATACTTCAGGAAATCAAGACAAACGGTTCACTAGAAGGTCTGATCATGAGGCTGAAGCTCAAATATTTGGGCCATATTATGAGACGGCAGGATTCCCTAGAAAAGACTCTGATGCTGGGATAGATTGAAGGCGCAAGAAGAAGGGGACGACAGAGGCGGAGATGGAGAGATGAGGTCGCTGAAGCAATGAACATGAACTTGATGGAGCTCAGAGGGACAGTGACTGACAGATGCACCTGGCGTGTTGTGGTCCATAGAGTCACGGAGAGTCGGACAACAACAAAAACATAATTAAACAAGGAAAAGGTTATAAAGGGAGCGAATGGAATAAAATAGCTTGGTGCCTCTGCTGGACTCTAGATACTTTGGTGGAAGTGTGTGTGTGAGAGGGGCATTTCCATTGCTTGAGAACATTTCTTGCATCTATTGATTCAATTAATTTCCAGAATATATTAACTTCCTGCTTTTTGGCCTGTGAGTAGGAAGGAGTGTGGTATCAATTGTTTAATTATCTCTACCTGTTCCCTTCTTGTGCACCCCTCCTTGCACTGTTAGATACTGAAAAACACCCTCATGATCCAGATCTTGGCAAATTATGTATACTAAAACTCAAATGGATTCCTGTACTCATAAACAGAATATGACAAATTATGTTTTCCTCAAAAAAGGGTTTTATGTCCATAGCTGCAAATATTGTTAGTTTATTACATACATCAGAAATAAGTGACTTTTCTTGAACTGCAGTTATTTGCTTGGAACTACAATGCCCATTATCCTATATACTATGTGCATCAATAGAAAAAAACTTCATACTCATCAATACAGTCAATAACTTCCAATTATAAATCCACCCAGAAAAGCTCAGAATTGTATACCTCCATCTCATATTAAGTTCCAGGCTTCCCAGAGCGCCAAAGGTATTTAGAGGACTAAAAGCTTTACATTGTGTGGCAAACAGCATTACCTGCCTTACAATTTTATTGCTGTAATTGTCACTTGTTAATAATAAATGCTGCAATTGATTCTGAAAATGTTGATGCTTTATAACTAAAGAGTAATATTATTAATAATAATAATAATAATCATATATATAGTTGTCGTAATTACGAGTTTGTTGGTAACTCTCACAATTACGACAACTATATGCATGCCCAATGCACAGACTGAGCTGCGCATTCATGCGTTGCGGATTGCGCAATGAGTGCCGTGAGCAGTGCATGCGCTTTTTGCATCGGGTTGCGCATGCAAAATGTGCGGCGTAAGGCATGTGCATTGCTCGGAGGGGGCACTCATGCGCATTGCTTCATCAAACTTATCTCTATTACTTTTGGTAATTAATGAGCTCTCCTATTTTTCTCTATTACATTAGAACTCTTTTAATTAATTATAACTTGCACACACAAAAATTACATTCACTATAATAAAATATATGTATGTTTTATCATTCAAAAATAAATTAGAATAATATATATGACACACACAAACACACAAACACACACACATATATATATATACTAGCGAATTGCCCGTCAAAAAATGACGGCAATGAAATTGTAAGGTAGCTAAATTAGTAAATGAATATAGTGTACCTATTTTGAAGCATTGTGATGAACAGCTGGCAATCTGTGTTGATGTTGCTGCAGCATTAGTGGTGTGGAGCTGCTGTATAAGCATGCTGAATGTGTGCACTGTGTGGTATGAATATCCGTAGGTGGTTTGTGGCGTTTTGCGAGTTTCTTGTGGTGTTTTGCGAGTTTGTTGTGGTGTTTTGCGAGTTTAGAGTGCTGTAGCCTCGTTTTCGTTTTGTTCGGCAGCCATTTTTTCTGTCGCTTAGATTTTTTTTTAGTCTCAAAAGTCTTTTATTTCGAGTAAAATCGAGGTGTAAGTTGCATTTTTGAGGTCCTGGGTGCTCCCTCTTGGTGTAGGTAAGGTTTTTATGTATGTGCTGTGTGTATGTATTGTGTTTTAAATGTTTGTATGTCGGCGTGTTGCGTCCGATGTTTGCGAGGTCGTAATGTGTGGTAACGTGTTTCGTAGGTTGTTTGCGTTCCTCGTAAAATTTAGTGAGTGTCGTAATTTGTGTGTCGTGTTTTTTGAGTAGCGACGTGAAGTTTGCGAGGGTTTGAGGCCCTTGCCCAGTGACCTCGCCAGCAACTGAGTCCCTCGCTTCGCGAGGGGCCTCAGTTGCTGGCATGGAGCGCCTTCGGCGCTCCATGCCAGCAACTGAGGCCCTTGCACAGTGACCTCGCCAGCAACTGAGGCCCTCGCTTCGCGAGGGGCCTCAGTTGCTGACATGGAGCGCCTTCGGCGCTCCATGCCAGCAACTGAGGCCCGTGCCCAGTGACCTCGCCAGCAACTGAGGCCCTCGCTTCGCGAGGGGCCTCAGTTGCTGGCATGGAGCGCCTTCGGCGCTCCATGCCAGCAACTGAGGCCCTTGCCCAGTGACCTCGCTACGCGAGGGCCGCGGCTCGCTTCGGCTCGACCCGTACGCTCACAACTATATATGTGATATATATATATATATATATATATATACAATATATATATATCACATATATAGTTGTCAGCAGGCGGGCTTGGCAAAATCCGTTGTTAATGCAACAGGGAAACTGCGGCCCTCGCAAAGCGAGGGCTGCGGTTGCGGCCAGGCAAGGAGGGGCCACATTTGCCATTTGCAAATGCCAACAAAACACCCAATTACTAAATACGGACTTACACAAAAAATACGAGCCGCGGGACTGACAAAAAAAATAAAATTGCGGACTTACAGAAAAAAAAATACGACCCGCGCGCGGGACTTTGAAAAAATATATTACGGACTCGCAAAAATACGACCTTAACGGATAACCCGCGCACAGCCGAAAACTTAAAAAATACACTAAATGCACACAAATAACAAACAAAAAAAAATTCCCACAGCAAGGGGGGGACACCCAGGATGTCTACAAGACAGGGGAGTATTTCAGTGGAATTAAAAAAGTTTAGACACTCCAAACTCCCCTAAGCGAGAGAAAAAAATGGCCGCTGAAAAAAACAAAAACAAGGCTACACACCAGGCACATACGACTTTTACTAAAACCCATACAACCTACAACATACACCATTAGCAAGGACGCTAAATCATCCAAACCCACGTAGCACGTACACATTCAGCGCCATTTTACAACACTACCTTACAGAATGCAGAAGTACCCAGCTACACTAACGGTTTCCCCTCGAGCACGCAGCCTATTTACACTACACACTGCACACATTACTGACACTTACACCTCAGCTCCACAACACTGGAAATCTACAAAGGAGCTCAGCGCCAGGCTCGCAATGAGCGCCGAAGGATCTCTGCCGACCAAAACACTGACAGCCTTATTAAATTGCGATTCGGCAAATTTAAAAGGGCTCGATTTAAGCACATAGCATATTTTTTTTACAGAAGATTTTAATGAACTTCTATCCAAAAGCAAGGTCTTCACTAACTAAAAACTTCTGTAAAAAAAAATGTTATGTGATTAAATAGAGCCCTTTTAAATTTGCAGAATCTCAATTTAATAAGGTTGTTACTGTCTGGGGCAAACAGCATTACCTGCCTTTCAATTTTATTGCCCCGTCATTTTTGACGGGCAAGTCGCTAGTATCTATATATATATATATATATATATATATATATATATATATATATATATATATATATATACGTATATATATATATATATATATATATATATATATATATATATATGTATATATATATATACATATATATATATATATATATATATATATATATATATATATATATATATATACCAACTACAAATGGTATTATGCGTGTTACTTACTATGTAATAGTACTTTGCATGCTCATGCTGCTTCAACTACCAGGCAAACTACTAACACAGATATCTGGCTTTAAGAAAACATGATCTTTATATCACAGAATAACAATTGGCAATGGAGACACACACGTGCTTCTGTTTTCCAAATTTTGCTTTGTTATTGTTTGGCTATTGCATGAAGAAAATATTTAAAGTCAGACTATAGTATGGAACTAAAATCAAGGATATTATGACTGATCGAGTGAATATATAGTAGACTGATCTCCACTTGTGAATTTTATTACTGTAGTATGTACAACCATACTATTTTTGCTTAAAAAGTGGGAAGTGATATTATCCCTAAGTGTATTTATATTACGAACATTGGTGGTTGGTTATGATTTACGTTTTATTAATTATATTGTTTCCTTTCTCTGGTGTTATAAAAATGAAATGTCCTTTTAAGAGTGAATGCATAAAAAATAAAATAAAAAAAAATCTTCAGGATTATAAACTCTCCAGAGCAAAGCATCCTCTCTGTTGACTGTCTTATTGTACTGTATTTCCTTTCTGTATACCTAAAACTTTATTCTATTTACTATACTTATTATACTTTACTGCACCCATTTAAACAGCACTACAAGTCACTATATAAATAAAGAGTAGTAATAATAACAGAATAAACATAAGGTCACTGTAAGCAATTATTAAAGGGACATGGACATATTTTGTTGTAAACCCTCGTTTTTGAAAATGTCTCACAGTGTGTTTTCTTTTTTTTAAATAAACATCTCAGAGCACAAAACATATGCAGAAGCTTAACTGCACTTGGTGGCAAGCCCTCTGCCAGTCAAAGAAATCTACAGACTAAATAAAGTATGCTTTCTGCTTTTCCTGTTATGTTCAATCAAGTTTAAACAGGTTCTACTTAATATTTTTTCCTGAAAACTACAACTATTGTGATGTTTAAAAAGAGCTCTTTTAAAAGCTTTAAACATGTGTATTCCATGTTCCTTTCAGTTTGTTAGGTAGATAGAATGGGTAGACTAGATAGACCAATTGGTTTGTATCTGCCATCAAACATATGTTTTTATTTTAAAGAGCCATAAAACTTCTGAACATTAATTAATTTAAAACCATTTACATTGCCTTTAAAACACTCTGGGATATTAATATCATGACCATCAGTGAGTTTTGACACTATGCTGTAATAGACAAACCAGCCCATTTGGATTTCCAAATTTACGTCATTGAATAACAAACAAACTGTGTAGTGTAGCAAAGTAAATTGTGTGTATAATGACTTCCTTAATACACAGAGCCAATTGATGCAGCTGTAGCTTTAGTGCCCATATACAGCAATATTAAGAGTCATAAACAGAAATTGATGAAAATCTCACTTATCTGTTGATCTTGCTCTAAGCTGGTTGGCCTCCTGTCACCTTTGAAAAGCCTAGTTGCTTTGAAGTTGTGTGCAAGTGTGAATTTATTGTTTTGTAAAGACTGGATTCCACAAAATGTCATAAATCAGTGTGTGAACAATGGCTTCTAAGGCAATATAATGTGTTAAAGTGCTGAAACGGGTTATTATCTCAACACCTTTAAAACATTACAAATAATTGCCAACATTATATGCTGTTAAATGTGTTTGTTGTGTAAGAGAAACTAATAGTATCCATTTCAAATATTTCTGCAAGAATGTCAGTCTATTTACAGTACACTTATATACAGCGAATATATATATATATATTTTTTATTTTATTATTATATTAGGTTATAACAAAAGCACATTATAACCCACTAGAGCAGGAATTTTTTATTATTATTATTACTTTTATTTGTAACGCGCCAACGTATTCCGTAGCGCTATACAGGGGAAAAGAACAAGGAAAAATATAATTTTAACAAACTGCAAAAAATGGAGGGCCCTGTTTTGAGCTTAGAATATGGAATGGATTATTATAGTACAGTTATTGGAAACTCATTTCACTTAAGGGCCACAAATTAGAAGTAGCCATGAGTGAGAAGAATAAAGTTGTAAATCCTTCACCGATGTTATAATAATTTTTTCTAATTATTCTCTCAAAGTAGAAAAAAAATGATTCAAATGTGTAACTGGTGTGTGGGCTTGTACCTGTCAGCCAATGAGCAGTAATATAGAGGTATGAGTAATGCTTATCTGACAATTAAATCTACACATTTCCTGTATATTCTTTGCACTTTCTGTTATTTTGAATTACGTTTAAACAGGTTTTGTTTAATATTTTTCTTGCACAAGACTTTGTTATGGTTTAAAATATGATCTTTTAAAAAAAAAAGAATTGTGTTCCCTGCCCATTCAATGTTTATGGGTCTCTACTTCTAACCTACCACCATGAGTAGCATTGTTTTAATTGAAAAGCTATTTTGATAGCCATTTCTTTGCTGCAATCCATATAGTATTTGTTTCTATAACACCTAGATCCAATGAGTATACACATATTTAAATATTACAAACATGAGATACATATTTGAATATACTATGAAACAATGATAATTGAGATCATATAATAAAGTTGAACCATGTTCAGCCTACAGCCTCAAATTTCTCTCTTTAAAGGGTGCAAAAATAAATAGACTGGTTTATTTTAAGTTCCATTGTATTAAGTGATAATTAAAACATGCCTTCCTGCTGTTTTGAGGAGAGAGTATTATTTAGTAGTGTCCCTGGCTACTTCCCAGGAGATAGAAATGGCACCAGTTTCAATGCATGATGATGTTGCGTAAGAGGTATACATTGTCACTGTATGTTGTTTACTTCTTGGACAATGGAAGACTTAACATACTAATATTGTTATTGTGGTCTACATAATTTACCCTATAAACACATAGAAGGAGATATTTTAAAGGGTTACACTATTTTTATATTATCCTAACGGACATATGTACTAAGATTTACCATGTCCAAGAGTTCTACAATCTGCCACACAGTAGGATTCCCAGTATACTACAATATAAGTATTTTCCCATAAGGATATTATCAGATATTACATTATCATATAACACCAATACATTTGTTTGGATAGTCACTAATTCACCAATTAGCTATGGTTGCTTATGTTTACAAAAACAAACAAACATGTATTGGTAAGTGCTAAGACCTCCTTTTATTGGAATTTCCTTTGTGTGGTAAATTTTAATATGGAGTTGGATTTTACATGGGTAATGCTACTCTAATCCTTTAGTAAATTTACTCCCATATGCCTCTTTCAACTCTTCAGTATAATGATTCCTTATGAGAGGATTATTTTAATGTATTAATTTACAGTTTAAATTTTAGAAGCTTTTAGAAGGTACATCCGTGAGTTCACAGCTTAAATACTGCTTCCAAATTATATATTCAGTTAATGAAAAAGAGATTAATGTAGATCTTTTCTTAAAATAATATGTAGCTACAGATAATTAAAACAGGTTATATTAATGTATTCATTAGCTTCAGGAAAAAATAATTAGTACAGTCATTTTCTAAACAAAGGTTCTAGACGTGATTAGTGGAAAACATGAGAATTGCTGACAATCTTTTTTTTAAAATAAAATCTTTACATCTGGGAATAAAAACAGCATCTGATTTGATTTAACTGAGAAAGTATCCTATCTGGCTAAGTCAAATTGATGAATTATGGAGCTATAGCTTATTTTCATGGAAAGCTCATCAGATTTGTATAGCAGCTATATAACACACAAGAACAAATGTGTCAAATTTATATGATGTATTTACTAAGAGGTTCAGTAGGCAAAATGCTTTTATAAAGTTTATTTACAAACAGACACAAACATCCGAAAATGTTTTAGTAGTATTCCATTTAGCTTTAATGGTGTCAGGCATTTTGCCTTTGTTGCTAATTGTATTAGACACCTATGGGAGGAACAGTGCATTCAGATGCTATCTCTATTTAGGCCTGTTGTAAGACTGCCACTACAAATTGGCACTTTGACTGCACAGAGAGAAATTCCCAGTAGGACAACCCTCCCAGTTAAACTACAGACAACCTGGGACCCATATGAAGCCCCTATCTGATATCTGGTGTGGGAGAGGATTCTGCATTTTAGCAATATCAAGTATATTACCTATTTCTAAAACTAACACATGATGCTCAATTGTACACTTAAATAATTCACCTCATTATCTATACCACCATTTCTAACTAATTTCTTTCCTGCAGCCATTTTACCATTTTGCTTATGGTAAAATAAATATGTTTAAAGTATTGTGAGGTCCTTTTAAGGACGATGGGACCTAATATGAGGCCCTTCAAGTGAAACAGGTTGTCTAAGATGTTTGTAAGTAGATATTCTAAATTAAAGACTAAAACAAAATGCTTTTATGTTTTTTGCTTACATAGCTGCTAATTTTGATAGTTATTTTACATACTTCACCAACTGGGACCGATTAGACCTCTGTATGTGTGTGTTGTTCAGTCGTGCCTGACTCTCTGTGACCTCTGTATAGAAGTGAGTAAATTATCAGATTTTTTTCGGAGACTTAGAAGTATTTAAAAAGAATAAAACAACTGTGAATCTAAATTTATTTTAAAATACATATTTGATTTTATCTTTAAAATACAAAGTAGCCTAAAAACACCAATTTTCTAAATGGCCATGTCACTAGATATTTCCATTTAAAATATTACAATATTTTTTATAGATTTATATTGCCAATATACATAAAATAGAATACCAATTGTGTATTAAACAATTGTATCAAATATGTTAATAAGTACGTATTAGCCTTTACTGTATGTCTGTAATTTTGTATAATATTCATATATTACAGTATAGATTTGTAGTCTGTGAGAGATAAACCATACACCTACTAAGATATGTACAACAATACAAGTGAGGGAGAAATCTCAAAGCTCTTTCTCACTTGTCTTCTTAGTTGACCATCCCACAAGCAGAAGAAAAAAATATAAAATTTCTAATTGAGTTATAGTTAGTTCCCATATACTTATTGCAAATTCTATGTTCCAATGTTATGTTTGGTCATTTTGGAAAGAGCCACTAATAACTCATTCTCATTCAGTATGGGCATGCTATTCCTGTATATAGAATGTGTATGGTCTATGTTCCTGTGTAAAGGATGCAGATGATATTTGTTTTGTCACTAAGCCTTCTATATGCAGCTTCTCAGCAGGGTGTGTTCTTGTAAACTAAAGAGCTTTGTCAAAACCCATTCTTTATTGGGCTTGAACAGGCCAAGGAAACTCATCAGGTTGTATAGGTTCTGTATCCCTGCACACAGGATAACTCAACTGGATTCTAGGACAAGTTGCATATTCTCAGGCAAAATTACCAGGTCCAGGACAAGCTGCAGAGTAGCAGGACAAGTTGCAGAAATGAATATCTGATTCTATCCTCTTCCTTGCTGACCTCCCCTTGGCTTTATTTGAAAATAAAATCGGCTAGCGGAGTTCAGATGTC
Organism: Discoglossus pictus; assembly: GCA_027410445.1. Classification (NCBI taxonomy): domain Eukaryota; kingdom Metazoa; phylum Chordata; class Amphibia; order Anura; family Alytidae; genus Discoglossus; species Discoglossus pictus. The sequence goes on from CM050167.1 coordinate 221,265,115, forward strand.
ATCGGTGTGTATCCACTTTTCTTGGACTTCCATAATAATTTTAGAAATTTTGGCCCCTATAAAACTGAATGAGTGGTCACGAGCAATGACTAAAGTAAAGTACTTCTTAAGTTGTGGCTAACCACAAGACAGAGGATTAAAGAGATATCACTTGCAAATACTTTACACCACTTGACCCGTTTCAATTACTGTTTTGACAGCATTGCTAAGAATACTTGATGACATAATCAGCCCTGTGGACCTTCCATTGAAGCCTATAGAACCTAATGTTACGATTTCCACAAGTTTGAGCCAGGATCCTTGTGCAGCCCTGGCACTGGGAGAAAACTGGGTATAGCAGTTGGCTACTGAAAGCATCTACTGGTTGTCTTTAAAGTAGTACTAACCCCAAAATATTTTATTAGGCCAATAGATACATTCCAAAACACACTCCACACATAAAATAACTGTTAAAAAAATGGCCCAGAGCCCTCTAGCCTTCAATGACCTGATGCAGAGATATCTCAGGGGCCCAGAGCATATAACTAGGGCTTGGAGGAACATATTATACAATTATACAACTCAGCAATTGACATAGTTCTTTCAAACATTCTTATGGCCATTACAATAGCCCTTGAGTAAGGTAGAACATGGCAAGTGTCCATTAAAGTCCGGTTGCCAGGTCCAAAAGTCCACGAGTCCTGGGGAGCCTATGAGATAACTGGGAGATGTATCTGACACATTTAGATTAAGCAGAAACAAACTTCCTGTTTATTTAAATTCTCCTCCCACCTCAGGAAATGATCACTGGAAACTAAAATAACAGATCCCACAGCAGCATAATTGCATAAAAATAATAAAATATAGACTGACTCTATTATTTTTATATTCTAAAAACATGTTTATGTGCTATGGTAAGATTTTTCTATATGCACAACATTATAACACCATAACAATCATTACAGAAATGCAAGCCATTATATCAAATAGGTTAACATTACACAATTGTACCACCGTTTTTTCACTTGTTTATTTTATTGACTTCACACATGTAATATTACATGTGGTGCTACATTCACCCAGCACAAACTTTACAGGCATTTGGTGAACAGACATCATAGTGTATTTAGCCCGTGTTAACGTTGATTTCTCTTATTTCTAGGTGCCAGGTTGTGGTTGTTTAACTTATAATACCAAGCTGCTAAACTTCCTTCCTTTTGGTTCATTATGTGTGGTAGAAAACAAATAGTTGGCAATGACGTAGAGTAAACTCATTATTTGTTTTATTTTTTCTCTGTTGTAAATAGTGCTGCTTTAGACAGAATTACAACTGCAATTAAGTGTCAGTCTTTTTTTATTAAAGTGTCATATTTCTCTAGTCTAGTTTGGAGAAAATCTGTGTATATAAGGGACCAGAATCCTTAGTATCCGGAAAGAACAAGAGGATGAGGACAGCTGTGAATAATTGAGAGCAACAGCAATACAGGGGCAATAAATGGCCCTGTGCATCACAAATGGCTGTTAGTTTCAATGCCCATACTGCTTCCACCCATGGCTAATTGACATACAACTGGAGAGGAAATTGCTTTTGTGTTTTTGGCAAATTTGCAGCAAACATAAATAAATCGGAGAAACTAACACCATAATACCAAATTAAACAACATGAGTCAAGAAATATAGGGCAATGAACACAACTACAGCTTACTGTTAAATTAGGAATTCACTAATGTATAAATAAGGGAGTGAACAAACAAAGCAATCAAATTAACAACAGTATATTTAGTTCCTACCAATTGTAAAATATTACGCCAATCACCTTTTACTTTTAATGTAAGCATTTTGCACAGTGCTATAAAAAATGGATGCAATGAACTGAGGAGGCTTAATGCAAATGTGTGTCTGTATAATGGGTAGACTTTACTAAACACTTTCTTCACTTTTTATACCTTAGATGAGGTGAGAAGACCACATGAAAAGGGTTATTTTTACCCATAGGAAATATTACATAGTAAATCTGGAGTTAACATGAGATTCACTTGGGATACTTTGGAAATTCACTGCAATGATAGAAACACAGTCAATACAAGACGGAAAATATGAGAAAATACACATTTTAATATATATATATATATATATATATATATATATATATATATATAAAACAAAAAGTGGAAATATTCAATACATAGACAATGCATATCAAATTGATGAAATTGGGTGTGTGCATTACATGGTAATAGCTATTTACATCCATCATGAAATTAATGTGTAAATAACTCTTGGTTACTTTTTGATTTTTAGCTCACATTAGGTCTAAAAAAAAAAAGGAAATCAATAACTGTAAAATCTTCAGAGGCCCGTAAAGTAGAGGCGGGTGAAAGGCGGGGGAAAGGAAAGGTTCGCAATGAGCTCCTAAGGCTCTCATCGCAAGGCTCACAAATTAGAGGGGGGGAGAGGCTCACAATGAGCGAGGCTCGCAAGAGAGGTTTACAAACAGCTTCCGAGTTCCGAAATTGAAGAAAAAAAGTGCGTCATTTTTTTTCAAGCTCGTAACTCGGAAGCCGTTGGGAGGCTGCCAAAAGACGCCAATTGAATAGAAAATGAGCTACAAACCTCACTTATGGGCTCCCTGACGCCTCCTGAGGCAGTGAGTCCATAAGTGAGGTTGAAAGCTAATTTGCTATTCAATTTGTGTCTTTTGGCAGCCTCCCAATGGCTGGCGAGTTACGGCCTTAAAAAAAATCGTGCAGTTAAACCTGTAATTTTTTTTTCAAGCCTGCAAGGCTTGGAGCAAAAGGGATTTATGATTCAAGGCTTGTGGGCTTGAAAAAAAGTTACAGCTTTAAGCACCTCCAGGCCCGCAATGGTCGGCAAAGGTGTGAGAGGGGGAAAAAGAGAGACAGGGAAGGAAGAGGGTGGGAAAGAGACACAGGGGAGGGAGAAGAAGGGAAAGAGACAAAGGGGGGGGGAGATAAGGGGGAAAAACAGGGCAGCGAGAGGGGGGCAAAGAGACATGGGAGGGAGAGAGGGAAAGAGACATTGGGTATGGAGTGGGGGGAAAAAGACAAAGGGGAGCTGCGGGCTTGCGGGGGCCAGCAATGAGCGGAGAAGCTGATGGTACTCATCGCGAGGCATGTCAAGTAAAGGGGGGGAGAGGCTCACAAAGAGTGCAGAAAGCGCTCATCGCGAGGCCGCAAGTTACAGGGGGAGAACCTTGCATTGTGTGACAAACAGAATTGCCAGGCTTCAAATTTTATTGCCGCATTTTTGACAGGCAAGTTGCTAGTAATATTATAAACATTGTATCAGGATTCTCTGATTTGTCATGGTTTTGTATCACTTTCATACCATATAAAATAGTTTTAGAAGATGGAATTATATATTTATAAAGAGATGGACGGATAGATGAATGAGTAAAACCTACAATTTCGTAAAATAAAACTATATTTTTTATTTGACACCTAAAATGAAATCTTTCAATATACAACTTAAGTGATTTTCCCCCAAAGTGTCTGATATCATGAGAATGCTTGACAAAAATGCTTCCAAATACTTTTATATATTCCATCTCACCGTTATATAAGAATAGCGGTACAGAGTACTACAATACAGGGGTATTTTTTCTGCACAGCAACCTTTCAGTATATTTAACTGAACTTGACCAAGGTCATGTAAAGAAGTCAAAAAGATCAAGCGATTAAGCTCCACTTAACATTACAATTATTGTTTTCACTTTGCTGGTGTGACCTCCATAAGTGTTTTCAGTTGGGTTTTTTTGAGGCATTTGTCAGTGATAAATAAATAATTAAAAGAAATAAGCTAATTTTTGCTGGATAAAAAAGAAATGTAAGAGGATATATTTGAAATGTAACATAATTTGTATTCTCTGTTATAGATAAGAATTGGATTTGTACCTTAATTATTCTTATGTAACACAATATAATCTAAATATTGCATCAATACATTTAATTTTCAAGTATTTTCATTGCACACAGAGCAAACCCAAATAGCAGTCATATCTAAATTAAAATGGATGCTATATAAATGAGAAATAATGGCAAAATACGTAATAATTAAACATGTATTAAATGGTACATTTGTTCCTGAAATAAAGAGTTAAACAAACAACATATTGCAAACAAAAAAAATGTCCTAGGAGTAATTAGTACTAAGTGAAACAACAACAGCTTGTAAATTAGCAGTTCTTGAAGATCCTTCTAATTTTTGTCAAACACATTTAAATGATTTGTTCTACAGAATCTTCAGTGAAGAGTTGGAGTTATTAATTAAAGTCTCTCAGGCTGCAGAGTCAGGAAAATGGAAAGTAATACATTGCATTTGGTATAACAGACAAATTTGTTAAAATCATCAGAAAGAAGGTGATTATGTGACAGTGTGCACGGTTGTAGGAACTAAGGAGGGGGGGCAAGGGGTACAAATTCCCACCAGATTTTTCAATGAGTGTGTTTATGTGTAGAGAAGCAGTTGTGTGGTATTTTTATACTATAGGCGGTATCCCCCCCCCCAGATTTTCTTTGGCTCCTACACCCATGTGCTCTATTTCAAACAGACTTATTCAGAAGTTGAATTGCTTTGGGACCTTGCCCTCTGCCAATCAATGAGATCTACAGATTAAAACATGGGGCCATATTCTATTAGCTACTTGCAAATGCCTTGATAAACTAAGACTATACCACAACTGCTAATGCCGTAAACAGATGTAGCTCAAAACTTTACTTATTATATTTCTTTATTTTCCATTTGTTTTGTTTTTTGTTTTTTTTTATTTATTTATTTATTTATTTTTTATTTACAACCATGAACACATATTTTCTAATTTTCAATACATGAACACATAATTTCCACATTTACAATAAATTAACACCTATGTTCCAAATATTAGGGATGGGTGGGTGGGATCTAATTACTTGGCTAGCTGGGGGCATAGTGGCCAAATGGCGCCAACTCCTATTTGTGGCTCCGCCCCCAACTAGCCACCCCCTCTCTCCCATACTCCCGGGCCTGCCAGGTGACGTGGCCCTCCTACCAACCCCAGGAGGCCTGGGGAGTTATACAGCCTGTCCAATACTGCAGATACTTCAAAATTATTTTTAATTACTATATATAAACAATGTAAATTAATTTTATGTGGTGAGTACTAAACTTTGCTACTGCTATTATGGTAAATACAAAATTTGTGACACTAGAAAAACTATGGTGGCTCTGTTTAAACAATACCCCAGAGTCAACAAGCTGTGAGTCAGATCAATGACGATTTAATTGTACGGAGACAGTTTCTTTTTTACAACTTAAAGGGACATGGAACACAACTTTTATCCAAGCATTTAAAAAAGCACATTTTAAACATTATAAAAGGTTTTTATTTGCATAAAAAAACTATTAAGTAAAACGTATTTAAACATCATTGAAACTACAAGGAAATACAGTGAGCATACTTTAGTCCAGACATTTCCCAACTGTGTGTTGCGACTCGTTAGTGTGTCGGCTGCAATTCTGGTGTGTGGGACAAATGCAATTTATATATGTTTTGTATCTCTTATAAGGGGTTAGTCTAACCTCTGGTATGAATTACTGTGTCGCGAAATGATGCATGTCGAAAAAGTGTTTCACCAACATGAAAAGTCTGGAGAGCACTGCTTTAGTCTGTAGTTCGTAATAGCTGGCAGTTCAGGAGCAGTTATTATTATTATCCTTTATTTGTAACACGCCAACATATTCTGTAGCGCTATACAGGGTCGTTAAACTCCTGAATAAGTATTTTTTTGCGAAAAAACAAAACACATGGTGATATATTATTAAATACCCTCTTACTGATGCAGCAAAGAAAAACATATTTTCATGTATTGAATTTTTCAAAAATATAATTTAAATCAAAAAGTTCTTAAACATATTAATGCAACAATTAAGCAATTTAGTGCAAAATTTGTATTCAAAGTCACCATGGAAGAATACACCAGTTTTACTATTTTCGCTCTGTTATACAGTTTTATACCATAATATTATGTACTCAATTACATATAGTAACATCCGTACTTGGTCTGAGACAAATTAATTCTGCTCACAAATGTAGTTTTCAATTAATAATATCAAATTCCCCATAATGCGCTGAGAATGACAATGTATCATAACGGCTAATTTCAATGCTCCATAATATTTTTGCAGATCTGGGACACCTACCCCCTTTATCTAAAGGTAATGTTAATATATTTCTTTTTACTCTAGGCTTTTTTCCAAATCATATAAAAACTTAAATATAGCATTTTGTAGATTTCTTAAGTGCGAGCAGGTAATGTTCATAGTGTTGAAGTAATGAATCGGCAGCGGTAACAGCATTATCTTTACACACGAATCTGCACTGCCCTTCATAGATGCTGCAATAGCTTAGTGAATCTGAATCCAGTGAAATATTGTAAATATTTCATTAATGAGGCTGTAACAGACACTGCACCATATTTATTAAGTGTTGTAGATGTCTTGAAAAATCATGTAGAATCTCTCTACAAATATATCCTATGATATTTCAATATACTAAAACATTACAATGGAATGTTTTTATATGACAACTATTATTGAAAAAAAGCAAATTAATCTTAACACTTAACAGAATTATTGAGATACACAGCATATTAAAAACGTTGGTTGCAAATCAGTGTTGTTCACAGTAAAAGTGCAAATGATTTAAACAGGTTCATCATTTAAATAATTCTTTGAGTGATTATTATTGTCTTTATTTATATCGCGCCAACATATTCCGTAGCGCTGTACAGGGGTTTAGTACATGGCAAAAAACAAACTTAACACCTTTTAAAGAATGGAGGGCCCTGTTTTTGAGCATAAAATCAAATGCACATAGTGCTTGTTTCCAAGACACTGACACACAATTGAAAACTCACAAACGTACAATCTACGGGTTTAGGTGTGATACCAGAGGGTGACAAATGCAAGATGGTGGTGTGAAAACAATTTGTTCAGTGATTTGGTAAAAGGGAAATCTCAACATTTCAGTAAGAATATGAGAAAATGAGCTTGTTTCACAAGTCATGTATAGGAAAGTAGATCTTTGATAGATGGGGAAGGTATAACATTCTTATATATATGCCTCTTGGGAACTTTAACACATGCACTTATTTTACACACAGAACCTTTAGATCGTAACGAGCATGGTTGATACATAATTATATATATATGACAGGTTTTGCATTGGTGCACCATTAATGCACCCTTAATCTACAGTGTGTAAAGTGACTACTTTTCTTAAACATGTCATCTATCACAGGCCCTCCCACATTTTATCTTGTTACCCAGGTACAGAAGCTGCACTTCAGCCTGTAACCACTGCCACAAATCACCAGCTAAAATAGCTGTGCTTCTTCAAAGGAGGAGGAAAGGGGAGTTAAGGGCAATAGCGTGAAGGAGGAGAGATGCTTAAAGTGATTTACGACCCCCCTATGAGAACAAGCCAGACATGGACAAAGTTTTTTTGCACCTGGGCTATTATAAAGCTACAGAGATGATCCTTCAAGGAGCAAAAGACATTCAAATGTACAAGTAGAAGATTAGGTTGATTCAATCTACTTGGGATCAGTCAGAAAGGAAAAAAATATCTTGGTACTCTCTCTTTCAAAGAGTGAAAGGGAATGGAGATTAGAGAGAGGAGATCTTGTGTATTCAAAGTGCTAATTCAGAACTTCTTTCTTTAATGCACTCATGAAACATTTTAATTGTCTGACTTTGCATTCAAAAGCCTTGTTTGCAAGCCTTAATTGCAGGCTGCTTTGAACAAATAATTGAAATGCATGGCTTGTGGGGTCTGCTTAAACAATTTTAATGTGCTTAACCAGTAGGTGCTGGGTCCTTTTTTCTGTTGTTTGGGTTACAGAATGGCAAGCAGCTGGCGCAATATTTCTATTTAAAAAAAGCCTTCAAATTTAATGTAAAGACACATGAAGAAACTTGATTGAATGTATTGAATGATTAGCTGCAGATGTTAGAAGTGGCTTTATGGTAAAAATGGTCTTAAATGATTGTGAATCCCACAGATCAGGAAAAAATCATCTACACGTCTTTTTCTGTCAATGTTTGTTTGCAGACTGCATTCCGGTGATGTTTTTTCCTAAGTCCACTTAAGTATGGCCGCTAGCCACAATAGGCTTGGCATATAAACAATTAGCTACTTGCAAATGCCTTGAACTCATAAATTTGGCTTCCAGTGTTTTCTTTAATAAATGTTTATATGCATTCTATTGACTTAAGAATTAATTAGTGGCAATAAATAATATTTGCCAAATATGTAGAAATATTAAGAGTGATTTTAAGTGTGTATAAATTTACGAATTGGACAATAGAATACTTATTATCCGCATAGTTAAAAAAATTATTTCAAAGATCCAATTTTTATTGTTTCCTTTGATGTTATGAATATCTCCCAATGTGTCAATTTAGAATAAATGTAGTGTATTTGCCACTGTTTAATAACGTTTTTTTAGGACAATGAAACAGTTAATTTAATAAAACCATATAATAAGCTAATGCCACTCAGTGTGAATAAGTTGATATGTCGATAAAACACATCACCAAACTGTGTAAAGGTGTCCTTGTGATAATTTAAGGATAGGCAGCCATAATAAGGCATTATTTCTGAAGAATTTTCCTTGTGTTTCACAAGAGAGGTATAATAAATACATGGGATTTAAGACAAGCATAAGTAAATTCACTGTTACTGAAGAAGGCCCACGTTGTGAATACATTCTAATTATGGAAATCTAAATATATAAATTATGTGGTAATGAACAAAAGTATTATATAAAAATATACACTATTTATAATATAGATTGCATTGCCATTGTGTAGTGTAAGACATTCCCACAAGATTACCTGTTTTTATTGATATCCCAGATCAAAAAAAAAACACAAACAAACAATATCAGTGATAAAGAAACTAGCCAAATGGTGAAATATTCAGCAACCGGAGAAAATATGTTTGTGTTTCAATTACATGACATAGGCTCTTTCGTCTGCTGCAAAGATACCTCCAAATCCCAAATAAACTTCATTTTAAAAATACAAATCTTTCTTTTTCCTGTTGGTTTTGTAGGCCACATACAATTTATTGGGCTATTTCCTTGTAAAGTCTCTGCATGGGATTTTCTACAGCATTTCCATAAATATGCAATATAAAGCAGTGCCTTAGGAATGCCTGGGCATAAAATATGTAGGGAGTACGCCAAAGCAATGTGTCCACTGGCATTTAGTGGCTACTTTATTTCTCATCATGATTCTGCAAGTGCTTACACAGGCAACTTTCTTAATTCTGCTGCATATTCTTCCTGTGCAATAAATGGAAAATGACAAGTGGGATAATCTGTTCAATAAACTCACTGGACAAATCTCAGTTTTTTAAATGTAGCCTCCCAGATTCAGTGCTAAAAAAAATAACTTTTAACTTTTTTAAAATGTTGCTTTAATTTTACTGTCTGATAAATATGCACCAATCTGTATGTTTAACCCATTTTGGTTAGAATACTTCCAAAACATTTTTTCTTAATTAATTCAATACTGTATATATATTCAGTCCTCCTGATAATGACAGAAAAACTAGCACAGAAAAAGCAAAAGCAGTGGAAATATATAGCAAACATTTTTTTGGGACCAGAAATATTTAGAAAAGCACCAACAGGAAAACATGTGGGATTTTATAGACTACATTTCTAAGAAGCCTCTCTAGCACTTACAAAGCAATCAGAAGGATTATAGAGTATACTATGCTACTGAATAAGTTGATACTATATAAATAAGAAACAATAATAATATTATTATCATGCTGATGATAGCCAGTAAGCTTGAAACAGCTGTACATGGATTGGATACTCGGCCTGTGTTTATTCCAACCTTGGCTTTGCATTAAAGCTGTGTAATACAGCATGCATAAGCTTAAAGGAAGCCATGTTTGATAATGGCTACGGAATGAAGAGCGAGGCATTTGTGGACATATTTGTGTGTCCCAGCTGAACTTCCCAGAATGCAGTGTAATAACTGTTTTTCTCTGAACTCTGAGCTGGAAGCAAGTTTTTTAACTTGCTTTAGACATTCAAATGTGAACACGGATGTACTTTTTATTTACTATATATATATATATATATATATATATATATATATATATATATATATTGCTGCCAACCACAAGCTTACATTGATGATTGTGTTTACAAGTTTACAATCCTTCAGAAAGCACCTACCATGCAGGTTTTACCTTTTTTTTTTTGCAATAAAGTTTCCAATTATGTGTTTAATTTAATCGCTATATAGTAAATAGTGTCATCTTTTAATAGCATTGTATTGAGTTATTGCTGAGTTGCATAACTACTTGTGGAGGGCAATTAAACATAACTGTATTGTAAGGAGCATGGGAGGAAGCCAGAGATTTGTTGCACATAAGGAAGGTCCATACTTACTGTAGTTCCAGTATTTTGGAAACAAACTTTTACAAATGACAAGCTGCATACAATTGCTAACTGTGGTCTGTTGTTCACCATTATTTGTAATGGAAGTCCATGCTACACAAATGTGTGACAGCTCAATGCAAAGTACCTCATAGACAACAGTGGGCTCTTCATAGGCCTAATAGATCCCAGCTGAGATGTATCCCTTAAAACTACATACACATAAGTTTAGTGGTTTGTCCTGAATTAGGTCATATTAACATACTGATGCAATGCTTTGTGTTTATGTTGATCTAAAGGAAAGAGGAAGCGGGTGATTATGTTGCCTTTTCACTTCTACCATTTCTTATTGTAATTACCCACACAAACAAAGCAAACCTTTGCTTTGATGCTCTAATGTGGCAAATTAAAACACGTAGGTGGCTATTTGATAAGCTTCTTAAAAGTCAGATACCAAAAACAGAGATAAATCTTTGTTTGCATTAAATCTAAGTGTTTAGTCCATTATGTTATGGTGTATTATAAGTGAGGTACAATAACCTAAATACAGAACAGGTTTGACATAGCAGTAGTTCGTGTTTTTCTATGAAATTAACTATATATATATATATATATATATATATATATATATATATATATATATATATATACCATATATATTCAATGTCTGTCTTGCAATTGTAGATATAATCATAATTTATTTGTTAATGTAAGAGAGAGATCATGTTTTATTTAAAAACTTAAATAAGAGATTGCAGTGCTGCACAATTAAATTACAGTATAAGAATTTACCCATCAGATATTTGGGTAGGTTCTCTGAGGTATAATAGGGGATTTGAAAGGTTGTGAAGGGCTGCAATGACATGGTATGGCTTTAACCCTTTTTATTTATCATTATTTAAAATATATTTTTGATTAATTTAGCTGAATGTGGTGTGCCGTAAAATGAGGCAATTAAAAAAAAACAAATAAATTCTCCATTGCATAATATTTACATCACCACAATCTAAAACAATTAAACGTTTAAATATATTCATTTTTATTCTCATAATTTAAAAAAAAATAGGAAAACATGATAAAATATTTTTTTTTAGGGGGATCTTTATTTAAATGCTAAATTTAAAAAATAAACTGGTTAAAAACAAAGAAACTTTGATGACTTGCTAACTTTGAACATATACAAACCTTATTAAATTGCAATTCAGCCAATTGAATAGGGCTCTATATAAGCACAGAGCTTTTTTTGACAGAAGTTTTAGTTAGTGAAGACCTTGCATTTGGATAGAAGTTCACTAACTAAAAACTTCTGTAATAAAATATGCTATGTGCTTAAATAGAGCCCTATTCAACTGGCCGAATTGCAATTTAATAAGGCTGTATATATGTGAGGGTTGAATAGAAGGTGCTAATGTAGCAATTCTGAATATCAAGCCTTTTCCATGACTGTATATATATTATTTTATTTTTCAACAGGGATATTTTGTCATATTTCCGTAAAAAAACAAAACAAATTTAACTAAATAGATATTAAGCAGCAAATTATACAGCTGGTATAAAGGAATAATCCTATGTATTTCTCCACAATAAGTTGTCTATATTTATGACCCCTATTGTTCAACTGACATAAACTTCTATTATCGATCACTGTCTACTGACAGTTTATACAATACCTGTTCTGTACATAAGATTATTCAATATATTCAAATATTGGATGTTGGGTCAAGGTAATGCTGTGGATGGAATCTAGGTGCCTGTAAGCATTTTGTGGCATGACAACCTGACTCCTGGCATTTATTGAGCAGTTTAAAATTACATTTATATCTAAGTACATTATTCCATCTTGTTTGTGGTTGCTTGAGAGTTCTGGTTGCTTGAGTTCTGGTTAACTGAGAGTCTACTGTATATATATATATATATGTATACACAAAAATAATCAGCAGTATGTATGTCTGTCAGATTTGGGAAGAGACATTTCTTAGCAACTTGTAATATATCACTAAGGTTCCAGAAGATTGAACCTTTACATGATTACATATTCAGTGCATCTTTATACTGCCTTGTATTTATTGTCAATTGTTGATTCAAATAATTATCTCTCAGTATTGTAGTATTGTAGTATTGAAATGACAAAGTATCTGTATGTACTACTTGTGGTCCATAGGTCAATAGGGCATTTCTAGCCCTTTATTGTAGCCAATTGCGCCACCAAGTGACCTTATGAAAGTGTTTTTATTTGTTAACCATCAAGAAATAACACCTGAACATCTGTAGCACATACATTTACAGTAGCATATACAGCAGATGATATATTTAAGGTATCATCATTGTGAATTATATACAGTATTTATGTTTAGAAAATGTGTATTACAAAGCAATAGTTGTTGGTCTATTTTTTCCCCAGTACAGAAAATGTAGCATGACTTTTGTTACTACAGGTTGAAGATTAGAAAAACATGTACATTTTTTTTTCTTCAAATAAACATTAAATAAATAAATATAGTGGAGCTAACATATATATAGCCAAGGTACAAAGTATGGGGTTATCTTCAAAACTTTTCTCTCTTTCTTTTTGTATATACAAAGTCGAGTCACATTATTATGACCTCGAGCTAATATCCCAAAGAATCAGCAGCTAGATGGTGTGGCAGTGAGTCATTAAGATGCTGGAAGGTTAGCAAAGATATTTGCAGCCATGCAAAAGAGCAATGGTTGATATTTTTGCAGATTGCCTACATGACACCTTATATACCCACCAGGCCATATTTAATTGGCTATGTGGTTATAATAATGTGATTTGACCCTGTATGTGCATGACATTATGATAGATGCACCTGTTGCACTGGCAGTAAATTCACCAATATGTAGATCTATGTCCCCCTGCCTCTGTACGCTCTCATGAGGGCATGACCCTCAATTTCAATATATATATATATATATATATATATATATGTACATATATGTATGTACACACATCCACTTTATAGTTTCCTCCCACTATCAAACTGCAAGTATGGTATGTTTGTTTGCAGAGAAGAGCGCTCTGATTGGCACCCACATCATTTAAGGGGTGGAGAGGAAAGGAGAGAAAGGGTATGATTAAAACACAGTAATTAATTGTTTTAAATCCACAGGAAAAGTTTAATAAAGGTCAGGACTTGCCTACCTATTAACTCTCAAGTGGAGAAAAGCGGGAAATTGCAAACTTAAGGATTCCACAACGCGTTCAATACTAATTGCCTCACCTGAGTTCACTGTCAAACCTACATCATGGCCTCTCTGGTGAACCTTGAGGAAAGGGTTGGGAACTACTGCTATAGAGAATAACCTTTATGTATATGGCATATGAAGCATAATTTTACGTTTACATTCAATTCTCTTATCAAACAACATTTGTTCTTTCTTTACTCTTGATATAATTTATCAGTCTGGCATAAAAACAAGATTTAGCGCATGCTAAATGACAAATTGCGGTTCACTGGAGAAGGAACTGGAAATCCAATCCAATATCTTTGTCATGATAACCTTATGGATAAAAGCAACCTAAGACATGATGTGTTGTGGTCCATAAGGTCACGGAGAGTCAGACATGACTGAACAACAACAAAAATATTTGTATTCATATATATTATTTTCATAATCAGTTGGGAATTTTTAATCCTGCAAAGCTAATAGTAAGCATATCATTATAAATACATTAAGTGACATCATAGGGAATCTAGTGTGATGTCATCAATAACATCATGTATCATGTCATTTTTATTATTATATGTGATGTCATAGTTGATGTAATTTGTCATATCATAAGTGATGTCATGAATAATAATATTGCAAGGAAGGGCTATAGGACATAAATGAGCTTCCATATTCAAGACAGAGACTTTCCATTCTTCTGGATAAATATGACTGTGATGGTGTATGGGATCCTGAGAAATGACATGCTTATCTCTACCCAAGGGCCATGCTTAAGTTTAAAATGCAATTTCTCTGTCGAGGGATAGCAAAAGGAACCTGATGCAGAAGTAAATCAAGAGTTACTGTTACATACTTCACAAGAATAGAGGGTGGCCTGAACTGGATTTGCAGCAAGTTATTGAGGAGAACCAGCGGCTGAATGAAGCAAAGAAAAATGTAAAGCTGGAACACTTAACTAGTGAACTTAATAAAGTTAGTGCATTAGTATTAAAGTTGTTTGCTCACAAGTGGCAAAGTTAATAAACTTAGTGAAATTATGGTAAAGGTTGTTTGTACATGACTGGTAAACTGAACCTAAAGCAACATGGAAGGTTTCTGGATTTCACAGTGGTTAGGATTCAGTGCTTTCACCACTGCAACCTGGATTTGATTCCAGTTAGAGAACCAAGAGGTCACACCATCCTGAAGCTGAGCAGGACTGGGTCTGGTCAGTACTTAGATGGGAGACAACCTGGGAATACCAGGAACTGTATGCTGTGGCCTACTGGAGGAGGAACTGGCAACCCACTCCAGTATCTCTGCATGACCATGGACATAAAGATATGCCTGGTGTGTTACGGTCCATGAGGACACAGAGAGTTTGGAAATGACACAAAAAAATAATATATCTATGTATCTATTTAGTTTTGTGTACTTTATTTTATCAAGAAGTGCTTAAAAGCTTTTTTTTTCTACCTGAAATCTTACAAATAGTTCCTAACTGGTTTCAACCTTCTACAGCTCATGAATATACTGTACTTCTGATTACAGGGATTGCCCTGTGTAATAGCAACCAGTCAACGGTCAAGACCCTGCATCATAAGCATTGAGAGGGAATACTGACTGGCTTTACATGTTAGGTCCATGTTTGACTCTTGATCCATTTATGTTATACGACTTTCTTTACCTATAAACCCTGCATTTTTAATTGCCCAATAACACTACACCTTCTACCTCTCAGCTACCACCTGTGAATGGCTGCCACCATCCTCCATACTGCAAACAACATGCAGTATATTTTTATAACCTTATAGAAAAGATAAAGTTTTTTTGCATTCCAAAATATTCTTTCCATTATCATGTGTGGTTCTGCAAAAAAACATATTGTAGGGACTAGATATAAGTAATGGGGTAGAAAGTGTAGAGGGTATAAGGGATGAATTAACAACTCATAGGGGAGGAGATGAGGGAGGGGTAGTATAGTCAATATGGAGGTAGTACTAAGTAATTCAAGTTCAGTGGCAGGCACTTCAGAACTACAGACTCATAACATAAGGTGTATGCTTGCTAATGACAGAAGCTTGCCAGGAAAAATGGGAGAGTTAGAATTATTAGCAATTAATGAAAAATGGGATTTAATAGGCATTACCAAAACGTGGTGGGATGAATCTCATGACTGGACTGTTAATCTGGATGGTTATAACCTATTTAGGAAAGATAGAGGCAATGGTAAACGAGGAGGAAGGATTTGTCTGTATGTTAAGCCTGAATTTAAGGCTATAGTCAGAGAAGATATTTATGCTGGACCTAGTGATAAAGTTGAATGTTTGTGGGTAGAGTTAAATAGCGGAGCAGCAAATTCCAAAAGAATATTAGTAGGAGTATGCTATAAACCTCCAAATATAGTTGAAAGTGAGGAAATACAATTATTGTTACAGATTGGAAATGCAGCTAAGCACGGGCAAGTTCTAATAATGGGAGATTTTAATTACCCTGAAATAAACTGGATAAATGAGACCAGCAGTTCATCTAAGGGGAGCAGGTTCTTGAGTACACTCAGGGATCATTATCTGGCCCAGGTTATACAGGAGCCTACTAGAAATGAAGCTATCTTAGATTTACTCATTACAAATAATATTGATATTGTATCAAATGTTGAAATAGGGCAACCTTTGGGAAACAGTGATCACAACACAGTCTCATTTGAGATTGAATTAAAAAAACAACATTTTAAGGGGCCAACAAAAACTCTTAATTTTAAAAGGGCAGATTTTAACGGTCTAAGGGCAGCAATACAAAGTATAGACTGGGACAGAGAACTGGCAGGTAAAAACACTGAACATAAATGGACAACATTTAAATCCTTACTAAATATACATACACATCAGCATATACCGTGTGGGAATAAAAGTAAAAGGAGTAAATCACAACCCATGTGGCTTAACAATGATTTAAAGATCAAGATACAGAGTAAAAAACAGGCATTTAAATTATACAAACAAGAGGGGACAGAGACTGCTTTACGGAATACAAGGAAATCAACAAGGCTTGCAAAAGCGCGATTAGACTGGCTAAAATAGAAAATGAAAAATTAATTGCAAAAGAGAGTAAGACTAACCCTAAAATATTTTTTAAGTATATTAATGGGAAGAAGGCGAGGAAGGAAGCTATAGGAACATTACAATGTGAAACAGGCTGTCTGAAAATTAGTGACCAGGAAAAGGCAGATGAGCTAAATAGGTTCTTTTCTTCGGTATACACAAGGGAGGTACCAGTGGTTGGGACACTGCGACATAATGGGGCTACACTACCTTTGCCAAATAATGGGTTAACACAGGAAGTAATCCAAAAGAGGTTGGAAAAAATAAATGTTAATAAAGCCCCGGGTCCTGATGGAATACATCCAAGGGT
This sequence comes from Discoglossus pictus, assembly GCA_027410445.1. Lineage (NCBI taxonomy): Eukaryota > Metazoa > Chordata > Amphibia > Anura > Alytidae > Discoglossus > Discoglossus pictus. Next base: position 221,282,136 of record CM050167.1, read on the forward strand.
ACTAAGGGAACTGGGTTCTGTAATAGCCAAACCATTATATTTAATTTTTCAAGATTCACTCAACACAGGGTCTCTACCAGATGACTGGAGAAAAGCTGATGTGATACCTATATTTAAAAAGGGAGCAAGAGCAAATCCGGGGAATTATAGACCAGCGAGCCTCACTTCTGCAGTGGGGAAGCTTTTAGAAGGGTTAATAAGGGATAATATACAAGAATATGTCTATTTGAACAGGATTATAAGTAGGAGTCAACATGGGTTTATGAGGGATAGGTCATGTCAAACAAATCTAATTAGTTTCGATGAGGAGGTTAGTAGGAACCTGGATCAAGGCAACTCAGTGGATGTAGTCTTTTTGGATTTTGCAACGGCTTTTGATACAGTGCCACATGGGAGACTATTGGGCAAACTAAGGGATACAGGAGTTGCAGTAAATATCTGCTCATGGATTGAGAGCTGGCTAAAAGACAGAAAGCAAAGGGTTGTTATAAATGGAACATACTCTGATTGGACTAATGTGGTAAGTGGGGTTCCTCAGGGTTCAGTATTAGGTCCTCTACTTTTTAACATATTTATTAATGACTTAGAGGTAGGATTGGAGTGTGGGGTCTCCATTTTCGCTGATGAGACAAAGTTGTGCAAGGTAATTAAATCAGAAAATGATGTGCTTTCCCTCCAAGGGGATTTACATAAAATTGAGGAATGGGCATCTAAATGGCAGATGAGATTTAATACGAATAAATGTAAGGTTATGCATCTGGGAAGGAAAAATAGCCATGCAATTTATAATCTTAATGGAGCAAATCTAGGTGTATCAGATATTGAAAGGGATTTGGGAGTGCTTGTGGACAACCACCTAGGTAACAGTGCTCAAAGCCAAGCAGCAGTTGCAAACGGCAAATAAAATATTAGCATGTATTAAGAAGGGTATAGAAGCCAGGGAAGCAAATATAATTCTGCCACTATACAAATCTCTAGTACGCCCTCATTTGGAATATGGAGTACAGTTTTGGGCACCACTTCATAAAAAGGACATTTTAGAGCTGGAAAAGGTACAGAGAAGGGCAACCAAACTAATAAGGGGAATGGAGGGGCTAAGTTATGAAGAAAGACTAACCAAATTAAACTTATTTTCTCTAGAAAAAAGGCGTCTAAGAGGAGATATGATTACCGTATATAAATACATCCAGGGTCAGTATAAAGATTTGTCGAGGGAGCTTTTTGTGCCAAGAGGTTTTCAACTGACAAGAGGACATCCCTTGAGGTTAGAAGTAAAAAGATTCCACCTCAAAGAAAGAAAAGGGTTCTTCACAGTAAGGGTGGTTAATCTGTGGAATTCTCTACCAGAGGAGGTGGTGACAGCGGATTCGATAGATAACTTTAAAAGGGGACTAGATTTATTTCTAATTAAAAAGGGTATTCAGGGTTATCATGGATAATTAGAGAGACAGTAATGATCCAAATTTTTAACCTTTCCCCTTTAGACAATTGGCTAAGTCTTGCTTTTTTTTTTTTTTTTTTGTTTGCCTTCCTCTGGACTAATTAATAATAATAAAAAAACAAACAAACAAAAAAAAACATTAAATAATTGATTAATAATTAATTAACAACTAATGAATTAATAGTTAATCCGCATATTGCAGATCAAAGGAGATCTTAAAAGGTTGAACTTGATGGACTGAAAGTCTTTTTCCAACCTTAAATACAATGTAACTATGTAACTATGTAAATGTGAAAGAAACATTTGAATTTTGATTTACATTTATATATGTAAAGCTTTCTTTCAAAACTTGAGGTGGCCAAATAGGTATACTTCATTCATGTTAGGAGCCTTGTATAAAAAGCTATAAAGAATAAATTAATTTAAATGCATGACTTATACATATCAACAACAAACACAGGAGTCAGAACTGTAGCAGAGTTATTATAGTCAAGTTCATTAGCAAGTTTGGTTGTAGAAAGGAATATTTCCTGAGCCAGTACACTCCTACTATTGGCCACATATGAAGTTCGAAATACGTGATCTAACCATAGCCATTGATCTAGTGAGACTGGAAATTTCCCATGGGAAAATTGCCATTGCAGCCCTTCATGGCCCACAGCCACAGCCAATTTATTAAATGTAGACGCGTATAAGACTGCGGGTCCTATTTGTCATTCGCTACCTATGGTCAATGTAAGATTTTGTGTAGGGACCTCAACTGTGTTGCACCAAACTGTTGACTCAATGCAATTGTATTTGCATTTCTGCATACCTCGGGCCGTATCCAAGCCCGTAGCGGCACCGGTACCCCAGCAAAGCCTGCATGCTTGAAATTAGGCGGAGTAACAAAGCTATTAAATTAGCCAAGCCCGCAATAGACGTGGCCGAACATCCAAACCCATAAACCGTTAGTCAATGTGTTTATGCTGTAAATGTGTTTATGCTACAAAAATTGTATTTGCATTTCTGCATACCTTGGGCCATATCCAAGTCTGTAGCGGCACCGGTACCCCAGCAAAGCCTGCATGCTTGAAATTAGGCGGAGTAACAAAGCTATTAAATTAGCCAAGCCCGCAATAGACGTGGCCGAACATCCAAACCCATAAACGTAAATGTGTTTATGCTGTATTGGATAGTGGATGGTTTTGCTTTAATGGAGCGTTTAAGGAATTTACTTGGTATATAATTTATCAATTTATTAATTTACTTTTTTTTACTTTTTTTTTGTTTATTTGATTAGGAAGTGTTTAAGAACTTTGTTTTTACTGCCTAAAATCATTGGCAGTCCATGTTCCTGAGATGTGATGTCTGACAGGCTAGACAGCATATTCAGTACTGCACTATATATCTGCAGGGGCTGCCTAGGACAGACCCATGCTTGCACAATGTCTAAGGTTTTAAGCACTTCTTAATCAAATGAAGCACACACAAGTAATAAATGCATGGGTATATTATACTTAGTAAAATCTTAGTAAAAAGGGTTCTGGATTTCACTAGGAATATAATATACACAAAAAATGACGGCAATAAAGTTGTAAGCCAGGCAATGCTGTTTGCCACACAATGTGAGGATTTTGCTTCTCTGAGCACCTTTGGTGCTCATCGCGTGTGTCGCAATGAGTGCCTTTGGCGCTCATGGCGAACCTTTCCTCCCGCCTACTGTACGAGCCGCTTATTGCAGTGTTCATTAACTTGCAAGTTTTGTGCTTGGGAATGCCATGTGTGTCTTTCCAGCATCTCCCCCCTGTCCCTTCCCTGTGTGTTTCTCTTCTGTGTGTCTGCTGAATGTTTGTGTGGTGGGCGCTTACTGGCGTTTGTTTTCATAGTCCTGCGTGCCTGGAGTTGTTGGTGTAAGTGTTACTGTTTTTTCCGTCGCGTATTTTCTAAGTCCCGGGTGCCTGGCTGTGCTCAGCCCCATTTTCATCCAGTTTCAGAATTTTTTACGTTTTTCGTCCTCCTTTTTTTTTTTTTGCGTAGCCGACTTTCAAGTGACGAGACATGGCAAATAAGGCTCAAAATCGCTTGCAACCTCACTCCCATGCTTCCTGGCTCTCCCCATGTGCTGTGTGTGAGTGTGTTTTTACGTTTTTAATAATTTTTCTTGTTTTTCGTGATTTTCAATTTCCGCTGTTTGCGGATTTTTTTCCCCGAGGTCATATTTTATTGGTGGAAGTGTTAGTGTGTTTTCCGTCGTGTATTTTCTATGTCCCGCGTTTATTTTTGAAGTCCTGCGTGCCTGGCTTTGCTCAGCCTCGTTTTCAGCCAGTTTTAGAATTTTTTAAGTTTTTAATCTGCCGTGTTTTTCGATTTCCGAGGCTCACCCGTTAAATTCGTATTTTTTCCAAGGTTGTATTTTTCCCCCGAGCTTGCATGTGTGACGGCGTCGCTGGCTGCAATAAACGTCTTCGGCGGTCATTGCTTTGGCTCTCATTGCAGCCTAAGGCCTGCACAGATGCTTAAGTGCTCATTTCAACATGCTTCAATGCCTCATTTCAGCGTGCTTCAAGTCCCGCGTGCTTCAATGCCTCAACTGGTCGCCTCGATTTGCGAGCCGAGCAGGACAATGAGCACCTATGCTTCAACTCGCTTCAGCGCTCATTGCCTAAGTCCTGCGAGCTTGGAAGGCTTCAATTCCTTTAACGGCTTGCCTCGCTTTGCGAGGCTCGCAAGCATGACGACAAATTGCAGTTTGACAGTTATAATATGTGATATACACCAATTTACTTTTGTAAAATTTGTAAATCTCTTTTCTCATCGATCAGCCATAAGGACTGAGATAAGGATCAACCATTCTGAGGTACCAAGCATGGCAATCAAAATTTGCACTTTGGATTGTAGCTTCCATGGATTCACATGCTATAAGATTAACTGATTTGCCAAAAAGATGATAAAACCCCACTTTCCTGCACTTTTAAATAGAACAAAACAGTTGGCATAGTGTGCCCCATGCTGCAGCCTTGCATACAGTGCCAAAGAAGTACAATACTGACACACCTAGGTGCACATACTAAGAGCCCAAGTCAATTGAGCAATTTGCTATTCAATTGGCGTCTTTTTGTGGGTTACAAATGGGTTACTGCCTAGAAACTTTGCAATGGTTAAACCCAGAACTTACAACCTCCCGAAGCCTTTCATCTTTCAATTCCATAAGTTACAATGGCTAAAATCGCAAATTGCTATTCAATTGCTCCAATTCCCCTGGGCCGCAAATGGTTTTGACACCCGTAAATGGCAAATGAAGGAGAAAATCCTACAAGTGCGAGAGAGGACCAGCAAGGAGGTTAAACACCTGTTCGTAGCACTGTAAATGCAAATATAAAATCAATGCTGCACTGTAAATAACGGAGAAAGCGATGAAAGGCATTAGAATGAATTGTACAGCAGTCTGCAAGCTCACAAATCGGTAATCAATAAATTGTATTTTTTTGTTTCATTTTGGGGTTATATTGATCTAGGGAATCAATGATTTAATACATATAAGGCCATTCACATGAACAGTATTGGCATTCATTTTCATAATTCTGTCTTTTGTGGTTTTGCAAGTCTGATCGCATATCGGACCCCCGAACCTAATTGATTGACATGCAACTTCCATGTTTTACTGCCGTAATAATGACTGTCTCATTTTCTATTGGCTGTTTCGAAATGGGAGGTTACGGTCTTGTTTAACTGATCATGTTCCCGCCCTGAACTGCTACGAACCAGTGCATGGTTTAAAGAGTCGGCTTTGGGCCAGTAACTTGCGGGCTTCAGCAATTGAATAGCTCCGGAACCGGAGACGAACGGGAGCCCGCTGCACACCCGCAGAAATACGGCCTAAATCCTGTGAGATGCAGGCTTGAAATTGAATCGGGCTCCAAGAGTTTTCCCAAAAAAATGCTCATGACGGAAATACTAAAAGTGTTTTTTTAATGCTAATGTGGCCCTTAAAGACTTTGTATTAGTATTAAAATGTTTCTTTGGCAAATTATTTTTGAATATACCATGCAGTGGAACTAAATGGTGGGAAGGTTAAAGAGATAGGGGGGGGGGGGGGGGGTGGTCCTTGATTTCATTATGGATATAATATACCTACACATCTCTTTACGTTTATGTACTGTGTGTCTGTTATTAAGAAGCCCTGCTTTTTTCAACCTAAAATCTTACAAATAGTCCCTAAATGGACTCTCCCCTCTGCTGCTCATGAGTACAGAGCACTTCTATAAGTAAAGGGTGTTCAGAGTCTCATAGTTTCCAATCTGTTTGCAACATGCTGATTGAGAGTGGTCATTGACAGGCTGATTTGTGTACTCATGAGCTCTAGAGGACAGACCCAAACAGGTATACATTTTATGATTTTATTCAGAAGCTTAGAAGTACTTCTTAATTAAATAAAAGAAAAGAAAAAAGATACATAGGTATATTATTTCTAAATTAAATCCCTTTAAGTGAAAAGTGATGTATTTCTACAATATACTGTAGAAAGAGTTGTAGATCAGAATTCTGAAAAGTGGAGTATGAGTACCACTCCTATCCTGCCAATGACAAATCAGAGCTATGGTAGAATGCAGGAACTTGAATAAGTTCAGCACAGGGGTAATGTTAACCCCCTGTCGACACATTGGATTGTACAATGTAGTGCTGGCCAGAATAAATAAAGCAGTAGTTTATAGGTATTACACTTCAGACAGTATTGTCAGGATAAGAGACAGGAGCCTGGGAAAGGAGACAATGAAATAAAACAGCCGCTCTGAGATTCTTTACTTGCATTTTACTCAAATTTTCTGCTCAATTAGGTAGAGCTTTACCGCTGGGTATATTGTTATCATGTACACATTTCCCCAAACCAACAGATGGAACTAGCTGGAAAGTGTTAGTACAGATTAATCAAACATGATGGATTTTAACTGACAAAAACATCTTTTCCCTGTCATCTGTTCTTTAACCTCTGTGTGCTAAAGCCTTGGCATACCAGAAGACTTGGAGATTTCGACAATAATTTACACAAGTCATCTCTTTAGATACAGAATGGTAGCCCGACTGCTGCATGATTTATACACGGTGTTGCTCTTTCAGCACAGTAAAACAGCAGGAATCAGACAATCAATGAACAGAAGGGTGACGGGAAATCCTACTCACTGGCAATTCAGGGGTTAAAGTCAGTGATTCATTTTTTGGCAAAGAACTGCCTTTTATTGTGAATGTGCACTGCTAGCACAACAAAATGCACGCATAACAAATAAGCAAAGTAATATTTATTAAAATTCACTGAATGTTGCATTAGCAAAACCATTTGTCATTCAGTTTCTTTTTGTAAGGAAATTCCTGACAAGCTGACATATGCAGGCTTCTGAAAATACCCAATAATGTTGTCCTGAATGTTTCAGACTAGAATTAAAATGCTTTATTAATGGAGGTATTGATAGCCACAGAGGCAAGTGAATGTGGGTAGCAAATTAAAGACTATAAATATAAAATATACCTACATATTTATTTACTTTTGTGTCCTTTATTTTATTAAAATGTGATTATAAGCATAGTACCTGCTTGGGTCTGCCCTCTGCAGTTCATGAAGACCCAGAACCTGTAGTACTGACTGTGCAGTATCTCATACGAGCTAATCAGTGACCTTGTTGCAGCATGTTGCTGAGACTATGCCACTGATTGGTCCGTATGAGACATTGCAAAGCCAGTACTACTGAGCTTGTGTCTTCATGAGCTGCAGAGGGCAGACCCAAACAGGTATGTGTTTGATTTTAAAATGTTTATAAGCACTTCTCAATAAAATAAAGTACATAAAAGTAAATAAATGCATAGGCATATTATATAAAATCCACAAACCTTCCATATGCCTTTTAGTTTTATCAGGGGTGTTTAATATGGGTGTTTTGAAGAGTGGAAGTTGCAGCTGTATATTTGACTAAATGTTGATGAAGATGTATGTCACAATCTGCTACTTTAATTGGACTTGGTAAGAACCTGGTTCAAACCTATCCAGCAGAATCATGTGGTCCTTTTACACCTCTGATAGCAGAAGATGGACCAAACACCAGTACCACGCCCAGGAGCCTGCTGCAGCAGACCAGAATATCATGAACACCATATAATCCCTTAGAATTAGGATTAATGCACAGAATGACACCTACAGCTTGTTTATGTAAGTCCAGACACAACTGTCATACCTTTATTAATTGTCCCATTTTATACAATTTTCTGGCGCACAGGCTGGCCAATCACAATAAGCCCCATCCTTAGGTAACATAATAGGCTGCCTCTGCTTACTAGGAAACCATGTACATCTGATGAGATCAGGCCCTAAAGCTTACCCTGGTGAATGTATTACCTATAACCATTTGCTGTAAACAGCTCAAGACCCCCTGTGTTTGTTTATTTAGGTGGAGCTAAGTGAGTCATCACCAGATAAACACACTGTAAAATAATCAAAATACATACAGTTTATATGTCATTTTAACCAAAAGTAATAGAAAATATAACAATAAAACAGGGGGATTTATTGAAAGCTCAGGCCCAGGCCATGGTCCAAAACAGTCCAGTCAGGCCCTAGGCATGACAACTAATGCCCCCTTCTTTGGGAGACTGGGAAGACATCCTGCTGGAAAGCTTTCCAGCTCCATGGTCACCACTTGTCCTCCTCTATGGTTTAAGCTATGACACAATCCCAACAATCTCCAGGGTCCAAGAACCTGGTCCCAGCTGGTAATGGTAAGTCTAGGGAGTGCAGGAAGCATCCATAGTCCTACCCCCCTCCCCTTTCTGTGGCTCAATCCTGGGGTTGCACTGGGGGCTTGCCAGGTTACTCCACCTCTCCAACGCCCTAGTAAAAATCAGTCCAAGTGATAAACTCAGTGGCTCTCTGAGCACCCCGCCTCCTCCTGTCCAGGGGGAATTCTTCCTCCTTCCTAATGGTGTAGTGACCTCTGGCTCATTGGTCTCTGGATACTCAGGTAGAGCTTCCTGGCTCTCTCCATTTGGGACTGCCTGGTGTATAGATATAGGCAGCACTTGAGAAGCAGCTGCTACTGCCTCTTGTGCAGGCTGATGAGCAGGACTGCTTGCTGTTTCTGCTCCTGGACAATGGTCATCCAAGGAACTTCACCACTATGTTTACAGTTAACTGGTAGGGCCCAGTGATCATTTGGTTCTTCCCTGACTCCAGGAGCAGGGTAGCTTTTCCCCAGGTCTTCCACAGGCCTGTGGTTAGGCCCTGTTCCCATTCCTCTAACTGGGCGAGGCTCAACCCCCTAAAGCTAAGGACCAGTTCTTCCTCTTCCCAGTCAACCCACTGCATGAATGATTCCTTGTTCTTTTTAAAATCCATGTGATCAGAATTCCCCCAACAGTCCATACCCTTCTCTTCTGACCCAGCCTTGGCAAAATTTCGCTGGCTCCCTGTAGTCCCTGAAAGGTGATTCTGTTCCATGCCTGACTGGTATGGCCTCTTCCAACTTCATCTAACAATACCACATAATTCACCTCCAGCTGTAACTCCTGCTGGATAAAAGGCCAAAGTAAGCTAGCTGTCTCTGCATTTGACAGCGCTTGGAAAACAAACACAGCTGCCTTATTTCAGTCCACAAGCCTCAATCCGGATCCCTATATAAAATGTCCCAAAGTGCCTCTTCCAGCCCCAATGAAAAACAGGACCCCCCCATGAGGTATCTCAACAGGTCCCACCCAATAAGTATATTGCTCCTCCAGGGCAACCTCCTCATCTACCAGTTCCCCCAGCCATTCTATTAGCCCATGACCTGGCCATAGTCCCAGGAACGCCATCCATTTATTTAGAAGGCCCATACCTTGACAGTCCTTTCCAGTCACCACAACATTTTCTGTCTCTATTGGGCATAAGCATCCCCCTCCACAGGAGCAGGGACAGGGCTGTTGCTTACCCCTCTCCACTTGTCCTGTACCTCCTGTATGATCTGTGCCCTGATGGCCATCAACTGCTCTATAGTAATATCCTCTGGCATTGCCACTTTCAATCTCTGAAATCTCCTGAATGCCTCATCCTCCTCTGCTGCAGACAGCCTAGTCACAGATCCTGGAGTTGGGGTCACCAGTAATGCGCTTACCCCTTCCTCCAGACCTCCTTCTACTAGGCATAGTTCATCATTTAGGAGCAGCTCCTTGACCATTATAGATTTAGTCATCCCTGCTGTCATGTTCAATGCTCTGAGCCTGAAGATCTTGCTTAGTTCTGTCATGGTCATCTCTCCATATGTTGCCATCTTATTGTATTCCACAGAGGTCCCACGAATGGCAGCCAGTTGTCACTATCTGCTACTTCAATTGGACTTGGTAAGAACCTGGTTCAAACATATCCAGCAGAATCATGCAGTCCTTTTACACCTCTGATAGCAGAAGATGGACCAAACACCAGTACCATGCCCAGTAGCTTGCTTCAGCAGACCAGAATATCATGAACACCATATAATCCCTTAGAATTAGGATTAATGCACAGAATGACACTTACACCTTGTTTATATAAGTCCAGACACAACAGTCATACCTTTATTAATTGCCACATTTTATACAATTTTCTGGCACACAGGCTGGCCAATCACATCCTTAGGTATATAGAAGAAGGACCAATTTACATAATAGGTTGCCCCTGCTTACTGGGAAACCCTGTACATCTGATGAGCTCAGGCCCTTAAGCTTAGACCCTCTGTGTTTGTTTATTTATGTGGTTTATAGAGTAATTCATCACCAGATAGCCACACTGTAACATAATCAAAATATATACAATGTATATGTAATTTTAACCAAAAGTAATACAACATACATAACTATAAATCTAAAACAGGGTAACTTCTTGACAGCTCAGGCCCAGGCCATGGTCCAAAACAGTCTAGTCAGGCCCTGGGCATGATAATGTATTTTCTAGAAATCCGAAATGAAAGGGATTTATACATAAATATATGTGTTCATGAAATGCCTAATGATTGAGCAACACATTGTATGTTAGTGTAAGTTGGATAACGATCTGTAAAATTCACTCCATATTTGTATCTAAGCTTTTTAAGTAAACTTCCATAAAGGACCACATCAGTGCATTTATAAGTAAAGCTCATATGTTTCTTTGTTGGGCATAGATTATTAAATACAGTATACTGTTTAAAATAAATAAAAGTTAATTTATTTAATTTCTTACTTTTGAATGTGTAAGTTTTTCCTCCAACATATCTGCTTTTCTCCTCCTCCCTTTACCTATCAGGGGGTGTTGCCAGCTTTGCCTGGAAGCTGGACTAAAAAAACATCTGACCATTCAGACTGTTTGTCTGACTGAGCATGCTCAGCAAATGGTGGTGGGGCTATAATGACTCATACACAATCAATGAGCGGGGACTATTGGACATCTGCAAGTGGTTACAATACAGCTGTTACCTCTGTGTAGAGGGTGGGGAGAGCTGATGATGTCAAAAGGGCTGGATCTACCTTTTTGGAGCCTCTAGGCAGTGAAGTGGAGGAGCCCCTGCAAGTGAGTATGCAAGGTATGCACAGACCCATTTTTGCCTTTTCTGGGCATGCAAGTTCCTTTTCCTGTTGTACCTCTCTTGTTCTAGGTGGTTACCCACCAGTAGCCAGTGCAGGAACTGCATTATTTCCTTTTTCTAAGCCAGGAACCATTTATTTTTAAAAAGTAGAGCCCCTCATAGGGAAGTGCCCCTAGTTGGCCTAATGGGTAATCCGGCCATGGATGTCATGGGGTATTGGATGTGCACAAAAATGTATTGACCTCTACATATTTGATGGCTTTTTAATCAGTATATATTAGGCTTTCATATTTGGTACATAAAAAAACGGCTCTGTGCTTCAGAGACTTTTTTGCCACCTCCATATGCTCAGAAGTCTGTCACAAATTAATGAACACTTCTCCTTACCACAAGAATAGAATTCTCAATCTGGTGCATACAAACTGTCCAGGAGATTCCCTCTATCCAGTAAGGAACACAGCAACAACAACAAAAAGGTCCTAGTAGTGCTCCAGCAGAGGCAAGTAAAGCTGCACTTGAAACTATGCACTATCTTACACATTTCACACAAAAATCCAACCATTTTTAGATTTATTCTGTCATCTTTATGGAAAAATTATTATGTCATCCATGCCTTCTCAATCAAAAATAGTCCCTGTAGTGAACCCTCATCCCCTGCCAGTTGTCTTGCAGAACCACAAATAATATGAAGTCCACAATTGCCTGGATTTCAACGTTTGCAGACATAAGTTTCACTACCTTGTCCAATGAAAGGATTATAGTCCAGCAAGAATGTTGTTTCTGGGTGGCTGTGGTTCAAAGACCCTGATAAAAATTCTGTTTTGTTTTTGTTGCATTATTATGCAAATACTAATTATCAATGACCCTTAATGTTATAATTCAGTTAGTTATTGTCCCCTAGCCTAGTCTAGTAATCACAACACGATAGTACAATGTATAGCCAGTTTTAAATGCTCTTCTGTTGTGAAACACTGTTGGAGTAACAGTGTCCCTTTAAGTTATAATATATTTTGTACACATACAAAACAATCCAGTATCAAATAAAACAAAATAATTAATTTAAATAGAATACATTTTGACCTAATCCTAAATCAGATGGTTTTGGGTTTATTAAAACATTAATGCTATTATATAGTATTAAGTACATCCCATTTTTAGTTACATTTTTGGTTGTACTCATTTAATAGCTCTGTGCTTTAGCACTTAGCTCAACTGAGTCTAATCAAACTTGGCATGAAGACCATTTAATCAGTATACTGTATTAAATAAAATAACAAAATTAAGAGTGCAGAACAGTTCAAATTTTTAATTTGACTTTATAGTCTATATTTGGTATCAATCATGTTAACTGTTACTAACAACATTAAGAGAAAGTTTGATTGCAAAATTCAGTAGTTTCATGTTGTATTTACAAACCATAGGCAAACTAACTTAGTTTATGTGCCATCAGGGATATTAAGAAAATACAAACACAGCATTTCACAAGAATATTACCTAAACTCCAAAGATATAGCCCATGGTTTCCCTAAATCATATATAAGGCCAACTAAAAGAAATGTAAATTACAATGGTAATGTAAAAATGAAAGCAAAATAGATACATATTTATGACAAATAGGTATTTCTGTTGTGTTCTTTAGATATTATCACCTATAACAGTTTTCAGTTGTAACGGCTGCAAGATGCGTTCTGGGAGGGAGAGAGGGAGGGGGAGAGAGAGGGAGGGCAAAAGAGGGAGGGAAAGGAGGGAAAGAAAGAAGAAGGGAGAGAGAAAGAGGAGGCAGAGAGTGTGAGGGGGAGAGAGAGAGAGAGGGAGGGGGCGAGAGAGGGAAGGGACGAGAGAGAGAGAGAGTGGGATAGAGAGGAGGAAGAGAGATTGAAGGAGGGGGAGAGAAAGGAGGAGAGAGAAAGGGAGGGGAGAGGGAGGGGGGAGAGAGGGAAGGAGACAGAGAGAGAGGGTTCAGGGAGGGAGAGGAGGCATAGAGAGAGGGAGTGAGAGAGAGAGAGCGAGGGAGGGTGGGATGGGGGAAGGAGAGAGACAGAGAGCCCACAGAGTGCAGAGAGAGAGCACAGAGAGAGAGAGAGAGAGGGCACAGAGAGAGTGTTGGGGTAAAATACAAATATCCATCCCCTCTAAGTATATATATACAGTGCCTTGCAAAAGTATCTACCCCCTCTGCATTTTTCACAACCTGGAATTAACTTGGATTGTTTGAGGATTTGCATCATTTAATTTACAGAACATGCCCACAACTTTGAAGATGTTTTTTTTTAATTTTTTTATTGTGAAGCAAACAACAAATTGGAAAAAGTAACAGAAAAAGTCAATGTGCATAACTATTCACCCCCCTAAAGTCAATACTTTGTAGAGCCACCTTTTGCTGCAATTACAGCTCCAAGTCGCGTTGGATAAGTCTCTATGAGCTTGCCACATCTTACCACTGGGATTTTTGCACATTCCTCCTTGCAAAACTGCTCCAGCTCCTTCAAGTTGGATGGTTTGCACTTGTGAACAGCAATCTTTAGGTCTGACCACAGATTTTCTATTGGATTGAGGAGTGGGCTTTGACTAGGCCATTCCAACACAGCACAAAGAGGTGCATAGAGAGAGAGATAATGCAGAGAGAGAGACAGAGGGCACAGAAAGAGACAAAGGGGGCAGAGAGAGTCAGGGTGCACAGAGAGAGAGAGGGAGCACAGAGAGGATACACAGAGAGAGACTTCAAAGAGAGAGAGACAGAACAGACAATTGAACATAACATATGATACCTTCATTTGTGTACAATGAATGTAAAATAGAACGACAAATATAATATTTTCTGTAATGTTGATTTATTTATTTAATAATATGCAAGCAAAAACAACAGGTAACAGTGCTTAATGCCAAGCAGCATCTGCAAAGGCAAGTCAAATATTAGCATGCATTAAGAATTGTATAGAAGCAAGGGAAGCAAATATAATTCTCCCATTATGCAAATCCCTAGTAGGCCCTCATCTGGAATATGGAGTACAATTTTGGGCACCACTACATGAAAAGGACATTTTAGAGCTGGGAAAAGTACAGAGAAGGGCAACAAGGCTAATAAAGGGAATGGAGGGGCTAAGTTATGAAGAAAGAGTAACAAAATTAAACTTATTTACTATAGAAAAAAGACTTCTAAGAGGGGATATGATTACATTATATAAATATATCCAGGGTCAATACAAGGCTTTGTCAAGGGAACTTTTTGTGCCAAGAGGTTTTCAACTGACAAGAGGACATCCTTTGTCATTAGAAGTAAAAAGATTTCACCTTAAAGAAAGAAAAGTGTTCTTCACAGTAAGGGTGGTTAATCTGTGTAATTCTCTACCAAAGGAGGTGGTGACAGCGGATTTGATAGATAACTTTAAAAAGTGATTGGATATTTTTAAATAAAAAGGGTATTACTCTCTGCCTTAACCAGATTTCTCGGTGCTCCTATCCCAAACCCCTTCCCCCTTCTGAAGAACCCCTTACCATAACAGCAAACCTTCCCAAAACCCTTACCAATTGCTGCTCCACCCCCAAGTCCCATTTCCAATATATATACATTCATCACATCCACACTGCCCCCACACCTCATAGCATCCATCCCCACCCAGTCTTTGTCAGCAGCCATCCCCTCAAAGCATCCATGTCCAAAAAAAATCTAAGTTTCTATGAGGAGGTTAGTAGGAATCTGGATCAAGGCAACTCAGTGGATGTAGCCTTTTTGGATTTTGCAAAGGCTTTTGATACACTGCTCATGGATTGAGAGCTGGCTGAAATATAGGAAGCAAATGGTTGTTGTATATGGAACATACTCAGTTTGGACTAATGTGGTAAGTGGGGTTCCTCAGGGTTCAGTATCAGGTACTCTAATTTTTAACATATTTATTAACGTCTCAAAAGTGTTGTCTCCATTTTTGCTGATGACACAAAGTTGTGCAAGGTAATTTAATTAGAAAATAATGCACTTTCCTTCCAAAGGGATTTGCATAAATGAGAGAAATGGGCAACTAAATGGCAGATGAAATTTAATACGAATAAATGTGATGTTATGCATTTAGGAAAGAAAAGTAACCATGCAATTTATAAACTTAATGGAGCAAATCTATGGGTATCAGATATTGAAAGGGATATGGGAGTACTTGAGAACAACTACCTAGGTAACAGTGCTCAATGCCAAGCAGCAGCTGCAAAGGCAAATTACCTATTGGTATGTATTAAGAAGGGTATTGAAGCCACATATTCATTTGGAATATGGAGTATAATTTTGGGCACCACTTCATAAAAATTACATTTTAGAGCTGGAAAAAGTACAGAGAAGGGCAACACAACTAATAAAGGGAATGAAGGGTAAGTAATGAAGAGACTTGCCAAATTAAACATTTTTTTGAACTTTTTGTGCCAAGAGGTCTTATACTGACAAGATGACATCCATGGAGGTTAGAAGTAAAAGGATCCCACCTTAAAGATAGAAAAAGGTTCTTCACAGTAAGGGTGGTTAATCTGTGGAATTCTCTACGAAAGGAGGTGGTGACAGTGGATTCGATTGATAACTTTTAAAAGGGATTTGATATATTTTTAAATACAAAGGGCATTCAGGATTAATTAGAGAGGCAGTATTGATCTAGGGAGGAATCCAATCGCCAGTATCTGGGGTAAGGAAGAATTTTTTTTCCCCTTTTGAGACAATTGTCAAGTTTCACTTGTTTTTTTTTCTGTTTGCTTTCCTCTGGATCAAACCAGACAAATCTACTTTCCCACCTAATACAACTTTTTTGACTGATGCCTCTACACCCAAAGTAGAAAAAGGAAGAGATAATCCACCAATTTTCACAAGGGACCAGGGAACGATTATAAGATACCTGATTGCTCTGTGTGAGGAATATGAAACAAGCTACAATATCTATGAAAAATATATATATGAATTCTTACAGTGGTCAACATCTGAGGAAGTGATGTAGAAGGAGCCCATTATTCAAGTGCAGGTAAAATATGCTCTTCCGCTTTCCCACTGGTCCATATCTCGTTCAGAAACCGCCAGCATAACACAGTGAATGAAGCTGGTATTTTTTTGTGAAATTATGAATAGGTTTCCAAATTCTAAAATGTTGAAAAATGTCTTGTGTGAGAGTATGGTAGGCTTTTTTTCATATGTTTGGGACAAGAAAAACAGCTTATCAGGTGCACCAGAATACCCTGAAGTCTGTTACAAGCTATTTAAATTAATACAATGTAGTACCTTTTCACAATAACCTTAGAATGTCAATTCATTTTGGAAGAAAAAAGGCAATATGTCATCATCTGTAAACATTACAGAAATATGTGACCGAGTTAATACACATATATGCCACTCTTTGTTGGACTTGAAAAGGCCAAGAAGACCAATCCTACACATAGGCTGTATGGGTTCCTTATCCCCACACACAGAACAGCTTAACCAGAAGCTAGGACAAGTTGCTGATTTTTCAAACCAAGTAACAGTTTCATGGTGACGCTGTAGGGTCTAAGGACAATTTACTGGGTACCAAGTTGCAGAAATGTATTTATGATTAAACAAAAAAAAATGAAACACACCATTCACATATGTCCCAGGCATAGCATACACTTTTTCAGATCACATTTTTTTACAGTCAGTGCACCAATCACCAAGGGGCCACTTCCTTTGGTAAACATAAATGTCACACTATATGCTCCCTTTGAACTACCCCATGTGGACAGGGCCTGTCACCAAGGACCTGGTGCCATCCTGTCTCCTTCCCCACCTAGGTGCCGAAGGGGTCTACGGCCCCAGTTATCAGCTATCACCGGGCAATATTTGGGCACTTTAGGGGGTGATTAGATGTAAGATGTAGTGTAACTGCTGGAGACAGACTGTCTTTATGAGGTGTCATATTTATTCCATGTGAAGAACCATAGATCCAGGGTGTGCAAGCTCAGAGAGTAACAGGTCTTTTATCATGCTGCAGGTGCCTTCTTAGTGGGGAGGGAACAGTGGCAAGGAGGGTTTAGGACACTATGTGGTTAGGTCTACCCTCTCCCTAGCCGACCTCCCCTTGGATATAGATACCTTTATTGAGTTGGAGGGGAGTTTGTCTAGGGAAATTGAGGAGGCTCCTGAGTGAATTCACTTTCATAGCTGACCATGACTTCCACAATCATTTTAGAATTATCCGGCTCACTAATAGATTAGATGGGGGGTCACAAACAATGAATAAAGTCAAGTACTTCCTAATTTATGGTTAACCACAAGACAAAGGATCAAAGGGGTATAAATTGCAGAGCACTTGACACCAATTGACCTTTGTCTATAAGTGTTTAAATTATTTGGAAAACCTTTCTAATTATACTTGACGACTTAATCAGTCTCATTAATCTCCCATTGAAGTCTATGGAGTCTAATCTACCTCTTAACGCACGTTCTAGTCCAGGCAGGACCCTAGCCTGGGCCTGGGAGCCAATGGAGCATTGTATTTGGTTATTGGAAGCATCTGCTGGCTGCCCTTAAAGTGATACTAATCCCAAAATATTTTTATTAGCCCAATGCATCAGTTACACCCAAAACACACTTTATACATTAAATAACTGTTAAAAATATACCAAGACGTGGTAAAAATGGGTCTCAGGGACCCAATACATGGGCTTTGGTGAAAATAGCACACAATAACACCAATAACACAAGTCAGCAAGTGACATATTATAAAACTGTTCTTATGGCCAATATAATAGCCCTTGGACCAGTTGCCCTTTCAAAAAGTCCATGAGTACAGGAGTCATGACAAAATCTTGCATAATTTACAAGGTGATAAATAAAATCAATAACTGTAAAATATTAATATTTAAATTGTATTTTTTTCATTAAACATGGCATTGAACATGGCACATTATAAAACACTTCAGATGCATTTTACATTTGAAAATATCCCCTTTTAAATATGCTATCGTATTGCAGCAAAGCAATCCATTATTTAAAGTGAAATAAAAAGTGAAATAAGAAATGAATAAAAAGGAGCCAGATTCAAACTGTAATCTGGGCAGGAGGATGTTTAAAATTCATTACACTACATTAAGCTTGCACTAAACGGTTAGCTTCCTTGCAAAAATAAATAAATAGCCATTGTGCTTTCATCAGCAGAAATTCTGATAAAATCAGCAAAACCCCAATTAAAATGTGCAAAATGTCACCTACTTATTTTAATGAATCTAAGGCATCAAGGAGGGGAGAAGCTGAATGTTTATTTTCATAGCTGCAGTAACTTTGCCTTCTAAAACATATAGCGTTTAACTCACACATCCTGTGTACAGCAAAACATAAATTCAATGGAATTGCAAACAGCTACATTTTTTTTAGCTCTATCACTGGTGCAACCAGTATGCCCCTTTTATTTGCTGTGCACTATCATATTCTATCTGCAGTGCTTTCTCTCTTCTCAAATTTCTAGCTTACACTTGATCAGAGACACAGTTTTTACTTCTGTGCAGTTCAATATTGAATTGTATTTCAATACAGTATGAGGGAAGGCGTATGTTAGCAGCTAAGTTACTTATAGGAAAGAAAATTAAACAAAAATATGAATGGACAGCAGAACAACGTTTTTCGAGGCAAAATTTTATTATTTTGTAGTGAGAGTAAAATAATATTTCCTCTTTCACTTGCTTATTCCCAGAGTACTTTACTTTATATCTGAAGCTACAGTTCTCTTCTAATCAGTACATAATTTCGTATGTTGAAAATGCTTGTCTAGATGTAGGTGGTTTAGAAATTCCATCTAAACAATAGATGCTACTATGTACTCAGGTGTCTAAAACACCAACACAAGTTAGCATTCATCTGCCCTGTTGGATTTTAACAGCTTACCAGTCTTTTCAGTTGAAATTGAAGAAGACTGTAAGGGGCATTACGCCAACACTTTCTTGTCTACCTTTATGATCTTTTTGTTGATCCAGAAAATCAATTGGATGTTGTTGCCATAAAGGAAAGTTGATGACAGATTGTTTATTTTTTTTATTTTTATGCTTTCTCTCCCTAGTCTAATGTTTCTACCACCCCTATTGCCTCTGAGATTGTAATACTCACAAGAGTAGGGCAATTTGTCATTGCTCTTCTGATTGTTATTCTCTACCTTGTTCATCGTGTTAGTTGATTGCTTAGTGCATTTTCAAATTCTACACACATGGGCTGTGCACACCGTTTTCCCCCATCTTTGATGAATACCTTCCACCTTGCTTGCCTCTCCAAGCATAATAATGGTGTTAACACATAGAAAAGTAGAATCATACATAGATTTGACAGCAGACAAGAACCACATAAAACCCATTAAACTCTCTTCATAACTTAAAAAGGTAAAGAATAAAACCTATAGGACTCAAAGCAGCGTACTATGCTGGGAAATGAGCTGTGCAATAATGTTACCAGGGTCAAAGACCACATTAATACGGGAATAAAAGGCTGGCAATGCTGTTTGCCACACAATGGGAGGCTTTTGTTCCTCTGAGCACCTTTGGCGCTCATCGCGAGCCTCTCCCCATGTACTTCAACTTTCCTGCTTTGCAATGATCACCTGCGGTGCTCATCGCGAGCATCTCCCGCTTGTGGTGCTCATCGTAAGCGACTTCGGGGCTCATCGCGTGACTCTTAATGAGCACATTTGGCACTCATTGTGAGCCTTTCCTCCTGGCTACTGTACGGTTCGCTCATTGCAGGTTTAGTTAACCTGCAAGTTTTGTGCTTGGGAATGACATGTGTCTCTTTCCACCATCTCCCGCCTGTCCCTTCCCTGTGTCTTTCTCCTCTGTGTGTCTGCTGAATGTTTGCATGTTACACTCTGAATGCCTTTTTTTTATTTTAAAGTCCCGGGTGCCTGGCGTTGTTTGTGTAAGTGTTACTGTCTTTGCTGTTGTGTATTTTCTAAATCTTGCGTGCCTGGCTTTGCTCAGCCTCGTTTTCATCCTGTTTCAGATTTTTTAAGTTTTTCGTCCGCCATTATTTTCCTCGCTTAGCCGATTTTCGATTGCCGAAAAACTGCAAATGTGGCTCAAATTCGCTTGCAACCTCACTCCCAGGCTTCCTGGCTCTTCCCCTGTGCTGCGTGTGAGTGTGTTTTCATATTTGTTTGTACTACTTTGGTTGTTTTTAGGGTTTTTCGAGTTACGAGCTTGAACTAAGTTTGGTTAAATTA
This sequence comes from Discoglossus pictus, assembly GCA_027410445.1. Taxonomy (NCBI): domain Eukaryota; kingdom Metazoa; phylum Chordata; class Amphibia; order Anura; family Alytidae; genus Discoglossus; species Discoglossus pictus. The sequence goes on from CM050167.1 coordinate 221,302,298, forward strand.
GCAAACTGAGCTCCTCGCGGTCAGCAGCAAAGTCCTATATTCTTCGTCGGCGTCCTATGTGCCTCAACTGCTTGCCTCACTTTGCGAGGCCCCCTGTGCAATGAGCGCCTTTGGCGCTCATTGAAGCCTAATTCTTGTGTGCCTCAACTGCTCGCCCGACTTCGCAAGGTTCGCAGTGCAATCAGCGCGCTCATCGTGAGGCCTGCAATGAGCGCCTTTGGCGCTCATTGCAGCCTATGTCCCGCGTCCCGCTAAGTCCCGCGTGCTTCGCAAGGCTCGTAGGCGCGAGGGCCGCAAGTGCGTTACCAACATTGCAAACGTCACCAACATCGCAATATCCACAACTATATATGTCATATCTATAAATACACTTGTCATATTTAATTTAAATAAATATAAATAATTATATGGTTCCTTCCCATGTTATCGGCGCTTGTTCTCACTCATTATAATAATCATGACATTCTCATTTTGTATTGGCTCCTAGAGCCATTTCTCATCCATAAAGCTTGGTTTGGTGTAATATTCTGAGTGAACACATACTTCCTACACTGAAATTTCTTGCGGACCAGGCAGGATTTACGGATGTGGGCTGAGTGACGTAACTTTGTGTGAGTGAGAAGATTAGAATAAATGTGTAACATAGAGAAAAGAAGGTCCCGCAGACGATTTTACATTATACGTTATACCTCAATTTACACTGCTGCATCAGAATCGCTGCCTAACTGAATTAAATACAGGTATGGCATTCCACAATAGATACTTCAGGCTATCAATTGAATATCAAATGTTTCCCTGGCATTTCATATAATGAGAAAATGTGGCTACCTAGCGAATACCCCCTTATGAGCCTGAATATCAGCCCTTATACCATACACTCTCTGACAATCTGGAACAGACTAAAACATAAATATAAGTTATTCACACTAAACTCCCCAATGACACCAGGACAATTTAAACCTTAAATAGACAACGAAAATGAGAATATTTAATTTCCTTGACAGGGACAACCTAATCCCTTTTGCAAGATTGTTGAACCACACAGTTGTATGTCCTATGGACTATTATAAATATATGCAAATTACACACTGCATAAAATCCTGTTTGGACCTGTCCCTAATCAGACCACTAACACCATACAAGTGTGCTTGTGACCAAAATGGAATTAGTCTTTCTATAGCCACGGAACCGCCCCTGTACATTAAAACAAATTTGAGAAAAGGAATTGAATGTAGAAATCGATCAAAGTGATTGGGATAAATTCTTGAAACATATTGGCCACACCACACACCACAACAACAATAAAATAGAATCTAACCTCAAAGTATTACATACAGTGAATATAAAAAGTCTACACACCCCTGTTAAAATTTCAGGTTTCTGTGCTGTAAAAAAATGAGACAAAGATAAATCATTTCAGAACTTTTTTCCCCTTTAACCCTAGACAATGGTTTCTGGGATGCATGGAATCTAGAAATGTATCTTGTACCCTTGACCCACCCACCATTGTGTTTTGTGGGTATTTTTCCAACAACAAAGAAAAAGATTTGCTGGGTAAAGCTTCTATCTTCCTTATTTGACATCACCAAACTTCATATAGCACCAAATGGAAAGCACCAGGTCATGATGCCAAGTCATGGCACCAAATACTTAATACAATTGAAGAAACAGCATTGATGGAAAAGATAACATATATACAAGAGAATCACTCAGACCATTACCTTAAAAAGTGGGCATCTTGATTAAACCAAGACATTGTGTAATATGCTCCTGTTGCAAATCTCACCCGGACCAGGGACACCCCTCTCAACTACCCTTTATGCCTACTCTTTCTCTCTCTTTCATTCTTCCCATTTTACTACCACTCTTCTTTTTTGGATGTTATACTTTCTTTAAAAATGGAAAATATAAATGAAAGTATTGCATATTAATTTTTAACTATATATTTTTTTTTATTAAGACATCAACACATACATTGATTTCCATAACAATCAGATCTTTTATCTTATATCCTTGTATAAATTTAGTACCATGCAATAAACATTAAACCATAAACAAAAAAGAAAAAGTGAAGAAACATAAAACCTGAATGGAGTTAGCAGATATTTTTATGGTTGAGGTTTATTTAACGTTAGCTGATAATCTTTTTCGAGTTGTCTGTTTCTATCTATTGACAGTAACTATTTCCTGCCATGTAGGTATTTTTTCTGTTTTCCAGTTTCTGGTAATGAACCATTTCACATTAAAATTGTAATTACCAGAGCTTTTGTTAACTGGTTTATTTTAATGGTGAACACATGGAATAGTGTCCACTGAATCAAGATATTAATTTGAAATCCAATAATGTTTGGTACATAGAAGCCAAAACCCCTGAATTTTTGAGCATGTCCACCAAACGTGGAAGTGTGTTCCCTTGTGGCCAGAGTTTCTCCAACAGAAATCAGAATATTTATCTGGAAATATTTTATTTATTATTACTGGTACTCTGTACCATCTTTGAATAAGCTTAATATAGATTTGGGATACCATCAGGGCCCGGTGCTTTATCTATCTTGAGATTTGATATGGCAGTTTGTATTTCTACCACTTATATTTCTCTGTTCAGTTTTCCTAACTGTTATTCTGATATTGTAAGTAGTTTTAATTTATCCAAACCATTTAATTTCCTGTTTAGTTGGTTTAACAAATTATTTTTCCTCTTCCAAGTTATAGAGACTTTTCTAGTAGTCAAAAAAGATGTCAGCAATTCTTCTGGATTTCTACATTCTTTGCCTTCTTTATTTTTAAGCATATCAATTATTTTTTGTGATTCTTTTTTAATCAGTTTGTTTGATAGTATTTTGCCATGTTTATTTCCAAGAAAATAATGTTTTTGTTGGGCTACCATATAGCTTTATCGACTCTTAACTAGGCTATTTTTCTTATTTGTAATTTAATCCTATATAATTCATTTATATTTGTCTGATTCTGAAACATTTTATTATCACTTTCTATTTTAGCTAGCTTCCCATGTAATCTGCCAAGAGTAAGTCCTCTATGTTTCCTCCCTTATTTATCCCTTGTGTGCATTCCAGATTGCAATATCTGAAGTAACCGACTCCTGATTTCCTTCGAAAAAGTCAGTCAGTTCTTCCATTTTAGTTGTCCTTTCAAAATCTTTTAATAGAGCCATGTTAATTTTCCTATATTGATTTTTATAAATTTTAGGTTTATTTCCAATTTGCATTATTCACATTGAGTGATCAGACCAATTAACAGTTTTAATTTCTATTTCATAAATGGATTCTAGTGTTTTTACATCCACTAGGAAATAGTCCACTCTGGACTAGACTTGTGTCTATATGAAAAATATGTATAATCTCTTTGATTTCCATGTAAAACCTTCCATGCGTCATACATGTTAAATTTAATTAATGTTTTAAAAAAAAGATTTTCTATCTAATTCAGGTTCGGGATACATATTTAAATCTCTGCATACTATTATTAATACTCCACTCTTAATTTTGTAAATATATTTCAACATTTTATAAAGAAAAGCATTCTGCTTTGTATTTGGAGAATATATATTCCAAATTATATATATAGATTCCTTGTCCACTCCCCTATATTCCTCAATAATATTTATTTCTTTATTAAACAGAATAGCAACACCTTATAGCAATACAGTCCAGGTTCTTTTTTTAACTTCCAATAAATCTCTTGGAGACAAATCATTTCTGGATTTTCTTTTTGCAGTGTTTCTATAACTATTTTCCTTTTATAAGGTGTATTTAACCCTTGGACATTTTGAGAGATCAGTCTAAGACCCATATTTCTTAATCTCTTTCTTCTTTATTCTGCAAACTCCACTCAGTTACATTACAAAAAACAATAACATTACAATAAAGCATAAAGCTTTTACACAAATTGTAGAGAATATTCATCTCTACTAGTTCCCTCCACAGGAACATGATCTTGATTCGTGTATTAACCCAATCGAATTGATCAAACCGAGAGAAAAGTTTGGTCAATTCAGGTCCTGAGTATTGCGGGTAATTATATCATCTTATAAAGCCACATATAATTTTTAAAAATACAATTAGAAAAAGAAAACAGGAAACTAAAAAAGGCGATTTTCAAGTGTCGAAAATGGTCTAAATTGAGTTAAATTCGCGTTCCACCTCACTCACAGACGTCCTGGCTGTTGCCCCATGCTGTCTGTGATGTTTTTGTATTTTTTTGGGGTGTATTTAGTGTGTTTCTCTGTTTTTTTGTTCGGCCGCTAATCTTGTAAATTTTTGCGTCTTGTATCTTTTTTTTCCTAAGTCCTGCGTCTTCGGCGCTCATCGGCTAAGTGCTACGGTTTAACGGCTCGACTCACTATGCAAGGCTCGCAGTGATGAGTGCCTGTGGCGCTCATCGCCATAAGTCCTACACACCTCGCAAAGCGTGACAACGTCTCGCAGTTTGACAACTATTATTTGTGATATCCATCAATCGATAGGCTGAAGAGCTATCAATCTTTTTTTTCATTTTCTTCTCTGTTGTACTTTTGCTCCTCTGAGTACTTTTGCTCATCACAAAGACAGATACATATGTCTCTATTTTTGTAAATAATAATAAATTAATTAGTTACTTAATTAATTAATATACTTTAGCTGTTTCTAATTAATATATCCATCAATCAACAGGCGGAAGAGCTAACAATCTTTTTTTCATTTTCCGGCAGCATATAATGTCCAGTTGGACAGTTGCTGGCCTGTGTGCGCGAGGGCAAACCATTGGTGTATTTGTGTAAAGCGCTACTGTAGATTCGTAATGTTGTGATGTGCAAGTTAAAAGTGCAAAGTAGCATCGTTTGTCTATGTGCTACGCTGTTCGCGAGTATTTGGCGTCCTTTGTAGTAGTGTATTTTGTACCTTGTACGTTCCCATGTGAAAGTGGTACGTGCTTGGCGGTGTGTTGCGTGGTCCAGGGTCGAGTAGCCTTGTTTTAATTTTTTGGATGCCACTTTTTTCTCGCTTAGCCCATTTTCAAGTGCCGAAACTCTTTAAAATCAACTTAAATTCGCGTTTCCCCTGTGCTGCGTGTGATGTTTTTATTGTTTTTTTTTTTTGTGTAATTTGATTTTCGCGGTTCGGCCATTAATTTCGTATTTTTCCTACCTTGTAAACCCCGCGTCTCGTATTTTCTTTTTCTAAGTCCCGTGTTCGTCAACTGCTTTCAGCCTAACAGCCTTATTGAATTCTGAATGGGGCAATTGATTATGGCTCTATATAAGCACATAGGATATTTTTTTTCCCTGAAGTATTTAGTTAGTGAACTTGTATGCAAAAGCAATATCTTCATTGTGTAAAAACTTATTTTAAAAAAAAGATGCTATATGCTTATATAGAGCCCTAATAATTTTGGCGAATGGAAATGTAATAATTCAGGCAATGAGCACCTTCTGCGCTCATTGGCCAAGTGCTATTAATTGTAGTGCCTTAACGGATCTTAATGGAAGATGGTTCCACTCGGAAATAGGGACTCAAACTCTGGTCTCCTGAGCCATGGGGGAGGGGAGGGATCTTACAACTAATATGGATTCAATACTCTAATGATGTATCAGTTTTAAAATAATTTCAATATGTTACATAGTTACATAGTTTAGAAAAAGACTTTTAGCCCATCAAGTTCAACCTTTTAAGATCTCCTCTGTTCTGCAGTATGCAGCTTAGTTATTACTTGATCCAGAGGAAGGCAAACAGTAAAAAAAAAAAACAGTGAAGCCAATCATCCCAAAAGAGAAAAAAAAAAAAAAATTCCTTTCTGACACCAGATACTGGTGATCGGATTCCTCCCTGGATCAATACCCTCTCTCTAATTAACCAGCATAACCCTGAATGCCCTTTTTAAAGTTATCTATCGAATCCGCTGCCACCACCTCCTTTGGTAGAGAATACCATAGACTAACCACCCTTACTGAAGAACCCTTTTCCTTATTTGAGGTGGAATATTTTTACTTCTAACCTCAAAGGATGTCCTCTTGTCAGTTGAAAACTTCTTGGCACAAAAATCTCACTTGACAAAGCTTTATACTGACCCTGGATATATTTATATAAGGTAATCATGTCACATCTTAGACGCCTTTTTTCTAGTGAAAATGCATTTAATTTGGTTAGTCTTTCTTCATAATTTAGGCCCTCCATTCCCTTTATTACGTTTGTTACCATTCTCTGTACTTTTTCCAGCTCTAAAATGTCCTTTTTATGAAGTGGTGCCCAAAATTGTACTCCATATTCCAAATGAGGGCGTACTAGGGATTTGTATAGTGACAGAATTATATTTGCTTCCCTGGCTTCTATACCATTCTTATGCTAATATTTTGTTTGCCTTTGCAGCTGCTGCTTGGCATTGAGCACTGTTACCTAGGTGGTTGTCCACAAGCACTCCCAAATCCCTTTCAATATCAGATAAACCTATATTTGCTCCATTAAGATTATAAATTGCATGGCTATTTTTCCTTCCCAAATGCATAACTTTACATTTATTTGTATTAAATCTCATCATCCATTTAGATGCTCATGTAAATCCCATCATTATCTGATTTAACTACCTTGCACAACTTTGTGTCATCAGCAAAAATGGAGACACTACTTTCCAATCCCACTTCTAATAAATATGTTAAAAAGGAGAGGACCTAATACTGAACCCTGAGGAACCCATCTTACCACATTAGTCCAATCAGAGTATGTTCTATTTATCACAACCCTTTTGCTTCCTATATTTTAGCCAGCCATGAGCAGATATTTACTGCAATTTCCTTCCACGCGGCACTGTATCTAAAGCCTTGGCAAAATCCAAAAAAACTACATCAACTGAGTTGCCTTGATCCAGGTTCCTACTAACCTCCTCATAGAAACTAATTAGATTTATTTGACATGACCTATCCCTCATAAATCCATGTTGACTCCTATGTATAATCCTGTTCAAATAAACATATTGTTGTATATTATGCCTTATTAACCCTTCTAAAAGCTTTCCCACTACAGAAGTGAGGCTCACTGGTCTATAATTCCCTGGATTTGCTTTTGCTCCCTTCTTAAATATAGGTATCACCTCTGCTTTTCGCCAGTCAACTGGTAGCGACCCTGTGTTGAGTGAATCTTTAAAAATTAAATATAATGGTTTGGCTATGACAGAACCCAGTTCCCTCAGTACCATTGGATGCATTCCATCAGGACCTGTGGCTTTATTAAAGGGATATGTCAATATCCTGGATTATGAATGCATCTGATAGAGGAAAATTAATAGCATATATGAAAAAAAAAATTGCATGAAAAAATACCAAAATAATCATTTAAACATTTACCTTGAAGTCAGCAAAATCTATTGTTATGTCTAGGCTTATTGTGATGATATGACATCAGGAAGGCTTTATAAAGCCAATAATCACAAACTCCCACTCTTTATACTGATTGATCTCCTGTACTGATCTCATCAACCAAGTAAGTTTGCACAGGTAGTGATACTGGAGTGGGTTGCGAGTTCCTTCTTCAATGGAACTGGCTTGGATAAGAATCCAGGTCAATAGCTGTGGAACGCAGAGCTCTAACCCACTGCACCACCACTGCATTCTTATATGTATATCATGTGTATTTATTATCTGTTTCTGTACTCTGTATGGTGGGAGCTTCTCTTGTTCTTGTTCCTCACCATACACTAAATGGTATTCCTATATACACAGCGAAGGGAGAGGGGGGGGGGGGGGGGACGACACAAGGGAGGTAGATGGGGGGAAGGAAACACAAGGGAGGGGGGAAGAGATACAGAGGAGGGGGAGAGGGGCGAAGAGACAGAGACGGGGGGCGGTACACAGGGGCGGGAGATAGGGGGAAGGAAACACAAGGGAGGGAAGGGGGAAGAGACACAGAGGAGGAAGAGAGGGGGGGAAGAGACACAGAGGAGGGGGAAGAGGAGGGAAGAGATACAGAGGAGGGGGAGAGGGGTGGAAGAGACACAGTGGAGGGGGGAGAAGGGGCAAAAAGCCACAGACGATGGGGAAGAGACACAGAGGAGGGGGGGAGAGGGGGAAGAGACACAGAAGAAGGGGAGAAGGAGCAAGGTTACACAGATGAGGGGGGAAAGACACAGAGGAGGGGGGAAGAGACACAAAGGAAGGGGGGGAGAGTCAAAGGCGCTCATTGCGAGGTGCGTAATGAGCGCCAAAGGTGCTCATCACAAGGCCATTAAAGTAGAGGAGGGGAGAGGTAGAGGGGGGGAGCGACTCGCAATGAGTGCCAAAGGCGCTCATTGCGAGGCCCTCACCACAAGGCCAATAAAGTAGAGGGGGGGTGGAGAGGTAGAGGGGGGGAAGAGGCTCACAATGAGTGCCGCTTGGTGTAACATGGGTTTTTAAGGTGCGGTTGGGGCCTATTTGGTCCCAGTTGGTGTAATGTGGGTTTTTAAGGTCCAGTTGTGGCTTATTTGGTCTTGCTGGGTATTTTAAGGTTTTAAAGGTCTGGTTGGGGCCTATATGGTCTTACTTGGTGTAATGTGGGTTTTTAAGGTCCGGTTGGGGCCTACACGGTTAGTGTAATGTGGATTTTTAAGGTCCAGTTGGGGCCTATCTGGTCCCGGTTAGTGTAATGGGTTTTTTTAAGGTCCGGTTGGGGCCTATATGGTCCTGATTGGTGTAATGTGGGTTTTTAAGGTCCGGTTGGGGCCTAAATGGTCCCGCTTGGTGTAATGTGGGTTTTTAAGGTCCAGATGGAGCCTATATGGTCCCGCTAGGTATTTTAAGCTTTCAAAGGTCCGGTTGGGGCCTATATAGTCCTGTTTGGTGTAATGTGGATTTTTAAGGTCCAGTTTGGACCTATATGGTCCCCCTTGGTATTTTAAGGTTTAAAAGGTCCGGTTGGGGTCTATATGGTCCCACTTGGTGTAATGCAGGTTTTAAAGGTCCGGTTGGGGCCTATATGGTCCCCCTTGGTATTTTAATGTTTAAAAGGTTACATTGGGGCCTATATATGGTTCTGCTTGGTTTAATGTGGGTTTTTAAGGTCCAGTTGGGGCCTATATGGTCCTGCTTGGTGTAATGTGTGTTTTTAAGGTCCAGTTGGGGCCTCTATGGTCCGGCTTGGTGTAATGGGTGTTTTTAAGGTCCAATTGGGGCCTATAAGTTTTTGCTTTGTGTAATGTGGGATTTTAAGGTCTGGTTGTGGACTATATGGTCCCGCTTGGTTTAATGTGGGTTTTTAAGATCCGGTTGGGGCCTATATGGCCCCGCTTGATATTTTAAGTTTTTTTTTGGTACAGTTTTGGCCTGTGTAGTCCTGCTTGGTTTTAATGGTACGGTTGGGGTCCATATGGTCTCGCTTGGTGTAATGATGGTTTTTAAGGTCTGGTTTGGGCCTATATAGTCTTGCTTGGTATTTTATGTTTTTTTAGGTATGGTTTGGGCCTATATAGTCCTGTTTGGTGTAATGTGGGTTTTTAAGGTCCGATTGTGGCCTATATAGTCCCACTTTGTATAATATGTTCTTTTTTTGGTATGGTTGGGGCCTAGATAGTCTCACTTGGTTTCATAAGTGTTTTTAAGTATGGTTGGGGTCTTGCTTGTTTTATATCACGCCAAGGTCCAAACACTCGGCTGCAGGCTATTTTGGACTACTACACTTGAAGAATTCCTGAGAAGGAGAGTCAACTGTTGGTGAGTGTCATTGTATTCATGCAGAAGATAAATGTTATTATTTGCCTGAATCCCAAGATTCTAGATTTTTTGAACAGTCTTAAAAAATCAGTAGATGGAGTCTATTTCAATGGGCGGGGAAATTATAAGGTCATTTGGCAGGGCATACAAAGGTCAATATGAAAGTTCACCAGCCGCCACTGCCTTTAACATTTTTTTTTCCAATTTTTGGGGGATTTTTTTTCCCTCTCTTGTATATACCGAAGAAAAGAACGTATTTAGCTCATGTGCCTTTTCCTGGTCACTAATTATCAGACGGCCTTTTCACATTGTAATGTTCCTATAGCTTCCTTCCTGGCCTTTTTCCCATTAATATATTTAACAATATTTTAGGATTAGTCTTACTCTCGTTAGCAACTCATTTTTCATTTTCTATTTTAGCCAGTCTAACAGCCATTTTGCATGCTTTGTTGATATCCTTGTACTTATGTAAGGCAGTCTCTGTCCCCTCTTGTTTGTATAATTTAAATGCCTTTTTCTTTACTCTGTATCTTGATCTTTAAATCATTGTTAAGCCACATTTGGATTTGATGTACTCCTTTTATTTGTATTCCCACATGATATATGGTGATAAATATGTATATTTAGTAAGGATTTAAATGTTGTCCTTTTATGTTCAGTATGTTTACCTGCCAGTTCTTTGTTCCTTTAAATCATTCAAATTTGCCCTTTTAAAATTAAGAGTTTTTGTTGGCCCCTTTTTATTCAATCTCCACTGACACTGGGTTGTAATAACTGTTTCCCTAGGGTTGCCATATTTCAACATTTGATACCATATCAATATTTTTTGTGATAACTAAAGCCAAGATTAATTTCTAGTGGGCTCTTGTATAACCTGGGCCAGATAATGATCCCTGAGTGTACTCAAGAACCTGCTCCTCTTCACCAAACTCCTGGTCTCATTTATCCAGTTTATTTCAGGGTAGATAAAATTGCCCATTATTAAAACTTGTCCATGCATAGCAGCATTTCCAATCTGTAACAATAATTGCATTTCCTCACTTTCAATTATATTTGGAAGTTTATAGCATACTTCAACCAATATTCTTTTGGAATTTGCTGCTCCGCTATTTAACTCTACCCACAAACATTCAACGTTATCACTAGTTCCAGCATAAATAACTTCTCTGACTCTAGGCTTATATTCAGGCTTAACATACAGACAAATCCCTCCTCCTTTTTTACTATTTCCCCTATATTTCCTAATAGGTTATAACCATCCAGATTAACAGTCTAGTCATGAGATTCATCTCGCCTGGTTTAAGTAATGGCTATTAAATCCCATTTTTCATTAACTGCTAATAATTCTAACCTTATGTTATGAGTTTGTAGTTTCTAAGTGCCTGCCTCTGAAGTGCCTATTGACTATACTAACTCTCCCCATCTCCTCCTCATGAGTAGTTAATTCATCCCTTATACCGCTACACTTTCTACCCCATTACTTTCATCTAGTCCCCTCATCTACTAGTTTAAGAACTCCTCCAGCCTATTCCCTAGCACAAAAACTCCCTCTTTAACCCAGCTATCTCCCTGGACATCCTCACTAGCCCCATATCACACTCCATGCTAGGCACAGCAAAACTGTGAGCACCAACTCCCTTTCCAGTGGAGCAATATCACTAAGTGCTGCAATTCTACTCTTCAGTTTGAGTTTCAAGATAGGCAACATACTCACACATGTCACAGAAGTATGGACCCTGGATCATCTGTTCCAGTAGTGCATACATATGACAGGATGTACACTGAGCAAGGTTTCCACTGGACTGACTCATAATTATTGTCTAAAAAAATTCAGTGGGAAAAATAAATAAAAAATAATAAAACAATATATTTGCGTAAGGCTTTTTAAAAACAAAAACAAAAACACAACTTTTGTTTTCTTCCCTTTTCTGCACTATAAATGTTCCCTCTTTTCTTTGAATTCCTTCCTTTTATTTAAACTCCTACACTTATACTAGAACTACTCATAACGCTACAACTACTCGCAAGCTCACAAGTTTGCCCCTTCCCCTGTTTAAATGAGATTCTGACTAATCACCTGTACCAAAACACTGCACACAGCAAATAAACACACTACTTGCCAGAAGCAATTCAGTTGCAAACAGACACGCACAAGTCACAAACTTATATACAAGTTTTGACACAGGCAAAAAACACACCCCTCTCACCTATGCCAAATCACTGCACATAGCAAATAAACACACTACTTGCCAGAAGCAATAAAGCTATATCTAAGAAATTGTACAAAATTTAGAAATGAAGCAGGGAGGTACTAAATTTAGACAGTGTCAATATTTGCTGCCATGTACACTGCAATTTAAATCAACACCTGTATTCAGCTAGGCTACCTCTCATTAAAGAATAATGAAACCTGACCACAAACATCATTCTAGCTATCTGGGTATTATGCAAATCTAAAGAATTTTATTTAGCTTTCACAAATTTCCTGAAAGCAAATGTAGTCTGGTAAATTAAAGGATACATATTTAATATTATATTTACAATTTGCAAGGTCTATTGAGAGAAATGGAATATAACCTATGATCAACTAACATACTTTATTTTTAAATCAAATAAGAAAATCGTCTCTCCTTATGCTGCCTGACATAACAAATTCAGGATTAATCTTTCTATTTTACAAATTCTCTGTTTTTAAATGATTAGTTTCCTTGGCTATGTGGAATTGTTGGCTTAATTGTAAGCTTGAATATAAAAAAACAACGTGTACAGAATGAAATGCTATTAAAAGTTCAGTAATTTGGCCAGGACAAATTGGTAATAGCAAATGGACTGAAATTTCACTGCTTTTTTTTACACCCATTTAATATATTTAGAACTATACCCAGCTGATTAAAAAGTGCTGCAAATAAGCAGTATCCTGAATTAATAGGCACAATCCTCCTCATCCTTTGCACATATTCTTTGTAATTATACTTACAGCTTTTCACCTGTGAAGCACACATTTTAAATAATAAAATGTATTTTAATCCCAAATAAATAAAAGTTATCAGATATAATAGTTTATATAATCAAATATGGAACAAAACTATAATTGCTGATGTAAATGCTTAACATAGAGGACTGTTACCACATTATCTATATTTCAGTTTAGTTCTGAATTACATTTTATTTTTTATGGTAATGGACGTAAATATAAATAATTATCAGTAGAGGAAACATAAAAAAAAAACATAAAAAAAGTAAATCTGACTTTTTTAAATCTAACCAGCAAATAGTGTATTACAGAGCTGAAGTGGTGTAATTATGGCATATAAGGTACTACATTTTACACAACCTTAAATGTTTCTCTTTTATATACAACTAGCGACTTGCCCGTCAAAAAATGACGGCAATGAGATGTGTATGTTTGGAAAGTTGTTTAATTATTAATATCCGTATTTGACATTTCAGGAACCGTTTCTAAAAAATGACGGTCAATAAAAGAAAGTGTTGAAATGCTGTTTGTCACACAATGTGAGTGTACTGTGTGCCTCAAGTAACTAAATTCCTCAAAAAGTAGAAATCTACATGACATAAAATAATAAAAACTAAAATCACCAAAAATAAAAAATGTACATTACAGAACCAAAAAAAGAAACCTAAGTGACCAAAAATAAAAAAAGTAACATTACAAAAACTAAAAAAATACTTTATATAATTACAACCTCCCGTCACTACAATTTTTTTTTACAAATTACACACCTGAAAAAGAAATACATCTAATACATACATATAATACAATGCAACAGAATTAAATAAACTAAAATACAACACAATTAAATAAAATAAAATACAATACAATTAAATTAACTACAATACAACCCTATGTAATATACATGCCACGATATAATGTAATATACATCCCACTATGTAATATACAATACTATCTAATAATACGTCCCCCTATCTATGTAATATACAATACATGCTATCTATATATATATAGCCACCCTAATTGTAAGCTGCAATAAAATAATTAAGGCCACTTAACTTTGAGATGTTTCTTCAGATCAGCAACCTACAGTAAAAAAGATTCCAAAAATTAATACAACACATTTACATGAAATACCTAAACATTGTAAACATTGTAAACATTGTAAACATTCTAAATATTCTAAATAATGTAAATATTATACTCACCTTTCCAGCATGTCCCGTTCCAGCATGTCACGTCCCCCATGTTCCGTCCGCCATGTTCCGTCGGCCATCTTTACTCCTGTCAAAAAAAACATTATATTAGTAAACATAAAGCAAAGTAAAATAAACACAATCTACATTATACTTACCTTTCCGCAGTGTCTCCGGCCTCCTCGTCTTCTACGGAAGCATCCGCGCCTTTAAAATGTAAAATAAATAAATAAAATAAAAAAACGACACACATCCGCCCTTGCGGATGTCTCCGACGCTAATGACCTTCCTATGGGGTGTTCCAGAGTAAAATTGGCAATGGCGGCTTCTGATTGGCTGAAATGGCTGTCTATCAAATTCAGCCAATGAGAAGACCCCATTTGTGAACCAATGAAAAAAGTATACACCCCAAAATACAACGCTGATTAGATAACACACCTTTCAATCTTTATTTGAACCAATCCTAAGGCTTTATTGCCATCAGCCAATCACAATGGAATATACCCCCACGTACTGATTGGTGAAGACATCTGCGCCTTCCCATTGGCTGTAATATTGATTGATTTTAACAGTAGCCAATGAGAATGCGACAAATCCTTCACCAATCAGTACGTGAGGGTGTATTCCATTGTGATTGGCTATTGTCAGTGCAACCAATCAGAATATGCAGAGGCTCCAACCAATCACCCTGTGGGAGTGTATTCCATTGTGATTGGCTGAAGGCATCTGCGCCTTGCGATTGGTTTAAATAAAGATTGATAGGTGCATTATCCAATCAGAGTGGGATTTTAGGGTGTATCCCTTTCTGATTGACTCACACATTGGCGCCTCCTGATTGGGTGAATTTGATAGACAGCGTTTTCAACCAATCAGAAGGCGCCATTGCTTATTTTCTTCCGGAAAATTCTCCTGGAGCCTCATTAGCGTCGGGGGTGTCCGGGAGTGCGGATGTAAGTATATATATATATATATATATATATATATATTTTTTTTTTTTTTACAGGGCGTGGCAGAAGAGGATCCGGAGGAGGCCGGAGACATTGCGGGTAGGTAAGTATAATGTAGATTATGTTTATTTTATTTTGATGTATGTGTATTAATGTTGTGTTTTTTTTAACAGGTGCCGTGCCGGAGAAGGATTGAAAGAATGCCGGATGGGACATGGCGGAAAGGTGAGTAGAATATTTAGAATATATAGAATGTATAGAATGTATAGAATGTCTGGAATGTATAGAATGTCTATAATGTTTATTTTATTAGTGTAAACGTGTTGAACTAATTTTTTGTAATTTTTTTTCGTAGGTGGCTGATCGCAATGAACATCTGCAAAGGTAAGTGGTCTTAATTTTTTTATTTTAGTTTAGACTTAGATTAGTTAATATATAGATAGCATTTATTGTATGTTAGCTAGGGGTTTTATATAGATAGCATAGGATGTATTGTATATTAAATTGTGTTCTTTTTTTAGATAGATTGGGGATGTATTATTATATAGATAGGATGTATATTATATTATGGTATTTATTTAGGTAGATTGGGTATGTATTATTATATAGATAGGATGTATATTATATTATGGTATTTATTTAGATAGATTGGGTATGTATTATTATATAGATAGGATGTATATTAGATTATGGTATTTATTTATGGTATTTTTTTAGATAGATTGGGAATGTATTATTATATAGATAGGATGTATATTAGATTATGGTATTTATTTAGATAGATTGTGTAATGTATATTAGATAGTGGTGTATTGTATTGTAATTGTATGTAATTGTATTGTAATTGTATGTATTTGTATTGTATGTATTTGTATTATATGTATTTCCTTTTCAGGTGTGTATTTTTTTTTTCTGTAGTGAGGGGGGGGGGGTTGTAATGTTTTTTTTTTCTGTAATGTTCCTTTTTTTGTGACTTAGGTTTTTTTATTTTGTGTAATGTAGTTAATTTTTTTTTGTCAGTTAGTTTTTTATTTCATGTAATGTAGATTTTTTTGTGTGACTTTAGGCTTTTTTATTTTCTGTAATTAGAGTGGTGGGGGTTAATAGGGGGTAGGTATTGTAGATGTTAATAGGTTAGTGTAGAGGGTGTTTAGTTGATCTGTAATGTTTTATTGGGGGGGTCTAGTGCACTATAGTGTTAATACTTAGTGTCATGATGATCCCTGAGGACCATCATGGCACTTATGTGGTTAATGTTGTGTTGTAACAGGCCCATAATGGTGTTAATATACCCTTATGGGACTGATGGGGTTAAATAGAGGTTTATGGGGGTCTGTATTGACCCCCATAAGTGACAGGGTTAATGAATGGCTTATGGATGTCTCTATTGACCTCCAGGAGTGACAGGGTTAATGAGGGTTTTATGGGGGTCTGTATTGACCCCCATGATTGATAGGGTGACAGTGTATTTTTTTTTTCTTTTACAACAGGTCCTTTAAGGACCTTTACGGTCCTTTCAGGACCTGTAACGCAGGGATTTTGAATTTCGATTGCAGCGGGGGTCCCCGATCGCGTGCAATCGGGACCCCCACTGCGATGGTTAATGTGGGGTTAATGCAGGGCTCGGAGATTATCTCGGATCCCCTGTGGTTAATCCGGGTTTCCGAGCTTATCTCGGATCCCTTCTTGGGTAAGTTGTAGGTGGCTGAGCGGTCCTGGGTCTTTGAGCCTCGTTTTCATTTTTTTTCCGCGGCCATTTTTTCTTTCGCTTAGGGGATTTTCGTGTGTGTGAACTCGTGAATTTGTGCTTAAATGGAGGTGTAACTTCACTTTCAGAGGTCCTGAGTGCCCCCCCTTGCTATGGGTAAGCTTTTTATGTTGTTTTTGTGAGTATTTGGTGTGTTTTGACTGTTTTTAGGTGCGCGCAGTTCCGCCATTTGTCGTGCGTGTGTTTGTTACGTTAAGGTTGGTTCTGAGGTTAATGCAGGTTTCCGTGGTGAGCCTCGTTTTCGTGTTTTTCGGCGGCCATTTTTTCTCTTGCTTAGGGGATTTTCATGTGTGTGAACTCGTGAATTTGTACTTAAATGGAGGTGTAACTTCACTTTCAGAGGTCCTGGGTGCCCCCCCCCCTGCTATGGGTAAGCTTTTTATGCTGTTTTTGTGAGTATTTGGTGTGTTTTGACTGTTTTTAGGTGCGCGCAGTTCCGCCATTTGTCGTGCGTGTGGGTGTTTGTTACGTTAAGGTTGGTACTGAGGTTAATGCAGGTTTCCGTGGTGAGCCTCGTTTTCGTGTTTTTCGGCGGCCATTTTTTCTCTCAGTTAGGGGATTTTCGTGTGTGTGAACTTGTGAATTTGGACTTAAATGGAGGTGTAACTTCACTTTCAGAGGTCCTGGGTGCCCCCCCCCCCCCCCCTGCTATGGGTAAGCTTTTTATGTTGTTTTGTGAGTATTTGGTGTGTTTTGACTGTTTTTAGGTGCGCGCAGTTCCGCTATTTGTCGTGCGTGTGGGTGTTTGTTACGTTAAGGTTGGTTCTAAGGTTAATGCAGGTTTCCGTGGTGAGCCTCGTTCTCGTGTTTTTCGGCGGCCATTTTTTCTCTCGCTTAGGGGATTTTCGTGTGTTTGAACTCGTGAATTTGTACTTAAATGGAGGTGTAACTTCACTTTCAGAGGTCCTGGGTGCCCCCCCCCCCCCCTGCTATGGGTAAGCTTTTTATGTTGTTTTTGTGAGTATTTGGTGTGTTTTGACTGTTTTTAGGTGCGCGCAGTTCCGCCATTTGTCGTGCGTGTGGGTGTTTGTTACGTTAAGGTTGGTTCTGAGGTTAATGCAGGTTTCCGTGGTGAGCCTCGTTTTCGTGTTTTTCGGCGGCCATTTTTTCTCTCGCTTAGGGGATTTTCGTGTGTTTGAACTCGGGAATTTGGACTTAAATGGAGGTGTAACTTCACTTTCAGAGGTCCTGGGTGCCCCCTCCCCTTGCTATGGGTAAGCTTTTTATGATGTTTTTGTGGGTATTTGGTGTGTTTTCACTGTTTGTAGTGGCGCGCGGGTCGGCCGTTATAGTGGGATTCTTAGTGCGTGTCTGTGTCTGTTACGTTAAGGTTGCCTCATTCCCTAAGTGCTTTGCGAGGACCTTCATTGCAAATGCGGCCCCTCGCTTCATGAGGACCCGCATTTGCGGAAGCCAGGGCCTCAGTTGCTGCCTGCAACTGAGGCCCTCGTCCGCGGTGTGTGTGTAACCGGTGTGAGGCGCCTTTGAGATTTTTTTTTGTTTAAAAGTCGTGTGTGTGTTAACATAGCCGACGTTGGAGCCTCCACCTCCGCAAATGCGGACCCTTGCTTCGAGAGGATCCGCAGTTGCAGGGACGTTACGTTGGTTTTTTTTTGGCTGGGAGATTGGGTTTTTTTTGTTAAAAAGTTGTGTGTGTGGTGTGTTTGTGTTAACACAGCCGACGTTGAGCCTCCACCTCCGCAAATGCGGACCCTCGCTTCGCGAGGACCCGCATTTGCGGGGAACTGGGTCCCTCGCATTAGCAACAACTCGCATGCTCACAACTATTTATGTGATTATTTATTACTGGGGATTCCATTTTCTACAAAGCTGCTTATTGAAGTCTCCTTCCACCACAGGAACTTGATCATTGGAAAATAAGGGCTCCATTCAGTTCCCCATTTCAAAAAGTACACAATCCCTATATTATATTATTTAGCCACATTGATATCACATTCATCTGGGATACATAGGTGTTATCACATTTTAAATGATGTCTGATTATCTACCCATTAATCTCGTAGAGGACACAAAGACAGCAGCTATGATATCTGTTTATTACATGAGACAAAAGTATCTGTTTTCATATTGATATTGAGGAGACGATGACATGCTCCACTAATGTATGTATTAATTCTGGCTTTGCGTAACATGCCATTGTAGGACTTTACAAGTCTCTCGCCATATCTGCATTGGCCTAAATTAATGATAACAACAACCATGTATTCTAAAACTGGCCACGTTGTCCTGGTGGTAGGAGGAGGAGGAGGTGGTGGTTGTGTGGGAAATTATGTTTGTTCAGTCTAGTAGGAGGACCTGGGTGGAAAGTCAATTTGTTTTGGAGGAGGGGACCCATGGCGACAAATACCATAGGTGTGACAGAAGGGCCAGCAGGTGTGCCCACTGACCACATAAAACCTCCTTCTTTTGCAATTGTTTCTGTTGGGCAGGGGCATGGTCCTGGACATCCGGCTCAGATGGAACCGACGCCCCCACCTCTGGCTCACTAGTGGACCCAGATCTTCTGACAGGTGAAAATGAGAGAAGAATGGCATATGTGTTATTTATATTGAATGATCCTCTGGTTGCTGTGTGTTCCCTTCTACAGTATCTGACATTGAATATTAGGGTTAACACCCTCCAAACCCAGGCTAAATTAGCCTCAAATTTAAATGATTTGTTTTGGCCAATCAGGTTAGCTGAAACTCTTGAACTAACTCTGGAATCCTGTTTGTGGGGCAAAGCAGCCTGGGAAATGTAGTCTATCACTGATATGTGGTAGGAAGCTTCAAGGAGGAAGCTACAAGGAGATTGGCTGAACAAGCAAGAGTAGGTAAATAGTGGATTAATATTGCACCCCTGATGCTGCATGCTGATTGGGGGGGGGGGGAATCAGATCATTAGAGGGATTTGTGGATATTAATAAATATAAAATGTTTTATGAGATGTGCTGCATACACATATAAACTGCTTTTTGCCTATGGAGTATAGAAATGTATTATTCCAGCTCACCTAGAAATGCTTTTAATTTCTACTATGTGTAGCTATCATTTGCTAGATGTGATCAATTCTTTGGATTATGTGCTTGGTTGTTATTGGCTCATAACAATATCTTGAATCCTACTGCGGACTGTATATGCATACACATACTCTTCATAACTTGTGGGGGATTGTATCATACTAACTAATCAGTGACCATATCTCAGCAATAGTTGTGAACATGCTGCTGAGAGTTGTTCCCTGGTAGGCTAATATACTACACTGCACACCCACCCCTACAGAGTCTGTATCTGCATACACTGCAGTGGGCACAACCCTATATGTACTCTCTATTGGGTGATTACTTGTATTGTGCCCACTAATGAAAGTAATTTATTAGCTTCATCGATTTGACAGCACATGAATGATCCATCTATTCAGGGAGCGGACATCTCAGTCTCATCAGTGGTCAGCATTTTACATTTTCTTGTTTTCTATGTGCGTGTGATGTACCTGTGGTTGCATGTTGGTGTATCTGATATTCACCTGATAAGGAAGCTGTATCTTGTTGGGAAACCACTATCCAGTGACAGGCACCTGAATCAGCATCTCCTTGAGCACCCTCTACCACTCGTGGACAGTCACTTGGGGGCCACCACCTGGAGCTGTGGCTGCTCTTTCCTTCTCTGACATCATCCTCTTCACCTTGGCCCGGTAGTCATCAAAACGATGCTTAACTTACCTCACCTCACTTTTTGCAAAGCCGATTGCTGTAACTGCGGCTGCTACCTCCTTCCAGGCCTGGGCTCTGGTCCCGGGCCTAACTTCACCCCCCCCCCCCCCTGCAAGGATAGTGGGGTGGTCACGGATGGAACAGGGGAGGACCACCACCTCCTCGTGCCTGTAGTTACATAGTAATTGAGGTTGAAAAAATACTTTTAGTCCATCAAATTCAACCTTTTAAGATCTCCTCTGATGTGCAATATGCGGATTAGTTGATAACTGACCCAGAAGAAGGCAAAGAGAAAAAAAAACAAGTGAAACTTAGTCAATCGTCTCAAAAGGGAAAAAAAAACAATTCCTTCCTGACCCCAGATACTGGCGATCAGATTCCTCCCTGAACTAAATACTCTTTCTCTAATTAACCAGGTGAACCCTGAATGCCATTTTTAATTAAAAAAATATCCATTCCCTTTGTAAAGTTATCTATCGAGTCAACACTATGCTGTCAACACCTCCTTTGGTAGAGAATTCCACAGATTAACCACCTTTCTGTGAAGAACCCTTTCCTTTCTTTAAGGTGGAATCTTTTTACTTCTAACTTTAAAGGATGTCCTATTATCAGTTGAAAACCTCTTGGCACAAAAAGCTCACTTAACAAAGCTTTATACTTGCCCTGGATGTATTTGTATAATGTAATCATATCCACTCTTAGATGTCTTTTTTTCTAGAGAATATACATTTAATTTAGTTAATCTTTCTTAATAACTTAGCCCCTACATTCCCCTTATTAGTTTTGTAGCCATTCTCTGTACCTTTCCCAGCTCTAAAATGTCCTTTTTTATGGAGTGGTGCCCAAAATTGTACTCCATATTCCAAATGAGGGCGTACAAGGGATTTGTATAGTGGCAGAATTATATTTGCCTCCCTTGCTTCTATACCCTTCTTAATACATGCTAATATTTTACTTGCCTTTGCACCTGCTGTTTGGCATTGAGCACTGTTACCTAGGTGGTTGTCCACAAGCACTCCCAAATCCCTTTCAATATCGGACAAAACCTCGATTTGCTCCATTAATATTATAAATTGCTTGGCTATTTTTTCCTTCCCAGATGCATAACTTTACATTTATTTGGTACTCGGTGCTTGCCCCCAGCCTCTGTGAATGGGGATCCTGTCCTCCTGACCCTGATCCTCTCCACTATACCCTGTGGGATGGGACCCCTCTCCATCTAATCCTGTGCTAAGTGTGCCTATCACTATGGGCGAATCCCTTCCTCCCTCTACTTCACCTACTGACCTCCTCCCAGAACTACCAGACCTAATCCTCCTCTCTCCACTCTCTTTCTCCCACCATTTCCTACCCTTACCTCCACTCCCTCTCTTCCTCCATCTGTTACCTTTTCTTTCATTCCCTCTCTCCATCCCTCTCATACCCTCACCTCTACTCCCTCTCTCCCTCCCTTTCCTACCTTCACCTCCGCTCTCTCTCCACCCTCACCTCCACTTCCACTCACTTCACACTCATCTCCACTCCCTGTCTCTCCACACTCATCTCCACTCCCTGTCTCTCCACGCTCACCTCCACTCCCCAGGGACACCTCTCTATCCTCCTCTCATCCTCTTCTCCACTCTCCAAAAAATCCCCAAAATAATACAAGAATAAATCAAGTGTATATGTATATATTTCTGATGTAAAAAAAAAAATATGTTTTATGTGTATTTTTTATTTGTTAGGGTTTATGGTGGGGGTGTGGAGATGTAGTGACCTATGTAGATGTAGTGACCTATCTTTTTGTGTACATATGTGTATTATTACTCTATGTCTATGTATATTATGTATTATCAGTTAATATGTGTTTTGATAGATTAAGTGTAAAGTATGTATTTGTGAATACCAAAATCCTCCAGCTCCGAGACCTGCTTACTTATATGTAAAAATCTGCAATACAGTCAACTTAGGGACGTGAATCTTGCAGCTTTATTATCTCTCCCTGTCAATCACTGATCAGCTAACCTATTTTCTGTTGGCTACTATGGCTGTAGCGCACACTTAAATTACGGGATTGGTTTCTTAATGCGAGCGTCATGCAATCACACCCTCTAAAAGCTTGCGTGCGCGGGCAGGGTTTACAGTATGTATTTAGGCTGAAAGAAAACTGCGGGCTTGTGGCAAGAGAATACATCTAAACATTTAGAGAAAAAACTCCAGCAGCCAAACTTACAGGTTAGAGTCACTTCCGGGCTTCTAATAGAATATGGCTCAATGTTGGCCATCCTGTTATAGGTTCACCTATTCAAGGTGAGTAGTTTGAATCATGTTGCTAATTGCAGGGAATTCAAATATGTTTTGTATTTGTTTAAGTTAAAGGTTTCTGATGTTCCAATATTTTATGCCTTATACATGCTCATTAGTGATGTCCCGAACAGTTCGCCGGAGAACTATTCGCAGCGATTTTCGCATGTTCGTGTTCTCATTCAACGGCGAACACATGCCCTTTTCGGTCCGCCCCCTATTCTTTATCATTGAGGAAACTTTGACCCTGCACATTACAGTCAGCAGACACATTCCAGCCAATGAGCAGCATACACTCCCTTCCAGGGACTTCCATCTGAAGGACAGCCTCCATTTTAGAATCATTCTGAAGCTACATTCGTTGAAAGAGGACATATATTCTACCTGCTGCTGATTTAATAGGGAAATAGATAGCCAGGCTGTGTATTTAGCTTTCACTACACACATGAAGGACTCATTTGATATCTGCTGCAAGGACAGCAACCCAAAAAGCCCTTTTTAGGGCTAGAACATCATTTATTTTATTTTATTATTTTTTTCTGCTGATTTAATAGGGAAATAGATAGCCAGGTTGTGTATTTAGCTTTCACTACACACCTGAAGGACTAATTTGATATCTGCTGCAAGGACAGCAACCCAAAAAGAACTTTTTAGGGCTAGAACATCATTTATTTTATTTTATTATTTTTGTCTGTGTAATCTAATTGCATATGCCTGCCTGCTAGCGTGTGTGTGAGGCCTATTGCATCTAATCTGCCAACTTTTGCCAGTGCACAGTGACACTCATATCTAGTGCAACCGTAGTGTACAGTGAAATAAAAGAACCCTTTTTTGACTGTAATCGATTGAATATCAGTTGCCTGCCTACAGGCGTGTGTGTGAGGCCTATTGCATCTACTCTGCCAACTTTTGCCAGTGCACAGTGACACTCATATCTAGTGCAACCGTAGTGTACAGTGACATAAAACAACACTTTTTTGACTGTAATCGATTGAAAATCAGTTGCCTGCCTACAGGCGTGTGTGTGTGGCCTACAGCGCCTACTCTGCCAACTTTTGCCAGTGCACAGTGACACTCATATCTGGTTTCACAGTAACTTGCACGCGTAGTACCACTAATCGTAAAAAATATGACAGGCAGAGGCAGGCCACCCCGCAGGGGCCGTCGTGGTCGTGGTGCTGTGATTCCCTTTGGCCCTAGAATACTGCCCAGTTTCACAATGTATCAGTTGCCTGCCTACAGGCGTGTGTGTGAAGCCTATTGCATCTACTCTGCCAACTTTTGCCAGTGCACAGTGACACTCAAATCTAGTGCAACCGTAGTGTACAGTGAAATAAAAGAACCCTTTTTTGACTGTAATCGGTTGAATTTCAGTTGCCTGCCTACAGGCGTGTGTGTGAGGCCTATTGCATCTACTCTGCCAACTTTTGCCAGTGCACAGTGACACTCATATCTAGTGCAACCGTAGTGTACAGTGAAATAAAAGAACCCTTTTTTGACTGTAATCGATTGAATATCAGTTGCCTGCCTACAGGCGTGTGTGTGAGGCCTATTGCATCTACTCTGCCAACTTTTGCCAGTGCACAGTGACACTCATATCTAGTGCAACCGTAGTGTACAGTGACATAAAACAACACTTTTTTGACTGTAATCGATTGAAAATCAGTTGCCTGCCTACAGGCGTGTGTGTGTGGCCTACAGCGCCTACTCTGCCAACTTTTGCCAGTGCACAGTGACACTCATATCTGGTTTCACAGTAACTTGCACGCGTAGTACCACTAATCGTAAAAAATATGACAGGCAGAGGCAGGCCACCCCGCAGGGGCCGTCGTGGTCGTGGTGCTGTGATTCCCTTTGGCCCTAGAATACTGCCCAGTTTTCAGAGGCAACGTACCCTGAACTTGAAAAGTTCTGAGGACATGGTTGACTGGCTAACACAGGACACCCAATCTTCTACAGCTTCTGCTCGGAACCTAGACGCACCATCCTCCTCCAGCTTAGCTTCGGGCACCTCTCCAGTTACCACTCGCCCGCCTGCCGCCAACACTAGCACCACAGCCGCTTGATCCGTCAGCAGAGTTATTTACACATTTGTTGGAAGACATGAGTGATGCACAAACATTAGTGCCAGAGGATGTAGATAACAGGGATATGTCCCAGTCAGGCAGCATTACACACATGGACGTACGGTCTGATGTTGATGATGATGTTGTACCCGGTGCTGCTTCCTTTGTTGAGTTGTCAGATACAAGTGAAGTGGTTGATGATGACGATGCGTCCATGGATGTCACGTGGGTGCCCACTATAAGAGAAGAAGAACAGGAGGAAAGTTCAGATGGGGAGACAGAGAGGAGGAGGAGACAAGTTGGAAGCAGCGGGAGGTCGTCGAAAGTATCTAGTGGCACAGTCAGACAGCATGCATCGGCACCCGGGGTCAGCCAGACAGCACGCCAGTCAACGCATGCTGTTGCCACCACCAGAATGACGTAATTGCAGAGCTCAGCAGTGTGGCAATTTTTTCGTGTGTCTGCCTGTGACAACAGCGATGCCATTTGCAACCTGTGCAAAAAGAAACTGAGTCGTGGGAAGTCCAACACCCACCTAGGTACAACTTCTTTGCGAAGGCACATGATGTCACATCACAAATGCCTATGGGATCAACAAATGAGTACAAGCAGCACACAAAGTCAAAGCCGCCATCCTCCTCCTGGTCCAGCATCTTCAGCCACGTCAACCACTGCTGCCCTGCTTGCCCCCTCTCAACCATCCGAAACTCCGTGTCTCGCCCTGAGCAGTCCCTGCTCATCTGCCCACAGTCAGGTGTCTGTCAAGGACATGTTTGAGCGTAAGAAGCCAATGTCACAAAGTCACCCCCTTGCTCGGCAACTGACAGCTGGCATGTCTGAACTCTTAGCCCGCCAGCTTTTACCATACAAGCTGGTGGAGTCTGAGGCGTTCAAAAAATGTTTAGCTATTGGGACACCGCAGTGGAAGGTACCCGGCCGAAATTTCTTTGCACAAAAGGCAATCCCCAACCTGTACTCGATTGTGCAAAAGGTAGTAATGGCATCTCTGGCACACTGTGTTGGGGTAAGAGTCCATCTGACCACGGATACCTGGTCTGCAAAGCATGGTCAGGGCAGTTATATCACCTACACTGCGCATTTGTTAAACCTGGTGACGGCTGCCAAGCATGGAATACATGGCTCTGCAGAGGAGTTGGTGACACTGCCACGACTTGCAGGCAGGCCAGTTGCCACCTCCTCTACTCCTCCTACTCCATCCTCTTCCATAACTTCCTCGGCTGAGTCCTCTTTTGCTGCTGCTATGTCTTGCTCCACATCAACGGCACCCACCCAGCTCCACAGGTACTATTCCACATCTCGGATACGGCAGTGTCACGCCGTCTTGGGGTTGACTTCCCTGAAAGCAGAGAGTCACACCGGACCAGCACTCCTGTTCGCCCTGAACGCACAGGTGGATCAGTGGCTGACTCCGCACCAACTGGAGATCGGCAAAGTGGTTTGTGACAACGGAAGAAATTTGTTGGCGGCATTGAATTTGGGCAAGTTGACACATGTGCCGTGCATGGCACATGTGTGTAATCTGATTGTACAATGCTTTGTGCATAAGCACCCAGGCTTACAGGACGTCCTGAAGCAGGCCAGGAAGGTGTGTGCCCATTTCAGGCATTCCTACACGGCCATGGCGCACTTTACAGATATCCAGCGGCGAAACAACATGCCAGCGAGGCGCTTGATTTTAGACCGCCCGACGCGTTGGAATTCACCACTCCTAATGTTCGACCGCCTGCTCCAACAAGAAAAAGCCATTAACGAGTATTTGTATGACCGGGGTGCTAGGACAGCCTCTGCGGAGCTGGGGATTTTTTTGCCACGTTACTGGACGCTCACGCGCAATGCCTGTAGGCTTATGCGTCCTTTTGAGGAGGTGACAAACCTGGTCAGTCGCACCCAGGGCACCATCAGCGACATCATACCATTTATTTTCTTCCTGGAGCGTGCCCTGCAAAGAGTGCTGGATCAGGCCATAGATAAGCGTGAAGAGGAAGAGTTGTGGTCACCATCACCACCAGAAACAGCCTTATCAGCATCGCTTGCTGGACCTGCGGCAATTCTGGAAGAGGATTGCGAGGAAGAGGAGTCAGAGGAGGAATGTGGCTTTGAGGAGGAGGAGGAAGACTAACCACAACAGGCATCCCAGGGTGCTCGTTGTCACATATCTGGTACCCGTGGTGTTGTACGTGGCTGGGGGGAAGAACATACCTTCAGTGAGATCACTGAGGATGAGGAACGGGACATGACTTGCTCGGCATCCAACCTTGTGCAAATGGGGTCTTTCATGCTGTCGTGCCTGTTGAGGGACCCTTGTATAAAAAGGATGAAGGAGAACGACCTGTACTGGGTGTCATCGCTACTAGACCCCCGGTATAAGCAGAAAGTGCCTGAAATGTTACCGAATTACCACAAGTCGGAAAGGATGCAGCACTTCCAAAATAAATTAAAAAGTATGCTTTACACAGCGTTTAAGGGTGATGTCACAGCACAACGGCAATCTAACAGCGGAAGAAGTGAAAGTAATCCTCCTCCTCCCACGACCACGCCGGCAAGGAGAGGACGCTTTACAGACGTGTTGTTGATGGAGGATATGCAGAGCTTTTTAAGTCCTATGCATCGCCACAGCCCTTCGGGGTCCACCCTCAGAGAACGACTCGACCGTCAGGTAACAGACTACCTGGCCATAACTACAGATATCGACACTATGAGGAGCGATGAATCCCTTGACTACTGGGTGTGCACGCTTGCCCTGTGGCCTGAGCTATCCCAATTTGCCATAGAACTTCTGTCCTGCCCCGCTTCAAGTGTCCTGTCAGAAAGGACCTTCAGTGTAGCAGGAGGTTTTGTCACTGATAAGAGAAGTAGCCTAGGTCAAAAAAGTCTAGATTACCTCACCTTTATTAAGATGAATGAGGGATGGATCCCGAAGGGACTGACAGTGGGCGATACATTTGATTAAAAAAGGCCTGATAGATGAGCTGCCTTGAGCTAATAATGGTCCGCACGCTGCTGTATTTTATCCCTGAATGCCGGATGACTTGCGTGACTTATCCGCCACCAACTAGGGTTCAAGACGCAATGTTTTAGGGCACTTTCTGCCTGGCAAACTAACATCAATTTTTCTGGTCGCTGCAACAATACCTAATTTTTGCATTTAAATTATTTTATTTTAGAAGGCGTACATCATGTAATAAAAAATAAAGCATTTTTGAACAGTCTTGCATAACAGTTGTGCAAAAATACATATTTACAATAAAGACATTTTGTGAAAGTTAGTTGGCTATTCCTTCTTATTTTTACTTTTTAGGTTATTAACTTTCATTTTTTACTGTGATTGCAATTTAAGAGATACCTAAAACATGGTAAAACAGACAATAGTAAAGAGTATATCTGCAGGAAACACCAAAGTCCTATTAGCTATCATCCCTCCAATATCTAACCTGGGCAATCACCCTTGGGTTACCCTAGGGCAGGCTTCAGTTAGCGACCTCTCCTTTCCTGGGATGATTTTGCCGCCGGTTGCTTCTGAAGGGTCTCTAGGGCTCCCCCAATCCGGTCCTTCCCCCAGTGTCGCTTCAACCAGTAACAAATGTTTTATATATGTAAAGCGACCCAATGATCCCCCTTGATAGAAGTTTATCTTTACAAATTTTGGTGAACCAATTTAAGACCGGTGTCCCCTGTTTCTGGGTCAGGGAGTGTGTGAAATGCCTCAGCCTACAGTAATTGTAATGTTCTGACAGCGGTAGCTCATGCTTGTCCCTCAGTTCCTCATAGGTGAGCATCTGGCCCTTTACTAACCAGTCTCCCAGTCTATCTAGTTTCCTTGACCTCCACCAGTGTTGTGATGTTGTGCTCATGTGTTTCGGGGCCTGAGGGTGGTCAAGAATTGGGGTCATTTGGGTGGATCCATGGAACAAACCCGTGTGTTTCTTGGCCCATTTCCAGTATGATAGTGAGTGTCTGATTAGGGGGATGGCGAGTTTTTAAGGCTCTGAGGCAATTCTGATAGCCAAGCCACCTTGTTCCAGGTTAAGGGCCTTAAAGTAAATGCTAAATACACACAGGCCGGTTGATGACATATAGAATGTGCTATTGGGAGGAAAGATAGGTGACGTAACAGGTATTAAACTGATAGGAATGAGTAGTACAACTTAATACACCACTCCTATCTGGTGGCACCTTAGAATGCACGCGCAGTGCCCCAAATTTGAAATGGTAGGACCGACCAAGCATCTTTTTCCATCTCCCTGTTCCAAAAATCCATGCCATATACACGTCCCGTGATAGGTGACGTAACAGGTATTACACTGATAGGAATGACTAGTACAACTTAATACACCACTCCTATCTGGTGGCACCTTAGATTGCACGTGCAGTGCCCCAAATTCGAAGTAGGAGGTCCGACCAAGCATCTTTTTCCATCTTTCGGGGGGCCTTGGTGGCTGGGTGGAGGAAGAGACCTTCAATGACATCAGTGAGGACAAGGAACGGGACATGGCTAGCTTGGTATCCAACCTTGTGCAAATGGGGAGTTTGCGGTTGTGCAAAGGGACTGTTTGCGTTTGTTTGCGGTGCATTAAACGGGGATATTGGTCTGTTACTGTGAAGCGGGTGTAACCCTTACACTACCTGATCGATACAACATCATACCTGATGTTTTAAAGCATGTTATTCCAAACAATTTAGGAATGTTAGGTGATTTATGCCCTTTATGGCTTAAAACCAGACTCTGCATCAACTATGTTATTTTCCGTGGGAGTTTTGCCATGGATCCCCCTCCGACATGCCACAGTCCAGGTGTTAGTCCCCTTGAAACAAATTTCCCATCACTGGCCAGAAAGAGTCCCTGTGGGTTTTGAAATTTGCCTGCCCATTGAAGTCTATGGCCGTTCGCGAACATCTGATGGAATTTGCGTCCGCGGTTTGCGAACCGAAAATTTCATGTTTGCGACATCACTAATTCTCATCCCAATTCCTGAATAAAGTGAGACACTCTTCTGAACATGTACTGAAGATAGTGTGGTTATTTCTATTTCATTATCTTATTGGCTGAGCTATTAGTCAACACTATCTGAATATACTCTTATTTGATTTGCTATACATTAGCCGTTCAGATTAGGGGACAGCGATCAATTGACCATATTGATTAGAGGGTCCGGGAAGTTCCACAAAGCTCCCCTGAATAGTTGCGATGACGATGGTTGGGCAGAAGGGAAAAATACTTAATTTAATATAATAACTAATTCCCTACAGTAATTTCAGATGGTGCTAGTGTTTTTCTATCAGTAGTTTAGTGTGTTCACGTTAGTTTCAAGTGTATCATGTACACATTTTTGTAGAGTGATCTGATTGGCTGGTTAGGTTTAGCGAGCACTTTAGTAGTGAGATGGATTTTTGTTTAAACTTACTGAGCAGAGTGCAATGTAATATGGTTTAGAATTAGCATGAATTCAATCTAGGCCTTGGGTTATCTCTGATTTACATATAGGCCTCATTAAAATCACCCTCGTAGTTCTCTCTGTGCTCGCAAAAGGCAGTTTTTTGCAGTTTGCGAGTACCAAATCTCTTGCAGCCTGCCTTGCGATATGACTACGAAAAATGGCCGAGAATAGGCTCCGAGAGAGCTACGTAGTCACACGCAGCCTTAAATCTACGAGTGATTCTCGCATTTCGAAAGAATCCCTACGAGCACAAAAAGTGCCCGCAAGGAATCGTAAAGCGTCTACGTGCTGCCTCGGAGCAGCCCGAGTCAGACGTGTGAGGCTTTCCCCTGCTCCCTATACAAATCCCCATGCTGCAGGGGTCTCTATCGGGACCCATGCAGCACCCCCACATTAACCCCTTGCAGCAGGGGTCCCCGATCGGCACCGATCAGGCCCCAGCTGCATTTAAAAGTTTTAAATCCCCCCTCCGCGGCTCTTTAAAGGGCCCGCGTCACACTTTTAGCCAATCCTGTCCGCGGCAAAAAAAACTAACCCCCCTCTATGCTTGGGGTCCCCATCGGGACCCCCGAAGTGTCCCCACATAAAACCCTTGCAGCGGGGGTCCCCGATGTGCATAGATCAGGCCCCGCTGCATTTAAAAAAATTAAAAAATCTAACAGAGGTCTACACTCGCAGACCTCCCCGACGCTAATGAGCCTCCCGTAGCCTTTTCCGGGAGGAAATTAGCAATGGCAGCTTGTGATTGGCTAAAAAAGCTGTCTATCAATTTCAGCCTATCAGAATTCGTCAATGTATTGTTTGTAATGTATTGTATGTAATGTATTGTATGTAATGTATTGTATGTAATTTATTGTATGTATGTATGTATTGTATTGTGCATGTCTGTCTTTCCTTTTCAGGTGTGTAATTTTTTTTTTCTGTAGTGGGGGGAGGGGTTGTAATGTATTTTTTCTCTACTGTAGTTTTTTTTTATTTTCTGTACTGTAGGTTTTTTAATTTTCTGTACTGTGTTTTATTTTTTATTTTTTGTGACTTAGGTTTTTTAATTTTCTGTAAGGTAGGTTTTTTTATTTTTTGTAATTAGAGTGGTGGGGAGGTTTATTAGGGGGTAGGTAGTGTAGGTAGGTAGTGTAAGTGTTAATAGATTAGTGTAGAGGGGGGTTAGTTTAGATTAAATGGTTTATTGGGGGTTATAGTGTAGTGTTTGTAGTTAGTGTCATGATGGTCCTTGTGGACCGTCATGGCACTTATGTGGTTAATGTTAGGGTTTTAACAGCCCCATAGGTTTCATAATATACCCTTATGGGACTGATTGGGTTAAATTGAGGCTTATGGGGCTCTGTATTGACCCCCATGAGTTATAGGGTTAATTAAGTGCTTATGGGGATCTGTATTGACCCCCATGAATTATAGGGTTAATTAAATGCTTATGGGGGTCTGCATTGTCCCCCATGAGTTATAGGGTTAATTAAGGCCTTATGGGGGCCATGAGTAAGCCCAGTGAATGGGCGAAATGGAACCGTCGGGCACTGCTGTGGTTATCTAACCAAAGGATCAATATATAGAGGAACCTATTTTTATTTCCATTAGCATCAAGGTGCATCGTATAAGGGGCCAAGTGAACCGCAAGTATATGCGATAATAAAATAGCTAATTATAATAGGACAAGCAGAAAGTCCTGTATTTTTCTAAAAGGATTAAACCCCCTTTATATATTTATGCTTTTGATGCTTTTTGTGGAATTTACATTTATTGTATTCCCTCTATTGATCTAATGTTTTTATGGTAGATACCTCAGTATTCTGTTGCTTTGTTTTTAACACCATTGCTTTTTAACCTAGATATAACTCAGTGTTTTTTCATTAATATAAGCTATACAAACCCGATGATTAGCAGATTTCTGCATTATATGAGGATTTGTTAAAACGTTATATGTGGACTTGCTAACACACCATATAGAGTCATTAGAATATCCAATCGGCTTTATATTATGTAGCGCAATTGCAAAATGCACAAACAGCAAAATTATTTGTGCTCAAGTATTGGATTTAAACACTGTAGTCTATATCTAATGTTATCACTTCTTTCCACTGCAATTTTTTTTGATTTTTAAAACATCCATAAATAAAGTGTTCCTAAAACAAATCAACTGTTATAGTGTAGTGTTTGTAGTAAGTATCATGATGGTCCTTGTGGACCGTCATGGCACTTATGTGGTTAATGTTAGGGTTTTAACAGCCCCATAGGTGTCATAATATACCCTTATGGGACTGATAGGGTTAAATAGAGGCTTATAGGGGTCTGTATTGACCCCCATGAGTTATAGGGTTAATTAAGGCCTTATGGGGGTCTGTATTGACCCCCATGAATTATAGGGTTAATTAAGTGCTTATGGGGGTCTGTATTGACCCCCATGAGTGACAGGGTTAATTAAGTGCTTATGGGGGTCTGTATTGACCCCCATGAGTGATGGGGTTAATTAAGTGCTTATGAGGGTCTGTATTGACCCCCATGAGTGACAGGGTTAATTAAGTGCTTATGGGGGGTCTGTATTGACCCCCATGAGTTATAGGGTTAATTAAGTGCTTATAGGGGTCTGTATTGACCCCCATGAGTGACAGGGTTAATTAAGTGCTTATGGGGGTCTGTATTGACCCCCATGAGTTATAAGGTTAGTTAAGTGCTTATGGGGGTTTGTATTGACCCCCATGAATGACAGGGTTAATTAATTGCTTATGGGGGTCTGTATTGACCCCCATGAGTTAAAGGGTTAATTAAGTGCTTATGGGGGTCAGTATTGACCCCCATGAGTGACAGGGTTAATTAAGTGCTTATGGGGGTCTGTATTGATCCCCCATGAGTTATAGGGTTAATTTTAGTTGGCTGGGGTTAATATTTTTTAGTGCGAGTCCTTTCAGGACCTTTACGGTCCTTTAATGACCCACAAGGCGGGAAATGTAAAAATTGAAATGCAGCGGGGTCACGATCGGTGCCAATCGGGGACCACCGCTGTAGGGGGTTAATGTGGGGCGGCTGCGGGGGTCCCTATGGACCCCTTCAGCAAGGGGTTAATGTGGGGACACTTCGGGGGTCCCAATGGGAGGGGTTAATTGTAGGTGCCGCGGCCGGGAATATAAATTTTTTAAATGCAGCGGGGGCCTGATCTATGCAGATCGAGGACCCCCACTGCAAGGGGTTAAGGTGGGGACACTTGGAGGGTCCCGATGGGGACCCCCAGCATAAAGGGGGATTCATTTTAGGTGCCGCGGACGGGATTGGCTAATAGTGTGCCGCGGGCCCTTTAAGGAGCCGCGGCGGGGAATTTAAAAGTATTAAATGCAGCGGGGGTCTGATCAGTGCCAATCGGGGGCTCCCGCTGCAAGGGGTTAATGTGTGGGGGCTGCGGGGGTCCCTATGGACCCCTGCATCAAGGTGTTAATGTGAGGACACTTTGGGGGCCCCGATGTGGACCCCGGCATAGAGGGGGGTTAATTTTAGGTGCCGGGGGGGGGGGGGTAGTTGGACTACCTCCACGGCAGGGCTTATGTGGGGGACTGCCACGGAGGTCCCATTTAGGACCCCTGCACTACTTGTTGAGGTGCAGGAGCCTGCAATATCATCTCGCAGGCTGTCACTCCTCATGGACATTTACGCAGTGTTGATACGTACAGCCCCGCTGCGTAGCTCATACGTTGCTCGCAGCAGGGCGATTGTAATAGCATTGTAACTTAGAGAAACTTTGCAGTACGTAGGGCTTAAGTAGAAGCCTCTTATTTACAAGGCTGGAATTTAATAGGGCCCATAATGTGTAGCAAAATTACTTAAAGAGCAAGAAACATTATAACATGAACTTTGTAACTTTTTATCTCCTAGACACTATCAACCCTATTAAATTGCAATTCAGCAAATTCTAAAGGGCTCTATATAAGCACAGAGCATGTTTTTTTTACGGAAGTTTTTAGTCAGTAAACTTCTATCCAAAAGCAAGGTCTTCACTAACTAAAAACTTCAGTAAAAAAATAATATGCTGTGTGCTTATTTAGAGCCCTTTAGAATTTGCCAAATTGCAATTTAATAAGGCTGTATAGGTGCAAATCATAAATTTAAACAACTGAAATTGCTTTTCAAAGTACTATAATTTTTGGGGGGCTATATAGATAATGATAAATTGGTTAGATTAAATGCAATAATCATGCACTGTATTATTTCACTGGAAATGTCATATTATTTTCTATGTAATTAACTTGTAAATGGTATTAAACTTCTTTGCAATGAAATTAAGTACAGAAGACAAACTATACCACATTCATTTGTATTAAGTCAAACAATGCTAAATTGCTTTGGTTAATTAAGAAATAGAAACACATTTCACATTTATATTAGTTTTGTTTTAAATGTGGCATACTTTTGAAGATACATGAATATATATTTTTCAGCTTCACTACTTAGTCAGATGTATGCATTATCCGAGATCAGAATAGGATAACATTATAAAAAAATATTAATCTTTGTTTGCTTCCACAGTTTTAAAACAATTCGGCCAATTTACTAACAGGACATGTGATAAGCCATGATCTGACACTGCACATTGTGCATTAGGGCCACTCAGGTCTACCTGTGAGTTACTAAAACTTGATCCCTTATGTAACATCCACGCCTGATCCACCCCTTTACACATCATGAAATGAGTAGCTCATGTATGTTATAGAGGTCAAGCTTTTTTCATCGGCACAGACACAATTGCATGTTAATTCAAATGTCTTTAGATTCTACTGAGACTCCATCTTATCTCCTGTATTCTGAAATGATTGAAGGCTAACATACACAGAGACTCCATCTTAACTCTAGTATTCTGAAAGCAATGGAGACTAACAAACACATCTATTGAAACTCCATCTTAACCCCTGTATTCTGAAAGCATTGGGGACCCACAAACACAGCTACTGAAACTCCATGTTAACCCCTGTATTTAGAAAGCATTGGAGACCCACAAAAACAGCTACTGAAACGCTATCTTAACCCCTGTATTCTGAAAGCATTGGAGACCCACAAACACAGCTACTGGAGTATTTACAATTAGTTGGAAGATCTATCATTACTGTCCTTATTCTACTCTTCATTATGATTTTTCATATGTATCGCTGTTATTATAATTTACCAGATTGAAATGTATTATGGTTATATTTGTGCACATGTATAATATTGTCATGAATTCCATTACTCCCAACCTCCAGTTCACACTTCCTAATCTGTCTACTCACCATATGTTCACCTTTCATATTCTATTACTGTACATTCTCTTTCACTCACCTCACTCCCTGCAACACTATCCCTCCTGCCTCTCTCCCACCCATCCGTGCTCTGTCCTAATTTATTGAAACTCAAATAACCTTCACCAGTTCAGTCAGCAACACCTGATAAAAATGTATTACATTATCACCTACCCATCCATTAGAGCCAAACTGATCAACCTTCCCATACTCATTTCCACCTGTACTTAAAATTATACAGGATTTCAACCTGCTCTCAGCTACGCTCAGCCCCAAGTGCAGCAAACACCCAAAACAACCATAATTTGATACCCATCACCTGTCAAAAACTTTCACCTTTACCCTTCTCCTGTGTCCTCTAGAATGCATGGTCTAGTTGCAATAAACTCACTTTGATTATGAATTCTCCAGTCTACTATCAATCTCTCACCTTACAACTTGATTATAGCATCCTATTACATGGCAGCTGATCCCTCCCCTCTCTACCACACTTATCCCAGCTCTCACACATATATTATTGCTCTACTTCGCCTGGCGACAAAACTGACTTGTCTACAATCACCTTACCCAATATATTTCATTTAGCTCCCTTCTTCCAAGCATGTTTCTGTCCCTAACATGCCACAGAATTAGCTCTCAATTCTCTATTATACATTTCCTGGATCTCTCTGCTGCCTTTGACATAGTTGATCACCCTCTTCTAATCTAAATTCTCCACTCTCTTGGTATACATGACAATGCTCTCTCATGGTTCACATCATACTTACAAAATTGAAAACTTAGGGCCATATTAAATTCCAGGCTGGAGTGGCACTGGTACACTCACAAAGCCTGCAGGCTTGAAATTCAGTGGATTTACAGAGATATTCAATTAGCCAAGCCTGCAACAAATGTGGCTAACATCCAAACCCGTAAACTATTCTTGCACACATTGTATGTGCGGCCTTGAACATGGTCAATTAGTCAAACCCATAGTTACAGGTTTAGATGGAGTCAATAGTAAAAGAGATCTTCATTATTATGTCACTGAAAATGAAGGTTAGATTTCAATCTCTTAAGGGGTTGGATTACGAGTTACGAGTGGACCCGCATTCCAGTAATAATGCAATATTAATAAATCGGTAAATATTATATTCTAGTCCATGCGAGTTTCATTATATGTATTAACACATTGATTGCCGGGATCGATATAACACGGTAATTAAACAGAAACAAAAAGTATTTTAAATTGCAGATTTGCGAGCTTGAGAATGTTATGCTATTCATTTTAATACCTAACATCACTTTTCCTTTAATTTAAAATACAGTAGTGTGTTGATATTTGCATTTACAGTGCTACTGATAGGACTTTAACTCCCTTGCGGGTCCTCTCTAGTACCCTTAGGCTTTTTGGCTTCATTTGAGGTTTAACGGTTTGAACGCCACTGGATTCATAGCAATTTAATAGCGATCTGCAAGCTTAATATTTATGTGCTTGACAGATCAACGGCTTTCTGGCAAAGGAGTTCCGATTTCGACAGCCCGTAGGATTTTTCCGCCTGTAACTCACAGATTGTTTGCGGGTAGCTGTAAGAGGCCAATTTAATTGCTGTAAGTCTAGTGGGCTCCGTTACAGGCTACGGGTTTTCCTGTTGGGGGGATTTAATAGGGCTGTTAGTGTCTCTTTCGCTGGCACCACTTCTTCAACTTGCCCTCATGTCTTTTTCCACAAAAAAAATCTAAAAAATAAGTTACACAAGGAACAACTAAAATTTAAATACATTCTGTCATCATATCTCACCTCGACTACTGTATCTTGATCCTTGCTGACCTCCCTATCACCCGTCTGTCCCCACTCTAATCTATAATAAACGCCTCCACTATACTCATCTACTATACTCAGTGTCTGCAGCACCTCTCTGTCAGTCAGTCAACTAGCTTCCCATAGCCTCCAAAATAACATTTTAAATCATGACCCTAACTTACAAAGCCTTACAACCTACAACAGTGTACCTTCTTATATCTCTACTCTCATCTCAAAATACTTCTCCACCCGTCCTCTTTATTTTGCTAAATACCTTATTCCTTTCCTCTTCTCTTATCACCTACTCTTACTCTTGCCTACAGGACTTTCCTCGTGTTGGCCCTATTCTTTGGAACTCCTTGCTTTGCTCCATTAGAAAATCTTCCAGTCTCAGAACCTTCAAAACCTCACTAAAAACGCATCTGTTTAAATAAGTTTATGACATTCAGCCTTAGTTCACAAAATGCATCTATTACCCTTTACCACACCCATATCCTTTATATTCTAAATTTGCGAGTTTTCAATTCTGCTAAGTGTTTTAGGGAAAGTGTACATTAGATTTTAAGCATAAATACAGAGGCCTCCATTCTTTTGCAATGTATTAAAATCGTTTTTTCTGTGTACTTAATTCCTGTATAGTGCTACAGAATAACAGCCCGATTCTATTGCTATGTTTTTGAGATCCGAGGACGCAAGTGGAAAACGTAGGCAAAGTTGCTATTCAATTGTCTTCATTTTGCAATCTCGGATCAGGTTCTGGCAAGATGACCTGCAAAAATGGTTGACCTGCAACTTGGAGCTTACACCACTCTGAAGCCTTTGATCTGTCACATTCGCAGGCCAATTTTTGCAAATCCCTATTGAATTGCCCGACCCCTCCCATTCCGAAAAAATATCCCAGCTCGCAAAGCCTATCTAATCTCATCTAGGCCTATTTAACCCCATCTAAGCCTATTTAACCCCATTTTTTATGGGGGTCTATACAGACCCCCATAAGCCTCTATTTAACCCTATCAGTCCCATAAGGGTCTCCAAAGACCCACATGGGACAATTAGAACCCTAACATTAACCCCATAAGTGCCATGAGGGTCCTCCAAGTACAAAAACTACACTATTCCCCCCACAATAAACCACTAAATCTAAAATAACCCCCCTCTCCCCTAACCTATTAACACCTACACTACCTACCTAAACCCTTATTAACCCCCACCCCACTAATTACACAAAATAAAAAAGCTAAGTCACAGAAAATAAAAAAAGCTGTCACAGAAAATAAAAAAAGCTATGTCACCGAAAAAAGCTAAGTTACAAAACATAAGAAAGAACATTACAAAAAATAAAAACACCGCACCACTACAGAAAATAATTACGCACCTGAAAGGAAAATACATACAGAAATAAACATCACATTACAATACATTCAAAATATAATACAGTTATATACACATTACATACGGTTCAAATATACCCCTAACTACATACTATTTAAACCCTATCTACATACAGTAATCCCTAACAAAATACATTAAACCCTATCTATATACATTAACCCCTATCTACATACTATTTAACCCTATCTGCATACAGTAATCCCTATCTAAACACATTAAACCCTATCTACATACATTAACCCCTATCTAAATACATTAACCCCTATCTACATACTATTTAACCCTATCTCCATACAGTAATTCCTATCTTAATACAGTAATAACCCTAAATCTCACCTAAAATAGAATAAATAAGACCACTTACCTTACTCAGATGTCCCTTCAGCAACGACGGTGTTCCAGCCACAGATCAGCCACTCCTAGGAAAAAAAGAAACATAAAATTAGTACAGAAATAAATACAACATAAAAATCTAAACATTCTAATTATTAAATTTACCTTTTCGCAATGTCCCCATCCTTCTTCTCTTCTTCTCCAGCTGGGCCCTCCAAAAAATCTGCTGCTCAAAAAATAAAAAAATAAACTCACTGAGCAGCTCCCCGATGCTAATGAAACTTCTAGCACTTCTTCTGGAAAAAAATGGCGATGGCACCTTCTGATTGTCTGAAAACTCTGAATTTCAACAAATCAGAAGGCACCAAGGTGTGAGCCAATCAGAATGGGATACACACATATATCTCATTCTGATTGGCTGATGGACCTGTAATTTTTTTTATACCAATCAGAAGGCACTATTTCCTTCAGCCAAGTATATCCCATTATGATTTGCTGAAGGCAGCTGCACCTTCTGATTTGCTGTTTTCACTGTCAATCCGATTTTAGCCAATCAGAAGTCGCAGACGCCTTCAACCAATCACAATGTGATATACCCAGTGGGGTGTATCCCATTCTGATTTGCTGAAGGAAATAGTGCCTTCTGATTAGTTTAAAAAAGATTGACAGATAAGGTTTAATGTATTTAGATAGTGGTTAATGTATTTAGATAGGGTTTAATGTATTTAGATAGGGATTACTGTATGTAGACAGGGTTAAATAGTATGTAGATAGGGGTTAATAGTATGTAGTTACGGTTATATTTGAACTGTATGTATTGTGTATAATACTGTATTATATTTTGTATGTATTGTAATGTGATAATGTGATGTATATTTGTGTATGTTTTTTCCTTTCAGGTGAGTAATAATTATTTGATTTTCTTTAGTGGTGGGGTGTTTTTATTTTTTTGTAATGTTCTTTCTTATGTTTTGTAACTTAGCTTTTTTTATTCTCTGTGACTTAGCTTTTTATATTTTCTGTGACTTAGCTCTTTTATTTTTCTGTGACTTAGCTTTTTATATTTTCTGTGACTCAGCTTTTTTATTATTTGTAATTAGTGGGGTGGGGGGATTAAATAGGGGTTAGGTAGGTAGTGTAGGTGTTAATAGGTTAGGGTAGAGGGGGTTTAGTTTAGATTTAGTGGTTTATTGGTGGGGGTAGTGTAGTGTAGTTTTTGTACTTAGTGTTTAATAGGTTTAATAGGCCCAGTTAGGGTTAGATAGGCCCATTTAGGGATTTAATAGGCCCAGTTAGGGTTAAATATGTAGTGTTAGGGTTCAATAGGCCCAGTTAGGGTTAAAAAGGTCCAGTTAGGGTTAGATGGGCCCAGTTAGAGTTAAATAGGCACAGTTAGGGTTCAATAGGCCCAGTTAGGGTTAGATAGGCCCAGTAAGAGTTGAATACGCCCAGCTAGGGTTTATTAGGCCCAGATAGGGTTAAATATGTACTGTTAGGGTTCTATAGGCCAAGTTAGGGTTATATTGGCCCAGTTAGGGTTAAATAGGCCCAGTTAAAGTTAAATAGGTACTGTTAGGGTTCAATAGGCCCAGCTAGGGTTAAATAAGCCCAGTTAGGCCTAGATAGACCCAGTTAGAGTTAAATAAGTGATGGGGTTAATTAAGGGCTTATGGGGCTCTGTATGTGTCCAGTTAGGCTTAAATCGGCCCAGTTAGGGTTATATTGGTTCAGTTAGGGTTAAATAGGTCCAGTTGGGGTTACATAGGTACTGTTAGGGTTCAGTAGGCCCAGTTAGGGTTAGATAGGCCCAGTTAGGGTTAATGGGATATTGTTAGGGTTAACAGTGTAGTGCTTAGACTTTGTGTCATGAGGGTCCTGGAGGACCCTCATGATACTTATAGTGTTATTATAGGGGTTAATATAGAGTCCTATAGTCCTATATATTGCCCACCATATTATAAATGATTGTTGTGGTGAACTACCTACTCATAATTTCCACAACACAGGCTGAGATCCTGCTCCATGCTGATGATAGCCAGTAAGCTTGAAACAGCTGTACATGGATTGGATACTCAGCCTGTGTTTATTCCAACCTTGGCTTTGCATTAAAGCTGTGTAATACAGCATGCATAAGTTTAAAGGAAGCCATGTTTGATAATGGCTACGGAATGAAGAGTGAGGCATTTGTGGGCATATTTGAGTGTCCCAGCTCAACTTCCCAGAATGCAGTGTAATAACTGTTTTTCTCGGAACTCTGAGCTGGAAGCAGGTTTTTTAACTTGCTTTAGACATTCAAATTTGAACACAGATGTACTTTTTATTTACTGTACTACTGTATGGAGGAGGGCCTCTATCGCTCTTTTGCCCACCATATTATAAATGATTGTTGTGGTGAACTACCTACTCATAATTTCCACAACACAGGCTGAGATCCTGCTCCATGCTGATGATAGCCAGTAAGCTTGAAACAGCTGTACATGGATTGGATACTCAGCCTGTGTTTATTCCAACCTTGGCTTTGCATTAAAGCTGTGTAATACAGCATGCATAAGCTTAAAGGAAGCCATGTTTGATAATGGCTACAGAATGAAGAGCAAGGCATTTGTGGGCATATTTGTGTCTTTCCAGCTCAACTTCCCAGAATGCAGTGTAATAACTGTTTTTCTCGGAACTCTGAGCTGGAAGCAGGTTTTTTAACTTGCTTTAGACATTCAAATGTGAACACAGATTTACTTTTTATTTACTATATAAAAAACAATCATATCCCAACACAAAAAATGTGCAGACTGGGACAGATACAGGAAACGATCTGACCAATCCCTGTTTAAGCCAGACACCAAACGTGCATGTCGGATCATTTCCTGTATCTGTCCCAGTCTGCACATTTTTTGTGTTGGGATATGATTGTTTTTTAAATACAAATTCAATAAACGCTATATTTTATTTTACCATAATCAGAGTCAGTCACTATTTCTCCTGATTTTCTAATAAAGCATTAAAAGTACTAGTTGCTATGTAGAGATATACCAAAATGCTCAGAATTTAAAGCTGTCTTTTCCGTCCTCTCCTCGATAAGAGTATATATTCTACACTGATGACCATATAGGTACCCTCTGTAAATTACAAGTGTGAAATCTATAAAAAAACTCACTTATCCCCAGACTATCAGAAGGTAGTCTCCTATTAGTGAGATCACCAATAAAACCCTAAATACATTTGTTCTAAATTGTAACTTATGGGCTTGCTTAATTGATCATGATCATGCCCTGAAATGCTAAGTATGGTGTAACGGATCTACTGGCACCCCGACCGGGTATCTCCGTTGATAGACGCATCCTAGTTTGCGCCGAGGCCTACAAGCACCGCACCGGACACCTCAACCACCACAGACTTCACAACCGCCGTAGTTTAACTGGAGCCGCGCCGTCTTCCTTCCACCCTGTATGAATCTCCAGCATCCAGGACCGTGTGGGGAAGACCTCTCCTCCAAGGAGGACACATCAGGAACAAGCGTTCAGTAGTTACAGCTCAAGGGAATATGCAAAAGCATAGCAATCCCCAGTATGATAGAGCCATCCCCTCCAATAACGAGACAAGGCTTCGTTTTGAAGGGTGAAGAAGAACTAGAACTTTAATGACAGGGGATTCTTTTATGCAATGGTGCCCTCTGAAGGGCTACACCCACATAATTATCACAGCCAATTATATACATGGTTCAACCCCCACGTCTCCTCCCCTCAGATAACAGGTAACACAATTAAAACAGACACAATTTTAACCACATTCTGGATGTACCCCAAAAACAGGGGGTACACCTTTAAGTCCAACACCGTTCAATAGCTCTCACCCAGGGGAACAACATATTAAAAAATGGCATGAATCAGACCAGGGGTTCAAAAGTTAGTAAAAGTATCTTACTGGCAGCATGGCAATCTACATTCCCCATAGTTGGCCACACAATACACATAAAGAGAGCAATAGGTGTGGTCACCCCTCCCTGAGGCTCCCTGGCAACTTTGATATAATCAGACATTCATTAAATCAGCCTTCTTTGTTCTTATCTGAGAATGAAAACACTTTATACAATCGACTCCCTTATCTCTGGAGTCTCTGTAATAGGATTATCTATTAGCCTAGGTCTGCAAAAGTCTGGGCTAATATTCTGCAGAGCATAAACCAACATACATATAATATAACAGTAGGATCATATTTTAACCAAGAATTAAATAACCATAAAACAGGATAAAACAGTGATGGGTTCCGTTACAGCTGGGGTCTGAGCGCACAAAACTACCGAATAGCGCTCAGATCCTATTCACACAGTTCAATTGCCATGTAGCTAAAGTCTTTCCCATAGTCTTTCATTATATGAATGGGCTCCATGGCATAGCTATCTGTGGTATCATGGTTCACACAGGGCAAGTACCGAATGACCCCCCTGTATTTAAAGGGCCAGAATGAGTGACATACACTCTGGTATGGCCGAATACTGTGTTTGAAGGGCAATATGTCCCAGGGCCATAGTCGCAGGGCAGGAGGCTGGCAAACAGCCCTCTCCAAGACAAAGTGGCGAAGGGCACTTCGTCACATATGGATTCATGGTTTACGGTTTTAGACTTCTGCCCTGTAATTGCGGGCTTTTCAATTAAATCGATCTGTAACTGTTGGAATTCTTTGGAATCAAATGAGGCAGATTATTATATCTGTGGTAAAGAGGGTGTGGGCTTTTCCAAACGTATTATTTTGTCAGAGCCAAACATTTAATTTCTCTGAATTAGCTTGACTTCAGTAATTGCAGTTATGTTCTTAGGTTCTTTGGCAGGACTTTTAGCTTCTTTGGCAGGGTGTGTTATAATAATATGATGATATTAGTGACTCAAATATTTTTTTCATATTTGGTACTGAATGTTGCACAAGCGTTACTGTTGATGAACAGTTATTGCTGTTATTAAGTATAGTATAGGCATGATGGAAAGGTACCATTAAAGTGTCACAGCAGAGGTCCTAATAAAATAGTTAAAGTATTCAATACGCGCTTTTAGATAAAAGATGTGTTTATCATAGTTGTTTAAGGAATATTCTTAAAATCAGACTTTTTACATCAACTATTGAGAAAAAATGAAAGAAAATTGTCAGGTTGTATAACAAATGTGCACACTGTAATATATATATACTAGCGACTTGCCCGTCAAAAAATGACGGCAATGTTATTGTAAGTGAGCTAATGTTGTTTGGTGTGTAATAGTAAAGATATAATACATTAATAAATGAATATACTTTACCTATTTGGAAGCATTGTGTTGAAGAGCTGTGAATGTGTTTTGACATTGCTGCAGCATTAGTGTTGTGGAGCTGCTCTATAAGCGTGGTGAATGTGTGCAGTGTAATACTGTGCGTGCGCGAGGCGAAACCGTTCGCGTAGT
This sequence comes from Discoglossus pictus, assembly GCA_027410445.1. Lineage (NCBI taxonomy): Eukaryota > Metazoa > Chordata > Amphibia > Anura > Alytidae > Discoglossus > Discoglossus pictus. The sequence continues at coordinate 221,346,574 of CM050167.1, forward strand.
GTCGTACTTCCGCATTTGCGTTAAATGGCGGTTTATGTTTGTTGTGCGTCTTTGCGTATTGTCCGTTGTTGGTGTGTAGTGGTTTTCGAGTTTCGTTGGTGTTTTGCGAGTGTGGTGTTTTACGTGTGGAGAGTGCTGTAGCCTCGTTTTCGTTTTGTCCATCGGCCATTTTTTCTCTCGCTTAGCGATTTTATTAGTGTCTAAAGTGTTTTATTTTTATTTAAATGAAGGTGTAACTTGTTTTTTGGAGGTGCTGGATGGTTCCTCTTGCTGTAGGTAAGCTTTTAATGTGTGTGTTGTGTGTATTTATTGTGTTTTAAATGTTTGTATGTCGGTGTGTTGCGTCCGATGTTTGCGAGGTCGTAATGTGTGGTAACGTGTTTTGTAGGTTGTTTGCGTTCCGCGTAAAATTTAGCGAGTGTCGGAATTTGTGTGTCGTGTTTTTTGAGTAGCGACGTGAACTTTGCGAGGGTGTGAGGCCCTTGCCCAGTGACCTCTCTACGCGAGGGCCGCGGCTCGCTGCGCGAGCCCCGGCCGCCCTCGCTACGCAAGGGCCGCGGGCTCGCTACGCGAGCCCGCAAGTGTGAGCAACGGCCCATACGCTCACAACTATATATGTGATACATTCCCAGAATGCATTGTTGTAAAAAAATTTCTCCGAATTATGAGCTGGAAGCAAGTTTTTTTCACTTGCTTTAAACATTCAAATGTGAACAGAGATGTACTATTTATTTACTATATATAAATATATATATATATATATATATGTGTATGTGAATATACATATATATATGTATATATATATATATATATATATATGTATATATATATATTTATATATATTTATATATATACGTGTATATATATATATATATATACACATATACATATATATATATATATATATATATATATACATATATATATATATATATGCATATATATATATATATATATATATATACATATATATATATATATACATATATATATATATTATATATACATATATATATATATATACATATATATATATATATATATACATATACATATATATATACATATATATATATATTTACATATATATATATATATATATATATATATATATACATACACACACGTATATATATATATATATATATATATATATATATATATATATATATAGTAAATAAATAGTACATCTCTGTTCACATTTGAATGTTTAAAGCAAGTGAAAAAACCTGCTTCCAGCTCAGAATTCAGAGAAAAACTGTTATAACACTGCATTCTGGGAAGCTGAGCTGGGACATGCAAATGTGCCCACAAATGCCTTTCAATCTGTAACCATTTTCAAATATGGCTTCCTTTAAGCTTATGCCTGCTGTATTACACAGCTTTAATGCAAAGCCAAGGCTGGATTTTAAAGAAGCCAAGAATCCTATCAATGTTCTAATCAGCGGTTTCAAGCTTACTGGCTATCATCCGCATGGAGCAGGATCTCAGCTTGTGTTGTGGATCTTATGAGTAGGTAGTTCACCACAACAATCATTTATAATATGGTGGGCAAAAGAGCGATAGAAGCCTTCCACCGTACGGTAGTACAGTAAATAAATAGTAAATCTGTGTTCACATTTGAATGCAAGTTAAAAAAACTGCTTCCAGCTCAGAATTCTGAGAAAAACTATTATTACACTGCATTCTGGGAATATATGTATTCACTTTTTATATTTATAATATGCAATAAGCTTTTGGTCGGCAAAAGAGTGATTGGAGAATGCTTAATCATTCTTTTACTAACATAAACTTAATGCATTTGTGGTTAGTAGCTTTGTCAAAAAAAAATATTGGCATGAGTTGGAGACTAGCCCAACGCTGTTGAAATACAAAACATCTAAATGGTGCTGTCTCTGGGTAGGTTACCTGACTAAAGCATATCCATTCTGATCTTTTCTCAGAAACTGTATTTTAAGAATGCCATATGCTATTTTAGCACAATGTTAAAATGTTTTTTGGATTTGAAGAGTGAAACATATTCCCATAATAGAGCCAATCACTGGGGTCTGGGATTATGCCATCACCAGCATTGTGATTATGAACGATTCCGGGTAAAACATATAATGCATATTCCCATTGGCAGAAGGCCTTTTCTTCATTGGCTGATTTAAACTACCTGGGTCTGTAGACAATGTGTTGGGTGGGATTTTAAAGACAGCGACCAAAAGCACAGCTGCTTTCGACTAAACTATGCTCCAATTAGGTTTTTTTGAGCCAGGGAGGGAATTTTAAAGTTACAACTGAGACACTACTCCTTTGGCCTGGGGCAGCGAATGGTATTAACACTGGATTGGTCCAGACTACCAAGGAAAGGGAAGTTTAAATGTATTAGGTGAATTTCATATGTTGCTTGGCCTACTTTGTACCTGACCGCATTCACCTCTCAACGATCATAGAAGTGAGGTTGAGAAGGGATGATGATGACTCCATAGCATTAATGAACTTACTTAAATCTAGTAAAATTGCTGTAAACCCTCCCTGACCTCCTCAGATTTATAGCCCTAGATAGAGGGAGTGGCTCCTGTTAATCCCTGCCCTATTATCATTCACTGATTGCCCCTATAATCCTATTTTCAAGGTACCTACCTCTCACTCCATTAGGCCCTAATGTCATTGGCCTTATTAAATACACATGCCTTCTTGATTGGTTGCTCTATCTATACCACTAACCAACAGAAGAAGGCAGGTAGTTTGAATCACATTGTTAACTACCTGCTGATTGATTGCCAATCAGTCACAAACCAGCCAACAATAGGACCAGTTTGTTTGGCCCACTTATGATTTGTATTTGTTGTTGCATGATGTTCCATTACTTTATCTTCTATAAATGCTTAACCCAATCCTTGAATTTATTGGCAAACTCTTAGGAACATGTACTGAATGTAGTGTGGCTATTCCATTGACCCTCTTTATTATTTGGATGGAAAATCCTCGTACACTTCCTCAGATGACCTACATGTAGCTGTTTACGATATATTATATTATTTTCAAATATTAACAACACAGAGTAACAGTTGGAGAACTGGTGCATTTAAGATGTCCTGAATAATGGCATGCTTTTAGTAGTATTATTATGGTTATTATTATTATCAATAAAAGTTATATTTTAGCTTAGGGATTTCCAATATAACTAGAATAAAAAAGGGGAGTGCACTATAAGACTATGCTTTAAGGATAATTTCCACCAACAATCTCATTATAAGCAAGCACAGAAAATTAGTAAAGGGACTTTTAAAGTTGGCAATGAGATGGAGATTGACCCATACTACCAAGGAGAGGGAAGTTTGAATATACTATGTGAATTTCATATGTGGAGAAGAAGCTCTTGCTGAGCAAAGTGACCAATACCAGAAGTTGGAATTGGGAGCAGGGGAAGCAATGTCCAATCTTGGCGGGAGCGACGATTGGGATAATCTGACTCCAATCCTGCTGAGGCAAAGCAAATAACTTCCTTGGAGAAGGATAATGCAGGTCAGACTTGCCAGGAACTGAGTAGACTTAAGCCCTTCACATGATCATAGTGCTGCAAGATCAGAACCAAAGAAGAAGCACCTCTCTCCAGGGTTGGAGAATTGTGCCATGTCTGAAGGCCGGTTGAAGAAAAAGATGTTAGAGAACAACCAATGGTGGTGATTTGGGAGGAGTGGCTTCAGGGAGAACATTAATCCCTTCCAGTCTATAGCTGAGCCGCCAACCAGAAGCATTGCTGGTCCACAAGTAGGAATCACAGAGACAAACAATCTCTGCAGATTCTTATCCCACTGACTGTAGCAGATTGATACTGAAGATGGACTGGAGATCTGCATAAAGAAAAAACATCCTTTTCAAGTGCTGAAACTGCCACTGCACAGTGCTGCTGATCTGGAAGGAGGAGCTACTTGAAAGAAGCAGGTCAAGAGAAGTGCAAGTGAAGGAGAAGAGGCAGCTGAAAGTCAGAAGCAAATGGATAAAAAAAGCCAGACAGGAGAGCCCATGGGTTGGAGTGGAGGAAGCTGCAGATTTGGCTCTCCTGTTAGTGATGGTGGCTCGAAAGGTACTTTACCATAGACAAGCCAATTGCTGAGCAGGAGATTTTTCCATCACTGGCCTTGTCACTATAATAAATGAAAAACACCCAGGTTTGTAGGCAGTTGATTAGACCTTAAAGGCAGTGAGCATTAACATTTACGCTGAGACACTGCTCCAATGGGATAACCACCGGATTATACAAGATGGGGTTTGGCCCAGATTACCAAAGACAGGGAATTTTGAATGTACTAGGTGAATCTGATATGTGGATAAGGACTATTCACTTTTTAGGTACATTTATTTTTCAAAGAACACAGGAGCTACATTGAGAAAGGGCGGCAATGACTGCATGGCCTAGATCATCCTCCTGACCCTGAAGACCCAAACAGCCCTGTCATGGACTTGATTAACTCCTGAAAAAGAGCTGTAAACATTCCCTAGTATAGAGAGAGCTGTGCATGTTAATCCCTGCTCTATTGTATTTCACTGTTTGTCCCTATAATCACATTTCCAGGACACCATCTTCTCACTATATTGTCACACTATCGGCCCTATTAATTTCCCCCAACATGTAAAACTGTAGCCCGTAACGGAGGGCGCAAGACTTACGGGTTACAGGCGGAAAAAAACTACGGGATGTCGAAATCTGAACTCTGTTGCCGCAAAACCTTTGATCTGTCAAGCCCGTAACTGCTACGTTCAAAAATCGCTATTAAATTGCTACGAATTCCTAGACACCCTGGCGTTCAAGCCCTTAACCCGCAAATGGAGGCAAAAAAAATACGGCCTCTAAATAGGTGTGGCAAAGGGTTTACAGACGATTCCCAACACTGTAAAAGACAATATAAACACACCACTGGTCTTTAAAATATGGGGAAAGCATGGAAAGGCATTTGAATTACTCACACAATAATCCCCAAATAAAAAAATAGTCATTTAAAAAATATTTTATTTCATCACATGTTGGAATGGTCATGCCTATCCCAATATGAAAAGCCATGCTGCAATTAAAGACACACTACTTGATTAAATTGTAACACAAAAACATGGAACTGATGCCATATTAACCCTTTCTCAGTCACAGAGGCTCTAATGTGGACCCTGGAATATATATATATATACATCTCGCTCATCACATCTACATTGGGAAAACAAATAGTGGTCAAATTACACAGCCACATAACATATATCAAGTACCAGGGGAACATTTTATTATTTGTTGTTCAGTCCTTCAGTTGTGACCGACTCTGTGCGACTGCAGCACATTTAGCTCGGTTTCTGCCTGTGCTGTTCCACAAGGTTTGCATGCCAAAGATAATAGATTGGGTTGCCAGTTCCTTCTCTAGTGTACTGTGATTTGTCTGACCTGTCTTCTATCACCTGCCCGCCTACAGTGGCCCTACATGGTATAGCTCACAGCTTCATTCAGGTACACAAGCCCCTTCGCCACCACCACTCAGCAATCCACAAGGGGACCAGGAGAACATAAGCCACACTAATTGATGAATAGCAAAACATAATCAGAGGTCATCATATGGGAATGGCTATACATCTTGGCCCATGGCCACCAGCAATATCGTGGGGCTCTCCTGGATGGGTGTAGCAGAGATGGAGGTGAGTTGGCTGTTGATCCAAGTGCCTCTGTACACCCTCCATGTGTTTTTGTTGCCCTTCCTGATAATTTAGAGTGCATTAGTGTGGTGTATGTTCCCCTGGTCCCCTTCAGGATTGCTAAGTGGTGGTGGTGAGTGGGCTTGTGCACCTGCATGAAGCTGTAAGCTATACCATGTAGGGCCACTGTAGGTGGGCAGGTCATAGCAGAAAGGTCAGACAAAACACATTCCACTAGAGAAGGAACTGGCAACCCACTATTGTATCACCTGTCATATTCCTAACAGGCCCTCAGGGCTCACTCCAGTTGGATGGCCATGGCGATAGCCTCAGTCTCAGGAGGAGGGGGATAGTGGGGTTGAATCCCGGTGGTGTGGCTGGAGGTCTGGATAGTGACCCCACCAGCCATATTACATCCTTCTCCTCCGAACCAGGGCCCTCGGCTCCACTGGTCTCCTCTTCCCCCTGCGCTGGCTCCTGCTGGGCGGGGGCTTGCTCCTCCACTTCCTGCTTCGATGGAGCTGACGCCCCTGCCTCTGGCTTGCCACTGGAACCAGACCTTCTTGATGCTGAAAGAGAGAAAAGAAAGGTATATCTTATTATTATGATGAATAATATATTGTTTTGTGTGCATTCCTAACTATCTGACATCTAGGCTTTAGCCTGGATAATACTCCTAATTGCAACTTAGATTAGCTATCATTTGCTAGATGTGATCTATTCTTTGGCTCTTGGTCTTGATTGTTGTTGTCTCCTAACACTATCTTGATAGTGCTGTAGCTGCATACGCTGCAGTGGGCACACCAATACATGTACTATCTATTGGTTGATAACTGTTGTGACCAGGAATGACAGTACTTTGTCAGCTTCATGGATTTAATGACGCATCCATCTATCCCTTGTTAATTCCATAGAGCTGACATGTCAATGTCCTTGTTGGTCATCATATACATGTGAAGTATATGTGATGTACATGTGGTGGCATGTTGGTGTATGTGATATTCACCTGACATGGAGGCTGGGTCCTGCTCGGCCACCAGGCCTGAAGCTCCAGCAGCGGGCGCTTGTCTCAGAAGGTCCTTGGCGACCCTTTCCCACTCATTATAGGTCACAGTCTGGTTCTTGCCCTCCTTAGCTGACATCATCCTCCTCACTTGGCCCTGATGTTGTCAAACCAGTGCTTGACAGACCTCACATCCCTTGGCGCTGTACCTTCTACTGTCACCTCCTTCCATGACTGAGCCCTAGGCCCTGGCATAACTTTCCTCCCCCTGCAAGAATCACAAGGCGGCCACGGGTAGTACCGAGGAAGACTACATTCTCCCGGTGCGTGTAATTGTGTGCCCTTAACCTCTTGCCCTCTTGACTGTGAGGCGGATCCTTACCTCCGTGACTTTTCCCTGAGGCCTGTCCCTCCACCCGAACTACCCCCCCCCCCCCGAGATCAGACCCTTTCCCATCTGTCCCTCTCCTAGGTGTTCCTGCTGCCCTGGTCACCCTGACACCATCCACCTCCTCCCCCCCCTGCTCCTCCGCCACCTCCTCCTCCTACTCCTCCCCCACTCTCTCCTCTTCCTCCCCTGCCACCTCCTCATCCTCTTCTCTTCCACCACTCCTCACCTCCTCTCCTTCACCACTTCTCACTTCCTCTCCTCCACCACTCCTCACTTCCTCTCCTCCACCACTCCTCACTTCCTCCTCCACTCCACCACTACTCCCCACGGCCTCCTCTCTCTCCTCTCTCTCCTCCTCGCCTCACCTCTTCTCCTAATCCCCACCTCTCCACTCCTCTCCCCATCTCTCTCCTCCCTCCATATCAATCCCAAAAATATGAGAAAGATAAATGAAAATAAGTCTTACTGTAAATATATGATGGAAAATAAAAATGTGTCTATTATGTGCAATTAATACCTGTTGGGGCGTGGGGGATGGGATGGGGGATTGGAGATAGAGTGACCTAGCTGTATATGTCTCTATGTGTGTTGTTTAAATTATGTGTATTGCAATTATGGGTAATCTGTAAATATGTGTAATCAAGGATTAAGTGTAAAATAGTAAATAGTATAAGATAAATGAACAAAACCGCAAATTACTGCTCTGAAAATACTCCTGCTCTCTCTCGCTCAAAAACTTCCAACTCCGAGACCTGCGTGCTTCTTCGACAGAAAATACAACACAGTCAACGAATGGGCGGGTGGAATGTAAATTTATAATCTCCCTCTGTCAATCATCTGGGCTAGACAGCGATTAGTTAGTAACAGACGATCGCGGCTCGGCCAGCCCCTTCACAGCTTGCGTGCCGGGAAAGAGTTTAGGGGCTTGCGTCTATGACCCGTAGCTCGCGCCATGGTTTAATGTAATAGCTCTGTAACGCAGCAGAATTTCAAGTCTGCAGGTTTTGTGGGCGTGCCATTGCTGCTACGGGCTTGGAATTTATTGGGGCTGTAAGACTTGGTAAGCCTTGATGTCATGGAGCTAATTAAATTACCCAGGCAAGTCGTCCCCACATTGATTGCTGCCACTAACCAACAGAGAAGTGGCAATGTTGGCCATTCTGTTATATCTCTTCCTATTCAAGGTGAGTAGTTTGAATCTCGTTACTAATTGCAAATTGGTTTCTTGTTGACCAATCACAGATCCACCGATGTAGAGCCTTTCTCTTTGGTAGCCTGCATTTTAGTGGGAAATTCAAAGATGGTTTGTATTTGTTTTAGTTAATATGTTACAACATTCCAATGTTTTATCCACTATTCATGCTCACCCCAATTCATGAAAAGAGTGAAGTACTCTTCTGAACATGTACTGAATATAGTGTGGTTATTTTATTGTCAGAGACCCTGTTTATTATTTTGATGGAGAATACTCTTCTACAGCCTTCAATGTAGGCTCCTGGTAGCTGTGCAAGTGCCAAGAGTACCCTATTTCAATTGTGGAATGATGGGAGCCTCTCATTGCCAGATTCAGCTGGTGCTTCTATTCCATTCTCTGATTAGTCATCACAAGCAACTATCTGAAAGTACTCTAATTTGTTTGGCTATAAATTAGCCATTCAGGTTTGGGGACAGCTATTAATTAACCATATATATTAGAGGGGTCCAGGCAAATTGCATTAGGGATGGTTCTACAGAAGGGAACAGAACACCAACATATTTAACTTAATATAATCACATATTCCCTCCCACAATTGCAGTTGGTGCTAGTGTTTTTATATCAGTAGTTGAGTGTGTTGATGTTAGTTTGAAGTGTTACAGTTTGTTCAGTGTGATTTGATTGGCTGGTTAGGTTTTGCAAGCAGTTTGGTCAAGTGATCTTTACACTAACTGATAGCCCCATTCAATTGCCAGCTCGCAACTCACTCGCCAATTGTTGCATGTCAGCAAGTGAGTTGCGAGCTGCGGTTCCCCTCCCCTCCAGGTTTCAGACAAAAGCAGAGCTGGTCTTGCGAGAGCAAGCTCGGAGCTTCTGCTTACGATTAGCCAATCAAATGACTGTCTCTATACAAAGCCCCATGAGCCCATAATTAATCCTGTCACTCATGGGGATAAATACAGAACCCCATGAGCCAATAATTAACTGTGTCACTTATGGGCCTCAATACAGAGCCCCATGAGCCTCTAATTAACCTGATCACTTTTGGGGGTCTATACAGACCCCCACGAGCCTCTATTTAATCCCATCAGTCCCATAAGGGTCTATGCAGACCCTCATGAGACACAAATTAACTCCAATATTAACTCTATAAGTGCTATGAGGGTCCTTCAAGACCCTCATGACACAAAATCTAAGAACTACTCTATACTACACTATTAGCCACCACAATAAACCAATAAATCTAAATGAATCCCATCTAAGTAATAAATCCTCCTCTAAGTAATAAACCCCCCTCTAACAAATTAACCCCATCTAAGTAATTAACCTTATTTAACCCTCACAATACCTAATTAACCCTATCACTAACCACGTAACACTATCAAGTCCTACTTAACCCTATCTGGACCTAATAACCCTATCTAGTCCTATTTAACCCTAACAGGACCCAATAACTCTAACTGGGCCCATTTAACCCCCATTGTACCCAGTGAACCCCTATCCTATAAACCCCCTCCTAACCTGCCTATTAAAACCTACACTACCTACCCAACACTAATTACAAAAAATAAAAACCACACCTTATTACTGAAAATAAATACCCCACCTAATTACTGAAAAAAATACAATCGCCCAATGAAAATTAAAAAAAAAAAACTTTTCTGAAAATAAATAACCTAATTTACAAAAAATAAAAAAAATAATTGACACAAAAAAAAAAAACTAATTTACAAAAAAAAAAAAAGCATAAAGTACATAAAATAAAACAACCATTACATACAATTGAACCCTTAAATACATTTATTAATACCCCTAACTACATCAAAATTAACCCCTAACTAGATACATTAATATCCCTATCTACATACATTTAACCCCTAACTACATACAAATTAACCCCTAACTACATACATTAATAGCCCTATCTACATACATTAACCCCTAACTACATAAAAATGAACCCCTAACTACATACATTAATAACCATTTCTACATACATTTAACCCCTAACTACAAAGTTACATAGTTACAAGTAATTAAGGTTGAAAAAAGACTTTCAGTCCATCAAGTTCAACCTTTTAAGATCTCCTCTGATCTGCAATATGCAGATTAAATATTAATTACTTAGTTGTTAATTTATTATTAATCAATTATTTAATTGTAATTTTTATTTTTTATTATTAATCCAGAGGAAGGCAAACAGAAAAAAAACAACCCAAGTAAGACTTGGGTAAGCCAGTCGTCTCAAAGGGAGAAAAAAAAAAATCCTTCCTGACCCCAGATACTGGCGATCAGATTTCTCCCTGAATCAATACTGTCTCTCTAATTATCCATGATAACCGTGAATTCCCTTTTTAATTAGAAATAAATCCAGTCCCCTTTTAAAGTTAGCTATCGAATCCGATGTCACCACCTCCTCTGGTAGAGAATTTTACAGATTAACCACCCTTACTGTGAGGAACCCTTTTCTTTCTTTAAGGTGGAATCTTTTTACTTCTAACCTCAAGGGATGTCCTCTTGTCAGTTGGAAATCTCTTGGCACAAAAAGCTCACTTGACAAATCGGTATACTGATCCTGGATATATTTACAGTATCTCCCAAAAGTGAGTACACCCCTCACATTTTTGTAAATATTTTATTATATCTTTCTCATATGACAACACTGAAGAAATGACACTCTGCTACAATGTAAAGTAGTAAGTGTACAGCCTGTATAACAGTGTAAATTTGCTGCCATCAAAATAACTCAACACACAGCCATTAATGTCTAAACCGTTGGCAACAAAAGTGAGTACACCCCCTAAGTGAACATGTCCAAATTGGGACCAAAGTGTCAATATTTTGTGTCGCCACCATTATTTTACAGCACTGCCTTAATCCTCATGGGTGTGGAGTACACCAGAGCTTCATAGGTTGCCACTGGAGTCTTTTTCCACTACTCCCTAATGAGATCACTGATCTGGTGGATGTTAGAGACCTTGCACTCCCCCACAGATGCTCAATAAGGTTTAGGTCTGGTGACATGCTTGGCCAGTCCCTCACCTTTACCTTCAGCTTCTTTAACAAGGCAGTGGTCATCTTGTTGGTGTGTTTGGGGGCGTTATCATGTTGGAATACTGCCCTGTGGCCCAGTCTCTGAAGGGAGGCGATCATGCTCTGTTTCAGTATGTCACAGTACATGAATTCCCTCAATGAACTATAGCTCCCCAGTGCCGGACGCTGGACCTGCGGCAATGAAGAATGGGTCTTTATGCTAGAGATAAAGGCCAAAAAACAATTGTCGCATTTGGGCAAGGTAAGTGAGCTTACTTAACCTATTCTAAGTTTAGTTAGAGGGGTTGTTTTAGGTCAGATTTAGGGATTTTTATTATGTATGTATTTATGTATGCATTTAGGGGTTAAATGTATGTAGTTAGGTGTTAAATGTACAGTGGATATAAAAAGTCTACACACCCCTGTTAAAATTTCAGGTTTCTGTGCTGTAAAAAAATTAGACAAAGATAAATCATTTCAGAACTTTTTCCACCTTTAATGTGACCTATAAACTGTACAACTCAATTGAAAAACAAACTGAAATATTTTAGGTAGAGGGAAAAAAAATATAAAAATAAAATAATATGATTGCATAAGTATGCCCCCCCCCCCTAAACTAATACTTTGTTGAAGCACATTTTAATTGTATTACAGCACTCAGTCTTTTTGGGTATGAGTCTATCAGCATGGCACATTTTGACTTGGCAAGATTTTCCCACTCTTCTTTGCAAAAACACTCCAAATCTGTCAGATTGTGAGGGCATCTCCTGTGCACAGCCCTCTTCAGATCACCCCACAGATTTTCAATCGGATTCAGGTCTGGGCTCTGGCTGAGCCATTCCAAAACTTTAATCTTCTTCTGGTGAATCCATTCCTTTGTTGATTTGGATGTATGCTTTGGGTCGTTGTCATGCTGAAAGTTAAAGTTCCTCTTCATGTTCAGCTTTCTAGCAGAAGCCTGAAGGTTTTGTGCCAATATTAACTGGTATTTGGAACTGTTCATAATTCCCTCTATCTTAACTAAGGCCCCAGTTCCAGCTGAAGAAAAACAGCCCCAACGCATGATGCTGCCACCACCATGCTTCACTGTGGGTATGGTGTTCTTTTTGTGATGTGCAGTGTTGTTTTTGCGCCTAACATATCTTTTCTAATTATAGCCAAAAAGTTCAACCTTGGTTTCATCAGACCATAACACCTTTTCCAACATGCTTTTGTGAGACTTCAGATGTGTTTTTGCAAAATGTAGCCTGGCTTGGATGTTTTTCTTTGTAAGAAAAGGCTTTTGTCTTGCCACTCTACCCCATAGCCCAGACATATGAAGAATACAGGAGATTGTTGTCACATGTACCACACAGCCAGTACTTGCCAGATATTCCTACAGCTCCTTTAATGTTGCTGTAGGCCTCTTGGTAGCCTCCCAGGCCAGTTTTCTTCTCGTCTTTTCATCAATTTTGGAGGGAGCTCCAGTTCTTGGTAATGTCACTGTTGTGCCATATTTTCTCCACTTGATGATGACTGTCTTCACTGTGTTCCATGGTATCTATAATGCCTTGGAAATTCTTTTGTGGACCATGGCTTTTGCTGTGGGATGCGACTAAGAACATTTCAGGAAAGACCAACTAGAGCAGCTGAACTTTATTTGGGGTTAATCAGAGGCACTTTAAATGATGGCACGATTTGGAATGTGCTGGCTTAATTCTGAACACAGCTACATCCCCAGTTATAAGAGGGTGTGCAGACTTATGCAACCACATTATTTTTATTTTTCTTTACTCCACCTAAAAGATTTCAGTTTGTTTTTCAATTGAGTTGTACAGTTTATAGGTCACATTAAAGGTGGAAAAGTTCTGAAATGATTTATCTTTGTCTCATTTTTTTACAGCACAGAAACCTGAAATTTTAACAGGGGTGTGTAGACTTTTTATATCCACTGTATGTAGATAGCTGTATTAATGTATGTAGTTAGGGGTTAATGTGTATGTAGTTAGGGGTTAAATGTATGTAGATAGGGGTATTAATGTATGCAGTTACAGGTTAATTTTTATGTAGTTATGGGTATTAATGTACTGTATGTTTTATTTTATGTACTGTATGCTTTTTTATTTTTTTGTAAAAATTTTTTTTTAATTTTGTGTAAATTTTGTTTTTAATTTTTTGTAAATTATGTTTTTTTACTTTCAGTAATGTGTTTTTTTTTAAATTTATGTAGTGTTCTTTCTTTATTTTCAGTAATGTATTTTTTTATTTTCAGTGATGTAGTTTTTTTATTTTCTAAAGGCCTTGCCGGTCCTTCTGAGCACATGTAGGACCTCGTCCTGCATTTGCAATTCCGAGCTGGGATACATTTGCAAAGTGGAAGGGATAGAGCAATTGAATGGGGATTTGCGATTTCAGCCCTGCAAAAGTGACACATCAAAAGGCTTCAGAATGGTGTAGGATCTGAGTTGCACGGTGGCCAATTTTGCAGGGCCAAAAATTGGAGCCTGATCGGAGCTCGCAAAAAGACGCCAATTGAATAGCAACTTTAGAAAGCAAAGAGAAAAAAGTACACCTTTAATTCCAATGATATTAAATACCCTGGGGTATTTAATATCATTGGAATTAAAGGTGTACTTTTTTCTCTTTGCTTTCTATGGTCAATTTTCACACTGCCAATGATATTTTCTCAATAACTACATAATTTAGGAGATATGTGTTCATACCCGATTATTATATTTGTTTTCTAGAGATACCCTGGATAATTACTCTTTATTCCTCCTTTTTGAATAGCAACTTTGCCTGCGATTTCCACTTGCAACCTCGGAGCTGAAATTTGCAGTAATTAAATGAGGCTGTGAGCCAGGTGCTATTTAATGTGATTGGTCATTAACATGAAATTAATCTAAGACTTTTGGGGTAATCTCCTATTTACATATACTTTGTAGCAGATTTATTTAAAGAGTAAGAAACTCATGAACTTTGTAACTTTGTATCTGCTAGGCACAATATTTATAAATCGTACATTTTAACAATCATTTTCAGGGGCTATGGAGATAAGCAAAATAATAGTTTAGAATAAATGTAATATTGCACTGTATTTTTCCACTGAAAATTACATATTATTTTCTATGCAAGTTGTATAAAACTTCTGTGCAATTAAATAAAGCACAGAAGACAAGCTATACCACATTCATTTATCAAACAATGCTAAATTGCTTTGTCTCATGAAGAAATGGAAACTTTATTTCACTTTTTTTAAATATGGAATACTGTTTAAAGATAAACAAATATATATTTCTCAGTTTCACTATGGCTAATATACAACCCTATTAAATTGGAGCCACGTTTTAAAACGTAGCTCGTAACTGTCAATTTAAGGCTATTTGCATGCTAAGATGCCTCATAACGTAACTCGGAGCTGGCATAGCCAGTTCTCGGCAAGACGTCCGAGAACAGGCTATGTGCTGAGCAACGTTGAACTTTGCGCACGTAAATCTTTTGATTCGACGAGCCCGTAACCACTACTTGTTCAATTCAGCTATTAAATTACAACGTGGTCACTCGCGATCCAGCCTGTAACATGCAAAGTGAGCCCAAAGCCCTACAAGTGCTTGAGAGCACCCGCAAAGTCTGTGAGCAGCAGAAGAGACCCCTGCTACAGTCCCCAAACCTCACTCCAGCCCCTAAAGCCTCTCCCTGCTCACCAGACTAAGCCTCATGCTGCAGGGGTCCTGATCGGGATACCCGCAGCCTCCCAATATTAACCCTTGCTGCGAGAGCCCCGATCGGGACCCCCACGGCAGTAAATGTTGACCCCTGCCACTGAGGTACTTCTAGGCACCTAAAATGAACCCCCTTTGCTGGGGGTTCCCATCAGGACCCCTGCAGTGTCCCCATATTAACCAGTGCAATGGGGGTCCCTATCGGGCCCCTCGCTGCAGTTAAAATGTCAAATTACCCGCTGCAGGTCCTTAAGGCGCCCTTGTACACTATTGCGCTATCCCGGATGCAGGGGTTAGTACCCCCGTACCTAAAATTAACCCCCCATTGCTGGGGCTCCCCCTGCAGTGTCCCTTCATTAGATCCACGGGTCCTGAAAGGAGCTTAAAGGTACTTAAAAGGACCTGTGTTAGCAAAAAAAAAAAAAACACGGCACCTAAAATTATACCCATCACTCACAGGGGTCAATATAGACCCTCATGAGAATAAAATTAACCCCATCAGTCCAATAGGGTTCTATATAGACCCCTATAGGACATTATTAACCCCTTTATTAACACCATAAGTGCCATGAGGCTCCTGGAGGACCCTCATGACACAAAGTCTAAGCACTACATTACACTATTAACCCTTAACTATACCCCATTAACCCTAACTAAACCCCATTAACCCTTACTATACCCCATTATCCCTAACTAAACCCCATTAGCACATTAACCCTAACTATACCCCATTAACCCTAATTGTACACAATAAACTCCTACCCTATTAACCCCTACCTTACATTATTAACCCCTATCCTACCCTATACCATTCTATTTACCCCCTCTAACTATTAACCCTTCTCTAACTAATTAACCCTATTTAACCCTCACCATACCTAATTAACCCTATCAAATCACTAACCACTTAACCCTATCTGGTCCTACTTTACCCCATCTAGACCTATGTAACCCAATCTAGTCCTTTTTAACACTAACCAGGCCGATTTAACCCAAAATGTACCCAGTAAACCCCATCCCATAAACCCCCTCATATCCTACCATATTAACCCCTACACTACCTATCCATTAACCCTCCTCTACACTATTAACCCCCTCTACCTCATTAAACCCCTCTACTCTGTTAACTCGTACACTACCCACCTAATACCGTAATAAAATCCCTATTACCCCACTTATTACACAAAATAAAAAAACTAGAACTACACAAAATAAAAAAAAAATAGAATTACAAAGCATAAAAAAAAAAAAATTACACAAAATAAAAAACCTATAATTACAGAAGAAAAAAAATAATACATTACATACAATAAGAAAGCCTATAATTACATACAATAGAAAAGCCCATAACAATACATAAAACAACCCCCCTTACTAAACCTAGAATAGGGTAAATAATCCCAAATGCCCCTCCAGCAACTATGGTCTTCTGTCCTTCGTCCCTAGAAAATGTCCACTGGTCCGGCACCCCTACAAAAAAAGAAACATTACAATTAATAAATAAATAAATACAACATATAATACACTACATTCCAAATAGTACACTTACTTGTCCCAAATGCCCATGCAGCTATGCCCCCATCCTCCTTGAAGTCTTCGCAGGCAGGGGAGGGAGGAGGGGGAAAGAGACAGAGGGGGAAAGGGGGGAAGAGACACAGGGGAGGGAGGAGGGGGAAAAGAGAAACAGGGGAGGGAGGGAGGAGGGGGAAAGAGACAGAGGGGGATAGGGGGAAAGAGACACGGGGTGGAGGAGGGGGAAAAAGAGACAGGGGATAGAGGGAAAGAGACAGGAAGAAATAGGGGGGAGAGACACAAGGGAAGGGAGAAGGGGGAAAAAGATACAGGGGAGGGAGAGGGGGGGAAACAGACACAGGGAGGGGAGAGGGGTAAGAGACACAGTGGAGGGAGAGGGGGAGAGACACAAGACACAGGGGAGGGAGAGGTGGGGAAGGGACACAGGGGAGGGAGAGGGAGGAAGAGACACAGGGGAGGGAGATGGGGGGGAAGCGACACAGAGTATCTACCCTGATCCAAGTTCCTCTTAACCATAGCCACTAATTAGATTGGTCTGACATGACCAATCCTTCATAAATCCCTGTTGACTGCTACTTATGATCTTGTTCAAGTAGACATATTTTTGTATACTGTCCCTTATTAACCCTTCTAAAAGCTTCACAACTACAGATGTGAGGCTCACTGGTCTATAATTTCCCGGGATTTGCTCTTGCTCCCTTCTGAAATATAGGTATCACCTCTGCTTTTTTCCAGTCATCTGGTAGCTACCCTGTGGTGAGTGAGTCTTGAAAACTTAGATATAATGGTTTGGCTATTACAGAACACAGTTCCCTCAGTACCCTTGGATGTATTCCATCAGGACCTGGGACTTTATTAACATCTATTTTCTCCAATCTCTTTTCGATTTCTTCCTGCGTTAACCAATTATTTAGTGATGGTAGTGTAGCCCAATTTTGTTTCAGTGGCCCAACCACTTGTACCTCCCTTGTATATACCAAAGAAAAAAATATATTTAGCTCATCTGCCTTTTCCTGGTCACAAATTATCAGACGGCCTGTGTCACATTGTAATGTTCCTATAGCATCCTCTCTTGCCTTCTTCCCATTAATATAGTTAAAACATATTTTAGGGTTAGTCTTACTTTCCTTTGCAACTGACTTCTCATTTTCTATTTTAGCCAGTCTAATAGCCCTATTGCAAGCCTTGTTGATTTCCTTATAGTCACATAAATCTGCCTCTGTTGCCTCCTTCTTGTTTAATTTAAATGCATGTTTTTTTTCTTAAGTCATTGTTAAGCCACATGGGATGTGCTTTACTCCTATTAATTTTATTTACACATGGTACATGCTGATGTGCATGTATATTTAGAAAGTATTTGAATGTTGTCCATTTATTTTCAGTATTTTTCACTGTAAGTTCTTTATCCCAGTCTATACGTTATATTTTTTGTTTTTGTTGGCCCCTTACAAGTCTGTTTTTTGTATTCAACCTTAAATGAGACTGTGTTGTGATCACTGTTCCCCAAGGGTTCTCCTATTTTAACATTTGATATTATATCAATATTACTTGTGATGACTAAATCCAAGATGGCCCCATTTCTAGTAGGTTCTTGTATAACCTGGGCCAGATAATGATCCCTGAGTGTACTCAAGAACCTGCTCCCTTTAGCTGAACTTACATAGTTACATAGTAATTAAGCCTGAAAAAATACTTTCAGTCCATCAAGTTCAACTTTTTAAGATCTGATCTGATCTGCAATATGCAGATTAAATATGAATTACTTAGTTGTTAATTTATTATTGTATTTGTAATTATTAATCCAGAGGAAGGCAAACACCATACTAATTCCTTCCTGACCCCAGATACTGGCGATCGTACTTCTCCCTCAATCAATACTGTCTCTCTAATTATCCATGATAACCTTGAATTTCCTTTTTAATTAGAAATACATCCAGTCCCCTTTTAAAGTTATCTATCGAATCCGCTGTCACCACCTCCTCTGGTAGAGAATTCCACAGATTACCAACCCTTACTGTGAAGAACCCTTTTCTTTCTTTAAGGTGGAATCTTTTTACTTCTAACCTCAAGGGATGTCCTCTTGTCAGTTGAAAACCTCTTGGCACAAAAAGCTCCCTTGACAAATATTTATACTGACCCTGGATATATTTATATAAGGTAATCATATCGCCTCTTAGAAGCCTTTTTCTAGAGAAAATAAGTTTAATTTGATTAGTCTTTCTTCATAACTTAGCCCATCCATTTCGCTTATTAGTTTTGTTGCCCTATTCTGTACCTTTTCCAGCTCTAAAATGTCCTTTTTATGAAGTGGTGCCCAAAATTGTACTCCATATTCCAAATGAGGGCGTACTAGAGATTTGTATAGTGGCAGAATTATATTTGCTTCCCTTACTTCTATACCCTTCTTAATACATGCTAATATTTTATTTGCCTTTGCAGCTGCTGCTTGGCTTTGAGCACTGTTACCTAGATGGTTGTCCACAAGCACTCCCAAATCCCATTCAATATCTGATACACCTAGATTTGCTCCATTAAGATTATAAATTGCATGGCTATTTTTCCTTCCCAGATGCATAACTTTACATTTATTTGTATTAAATCTCATCTGCCATTTAGATGCCCATTCCTCAATTTTATGTAAATCCCTTTGAAGGGAAAGCACATAATTATCTGATTTAATTACCTTGCACAACTTTGTGTCATCAGCGAAAATGGAGACACCACACTTCAATCCTATCTTTAAGTCATTAATAAATATGTTAAAAAGGAGAGGACCTAATACTGAACCCTGAGGAACCCCACTTACCACATTAGTCCAATCAGAGTATGTTCCATTTACAACAACATTTGGCTTCCTGTCTTTTAGCCAGCTCTCAAAACCCCAAACCCTCTGCACTGCACCACTTTTTTAGCCACACATTAACCTTTCCTATGCTTCTTCTGACTCCCTGGGCTAGCATTTGGCACTGGTAGTATCTCAGAAAATACTACCTTTTAGGTCCTTGCTTTAAGCTTATTCCCTAGTTCTTTAAAATCATTATTTGGGACACACCATCTTCCACTTACTTTGTCATTGGTAACAATATGTACCAAGACCTCCGGTTAATTTCCAGTCCCTCCTAATAATTCATCTACACGATCCACAACATGCCGAACCCGAGCACACGGGAGACAGCAAACGGTTTGATTGCTGAGATCTGGCTGACAAATCACCCTGTCTACCTTCCTAATAATAGAGTCCCCTACCACCAAAAGCTTTCTCTTGCTGTGCCTATGCTGCCCTCCCACTCCTCCAGTAGAAATTTTCTGGACATCTTCAACAGTGTCACTCAATCTGGCAAATCTGTTGGTGTTAGCCAACTTCGAACTGACCTGCCTCCTCATACTGATCGCCCTGCTTCCCCTTGTAACTCTAACCCAGCTACCTCCCTAGACATCCTCACTAGCCCCAGCTCCAACCTCCATGCTAGGCCCAGCTAAAGTGTGCTCAGTGAGCACCAACTCCCTTTCCAGTGGAGCAATATCACTAAGTGCTGCTATTCTCCTCTCCAGTTCTCCAATTCTTCCAGAGAGGCAACATGCTCACAACTGTCACAGAAGCATGGACCCTAAATCATCTGTTCCAGTAGTGTATACATGTGGCAGGATGTACACTGTGTGAGGTTGCTGCTGGACTGATTCATGATTACCAGTTACAAAAATACAGTGAGAGAACAAATCAATGTATTTGTATAAATATTGCTTTTCTACACCTTAACACAAACAAAACAAAAAAAAAATATTTTTTTGTTTTCTATTTTTTCTTATAATACCGCTTTTATTTGAACTCCCTCCTTTCATTTTATCTCCTACACACTAACTACACTTACACTAGAACTTATTTGCAAGCTCTCAAGTTCGCTCTTTCCCTTGTTAAAATAGACCCTGCCTACACACATGCAGAATAATTAGAGAGCACAGGAAAGAAAACACTGCACTGAGTTACAGAACTGATTCAAACAGAACACCACACAAATGCACACAGATAAACCTTTACACAGGCCAAACCACACCCACTCTCACCTGGACACTGATTACAGCCCGCAGAAAAAAAAACACTGCACTGATTTGCAGGACTGATTCAAACAGAACACCACACAAATGCACACAGATAAACCTTTACACAGGCCACTGCACATTGTGCATTAGTGCTGCTCAGGTCTACCTGCGATTTACTAAAACTCGATACCCAATGTAGAATCTACACCTTATCCACCCAATAACACATTGTGAAAAGAGAAGCTCATGCATGTTATAGGGGTCAAGCATGAACAGTTTAACAGCTTTATCCATCAGCACAGATGCAATTACATGTAAAAAAATTAGACACTAAATTCATTGCAAAATTGCATTTTATGATAGGCAAGTGTCTGTTGTGTTGATATAATTAAATTATAGTTAGCTACTTATGTTTGATGTTAATGGCTGAATATTGGTAATATAATTTTATTGAAATATAAAATATACTGCTATCATAGGGTTAAAACACATAGTGCTGAATATCAGCATCATGTGTAATTAAATGCAACATTTGTATAGTATAGTAAATTTGGATTGCTTAACATGCACATTATACACCTCATTCACTATAACTAGCAATGACTCATGTACATGAAAAAGCCTTTAGTAATTTGAACAATGACCTGAGAAGTTGGATAATATATTACCACTGGCAATTACACCAGTGTGTGCCCCCTGTCAATCTTTTACTAAATTCCCCACTTTGGCGAATACTAAGCACAACTCTCATCTGGGCTCTTTCCACTTATGCTTAAAGACCTTGTCTCCCAGCTCATAAGGGTGAGTGGATGTGTACGGAGGGTCAAGCACTATTAGCTGGGTACCATGCACCTGAAAGTAGACAGACTTAGACAGAGTTACCAGGACTTTGACATAACTGCACAATTCATCAGATAAAGCATCTAAGCCCTGTGGATCATTAGATCTAATGAATGGAGTTTCTACCCATAATCATCTCATGAGGAGTTAGGTGTGTTACTCTATTTACTCAGGTACTCATGTGCATTAGTGATAAGGGTAATGCTTGTGGCCAGGTGAGGAACGTGGCACAGATTTTAGCCAACTTCCCTTATACTCATTGTCTTGTTCATCATAGGCATTGGATGATAGATGTAACCAGTAGCCAATAATAAGATTATCATAAATCATTGCAGAAACACATCTTAAAATATCATTTTGCACTGATATTACCATCAACCCAGAGTGTATGCATGATAAGTTCTTCTTTCTCTAGTTGCACTCCCTTTTCAGATGTTAGTACGTTCTATATCCTTGCAAGTTAACAGAACAAGATGCATAAGTGTTAGAAGCCAAAGGACAGTACACAAGGAAGATAGGACTAGAAAAGAGTGGAAATTTGAAAAAATACAAAACAATGGAAACATAGACTCTATGCTTATCAACAACTAATGCTTACAACCCTACTAAAGCTCATCACCGATAATCAAACTAGGTTTCATATCTGTTATACTTAGGATCCTCTCACAAACAGATTTCTAACCTTCCTTCAATTATTCCGGTCCCTTCAACACTTTCAAGTGAATCTCTCTCTCTGATCCTACCCCCAATACCCCATGTCCCAACTCTAGAGACACTTGTCTCTACTTTTAGATCTACAGCACCGCTCCCAGAATGAATGATTTGGGTTTGGGTTTGATGGGCCACAGCGTCCGTGTAGTTGTGCTTAGTAGGTATCCGGCTCTGTCGCAGAGAGACTGCTTTTGCAGGCTTTTCCCCAAGGCGGTGCCTGTGAACCTCTGTCCTTGCCAGGCCTTGCGATATCTCACTGCAGAGTCGAATCCCACATTTTGGCAACTGTTTTCCTCCATAGAGCGAGTGGCCTCACATTTGGGAGCCAATTGTTGAAGAAAACATTGTTTCAGAGTTTCTCACCACACACTTCAGGCACTCAAAGAAGTCCACGGAATCTCAGCGCTTCAATCATATTTTGATTTATTATCAGGCCTGAGAGATGCTCAATGAGTATAGTAGAACCGATTTCAGATCTGACACAGTGAGCCAGCACAGATCTTATATACCAGTCTTTTTACGTCAATACCATTTTATCTTGTACAATACATTTTCTACAGTTTGCATATCACATATATAGTTGTGAGCGTACGAGTTGTTGCTAACGCTGCGGGCTCGCGTAGCAAGCCCGCGGCCCTCGCGAAGCGAGGGCACTGTGCCAGGTCCTCAGTTGCTGGCTTGGAGCGCCACAGGCGCTCCATGCCAGCACCTGAGGACCTCGCAAAGCGAGGTCTTCAGTTGCAGCAACTGCGACACTTGCAAACACAAATTCCCAACCCAAACAACTGCGAATCTCGCAAAGTTCACGTCGCAACACATTACGACACTCGCAAACAACATACGACACACGTTCACACACATTACGGCCTCGCAACACTCGGACGCAACTCGCGAACATTACAAAATTACAAACACAATACATACACACAGGACATACATAAAAACCTTACCTACACAAACAGGAAGCACCCAGGACCTCAAAAATGCAACTTACAACTTAATTACACTCAAAATAAAAGAGTTTAGACACTAAATAATTTGTTAAGCGACACAAAAAATGGCCGACGAATAAAACGAAAACGAGGCTACACACGCAAACACCATACGAGACACGTTACCACACATTACGACCTCGCAAACATCGGACGCAACACGCCAACATACAAACATTTAAAACTTAAGAAAGACACACAACAAACACATAAAAAGCTTACCTACAGCAAGAGGAACCAGCCAGCACCTCAAAAAAACAAGTTACACCTACATTTAAATCAAAATAAAACACTTTAGACACTAATACCATCGCTAAGCGAGAGAAAAAATGGCCGACGAACAAAACGAAAACGAGGCTTCAGACGTAACTACACTACACTTACTCGCAATAATGAAACACATACTATGCGGAACGTATCACAATCATATTAAACACCATTTTGAACAGTAATACGCAGAAAATGGCGGATGGAACGCAAATTGCGCATGCGTATTGCGTTCTAACGGTCTCACTTTCCAGAACTTTCTACAAGTTTATAAATACTGCCTATTTCAAACAAAAAAATACATTTCTCCTCAGGTGATGAACGGAGTGACTTCTGAGATAACTGCTGCTTTTACTTGAGAAGACAATTCTTTACTAATTTACTACTTTGCATTGTGCAAATTACAACTGAAAGGTAAGCTATAATATATTACATTTTATTATCAGGACAGGTCAAACAAATAAAAAAATAAACTAGGATTTATGTAGTGACATATATGGCACATTTATGTGTATAGGCTCACAAAAAAAATATGGTTCATTTAACAAAACAACAAAAAAACATAATTCAATATTAAACAGAGGTTTATGTATAGTGACGACACGCACATATATGTGTATAATGTATAGTGACATCTGACACGCACATATATGTCTATAATGTATAGTGACATGTGACACGCACATATATGTATAGAATGTATAGTGACATGTGACACGCACATTTATGTGTATTGCCCCTGCATAGTGACATGTGACACGGACATATATGTGTATCATGTATATTGACATGTGACACACACATTTATATGTATTGCCCCTTCATAGTGACATGTGACACGGACATATATGTGTATAATGTATAGTGACATGTGACACGCACATTTCTGTGTATTGCCCCTTCATAGTGACATGTGACACGCACATTTATGTGTATTGCCACTGCAACAAAATTAGCTTAAAACAAAATCAGTAAACAACTACATTTAAATGACATTATATGTCATGTAAACTGATATGTCACACGCACATATATGTGTATCATCTATAGTTACATCTCACACACAGACATTTATGTGTGTTGGAAAAAAAAAATATAAGGTTAATTTAACCATTTAAATATGAGTCATGTATACTGATATGTCACACGTACACAAAATAATTACATTAAACTATGGAATGTGCTTCATGTATGTGACATATGTGTGTAGCCCCCAACAAAAAATAAGGTCAATTGAAAATAATTACAGAAGTATATTTAAATTACATTAATTTACTGCAATTCAATAGATCATATAAAGCTGAATCTTTCTATTTCTTTTAATATTCAAACAGACTCTGCATCAACAGCGTCTCTCAACAATTTGCACCGTGCACTGTGAAGCACAATCCCTTTTAAAGAACACCAACAAAGAAGAAGAGGTAAGATACAACAAGACATTACATGCTCAAAAGGCCATGCTTTGAAAAATTATAAATATTATACAAATAACTATTTCACTTTCTTTTTCAAACAGACACTACAAGAAGACCGGCGGATTAAGATTGGCAGGAGGGGACCGTCTGTCATTCCAAACTTCAATCAAGGTAAAGTATTAAGTATAAACAAGAAAGAACCATGAGCCTTATTCAATTGCGACTTCCTCAATTGAATAGGACTCTATGGGCCTCATTCTATTATCGGCCGTAAATCGGCCGTAAGGCTGCGATTCCTTGCGGGGGTTCAGTTAACTCGCGATTCTATTATACGGCCCCGCAAGGATCTCCTTTTACGGCCGGCCGCATATCTTGGAACCGGCCGTAATCTCAGAAATATAAAAACTCAAATATAAATTCAAGCCTGCACTGTACAGCTCTGTAAATGCTAGGGATCATATTGGGGGACATGAGGATTAAAAGAAACCCACTCTCAAGCTTGCACATCTGCCCAAACCCGAGTTCAAATTAACTGTTTATTTTCCGGCTGCGGCGTGGGCGTGTCTGAGGTGCTCCAAGCACTCTGGACTTTTTACATGGATATTTTACGTATATTAAAAATAAAATATTTTACGGATTTGAGTACAGGATAATTATGTGCTATTTTTTCTAACACCTAAAATCCCTTTATAGTCTTCTCAAAGTGCAGGATGGCTTTATTTGAGCTATTTTATGTGCTTAATTGGTGCTAGCGAGACCTCTTTCCTGCAAGTAAGCTGCGGCTCGTTTTTAGCCTTGCAGAGAGGTTTCCCGGAGCAATTGAATTGCAAATCTCTTGCGGCCGTTTTAGATCAAAGGCTTTCCTCCGGCGCGAGCGGCCGCAAGAGATAGCAAGGCACCGGCCGCAAGCCTGCCGGAATCCCCGGCCGTAAGGGAATAGAATGGCAGAATAGCTTGCGGCCGGTCCTTGCGGCCCCGCAACGGCTGCGGCCGCTAATAGAATGAGGCCCTATATAAGCACATAACATATTTTTTATACAGAACTTTTTAGTTACTAAACTTCTAACCACAATCAAGGTTTTCAATAACTAAAAACTTTGCTCAATAAATATGTTATGTGATTATATAGAGCCCTCTTCAATTGGCAAAATTGCAATTCAATGAGGACCTATATATCTTTAATGGCCAAGGGCCTCACTCAAATGTGATTTGCCCATTTCAATAGGGCTCTATATAAGCACAGAGCATATTTTTTAAAGGAACTTTTTATTTAGTGAACAGGTTGCTTTTGGATACAAGTTCACTAAATACAAAATTCGGTAAAAAAATATGCTCTGTGCTGATATTGAGCTCTATTCCATTGGCCAAAACACAATTGAATGAGGAGCTGACAATATAACAAATGCAGTAACCAAAGGCCCTCATTCAATTCAATTGCTATTTTGGACAATTAAATATGGCTATAAATAAGCACTTTTAGGCCCTTATTCAATTTTAACAAATATATGTGATGTGCTTATTTACAACCCTATTCAATTTTCAACATTGCAATTCAATGACGGCCTTAGAGTACTATTACATTGTAAAAAATGCAATTGAATGAGGGGCAAACTATGCAACATATGGTACACACAAAGGCCCTCATTCAATTGCAATTTGCCCAATTGAATAGGGCTCTAAATAACAACATAACATTTTTTTTAAAAGAAGTTTTTAGTTACTAAAAATCTATCCAAAATAAAGTTTTTCACTGACTAAAAACTTCTTTAAAAAATATGCTTTGTACTTATTTAGGGCACGATTCAATTAGCCAAATCGCAATTGAATGAGACACAAACTGCTACACACAAAACAGAATTTCTTATTCAATGTTTAACAACCTATAAGCCTTACAAAGAAGCAAAAATAAGAATAACAAAAGTGTTGCGCACCTAATAGCATTGTACAAAAAATCACACAAACACATAGGAAACTACATTAACATTCTTCTTTAATGTTTAACAACCTATAACCAGTACAATCAAGAATAAATAACTTTTGCACAAGTGGTGCGCACAAAACAGGATTGTCAAAAACTAACACAAACACATAGCAAAATACATTAATTATATTATTTCATGTTTCACTAACTATAACCATCCCAATAAAGGTTAAATAAGTATACCACAAGTGGTGCGCACAAAAGAGGATTGTACAAAAAATAACATAAACACATAGCAAAATAAATTCATATTCTTATTTAATATATCACAACCCACAAGCCTTACTAAGAACCTTAAATAAGAATAACAAAAGTCATGGGATTGTACAGAAAGTAAAAAATAAAATATAGAAAAAAATAACCATAACTGATACAATACAGCCAAATTCATACATTTTTTACTTATTTAAAAGACATTTCACTCAAACAACATTTTCTATTTTATATTACAACAGATACTGCGTGAAGACAATCGGACGAGGACTTTCTCCACAGGACCGGACCATCGGACGAGGACTTTCAACACAGGACCAGACCAGCAGACGAGGAATTTCAACACAGGACCAGACCATCGGACGAGGACTTTCACCAAAGGACCACAACATCGGAAGAGGGCTATCGCCACAGGACCACAACATCGGACGAGGGCTATCGCCACAGGACCACACCATCGGACGAGGACTTCCAACAGAGGACCACACCATTGGACAACGATTTTGAACCAAGGACCAACAAACATTCGGATTTAAATCACACTTCAACCAAGGTACAGTATAATAAGTACTAAAGTATAAAACTAAAGAAACTGCTTTCAGTTGCATCCGTGTCAACAGAAAAATAAAAAAAATTAATTTACTATCTCCCTTATTCTATTTAAATTGCTACTATGCAATACATAGCTCAATAACCACATCAATTTTTTTTTTAGCAAAGAAGTTTTGCAGTGGTAAATATCTATCAACAAACAACGTTTTTAATAAATAAAACCATTATTTAAAAAAAATATGTTACATGCTTATTTACAGCAGTATTCCATTGGCCAAATTCTTAGCCAGTGAGGACAGGAATTATAAATTTAACTAAATATAAATGATACATTAATGATTTGCCTTTTATTTCACCAATTGTGCACAAGAATCTTTAACAGGAATTACAAATTAAAATATACACAATTACATTTATTTTTTTTTCCTTTACAGATTAATATGGCTGATAACGAGACCAAAGAAGAGAAGAAAAGACGTCAAACTAGAGAAAGACAAGAGAGATGGGCCGCCCAGCAGACACCAGAGGAGAAAGAAATTAGACGAGAAAAAGAACGCAAAAGAATTGCAAATAAAAGAATATCAGCTGCAAAAATGAGAGATACAACAAAAAAAAATAAAAAGATAATAAAGCATTTACAAACTGTTCCTAAAACATCAGATGACATTTTACAAGATACCAGTCAAGACAGACCAAAAAAAGCAACTACAAAAACAAAGCATTTACAAACTCTTACTAAAAACTTACAGGACATTTCAACCAAACAAGGACAACATATACCAAGAAAATCCACGAAAAAAACTAAACATTTAGAACCTGTTGTTGAAACATTTCATGACTTTTCACCTGATGAATATGAAAGTCAACATCCGATATGCTTTGCAAATTGTCCTTTACTGAACTCTTTAGCAGTAGAGGTTCATAGTTGTGGGGACATGAGTACTCAATGTCAATTTTGTGAGGCTTATTATTTTAAACAGGAGAGACCCAGAGATGGACAATTTATTAGTTGTTGTCAAAAAGGAAAGTTCAAACTTCCAGAAAGGAAACAATTTCCAACCTATTTACAAAATATTATGACTGAACCTACTTTTCCAAATTACAAAAATTTTAAGACAAACATAAGATCCTACAATAGTGCCATATCATTTGCATCTATGGGGGCAACATTGGCTGCTAATGTACCAGGACATGGTCCTTACTGTTTTAAAGTCCAAGGACAAATTTATCATCGGACTTCACATTTACATCCAGAGGAAGGAGAGCAAAGAAAATTCGCTCAACTATATGTCCTAGATACAATGGAAGCTGTTGACCAACGTATGCAGATGGAAGAAAATAAAAAATGCTTACCCAGTGTTTTTATAGAGCTAAATAACATTATGGACAACAATCCCTACAGTAAAGCTTACAAAAAATTGGCAGAAGTAGAAAATGAATAACTACTTCATGCACAAAGACATCAATTACCCATGCCAAAGGTTAATATGGTGCTTAAAAGAGACAGACATACTGATAAACGTTGTTATAACTTGCCAACATCAAATGAGGTTGCAATGGTCTTTCAGAATGATGAAGGAGAACCACCATTTCAAAGAGACATTAGAGTATATCCCAGAAATGAGGAGCAACCATTTATTAATATTAATATCTTAAGTCCAAATTTAGATCCAATGACATATCCCATCTTTTTCCCACATGGAGAAGCAGGTTGGCAACCAAAATTAACCCTTCCCAGTTACCCAAATGCTAAAGCCAGAATCCGAAATAATGTTTCTATGCTTGAATTTAAAGTTGCTCAAATTGCCATTAGAGATGAATTTAATCCAATTTTATGTGGTGGTAAACTAACACAACAATGGATTATTGATTCATATTTGCAAGTTGAGGCAAATAATTTAAACTTTATAAAATATCAACAAGATAAACTACGTGTAGAACAATATTGTGGACTCATGGACTATGTTGCTGACGTGGCTACAAGCAGAGACATGACAGCTGGCAAAGCCATCATTTTACCATCTTCTTTTCAAGGATCTCCTCGAAATATGAGAGAAAGATACAATGATGCTATGGCTATTGTGACAAAAACCAGATTTATTTGTGACATTTACATGTAATCCACAATGGCCAGAAATTAATCAAAATCTACTTATTGGACAAAGTGCTTCAGATCGACCAGATTTAGTAGCCAGAGTTTTTAAGATCAAATTAAATGAATTAATACGTGACTTTACTATAAATCAGTTATTTGGCAAATGTCTTGCTTATGTATATACCATTGAATTTAAAAAAAGAGGCCTTCCACATGCACATCTTCTCATAATACTTCAAGAGAAAGATAAATTAGATACTTCGGACAAAGTGGATGCAGTCATAGTTGCTGAACTACCAGATCCAGAACTATATGGTAGACTATATGAGATTGTTACTCATCGCATGATTCATGGACCCTGTGGAGACCTTAATCCACAATCACCATGTATGGAAAATAATCAATGTTCAAAAGATTTTCCAAAAGATTATAGAGACAAAACATATGCAAATTGTGATGGATATCCACTTTATAAAAGAAGAGAAGGAGATAGTGCCATTATTCGTGGAAAAAAAGTGGACAATAGATATGTAGTACCCTACAATCCACATTTACTCATGAAGTACAACGCCCACATCAACGTAGAAGCCTGCACTTTCATCAAATCCATTAAATATGTCTACAAATATATTTACAAAGGTTACGATGCAGCTACTGTAGTCGTCAAAAGTGCAGACAACCCTGAAAGTAGTGAGTTAGTACATGATGAACTTGCATCTCATGTAGATGCTCGCTATGTCAGTGCGCCAGAAGCTATGTGGCGGCTTTTAAAATTTGAAATGCATGATAGATCACATGCAGTATATAAGTTAGCAGTACATTTGGCACAACGACATTTAGTCTATTTCCATGCTGGAAATGAAATGAATGCATTGGCCCAAAGTGAAGATCGTCACACTACACTAACTGCATGGTTTGCATTAAATTCCACTGATGCTCAAGCAACACAATACTTATATATTGAAATTTCATATCACTATGTTTTTGTGAATGGATTATGGAGAGCAAGAAAAAACAGAGGCAATAAAATAATTCCACAAATTTACACAGTCAGTCCAAGAGATGTTGAACGTTTTTGCTTACGGATATTACTTTTAAATGTTCCAGGAGCACAAAGTTTTGAACAATTAAGAACTGTTAATGACATTGTATATGAATCCTTCCATTTAGCTGCAAGACATAGAAACTTACTCGCTGATGATACAGAGTGGGAAAGATGTTTAGAAGAAGCAGCACAATGTCAAATGCCACGACAGATGAGAGAACAATTTGCTTTTATTTGTATCTTCTCAAATGCTCCAAATGCATTAGCTTTGTGGGAGACTTTTAAAAGTAATATGGCTGAAGACTTTATGCAACGATACAATGAACCCATTGCACACTTAAAAGCGTTAATGGAAATTCAAGAAGTCTTTTTAACTCATGGATTAAGTTGTGCAAGTTTTAATTTGCCTGATCCAGGTCTTATAGATGACATTAACTTTGAAGACTATGACATTCAACTACAAGCAGAAAGAACAGAAGAAAGACTTGCAACTTTAAATACACTACAATTGCAAGCATTTCATGCCATTAAAAATGCTATAGATGATGACATGGTGACAGAGCGTTATTTCTATCTTGATGGACCTGGCGGATCAGGGAAAACATATTTGTACAATTTGTTAA
The DNA here is from genome assembly GCA_027410445.1 of Discoglossus pictus. Classification (NCBI taxonomy): domain Eukaryota; kingdom Metazoa; phylum Chordata; class Amphibia; order Anura; family Alytidae; genus Discoglossus; species Discoglossus pictus. The sequence goes on from CM050167.1 coordinate 221,377,863, forward strand.
TGAGTTCAGTACGAGCAGAAGGAAAAATAGCAATGGCGTTTGCCACTACTGGAATTGCTGCACTTTTATTAGAAGGTGGAAGAACTGTTCATAGTGGATTTAAACTGCCAGTGCCTATTTTAGAAAATTCTGTGTCAGATATTCGCATGACATCCTTACAAGCAAAGAAATTGAAGAAATGTAAATTAATTATAATAGATGAGGCCACAATGATGTCATGCTATGCCCTCCAATGTATTGACCGTTTGCTTCGTGAAGTCATGGATAATATTTTTCCATTTGGTGGAAAGGTAATGTTGTTGGGTGGCGATTTTAGACAAACATTATCTGTCGTTGTACATGGAAATCGAACAGACATTATTGAAACATGTATAAAGTCAAGTACAGTATGGAAACATTTTACCCATCTTCAACTGCAACAAAATATGAGATCAGAAGGCCAAACTGATTTCAATGATTGGCTTATTAAAATTGGAGAAGGCAGAACAGAAAAAATACTACATTTACCTGACGACACTGTAGAGATCCCACCTCATATGATTTGTCAACAAGATATTATATCGGCTATATTTGAAGGGAGCATAAATAACGAAGAATATTCCGAGCTTGCCAACCAAGTTATACTGACGTGTAAAAATAAAGATGCATTAATACTCAATAATGAAATCTTAAAAAAAAAATTATGCACCACAAAGAAATTATCACAGTGCTGATTCTGTACTTGCTGATGACAATGAAAGTCAGGCAAACTTTTCAACTGAATTCATTAACTCTTTAACTCCTTCTGGAATGCCACCACATATTTTGCAGTTAAAGAAAGGTGCAATTATCATGTTACTGCGAAATATGAACCCCAAAAAAGGCCTATGCAATGGCACAAGATTAATTGTTCAACAATTAAAGGACCATTTTATAGATGCTGAAATTTTAACTGGGACCCATAAAGGAGAGAGAGTTTTCATACCAAGAATAGATTTAGCACCAAGTGAAAGTAGTCTCCCTTTTATACTTCAAAGAAGACAATTTCCCATTATTATGGCATTTGCCATGACCATTAATAAATCACAAGGTCAAACTTTCAAATCTGTGGGTATTTTCTTGGAAGAACCAGTTTTTGCACATGGTCAATTGTACGTTGCGTTGTCACGGTGCAAAAATCCACAGGCTATTAAAGTTTACATTGAAAACAATGAAAGTCAAGGTGATTTATTAGAAGATGGACGTATTTTTACTAAAAACATTGTCTACTATGAAGTACTATAACTTTGCAGGATACAAACTAAAGCCATGCAAACATTTTGGAAAAACATTCAAAAATACAAAACAATTGGTTGTTTAATTAAGTCATAATTAATGGAAGTCATGTTTATGGATAATTCGCCTCACAAAATACTTGCCTTGCATTTCTATGAAAAATTATGATAAAATGTTAAGTCACTATGTTAATGTTTCTAATGTTACAAGTTTAAAAACAATATTTTCAAGTTATTTCATTCAACATATTACAAAGTTCATGTTAAGAGCTCAAGCACCTTTTAAGTCACAATGTAAATATTCTCTGTTATCTTAAGATTACTACCTACATTAATGTTTATCGCCACTTTATGTGCTCAGTAATGAATTACTTTAATTACGTACGGTTTAAGGAGAGTTTTTACTGTATGCCTTCCTCTACATTCAATGTATATTAAACTTAACAATTATTCTGATACAAATTGCATGTTAATACTGATTAATTTAAAGTTAAACTGTTTTTACATTCAAATGTTAATACTTTTAATTCAAAATTATGTTACAAAATGTATTTACTATGTTCCTGTTTATAATGTTCAAAATTACACAAATGTTTTGCAAAACTTCCAAAGTTACATAAAAAATAAAGTTCAATTTTAAAAATATATACTTTCAAGGTTATTGCTTACATATATTTTAAACTTCATGTTAAAATTCGGCACGTTTCAAAAAGTCTTTTTACTTTTTACTTTCCTCTGGATTCTATGTATATTAAAGTGAACAATTCTTCAGATACAAAGTTCATTTTAAAAAACCATTACATCAACGTTTTACAAAAATACATGTTCATATCACAATACTTACAAGGGTCAAAAATATATTTAAATAACTAAACAACTTCACAAACATATACATCACATTGCCGTCATTTTTTGACGGGCAAGTCGCTAGTTTCTAATATTGTCAGGTACTTTTCGGGCATGCCCCATGATTTAGTACTTTTAGGCAAGCGTATTCCTAAGGTTATCAGCTACTTTTTGGGGCGTACTTCATAACTGAGCAACCTTTTTCTAGTCACATACTATACATTTATTATATTTGCTTACAAAGTGCTACTTATTGGACTTTACCCCCATTGCGGGTGCTCTCGAGCACACATAGACTTTTGGGCTCCATTTGCCTGTTACGTGCTTGCTCTTGAGTGACCATGTTGCAATTTAATATCTGAAATGAACAAGTAGTGGTTACGGCCATGCTAGATTAAAGGATTACGTGCACAAAGTTCAAGTTTCTTGTTACCAGAGTACCAGGAGAATGCCAGATGAGCCCAGCTGAGCAGAGCAATCCTGAGCAGAGAACCTGATAGAGAGTGAACTTCAAAAGCTGACCATAGGGGGTAGTATACTGTATCTTTATCACATATATAGTTGTGAGCATGCAGTTTGTTGCTAACGCTGAGGGCTCGCTCAGCGAGCCTGCGGCCCTCACAAAGCAAGGGCCGCAGTCGCTGGCATGGAGCGCCAAAGGCGCTCCTTGCCCGCAACTGCGAACCTTGCAAAAATTTTTACGAATTTACGAGAAACAAATACAAGACTCGGGACTTAGAAAAAAAAACATTAGGACCTCGCAAAAATACAAACTTACTGCCCCAAAAATGCGCACCTGAAAACATTAAAAACACAATAAATACACACAAGAAACACATACAGCAAAAGGGGGGGGGGGGGCACCCAGTACCTCGAAAAGTTAAATTACACCTCAATTAAAGTCGAAATACAAGAGTTTAGACACTCGAAAATTACCTAAGCGAGAGAAAAAATGGCCGCAAAACTACTACACTTACTTGCAAAATGGAATGAACACTCCGGACCAGTTCACACGGCACGTAACACACACTATGCGGCACGTACCACACTGCTATTACCCACCATTTTACATGAAACACAAAACTATTAGCCGCGAAATGGTGCTGGAATGCAAATTGAAGGCTGGAACGCAAATAGCACATGAGTATTGCATTCTAACGGTTTCAACCACCTCAAGGTTTATAAATAGTGCCCACTTTCCAGAAAATGCAAAATTTCTCCTCAGGTGATGAACAGTGTGACTGGACAGTTCACTGCTCCCGTTACTTCAGAAGAGAATTACTTACCAATTACAACTTCACAATCTGCAAATTCCAACTGAGAGGTAAGCTATAATACATTTAATTTATTAAGAAAGACCCCCACAAATACAAATACCAAAAAAATTTTTTTTCACAGATTGACACCAAAGACGTAATTCATGTATAGTGACATTTAAAATACACACATATGTGTTTGGGCCCTACAACAAGCTAATCTTAAATCAAACAAATCAAAGACGTATATTAAACTGACATTAATTCACAGGAACTAATGCCACAAAAAATAAATGACACTAATACATATTTAAATACAATAATGTTGGGAAATAATAATAATTATTTCTCTCGGTGCATAACACCAATTCAAATGTATATAATAAAGGACTAGAGAAATACAAAATAATAAATCTTTATTTATATTATTGGAGACAACGGCGGTTAAAAACTTCTTAAAAATCAAGGGAATGGGGGATAATTCCTTAAAAACATTTAATATTGACTCCCTTATTGTGCACACTAGATCAATCACTGAGAGATGAATACAGTCTTATAGTCTCTCCTGTTTTGTCTTTATAGGTGCTTAGTATAAGTCTTTAGCTTGGCTTCCTACCTCTTATATATAGTTATATCTCAAAGAGATTCTATTAAATATATATAGCCGGATTTGAGAATCCTATAGGTAACCAGTCCATACATCAATGTGTGTAGTGCTTTATCATACCCTATTATTTATCCATGTAATATACTACAATATGGTATCTGATCTCATTCACAGGTCTAGATATCGGGGATATCCCCTCTTGATTTTAGTATGGGATATACAACTCATTACCCAAGGGTATATATATATATATCTCTCTTCTTTTTGTGGTCTCTTTAAGTCTTTTTATATTTAATAATGTAATGAGTTGTATATCCCATACTAAAATCAAGAGGGGATATCCCCGATATCTAGACCTGTGAATGAGATCAGATACCATATTGTAGTATATTACATGGATAAATAATAGGGTATGATAAAGCACTACACACATTGATGTATGGACTGGTTACCTATAGGATTCTCAAATCCGGCTATATATATTTAATAGAATCTCTTTGAGATATAACTATATATAAGAGGTAGGAAGCCAAGCTAAAGACTTATACTAAGCACCTATAAAGACAAAACAGGAGAGACTATAAGGGCCTCATTCTATTATCGGCCGCAGCCGCTGCGGGGCCGCAAGGACCGGCCGCAAGCTATTCTGCTATTCTATTCCCTTACGGCCGGGGACTCCGGCAGGCTTGCGGCCGGTGCCTTGCTATCTCTTGCGGCCGATCGCGCCGGAGGAAAGCCTTTGATCTAAAACGGCCGCAAGAGATTTGCAATTCAATTGCTCCGGGAAACCTCTCTGCAAGGCTAAAAGCGAGCCGCAGTTACTTGCAGGAAAAAGGTCTCGCTAGCACCAATTAAGCACATAAAATAGCTCAAATAAAGCCATCCTGCACTTTGAGAAGACTATAAAGGGATTTTAGGTGTTAGAAAAAATAGCACATAATTATCCTGTACTCAAATCCGTAAAATATTTTATTTTTAATATCCGTAAAATATACATGTAAAAAGTCCAGAGTGCTTGGAGCACCTCAGACACACCCCCGCCGCAGCCGGCAAATAAACAGTTAATTTGAACTCGGGTTTGGGCAGATGTGCAAGCTTGAGAGTGGGTTCCTTTTATTCCTCATGTCCCCCAATATGATCCCTAGCATTTACAGAGCTGTACAGTGCAGGCTTGAATTTATTTTTGAGTTTTTATATTTCACAGTTTACGGCCGGTTCCAAGATATGCGGCCGGCCGTAAGGGGAGATCCTTGCGGGGCCGTATAATAGAATCGCGAGTTAACTGAACCCTCGCAAGGAATCGCAGCCTTACGGCCGATTTACGGCCGATAATAGAATGAGGCCCTAAGACTGTATTCATCTCTCAGTGATTGATCTAGTGTGCACAATAAGGGAGTCAATATTAAATGTTTTTAAGGAATTATCCCCCATTCCCTTGATTTTTAAGAAGTTTTTAACCGCCGTTGTCTCCAATAATATAAATAAAGATTTATTATTTTGTATTTCTCTAGTCCTTTATTATATATACTAATACATATTTAACCTGCAGCTCAATCTTTCCCTTTTTTTCACTATTCAAACAGACTCTGCATAAACAGCGTCACTCAAGAATTTGCACTGTGGACTGTGAAAGTAAATCACTTTTAAAGAACACAAAGAAAGAAGAGAAGAGGTAAGATACAAAAATACATTACATGCAGAAAAAAGACCATGCTTTTCCAAAACCAAAACAATTAATATACAATTAACCATTTACCTTTCTCTTTCAAACAGACACTACAAGAAGACTGGCGGATTAAGAATGGCAGCAGGGGATCCTCTGTCATTCATACAGCAAAAATATTTCATTTAAGGTATAGTATAACAAGTAAAAACAAAAACATAAATCCCATCTTTCCTGCCCACCAATATCAAAAGTGAAATAAAATAATAGAAGCCTGAATACAAATTACAGCAAAACCAAAACACCACACTTTAAGAAATATTGCTAACACATATACAATTCCAAGATAAATACACTTGCATATGAAAAAAACTTTTAACACAATCAATAACTAAAATACAAGTGGCGGACACAAAACAGCATAGTACAGCAAACATTAGCAACATATAGAAAATAAACTTATTCTTCCTGTTTACTCTACAACAACCTCTAACCATCACCCATAAGCCAAATGGAGCATCCCAAAAGTGGTGGACACAAAACAGGATAGTACATAAAAGATTACCAACATAAAGAAAACAAACTTAACATTCCTGTTTACTCTACAACAACCTCTAACCATCACTCATAAGCCAAATGGAGCATCCCAAAAAGGGTGGACACAAAACAGGATAGTACAGAAAATGTTACCAACATATAGAAAACTAACTTAACATTCCTATTTACTCTACAACAACCTCTAATTCTCACACAGAAGCCAAATGAAGCATCCCAAAAGTGGCGGACACAAAATAGGATAGTACTGCAAATATTCCCAACAGATAGAAAATAACATTCACATTCATCTTTAGTCTACAACAACCTTTAACTCTCAGCCACAAGCCAAACAGAGCATCACAAAAGTGGTGGACACAAAACAGAATATTCCAACAAACATTGCTAACATATACAAAATGGAACTAACATTACTGTTTAGTCTACAAAAAACTCTAACTGTAACCCAGAACAAAAATCCATCAATTTAAAAGTGCCGCACAAAAAACAGAGACGATAACAAATCATGATAACAGATAGACTATTCAAAACTAAACAATACTGTTTTATGGCCAACAAAATACTACAGTAAAACAATAATACAATTACACCAGTGGTCTACACAAAACACCATACTAATAAATTAGAGCCAGCGCTGCCCGGTTTCTCACACACTCTCAAATCAATAGGATTATACACACAAGAAAGAAACAAAAAATGCTAACACATTGTTTTTGAAAAAATAAAACATGCTGTTGCTCAACAATAAATTCAAATCAAATAACATTTCTCTTTTACAACAGACAATGTTCGAAGACTGTAGCACAAAGATTTCACTGATAATCATCCAGAAATCCCACTTCCAACAAAATATAGTACAAGTAAAAAAATAGAAAAAAAAATAAACATGTTTGCTGTGCAGCAATGTCAACATAAAAAATAAAATAAAACTACAACAAATCAACAACAATAAGCCCCACAAATCACGATCCTTCAAGAAATATTGGTGACACATTTCAAATTTATCAACTAATTAGCTTTTACCTACAACAACCTTTAACAGTAAACCGTAACTTCAATCTATCAACCAAAATGTGCCCAAGATAAAACAGGATAGTAGAACAAATAGTGCTAAGACATAAAAAAATCAACAATAAATTCTCTGTTCAGGACCCCAACCTACAACATTAAGCACAAAACCAAAACAGACACAGAAAATATGATACTACAACAAATATTAATAACACCTACCAAAGAACACTACAAAGCTTCTTTTCAGACCCACGCCATATAAGCCTAAAAGTAAAATATAAGCCTACTATTAGAACAATCACCTACAGTACAAATTTTAAAGATCAATATATTACTACCATTGACATCATCAACTCCACAATTCCTTTGCCTCTCCTATGCCGCTAAGCCAACCCTACAAACCTACAACATAAAAAGCAGCGACCAACAAAAAACCCACAAAAAATAACACATACTAATTTAACACTATAAAGCATCTACATCTACAATGACCTATAATGCAATTTCCTTGGCTCTGCTATGCCTCTAAGCCAAAACGACAAACCTACAAGATAAAATGGAACACTAAAAAAATAACACATACAAAGTAAACAGTGATGCAGTGAGATTAGAGACGGCATTTGATATCATGAGTTAAACATATATAGGGGGAATCAACAGTACATAGTGTAGGAAACATATGCACATAAACTATTTACAAATATCCTTTTAACATATATCAAAACAGAGCACCATAGTCATAGATCACTAAGAGTGACAAGCTTGTTATAAGAATGAGACAAATTGAGGCAGAATCACAAGAAATTGTGATTATGTGTTAGAAAACCCAAGTACATATCCAGTCCTGTATCTTTTGTGTGGAAGAATGTTATCATCTTTATTTCAAATTCTTTTCTGTTTTGGATGGTAGTAAAATTTAGATTTTTGATTTTTAGGTGTTGGATAGAGTGATTATTTGGGATAAAATGGTGTCCCGTGACTGTCTTTCATTGTGGTTTTTTATAGAATGTGGATGCTGTCCAGTAACTGTCTTCATTGTGTTTTTTTTCTATAATATCAGTGTAGGTTCATCCTTAAGTGTAGTTTTTGGCTGGTTTCACCAATGTAACAACGTATTTCACATATATTACATTGTATTATACAAACCTCATTGGAGGATGTACATGAATATGACCCTCTGATGTCATAGGTTTTGATATTATTTTTTACTGTATCATCATTACAAATGTGTTGACATAATTTACAGATACTTTTGTTGCAATGTTTAGTTCTATTTTCTCTCTTTATTATTATCTCAGTTATTCATTGGCTAATCTTCTACTGACAAGCTTCTGTTTCAGGTTTGGTGGTTGTTTACATGCAAGGATTGGAGGCTTGTGGAATATATTTTTTAACTGTGTGTCGGTTAGTAGTGGTTGTAAATCGGATTATTTTCTGTATTCTCTCTAGAGCTGGATGGTCTGTGGTCACTAGAGGTGTTCGTGAAGTAGTTTCTTTTGTTTTGTATTTTAATAGGTATTCAGGGTTGTTTTAATGGCAGTGGTTATTTTCTTGGTAATGATACAAGGTTTGTAACTCTGCTGTCTGAAAGATTCCAACAGTATTTCTAAGTGTTTGTCGTGGTCTCCAGTGTTTCTGCATATGTAGAGGTATCTAATAGCTTGGCTATGAATTATGGCTTATTTAATATGGGAGGGATAGAAATTCGCTCTATGAAGGCATCTGTCTGTGGGTTTCCTGTATACATATGAGTGGAATGTGCATTTGTGATAGGGTCTAGAAGGTTCACTTGTTCTGTAGAGAAAAGTACTTTTCATTTTATAGATGGGTAGAAAGTGTTAAATGAATTGTGAAAATCTCTAAATTTACTTTCTCCTTTTGTCCATATGATGAACAGATCATATATGTAACAGAAGTATGGTTTGTGAATGGATATAGATAAGAATGTTTCTTCCAGATTGGCCATAAATTGATTGGGGTATTGTGGAGCCATTTTGGTACCCATGGCAGTCCCCATCATTTGCTTATAGGTATCTTTGTTAAGTAAAGTAGTTGTGGTTAAGGATGTATTTTATTAGTTTAGCAGTAACATCAGGGCCACATTTCTGGTTCTGAGTGTGTGTTGAAAGAAACTTAGTTCATTACTCAGTGCCATCTTTGTTTGGGATGTTGCTATAAAGAGACTACATCCAGGGTAACAAGCAGTGTGTTAGCACGTACGTTCTTAATCTGACTGAATTTATGTACAGAACAGGTTAATTTTCTATTGTTTTTCATGTATATATTGATGTAAATGTGTAAATAGTTTATGTGTGTATGTTTCCTAGTCTATGTTGTGTTTACGTTTATCTCATGATGTCCATTTCATGTTAGTATTGCGTCAAACTTGATAAAAAGAAGCCAAACCTCTTGAATACAAAAGGTATCACAATATACAGCAATATTCTAGATTACTGGACATATATATATATATATATATATATATATACACCACTCACATTTTTGAAAATATTTTATTATATCTTTTCATGTGACAACACTGAAGAAATGACACTCTGCTACAATGTAAGGTAGTAAGTGTACAGCCTGTATAAGAGTGTAAATTTGCTGTCCCCTCAAAATTACTCAACACACAGCCATTAATGTCTAAACCGTTGGCAACAAAAGTGAGTACACCCCTAAGTGTAAATGTCCAAATGGGGCCCAAAGTGTCAATATTTTGTGTGGACACCATTATTTTCCAGCACTGCCTTAACCCTCATGGGCATGGAGCTCACTAGAGCTTTACAGATTACCACTGGAGTCCTCTTCCACTCCTCCATAATGATATAATGGAGCTGGTGGATGTTAGAGATCTTGCACTCCCCCCCTTCCATTTGAGGATGCCCCACAGATGCTTTTTGACTTGATAAAGAGAGGCATTATCTCTCGAAAGCTCGTCGCTTTATTATGAATATGTTTGTCCAATAAAAAAGGTATCACTATTCACTGCAATAGTCTGATTATTCAACTATATATATATATATATATATATATATATATATATATATATATATATAAATAAAATAAGCTTATGGTAGTCAGCAGAGTGATAGAAGCCCTCTACCTACTTAACCTCTCTTTTACACACCATAAACTCTTATTAGTAGCTTTGTCAAATAAAATATAATGTGTTAATGGCTAGTGTCACAAAATGCATATCCAAGGTAATCTACCCACCAAAATAGTGGTATCAGTGTGTGGGTTACTTGAGTTATGCACTTCCATTGCATGCTTTGCTCAAAAGTTGTATTATAAAACAGGCATATGCCATATTGGCACCATGTTAAAAATGTTTTTTATTTTAAGAGGGAAACATTTTGTAGAGTCATTTACAGGTCTTGTGCCAGTTTCATTGAAGGCAGTAGTAACTGTATTTTTTCGTGGATTTTTAACTGAAAACAAGAATTTTTTACTTATTTAGACATACTAATGTAACAAGCAAATGTACTATTGGCTTACTATATATGGTATATAGTATAATATACATAAATCAGTTGCACAACATTGATGTATGATTTTTTTTACTTTTTCATATTTTTCTGTTACATGAATTTTTCTGAAAGTTGCATTTTTCATACCCTTTACACAAAGATCTTTATATATTACCTTTTCTGTAAATAGAATGAGTGCTTTGCTTAATCTTACTTGTTTATTCCCTGATTCTTCTATATTCCAAAAAGGCCAAAAGGACCCTGACCTTGACAAGCTAACTAAGCAGGAAAAGGCAATCATGTGTACAGTGCTGTCATCTCACACACAAATTATGATAAAATATATTGCAGCAAAAGAAAAATAGCTGTATGTCTTCAGTGACAACCACTGTGGTGCATTTAGGATTTGAATAGGACAGCAATTTATTTTGTACTAAAATGTTTTATAGAGATAATAAACTATTATCCTTTAGGAGGGGTGAAATGTGAGTTTTTTATGCACTTTTCATCTTTTTGTATTATCTTCATAATTCAGACATGGTCTTATTTAACATAAATACAATATATAAGATTGCTCATAAAAATATCAAAGAGCTAATGATTGACTTTGATGTGACAAGAATTTTTCGTTAAGATCAACCCAATTCTATTGGCCATGTGAGGAATGAAAAAAATATTCAAACAAGAAATTTGTTATTAATGATTAAATAAACTTTAAACTTTTTCTTTAATAACTAAAAGCTCTAGGGTGTGCCACTAACCTGTGAGAAGTATTCAACCTTTAACTTTTTATAGGAGCTGTCATGAATTTTAAGGCTTAGGTGAAAGAGACATGAAGTGAAAATAAGACAATTCAAATTTTATGGAATCATAAACCAGTATTACTATGTTATTAATGTTATTATTATTGGTATAATAATAATAATTATAACAATAATTTGCATATCACTATAAGAATATTTTTTGACAGTGGAAACACTGCTCACTAAGTAATTCTTAGTTCAGCTATGTAAAGGTACTCAGAATATTTTTTTCAGTCCTTACTGTGTATACCATCGAGGGTTTTTCAGTCACCTTTCTATTTACCATATGATACTATGTGGCCAGTCTGAGTATTCCCCTAGCCTCATTTCACAGTTACAAAAACCAACTTGACACTCTTGAGATCCATACAACGGCAAAACTGTAGTTTTGATGCAGATTGTCAATCTTTCCAAGAGAAATTGACACATTTTTTTGTTTTTTAAATCAAAGGCAAACTTGTGTCCCTAATTTGTGGCGATGTGTTATCTGAAATGAAAAAAACCAATCTGGATCATTATTACAGCTCAAAACATGCGAATCTCAATGAAATGGAAGGCCAAACGCGTCTGGATAAAATCAGTGCTTTTCCGCAGAGTTTGGTATCACAAGCCAAGTTTCACTAGGCCTTGTTTTGACAGAGACAATGTTATTCAGACAATTTATGTAGTCAGTGAGCTAATCACAAAGAAGCTGAGGCCTCATTTAGAGGTGGAGTTTGTGAAAGAATGCATGGTGGCTGCTGTGGAGTTGTTAGAACCAGACAAAGTAAAACAGTTTCAGAGTGTTAGTTTGTCTAGCAGAATGGTCTCAGATCAGATTAGTGACTTAACACAAGATATTGAAAAAAAAAAACCTGAAGGATTCTGCAGGAGATCTTCAATTTTTCTCTCTGCCTTGTGACAAGTCAATAGACATAACAAATACTACCAAAATGGTATAACTGCAGATTTTGACACACAAGAAGAAGCCATGCATGGCAGTACAAGAGAAGAGGACTTATTTGAGAGACTTGTTTTATCAATGAAACAACTTGAGTTAACATTTGAAAAGTTAAGTGGCCTTACTACAGATGGAGCTCCTGCCATGGTTGGCTCGCAAAAATAGTTAATTGCATTTGTAAAAAAAACCTGAATCGCCTGTCTTGATCCAAGTAATATAATGATATACTACTGCATCATACACCAGAAAAGAGTCTGTGCACAATCATTGTGGCCCAACAATGTGATGTCAACAGTAATGTCATGCATACATTTTGTCAAAAGCCAAGGGCTTAACAGCCGCCAGTTACTGAATGATCTTAACTCTGAGTATGGTAACCTTGGAAGTGCGGTGGCTGAGTTGCGGGAATATGCTTATGAGGTTTTACGAACTGCAGGATCAAATCAAGCAGTTCGTGGAGATGAAGGGGAAACCTGTCAGGGAACTCAATGGTAGCAAGTGGCTGTTTGATCTAGCGTTCATGGTGGACATTACAAAGTACCTCTCAGAGCTGAATTTCAAGCTGGGCCCCAACCAGCTTCTCAGTTCCCTGCTTTCAAAGGTGAAATCATTTGAAGCTAAATGAAGGCTAGGCAAAGTGCAACTCAGAATGAATAACATGGTGCATTTCCCCACTCTTGAAGGGCAAAAGCCCATTTACTTGAATATGCTGGTGAAAGTGCAAAACTGATTGTGGCATTTAATGAAAGATTCAAGGATGTGAAAAGCAAACAAATGGAACTGAACATCTTTGCTACCTTGTTCATTGGAACCAGCTGATTTGCCTGATCACCTACAACACAAAATCATTCAGCTGCAAAGCGATGATGAGCTGAAAGCTAGGTAAAAAAACTCCCCATTGCTTGAGATCTATAAAGATTACATAAGCAATGATGAATTTCCCACTTTGAGGAGACATGCATTGAAATATGCATATCTTTTCAGAACAACTTACTGCTGCAAGCATTTCTTTTCCGAATTTACCCTCACAAAGAGTCAACTGCACTCCAGCCTGACCAACACAAACCTGGAAAAGCAGTTGTGAGTAGTAACATTTTGTATGGCCCACAAATGATGTTATAAATATCCAAATGGCCCTTGGCAGAAAAAAGGTCCCCCACCCCTGCTATAAACGATGCATGAGAGCAGTGTACACATGTTTACATAAATCCCATGTTAAGTGGGCCAGAGGCACAAAGGTAATACATTTTGTTTCATATTTGCATATTACTACCCAGAATTCTTAGCAGCATTGGAAATATTGTTGACTGAGTAACTCTGTGGGAAAACTTGCCGTTGGGATTTGTCCATTTGCTCAAAATGGCTTTTTCTTAAGTGTATATACAGTGGATGGATATTTTGTCTTGGTCTTGAACTGCTGATTGCTTTCCTTGCACCAGAGTCATTGTCCACTAGAGATGTATATGCACGTAAAATCCTGAGCAGAGCTATGTATATAATTTTGATATTCTGATTACTGCTAAGGAGGTTAATATAACACATAGATTACATACACATGGGTGGGTGCCCCAGGTCGAGAGAAATCTGGGAGAGGTGTGGAGAGAGAGGGAAGAGGAGAGATAGGGAGAGCTGTGCAGAGAGGGAAATAAGAGGGGGAGTAGTGAGGAGAGAGACAGATTAAGGAAGAGAGAGAGGAAGAGGGGAGATGAGGAGTGCCCAGCAGAGCATGGTCAAAGATGGCACCAGAGTGGCAGCGGTGGAGGAGAGGTTCAAAGAGGGAGGGATGCCCCAGTTGCAGGAACACAAGTATCAGGGACAGAAGGGAAAGGGTCTGGTCCCATGATGAGGGGAGTGTAGGGACAGGCAGGCTGCAGGAACAGACCAGGGAGGTGAGCCACCCCAGGCACAGTCAGGAGGACAAAAGGCTGTTTCTAAGCACAGGGCCACCAATTATACCCACAAAGAATGTATGTTTTTTCTACATGTATCCATGCTGAGGAGACACAGTATGCTAATGGAGTCTTTCATGACCAGGTTGTTGCAGGCAGTGAATAACCAAAGTGCCTTGATCAAGCTCAACCTGGACCTACAACGACGTGCTTTGGCAAGCACTGCCTCATCGACACCAGAGCAGTCTCGGAGTCACTAACAGCCTGGCTAGTCCCCATCTACATCCATGTCTCCAACTCCATCAGTGATGCCATTGTAGTGCTGGCTCTGTGACTAGGCAGAGGAGGATATAGGGGCTGCATCTTAATGCTCCACCTTTCTATATACCATAGCATACTTTGTAAATAGTCCATAAATTAATAACATGAATATATTATTTAAATTTCTTGGTCTTGAACTGCTGATTTCTTTCCTTGCAGTCAGAGTCATTGTCCACTAGAGATGTATACTGTATGAACGTAAATTCCTGAGCAGAGCTACGTATACAATTTTGATATTCTGTAATCTAAATGTGTATTTCTTGTGGATGATGAGTGCATTGATACAAGGACGTTGTATATACTCACATTTTTTTTCCTTAAAGGACCAATGTATTTAAGGAAGCAACTTGCATGTTTGTGAAGTATATATGACAACAACAACATTGGCAGCTGTGTAAGCAATCAATAGAAAGCTATTTTTATTAAAAATTGTATATTTTAAAGATTATGTTTGAATCCACTCATCCAAGAGTTGTGGATCAGACTACCCTCAATAAGACATATGATCTAATACAATTTCAATAAACACCTCTTTTGTTGACATAGTATACCTGTTTTTAACTTAAGTTGTATTCTGTTTTATTCTATTCCCAATCTTTTTGTGCAGCTTTCCATATCCTTGTTTTTCACAATCCTCCTCTCTTTTTATTTTTATACAGGGTGCTGCAAGATGGTAAATATCTTCTGCTCACTTTCTATATTTTTAGATAAATAGCCAACAAGTGTTTAAAGGTATATAGAAATGTCATGGATTTTGAATGCAGTCAGTAGTGTATGCAAAAAATGTTTTGCACGTTGAAATCCCAAAATAAACATTAATAAACTTACCCTAGAGATTGCTAAATTTCTTCAGTTTCCTGGCAGCTAATTTTGAGAAGAAACTCCCTTAAAAATCCAAATTACATTAGCATAAAATGTATAATTTGTTGGGACCAATCAGGCAGCTACAACAATATAGTAATGTATGGGGATTAAGTCTCTGCAGCAAAGCATCATGGAATTTGTCTATTATTACCACAATGCTATACCACCAACAGATCAGATTTATGGATCTATCATCTAACTTTGTAGCTCCTTCCATATGTTGTCAAATAAGAGCTCTATCGTAATCACTAATGTATCTGCGCACAAAAAGTATCTCACAACAGTGACAGCATTTTTTATGAAGATAACGGATCCATCTCAATCTCACAAGCCTTGTTTTTGGTGTGCTCTTTCAATATTTAAACCCATGTACTGTCTGTTAGAAAAATGGCCTTGCATAGTATGTGTAGGGGCCGGGTTGTGTGACTTATTGGCAAGTTAGGCAACTTGCATTGTTTACTGAAATTCAAGCTGCACCATAGACCTAGAGATAGAGAACGTGAATGTCATGTTAATTGACAGGAGCATGTCATAAAGGAGTGTATTTCCCGGCCAAATATTTACTGTGTTGTAGTTTTCACAAGTTAACATGCAGGTCTAGGAATTGATGGATATTGTGCTGTACGTTGGAGAGTAGGAGAGTTTTTTGTTATTTGAGGTAGGAAGGAGTTTTTTGTAATCCTCCAACTCCATCAGTGAAGCCATGGGAGTACGGTCTCTGTGACAAGGATGAGGAGGATATAGGGGCTGCATCTCATTTAATGCTTCTAAAATACAGTCCTCAGTGAAAATCTGTTGGTTAAAATGTTAACTTACTCAAATGTTAACTTACTCATGCCTGTCCACCGAGGAAATGATCATGTGAAGGTCATATTTAGTAACCATATAACTCCATAAAAATCTTCTCTTTGGACACATATGGTCTTGGTAATACCATTGCTAAATATCTGCTTTTGGTCAAAGCACCTGATTTTTCATCACAGAGGTAAGTTGGTTCATTTTTACAGAAATAGTATAAAACACTTTTCTTTACATACTATATTTTTTCTGATCCTCATTTTTTGCAATATGACCATACACTGATCTTTTCAGAGACTTTTTTCAATATCTTCTAATTACACAGTTACACAGTGTGTAATTACATAATCCAGGAGTCGTGTAATTGAGCAGATGAAGAGACTTCATATAATTATAATTACTGTGACTCTAGTAGCTGCTATGTATCATTATTATACAGTATTACCTTTAACCCTTCTATCCCTGACTGCAATCACCTGGACCCAGCTACAAGACACATTTTCAAACCTACTATCTGATTGCTTCTACCCCTGACTACAATCACCTGGACCCAGCCACAAGGTATCACCACTGGACTTCGCCATCAGCAACCATCACCCTATCTCATATAGATAATTAATATTAATCTAAATGTCCCTATTATTATTATATTTCAACAGGTTTTATTTTCACTGTAATTATTTGTTTGGCTATGCAGCTCACTGGTTATATTGCCCTTCCAACCTCTGTATAACATTCCTCCTGCCCACTCCTCCCCCAATAATTCCTTATATCTCTGTTTCAGACACATTTTCAAACCTACTATATGACTGCTTCTATTCCTGACTGTTATCAACTGGACCTACCCCCCCCCCATGCACTCCCTTAATTTATAGATCCATACAAATTAGCAACACCTGCTTACTACACCTAATTATTCCTCAAAGATTACATACTGTGTCACAATGTTTCCCCCGCTCCTTCTTCATTACCTCCTGTCTGTTTCTCAGATTATCCTCCTTACTTGTCCCACATCATGACTCCAACAGGAGAACCTTTCACCTTCTCTCATCTCCTCCCCTTTTCTTTGCATCCACAAACTCCCCTCCTTCGTCCAGTCACTATCTCCTCCATCAATTACAGCTTACAAGTAGAAATGCTTTGGTAAGACCCACTCCCATCTCCTATATATCCCCTAAACCTGGCCCTCTTCTGACATCTTAATTTGCTGATTATTGTGGCCGATCACTAGGGCCAAATAGGATATCAGCCAGGGGCGGCTGGTGCATAGGGGCAAAGGGGCAGACGCCCCCCAAATATTATCAATCACTTTAACATTGTATTTTAAATTTATATAGATAATACAATTTAATTACATCTGTATATCAGCTTTCATGTCTTCTTTCATATGACTTTGTTAAAAATATGTATCTATCACTTTAAATTAACCCTTTGTGTGCCTTCCCCCTTGCATGGTGTCTCTCTCCCTAATGTTGCTATATTACAGTGTGTGGGAGTGTGAGCGTTAAGCTCTAACACTCCACTTCAGTGTGTACAAATTCAGTGTTCAATTAAATGTATCAATGTTCCTGGAGCTTCAACCAATTAGTGCTGTAGGCTGCCTGGTTGCTAAGAATATCCCCTCTGACCGTTCCCTCTGAGCGCCCACAAGCCTAGTGAGTATTAATGTTAGTTATGATGTCAGGAGAGCTATAAAAAGCCCATGATTACAAACCCTTCCCACTCTGTTCCGGCTTTTTTGCCTGACTGATCCTCCCTGATAGATCCTCCCTGGCTGGACCCTGATCTACCCAACCTCAAAGTAAGTTTGCCCAACACTACACAACCCAAGCCCCCTAGTCTTAATAAACTCAGGGCCCCGCACTACTGCCTACATATCGAGGACCTGCTACCTCCTTCTGCCCTACACTGCCCTATCCAGGCCCTGATGCCCCCTCCTGCCGTACACTGCCCCTATCTTGGCCCCTCTACCCCCTCTACTACCCTCTACTCCCCATCTACTCTTCCTCTCATCTCTCCCTCCCGTAGAAGAGTAATTGTGGGAAAAGTTGATGGGGGCAGTGTAGGACATAGAGGGTTAGGGTTAGAGGGTTAGGTTTAGGGGGTTGTGGTTAGAGGGTTAGGGATAGAAGGTTAGGGTTAGGAAGTTAGGGTTAGGGCATAGAGGGTTAGAGCATAGAGGGTTAGGGGATTTGGGTTAGAGGGTTAGGGTTAGGGTTAGAGGGTTAGGTTTAGGGGGTTAGTGATAGAGGGTTAGGGGGTTAGGGTTAGAGTGTTAGATTTAGGGGGTTAGGGTTAGTGGGTTAGGGTTAGATGGTTAGGGTTAGAGGGTTAGGGGGTTAGGGTTAGAGAGTTAGGGGTGTGGGTTAGAGGGTTAGGGTTAATGGGTTAGGGTTAAGGGGTTATGCGCTGATCTGCTTTTTGCGCTTATTGCAAGGTTTTGTGTGCTATGAGCAGCGTTGGTGCTCGTGAGGTGTGCAGTGAATGGCTTTTGAGTTTATTGCAAGAGTTTTTTTTGTGTATATGTATGTTTGTATGCTAATTAAATAATTAATAAATTAATTAATAAATATATTTTACCTATTTGGAAGTAATATATGCAGGAAGCATTGTGCTGAAGAGCTGACAATCTGTTTTGATGTTGCTGCAGCATACAATGTCGGTTTGCACTGTTGTGGAGCTGAGATGTAAGTGTCAGCAATGTGTGCAGTGTGTAGTGTAAATAGGCTACGTGCGCGAGGGAAATCCGTTAGGGTAGCTGTGTACTTCTGCATTGTGTAAGTTAGTGTTGTAAAATGGCGACGAATGTGTATGTGGTACGCGGATGTGGCTGATTTAGCGTCCTTGCTAAAAGTGTATCTTGTACCTCGTACGGCTTTTTTGAAAAGCCGTATGTGCTTGGTGGTGTTTTGCGTCTTTAGGGTCCTGTAGCCTCATTTTCGTTTTTTCGGCACCCATTTTTTCTCTTGCTTAGGGGATTTTCATGTGTCATGGAATTTGGACTTAACTTGAGGTGTAACTTCACTTTCAGAGGTCCTGTGTACCCCCCCTTGCTGTGGGTAAACTTTTTATGTCTTTTTTTATGTGTATTTATTGTGTTTTTAATGTTTTGACGTGGGCACGGTTCGGCCGTTAAGGTCGTATTTTTGCAAGGTCGTAATAGTTTTTTTTCTAAGTTCCGCGGCTCGTATTTTTTTAGTCCGTCAATTTTGCGCTCTACGTGTTGCGGTTCGTATTTTTTTGTCCGTATT
Organism: Discoglossus pictus; assembly: GCA_027410445.1. Lineage (NCBI taxonomy): Eukaryota > Metazoa > Chordata > Amphibia > Anura > Alytidae > Discoglossus > Discoglossus pictus. The sequence continues at coordinate 221,397,393 of CM050167.1, forward strand.
TAGTGATTGCGTGTTAGATCTATTTTGTTAAAGTGCCGCTTGTGTGGGTGTTTGTAACCGCTTGTGAGCCGCCGTAGAGCCTCCACCTCCGCAATTGCGGCCCCTCGGTGGGTTGAGGATGAGGAGGATGATAAGGGGGGGGGGGGGGAAACAGCCACGGGGGTGGAGAGACACAAGAGGGAAAGAGAGCCTCGGGGGTGGAGAGACACGGGGGGGGGGGGGGGGAGAGAGACATGGGGGTGGAGAGACCCGAGGGGGAAAGAGAGCCACTGGGTGGAGAGAAAAAGGAGGGAAAGAGAGAGATGGGGGTGGAGAGACATGGGAGGGAAAGAGAGCCACGGGGGTGGAGAGACATGGGGGGGGGGGAAGAGAGCCACATGGGTGGAGAGACATGGGGGGGAAAGAGAGACACAGGGGTGGATAAACATGGGGGGATAGAGAGACACGGGGTGGAGAGACATGGGGGTGGAGAGACACAGGGGGAAAGAGAGACACTGGGGTGGAGAGACACAGGTGACTCGAGTATAAGCTGAGGGGGCCCTTCTCAGCCTTAAAAAGAGGGGCTGGAAAACCCGGCTTATACTCGAGTATATAAGGTAATCAATAATGGTTGATGGTAAAATATCTAGACACTTCTATGTCTCCATGCATTTCATTACTGTAATCTTAGGTGTCCATGTCAATAATGTTATGTTAATTAGTAATTAATGTTGTTATGGCCAAGTGTTTACACTTTCCATGTTAAATATGATGTTATCATAATTTAACATCAAATCACATATTGGTGCACAGAACACCTAAAATTTGCATTAAGTATGACATCATGATAAAATATTTATCCTTATTTACTCTTAAAAATTTCTCATGTGAACAGTACAGGCAATAATAGTGACACAGGTGTGTTTGTTAGGATGTCACCTGAATTAATATGACCAAAGTGTGCTCAAATAGTAATTTCTACATTATTAGCATACATTTCTACATTATGCTTGAACAACAGTAATACTTTTTTGTGGAGGTAATACTTACAAATCATTACATTATAACACTGTTCTTGATCATTATTCTGATGAAAAGACTCTGATGCTGGGAAAGATTAAAGGCACAAGAAGAAGGGGATGACAAAGGCGGAGATGGATAGATGAGGTCACTGAAGCAATGAACATGAACTTGATGGAGCTCCTATGGGCAGTGACTGAGACATGCATCTATCATGCTGTGGTCCAAAGGGTCACGATGAGTCGGCCGCGACTGAACGACTAAACAACAACAAACAACAACAACTTTGCATCTACATTGAAATGATAAGGTGACAATATACAACCTTGTCACCCTCCTTTTCCGATCTTGAACCATTCTGATGTCCCATGTTCGGTTCTGACTGTGGCTTCTTGGTTGACATACAGATTCTTTAGGAGGTGGATGAGATGATCTGGTACTCCCATCTCTTTAAGGACTTGCCACATGTTGTTGTGATCCACACAGTCAAAGGCTTTAGAATAGTCTATGAAGCAGAAGTAAATGTTTTTTTGGAACTCTCTTGCTTTCTCTATTATTCAGCGGACATTGGCAATTTGATCTCTTGTGCCGCTTCCTCTGCGGAACCTGGCTTGCACATCTGGCAGTTCCTGGTACATACACTGTTGGAGTCGAGGGTTGTAGAATCTTAAGCATTTCCTTGCTGGCATGTGAATTGAGTGAAATTGTTCGATAATTGGAGCACTCTTTGGCACTGCCTTTTTGGGGGTTGGGATGTAGACTGACCTTTTCCAGTCTATTGGCCATTGTTGAGTTTTCCAAATGTGTTGGCATAAGGAAAATAACACTTTCTCAGCATCATCCTGTAGAATTTTGAATAGTTCAATTGAGATTCCATCGCCTCCTGCAGCCTTATTATCAGCAAGACATCCTAGGGCCCATCTCACTTCGCTCTCCAAGATGTCTGGCTCCAGCTCATTGGACAAATTATTGAGGTCATCACTGCTGTTAAGATTCTTCCTGTATAGATCTTCAGTGTATTCCTGCCACCTCTTCTTTATCTGATCTTCTTGTGTTAAGTCCCTACCATTTCTGTCTTTTATCACACCCACTTTGGCATGAAAGGTGCCTTTTCGGTTCCCAATTTTCTTGAAAAGATCTCTTGATTTACCCATTTACATCGCGCATTGTAGAATGTCTCCTTGTCTCTTCTTGCTATCCTCTGGGATTCTGCATTCAGTTGGACAAATATTTTATTATCTCCACTACCTTTTGCTTTCCTTCCTTCCTGGGCTACTTTCAAAGCCTCATCAGACAGCCAATTTGACTTCTTACTTTTCTTTATTTTAAGAATATTCTTTGTTGCTGTTTCCTGGCTAATGTTGCAGACTTTGGTCCATAATTCTTCAGGCATTCTATCTTCCATGTCTAGTCCCTTAAATCTATTCTTTACTTCCACTGCATATTCACAAGGGATACTATTTATTTTGTATCTACTTGGTCAGATGGTTTTCCCTCTTTTCTTCAGTTTAATTTTAAACTTTGCAATAAAAAGTTCATGGTCTGAGCCGGTCAGCTATAGGTCTTGTTTTTTTCTGACTGTATAGAGCTCCTCCATCTTTGGCTGCAAAGTATATAGTCAATCTGATTTCTATATTGTCCATCTGGTGATGTCCATGTGTAGAGTCGTCTCGGAGGCTGTTGGGAGAGGGTGTTTGCTACGACCAGAGAATTATCTTGACAAATTTCTACAAATCTCTGACCTGCTTCATTTTGTACTCATTTGGACAAATTTGCCAGTTATTCCAGGTGGCTTTTGATTCCAATCTCCTATGATGATAGTAACATACTTTCTTGGTTTTATATCTATGACATAGTTAATGTCTTTGCAGAACTGGACAACTTTAGCCTCTTCAGCATCCGTGGTTGGAGCATAGACTTAGATCACTGGAATATTAAATGGTTAGAGTTAGAGATCATGGCAAACAGCAATCACGGTTTCTGGCAAATAGATGGGTAAGAAGTGGAGGCAGTGCAAGTTTTATTTTAAATTAAAGATGGTTGCTACTGGGGAAGAAAGTTATGACAAACATGGACAAGCCATTAAAAAAGTAAAGAAGCAACCTCATTTATAAAACAAGCTTAAAGGTATTGAATGGGTTTCCTATTTATTTTCCTTTAATCATTGTTATTTTATAATTGTTAGCATATTTAATTGTTAGCATATTTCTTTACAGCCAATCATATTGGCTGAAAACCTGCAACGGAAAACGGAGGTGGTGCTTGAAGTTATCAACTTCAAGCCCTTAGACTTAATCAGAGGAAGCTACTTAAACATTATTTTAATATTAAAATAACAAAGACAACAAATGATTAAGTACCACAATCAAACATATTGAAAGCAAAGGAAATATGAGCTCATAGAACCCCTTTAAGTGCAGTAGAAAATAGTATTTGCACAATAAGCAGGGGTAATATGTGAAAGTACTACTTACAGAAAGGGTAGTAAATAAGTGGACCAACCTTCCAGTCCAAGTAGACTGGATGCAAGCATAATTATGGAATGTATGCATGCCTTAAGCTATTCAGTAACTTCATTATGCCAAGCTTTTTATGTAGATAAATATACAGTCTAGATAGGCCTTTTGGTTATTATCTAGCATTAAATCTATTTTTCTATGTTTAACTACACAAAATAACACACCTGCAGCCCTATTAAATTCCCCCAACATGAAAACCCGTAGCCAGTAACAGAGCCTGATAGATTTACGGCTATTAAATTGGCCTCTTACAGCTTCTCGTAGACGATCTGCGGGATACAAGCAAAAAAACCTTATGGGCTGTCGAAATCGAAACTCCATTGCCGCAAAACCTTTGATCTGTCAAGCCCATAAATGTTACGATCGCGAATTGCTATTAAATTGCTACAAGTCACCAAAGACGCACTGGCGTTCAAACCCGTAAATGGCAAATGGAGTCAAAAATATTACAGCCTCCAAATAGGACCTGCAAAGAGTTTACAGACAAGTTCTGAACACTATAAAATACATTATAAACACACCAGTGGACTTTAAAATATGGGGAAAGCATTGGAAGGCATTACAATTACTTGCACAACGATCCCCAAATAAAAAATAGGCATGTAAAATAATTATTATTTCATCATATTTTGAAATGATAATGCATATGCCAATACGAAAAGCCATGCTGCAACAAACATAAATCAATTAAAGACACACTACCTGATTAAATTGCAACACAAAACATGAAACTGCTTGTCACATTCATCCTTTCTCACTCTAATGTGTACCCTGGAATATATGTATAATTACATATACATCTAGCTCATCACATCTACATTGGGAAAACAAATAGTGGCCAAATTACACTGCCACATATATATCAAGTACCAGGGGAATATTTTATTATTTGTTGTTCAGTCCTTCAGTTGTGTCCAAACCTCTGTGACCACATTTAGCTAGGTCTCCGCCTACATGGTATAGCTCACAGCTTCATTCAGGCACACAAGCTCCTTCACCATTGGCAATCCACAAGGGGACCATGGGACATACACCACACTGATGTAAATTGATAAATAGCAAAACATAATAGGAGATCACTAAATGGGAATGGGTATACATCTTGGCACATGGCCACCAGCAATGACGTGAGACTTTCCAGAATGGGCCTAGCGGATATAGAGGTGAGTTGGCTGTTAGTCCATGTGCCTCTGCACAGCCTCCATGTGTTTTCTCAGCCCCTCCTGATGGGTTAGAGTAAATTAGTGTGGTATATGTTCCCCTGGTCTCCTTCTGGATTTCTAAGTAGTGGTGGTGATGGGGCTTGTTTACTTCAATGAAGCTGTGAGCTATACCATGTAGGGTCACTCTAAGTAGGCAGATCATAGCAGAGAGGTCAGACCAATCACAGTCCATTAGAGAAGGAACTGGCAACCCACTCCAGTATCACCTGTCATATTGTTATTCAGCCCTCAGGAAAATGTTATTACTCCACAGTATCACAAATTGGGCTTTGCATGTGTATTAAACCTTTATTTTTATTATACTAGCGACTTGCCCGTAAGAAAATAACGGCAATAAAACTTTAAGCCAGGCAATGCTGTTTGCCACACAATGTGAGGCTATGGCCCCTCTGAGCACCTTTGGCACTCATCGCGAGCCTCTACCCCCGGTGTATTTTGCAGGCCTTTGCCGCTCATTGCTGTTTTTGGCAAGCCGCAACTTTCCTGCTTTGCAATGATCACCTTCGGTGCTCATGGCAAGCCTCCCCCCCCCCCCCCCCGTGTAGTTTAGGGGCCTCGCGAGTGTTACTGACTTGAGTGTTACTGCCTTGGGTTAAGTGTTACTGCCTTTGGTTAAATGTTTCTGGCTTCGGTTAAGTGTTACTGGCTTGGGGCTCTTTTTTACTGCCTTCAGCCTTTCACCCTGTTTCGTTATTTTTGGCCGCCATTTTTTCTCTCGCTTCAGCAATTTTCTAACGTGAAAAAATGTCAAATATGCCTCAAATTAACTTGCAACCTCACTCACAGTCATATTTGGGGTTTATTGATGTTCTTTCCAGTTCCGTAGTTCAGCCGTTACATTTGTAATTTAGTGCAGCCCCACAGCTGCGGGCCTCGGCTTGCGAGGGCCGCAGTTGCATTTACGGGCTTTAGTTCCATTGCGCTTATTGCAATCCCTGCAATGAGCGCCTTCAGGTGCTCATTGCAGCCTAAGTCCTATGCAGTACGCAATTCTTTATGTGTTATTATATATATATTTTTATATGATATCTAATGCTATTATTACTTTTATTATATGTATTGATCTATTGTATAGTAACTAGGGCTCATTAAGTTTCATATACAGGAATGTGACAAATGTGATGTATATGGATGTCCTATAACCCCAACTATTGAAAACACACTGACACAGTGAGAACAGTATAACAAAGCTTAATTTCATACACCGAGCACAATCAGAAATGGACAAGACTGTGCATTAATATCATGGGTGTGGTGTGAGTGGATCTCGGGAGCGCAAGAGGCTTGTGGGAAAAAGGGGATAACTACAGGGGGTAAATGTCATTGTCTAGAGTAATCATGATGCATAGTACCTACTAGGGTCAAATTAGGTCACTACACCACTGCAACCGGACCGGAAATCACTCCATTTAATTGAAGAAACCATTAATGTACATAGCACTTACATCTTGTCTAGATCTGATCAATGAAACAGATGATTAAACCTCTAGACTGTGTAATCCAATCCAGTTTCACACATACAGTGTGGTGACAAAACAAAATCTGAAAAAAGTGGTCAACTAAAAGGTGGAGGAAGATAAAAAAAAAATCAACATGCATGTACAGTGCAGTGCTAAATACTGTAACTGTAATAATATACCAACTCTCCTGATTCCCATCTGCAAGCATTACTAACTATTAGTTAGGTCTCGGGATAACTCACTGGCCATAACCATTAATAATGATGTGTAGTGATGTCGCGAACCTAAAATTTTCGGTTCGCAAACTGCGAACGCGAACCTCCGCAAATGTTCGCGAACCGGCGAACATCGGCAAACCGCCATAGACTTCAATGGGCAGGCGAATTTTAAAACCCACAGGGACTCTTTCTGGCCACAATAGTGATGGGAAAGTTGTTTCAAGGGGTCTAACAACTGGACTGTGGCATGCCGGAGGGGGATCCATGGCAAAACTCCCACGGAAAATTACATAGTTGATACAGAGTCTGGTTTTAAGCCATAAAGGGCATAAATTACCTAACATTCCTAAATTGTTTGGAATAACATGCTTTAAAACATCAGGTATGATGTTGTATCAATCAGGTAGTGTAAGGGATACACCTTACATGACTGGGGGTCTATAGGTGACATTAGTACTGACCTTTATCTGACTGGGTGTCTATAGAGTGACATTAGTACTGACCTTTATATGACTGGGGGTCTATAGGTGACATTAGTACTGACCTTTATCTGACTGGGTGTCTATAGAGGGACATTAGTACTGACCTTTATCTGACTGGGTGTCTATAGAGGGACATTAGTAATGACCTTTATCTGACTGGGTGTCTATAGAGGGACATTAGTACTGACCTTTATATGACTGGGGGTCTATAGGTGACATTAGTACTGACCTTTATATGACTGGGGGTCTATAGGTGACATTAGTACTGACCTTTATCTGACTGGGGGTCTATAGAGGGACATTAGTGCTGACCTTTATCTGTCTGGGGGTCTATAGGTGACATTAGTCCTGACCTCCTGCTGCAGTATTATTACTCTCAGTACTCCCAGGCTTGCTACTATTAGATATAATAACCTCAGTTTCGTTTCCTTATCTGTTGGTAACATCAAAATATGATTATTAAATATTTCATATTTGTTTGTTTTTTTCTCCCAAAGTGAACCCCTTTGTGTGTGTCCCACAGATGTGGCGTTTCCGCTCTGCGTATGTTGGATTTGCACCGCTCAAAAAGTATGAAAAGAGATCCCCCCCTTTGAAGCCCATTAATGACATCATCAGTAAATTGTATGTAACAGATTCCAGTGTTTAGGGTTTATGACCCAATACTGCGATCATATCACTTATGACAATAATCCGTATTTGTCGTATTATTCAGACGCGCGTGCATCTTTGTGTTACATTTCCTGATACTTTTATTATCTTGATCTTTATATATTTACTAGCGACTTGCCCATCAAAAAATGGCGCCAATAAGATTGTAAGGCAGGTAATGGTTTGGACGAGACATTCATTCTGTTGGCGGTCGGAGATCCTTCGGCGCTCATTGCGAGGCTGTTGGTTGTATTTTTTTTCTGATAGGCGCTTTTGCTGTTATACTTTGGTCGGCGGTGATGTGTTTTTTGCGCTTATTGCAAGGCTTTGTATGCTATGAGCAGCGTTAGCGCTCGTTGTGAGGCGCGCAGTGAATGGCTTTTATGTTTAATGTGATAATGTTTTTTTGTGTATATGTATTTTTGTATGCTAATGAAATAATTACTAAATGAATATAATTTACCTATTTGTAAGTAATATATGCAGGAAGCATTGTGCTGAAGAGCTGACAATCTGTTTTCATGTTCCTGCAGCATACAATGTAGGTTTTCAGTGCTGTGGAGCTGCTGTGTAAGTGTCAGCAATGTGTGCAGTGTGTAGTGTAAATAGGCTGCGTGCGCGAGGGGAAGCCGTTAGGGTAGCTGGGTACTTCCGCATTGTGTAAGTTAGTGTTGTAAAATGGCGGGGAATGTGTATGTGGTACGCTGGTGTGGATGATTTAGCTTCCTTGTTAATAGTGTATCTTTACCTCGCTTTTTAGGAAAATACGTATGTGTTTTGCGTGTTTAGGGTCCTGTAGCCTCGTTTTCTTTTTTTCAAGGGCCATTTTTTCTCTTACTTAGGTGATTTCCGGGTGTCTAAACTCATGAATTTGGACTTAAATGGAGGTGTAACTTCACTTGCAGAGGTCCTCGGTGCCCGCCTTGCTGTGGGTAAGCTTTTTATGTGTTTGTTGTGTGTATTTATTGTGTTTTTAATGTTTTTAAGTGCGTGCGGTTCGGGCGTTAAGGTCGTATTGTGAGCTCGTAATGTTTTTTTTTTCTAAGTCCCGTATTTTTGGATGGTAAGTCCGTAAATTTGATGGTGTAAGTCCCGCCTGCGGCTCATTGCAGCCGACGTGGGAGCCTTCGGCGCTCCTTGCCAGCAACTCTGGCCCTCGCTTCGCAAGCCCGCAGCGTTAGCAACAACACGCCTGCTCACAACTATATATGTGATATCTGTAACGTCTTCCCCAGTTGGCACTTGTAAATCGGCTAAGCGACAAAAAAAATGGCGTCCGGAAAAAATGAAAACGAGGCTACACGACCCCAAACCGCGCAAAACATCGCCAGCCATGTACGACTTTTACCTAGGAACAGACGAGGTACAAAATACACTATTATAAATAATGGAAACTGCTGGCGGGCCGCGTAACACAATCGCCGCCATTTTACAACACTAACTTGCAACTAATAACATTACAAATCTAAAATGGCGCGTTACACGACTATACAAGCGGTTTCCCCTCGTGCACTGCGCACATTGCTGACACTTACACCTCGGGTCACCAACAGTCCAAATGTACACTGTAAGCTGCAGGAAAATCAAAACTGATTGTTAGCTCTTCAGGTTATTGATCACTGGATATATTAATTACAAACAGGTAAAGTATTTTAGTAATTAATTAATTCATTATTATTAAAAAATATATATATAAAAAAAATACGCTTAATAGCATATTTTACACTGCGGTTACTTTACATACATTAACGCTTCGCACTTCCTAATACATTTGTTCATTCACAATAGTTATTATCGTGCATTCATTTAATAAGTATTAATTAGTAATGGAAAATAAAAATGTAGACTTTACACTACACTAAAATGTTTTACTTTTTACTCTGCAGTTATATATCTGGATTACTGCTCATTGGCTGCCAGCGATAGCACTCTCAAAGCAGTTACAAATCTAAATCACTTTATTATGCTCTGAGACCTGAATACATTTTTTAATTTACACTGCACAAAAAAATGATATATTTAACACTGTACTTATATATCTGTCTTTGCGATGAGCGCCGAAGATTGATCGTTGCAAAGCACGAAACCTGAAGGACACGAGGGAAGAGACTCACAATGAGCGCCGAAGGTCCTCAGAGTTCAAAAAGCATCACATTGTGTGGCAAACAGCATTGCCATCGCTTCAAACTTTATTGCCCCATCATTTGTGCCAGGCAAGTCGCTAGTGATATAATATAACATAATGCAATACAATATTATACAGTACACATGGGTGTTGGAACTGGGGGGGGGGGGTAAGGGGTACCCCCCCCCCCCCAGCACCCCAGATTTCTTATCGTATGTATGTATGCGTATAGAAGCTAACAGGGGAGGAGAGAGGGGGAGGAAACACAGGGGAGAGGGAGAGGAAGACACAGGAGAGGGGAGAGGGGGAGGAAGACACAGTGGAGAGGGGGAGGAAGACACAGGGCAGAGGGGGGAAGAGAAACAGGGTAAGGGAGAGGTGAGGGGAAGAGACACATGGGAGGGGGGAGAGACACAGGAGAGAGTGGGGGGTAGAGACACAGGGGAGAGGGGGGAAGAGACTAATGGGAGGGAGTGGTGAGGAGACACCGGGGAGAGAAAAGGGGGTAAAGACACAGAGGAGGGGGGAAGAAACACAGGGGAAGGGAGAGGGGGTAGAGACACAGGGGAGAGGGGGTAGAGACACAGGGAAGAAGGGGCAAGAGACACAGATGAGGGGGGAGAGACACAGGGGAGAGGGAAGGGGGGAAAGACACAGGGGAGGGGGGAAAGAAACACGGGAAGGGAGAGGGGGGTAGAGACACAGGGGAGGGGGGAGTGACACCGGGAAGAGGGAAGGGGGAAAAGACACAGGAGAGGGAGCAAAGAAACACTGGGGAAGGGAGAGGGGGTAGAGACACAGGCAAGGGTGGGAGAGACACAGGGGAGAGGGGGGGAAAGAGACACATGGGAGGGAGTGGGGGGGAGACACAGAGGAGGTCTTCTGCTTTATTATTATTATTATTATTATTACTATATAATGTGTAATACGGACTACTTTTTGGCAATGAGCGCCGCAGGCGCTCATTGTAGGCGAGCCTCGCGTAGCGAGGCGAGCCGTTAATACGGACCACTTTGGCAATGAGCGCCATAGGCCTCTATATATCATTCCTGGCTTATTCAGATATATGGAGGATGAATCCGTGGACGTACCTGAATCCCACAAGAGAGTGGTCGCCATGTTCATGTGGTGTTTATTATGACACTAGCGACTTGCCCGTCAAAAAATGACGGCAATGTTATTGTAACTGAGCTAATGTTGTTTTGTGTGTAATAGTAAACATGTAATACATTAATAAATGAATAGACTTTACCTATTTGGAAGCATTGTGTTGAAGAGCTGTGAACCTTGTTTGCACACAGACCTACAACACCAAGCACACTGACAGTACACACAGACCCATAGCACCAAGTACACTGGCAGTGCACACAGACCTAAAGCACCAAGCACACTGACAGTACACACAGATTAACAGCACCAAGTACACTGACAGTACACACAGACCTACAGCACCAAGCACACTGACAGTACACATAGACCTATAGCACCAAGCACACTGACAGTACACACAGACTCACAGCACCAAGCACACTGACAGTACACACAAACCTACAGCACCAAGCACACTGACAGTACACATTGACCCACAGCACCAAGTACACTGATAGTACACACATATATACAGCACCAAGTACACTGACAGTACACACAGACCTACAGCACCAAGTACACTGACAGTACACACAGACTCACAGCACCAAGCACACTGACAGTACACACAAACCTACAGCACCAAGCACACTGACAGTACACACAGACCTAGAGCACCAAGCACACTGGCAGTGCACACAGACCCATAGCACCAAGTACACTGTCAGTGCACACAGAACTACAGCACCAAGAACACTGACAGTACACACAGACCCATAGTACCAAGTACACTGGCAGTGCACACAGACCTATAGCACCAAGCACACTGACAGTACACACAGACCTACAGCACCAAGTACACTGCCAAGTACACACAGACCCATAGCACCAAGTACACTGGCAGTGCACACAGAACTACAGCACCAAGAACACTGACAGTGCACACAGACCTACAGCACCAAGCACACTGACAGTACACACAGACCCATAGCACCAAGTACACTGGCATTGCAAACAGACCTACAGCACCAAGTACACTGACAGTACACATTGACCCACAGCACCAAGTACACTGATAGTACACACATATATACAGCACCAAGTACACTGACAGTACACACAGACCTACAGCACCAAGTACACTGACAGTACACACAGACTCACAGCACCAAGCACACTGACAGTACACACAAACCTACAGCACCAAGCATCATGCGCCTCACCTTGCCCCTGATGTTGCCAAAATGGTGCTTGACAGACCTCTATGGAGTGACCTAGCTCTATGTGTCTCTTTGTGTGTTCTTTAAATTATGTGTATTGCAATTATGTGTAATTATGTGCAAATATGTGTATTCAAGGATTAAGCGTAAAATCGTGAATAGTATAATAGAAATAAACAAAACCGCAAATTACTGCTCTCAAAATACTCCTACTCTCTCTCACCAAAAAAACACCAACTCCGGGACCTGTGTGCTACTTCGTCTGAAAATACAACACAGTCAATACATTGGCAGGTGGAACGCAACTTTATAATCTGCCTCTGTCAATCATCTGCGGCTTGACCGCTTTCTATTGACTAAGAGGCTTGTGTCGCACTATCCTATACCACAATTGAATTGTAATGGCAACTCACATCTCGGCCAGCCCCTTAACAGTTTGTGGCCGCAAGATGGATTTACGGGCTTGCAGCTTCGGGCTGTTAGTCGCAGCATGGTTGAATGTAATAGCTCTGTAACTCCGCCGAATTTCAAGTACGCAGGCTTTGCAGGTGTACTAGTGCCGATACAGGCTTGGAATTTAATATGGCTCCTGTTATTTTAAATGCAGTGCACAATTTCAAAGAATACAAAAAAGAAAAAACACAACTCTATTTCCATATAATTGTTTTACAAATGTTAAATAACATTTCTTGCATGGGTTATTTAGGTTTTATTCTGCCCTGTGCAATTCAGAGTGTGGACCCCATGCCCTACTTATAGCTCTTCCTTTCCCCTCTCTGTATCTTAAATCAAAAGTTTATATGGATTTATGTACTGTGTATATATATATATATATATATATATATATATATATATATATATATATATATATATATATATATATATACACTTAATACAGAAATATAATTCAATATAGACATTTCTGTGCATAGAAAAATATTTTTAAATTTACTGCTCTGACATCTTCAGGCATCCTGCTGCCCCAGAAAACGTGTTGCCCTAGGCCCGGGCTTTGTGGGCCTAGGCAAAAACACACCCCTGAAATATTGTTGTATTTTCCTTTTGACCAAAATGATCTTATCAATGTAAGAATACCACAAATATTATTAATCCAAACTGTTTCAGAAGCTTGCAAAATTTGTAAAAAGATGGTTGAAAATACAAACACAAATAAAAAAACAAGTAAACATTATTTAACTTGATGGGCAAATGTTGAACTTCAAACTGTATAAAGTTGGAAGCAAGGACTTTTAAAACTAGAACACTCCAAGAAGTATGGTGGGAATTGCTTTTTTTTATTTCCAAGTTCCACTTAAAGAGAAAATACATGAAAGGATAAACCATTGCAGCACACTCAATGGAGAACCAAAGCTGTCAATTTTGTAGTTTTTTAAAGATGCTTTTGATGAGGATATGTTCTTGACAAGTGGTAGGCTACAGGATGCTTGAAAGCACACATTTGCATGCAATGATTGATGAAAAGAACTACGGCCAGAGGGAAGAAATGTCAAAAAAAGCAAAGCTTTATACAGCAGCTTGATGTCTAAAAAAGGAAAAAGGATAGCTTTTCCACAGCACACATTTGATTTAACCTATATTCTACGTGTCAAAATAAATGTATTATTTTCTCATAAACTGATAACAATTATTGGATATGCAGCTCTCACCTTCAACAGAAAAGTAAATGGATACACAATGTCAATAACAAGTTGTCTGCAAAACAATACTAATAAGTAAAACTTGTATACTACAAGCAAGGAGGAGAATGTTAAAATAATTTATTTTTATAGTAAGCATTTAGAATGATAATAACACATTCTCCTAGACAGTGCAATGGCAGTTTTCGCCATAGGAAGTTGACACTACAGCTCTAAAAGAAGAACTACACAGTTCCTGCTTTGCTTAGCAAATTTGTCAAATTGTACATACTGCAATAGAAATAATGTTTACAAATTATTTTCTTAAAAATGCATGTTTTCAAATTTTCTAAAAATATTAGCAGTGTTTTTAAAAATGGGCAGTATTTTTATATGGTAGAAATTAGTTTACATAATGTCTGGTGCAGGAGAAATAGGTTTAGGGACATATGAGATTTCAGGTGCCACAAGAATGAGAAGAAATATATCCATATTTGTAATTGTGGTATGAGTCTACCCCCTCAGTGACATATATCCACCTCATTCCTGATCTGGGCTGGGTAGGTCTTTCAGTTTTGCGCTTACAGAGAGGTATGCCCTGATTCAGGACAAATAAACCTGCAAAATGACCACAGTGTCAGTTTATACAGTAGGTCTGATGTAATAAATTGTGCTTGATATATTGTACAATAGTTGCACAATCAGTAGTGTAGTTCCGCCAAGAACAATAAGGGCGAGGCCTGGGACAGCACATTTTTAATTTATTATTATTATTATTATTATTATTATTATTATTATTTTAATATTATTATTATTAATATTTTAATATTATTATTATTTTTAATGCCACAACATTTTCTATAGCACTAATTATAAATATTTATACAGTAGAATAATACAGTGGGTACAATTAGCAAATTACAAAGGTATAAATAAATTCTAAGGTGAGTAGAAATGCAAATGTGAAACAAATGAGTCTGCAGACAGTTGGTACAACATAAGTGTGGTTGCTGCTCTAATGAGCTTACAATCTAGAAGGTAAGGTTTGGGTGTGATACAGGAGGGTGACTGATGCAAGATGGCAGTGAATAAGGCAGTAGGTTGATGTACGTGGAGTTGGCTATCTATTACACTGTAGGTTGTGTGTGTGAGCAATTGTATGTAAGGCTAAAGGTGATAAGCTTCTCTAAATAGATTCACTTTTAGGGCCCAACCCTCAATGCCCCCCACTCCCCCCTGGACCCCACCTTGCCCTTCTTGACATCATCCCAGCTGGAAAGAGCATTTCTACTGAAGTGTGGAGCAGCTCAGCATGCTGGGGATGTGTATCAGGGAAGAGCTGAGAAAGAACAAGGACTGCAAGGTATAGCAAGGATGGGTTCTGTGAGGGAGGACCAAAGGGGATAGGGATGAGTGATATTTTAGAATGGATTATTTATTTTCATTTATAATCTACAGCTTATTAAACAAAAAATATAAATAATAATTTTTTTGTAACAAAATAACACAAACATGAATATTGAAAGGAAATAAAACCAAACAAGAGTCTAACATTAATTAATCAGAATCTTCAATTGTTGGAATTGTATAATGTTTATAACAGTTATCACAAACAAGATTGCTATGCTTAAAGCAAAAATACTTTGCACACAAAGGTTATTGTAAAACGCATGTCATAAACTTATATCACTAGTAATAAATGCATGTGCAGCTACTCGTGTCTCAAGCTATACACTGGATATATGTAAGAATATGTTGTACCAAGCCTGTAAATATAAAGGAGAAGTGAGGAGTAGATTGGCATGAGAGTACACAAAAAATCTAAAGATGCCCCTGTGCACAATAAATGTAAACATGCCCCTGTCCATGATACATCATCCACTTTAAGTATTGTCATGTAGATTACAGCATTTATACAAACACTCCAAATATACTTTGCTGTACATTTCCACAATTAAATTAAATAGTATACCTCCTTTGTAAAATCATTATGACACATTTCTAAAATGAGTCACAGTGAGGATGTAACATATAAAGTTTCAGTGAATAGGTTATATGGGTGGATGTGATTCTAATAGTCATTACTAAACAAGTGCCAAGATAATTGCAGCTATTATAACCTTATGCGTGTTTTAGGTGAATGCTTCAGTGTAACATTGCTGCAGCCCTGTTGCCTTTAACAATAAAATTGCTCCAATAAAGGTTGTATTAATGCCTTCCACTGTCAGAAAGCCAATATATTAAATGGCAATTCAATTAGAAAGAACCTTGGGAATTCAACACTTACTGTATCATCAAACAGAGCATTCTTTGTTTTAACCTACAGGCTTTTACTTCAAGCGTGGTTTATTATTTCTACCTCATGGCCTTCTACAGATTTGCTCTATAAACCAATAGACCCAATCTAGCAGCGAGATATGAGCAAAACAAATATGTCAGAGTAATGATGCCTGGACTTTTCTCTATCAAAAAGAAGCAAGTTTATTAATACCTTATTACTACAAGATGGATCTTATTATCATCTAGGGTCATTTAGAATCTTATTAGTTATTCTGATGTTGGATGAATAATCCTGTGATAAATTCTTGGCCATGTCCTTCACAGCTGTCATAGCAGGATCATAAACAGCATTTATAACAATCTAGCCTCCGGAAAAGGCTAGCAGTGATCTGTTTTGCATGCGGCAAATATTCAGATGGGCTGCGTTTGCGTGGTCTTCAAGCACACAAGAGAGATGCACAAGTTAAATGTAGCGTGGCCTTCCTTGAAGATTATCTGCAGAGATATAACGGGTCAGGGACATAGGAACTAAATACTGTTTTCAAGACAGTCTACAAAACATGGACCAGAAGTGGTGAAAAATGAGATACTTAAACAACTGCATTTCATTGACAGATTATATATGAACCAACATGGTAATAACTTCAGCACTATAAAAACACGATTTGTCACTTGGTCATCTTGAAGTATCAGTCATTCTACTTGATAATCTTGAAAAATGTCTACATAAAAGTCAATTCTACACACAGATGTTTACATGAAAGCAATACTGAATAATAATAATACAACATTATAAAAATACAAAATACAATACAAAATATAACTAAATACAAGAATACAAAAAAACTAATAATAGAAAGCACTGAAAATATCACATTGATTCAATATCGCCCCAAATTAAAGTGAGTTGAACTATAGAATCAGATTATTTGCATATTTACAAGGTAGCAGTACTTCTTCACAGGTGTTCCTGCCTCTGTCATTCCCAAGTTATTTTGTCAGTTTATCTGATTTATATGATGGGCCTTCCAGTATTTTGTGATTACTTACTGCCTGTCTTAGGCAAATTTAAGATGAGATAATGCTGTCAATAATCAGGCAAATTGCTCATTTACTTAACAACTATTATTATCCTTTACATTTTAATATGGCAGACTATTCCTGCAAAGAATTATGAGGATTTGTATATGCTATTTTTATGAAATTAAACAATGGTTTTATATCTTAAGAAAATATTGTAAGGTATTATATTTCTCTTGATTTACATCTATTTTTATGCTTATACAGTATAATTATATATAAAATTAAAATAAATAAAGAGGTGATTATGGTATTTAAATAGTCTTGTATTTGGAGGTTGTCACATTCTATATATTTAATAGATTATATTTAATTATGTAAAAGTATATTTACTTGTGTTTTTGTTAAGAGCGGATCTTATCTACATATCCAAAGTTTTATATAGTAATATTTAATTATTTATAAGTTATGGATATTTTATTTATATAAACAGCATTATGATGCCCCTCACTTTTTCTATGAATTAAATCCAATAGCTAAAACTGTCCCTCAAAGATTTCAGTAGTGTCAAATAATCAATCCAATAAAAATATGAATTTAGATTATCGCAGTCTATAATATTTTTTTTCTTGTATACTTTTCAGGGGAGAGAAAACTGTTGGAGATATACCTTTACCAATATCACGCTATTCGTAACAAAGAGCCATGCTGAATAGTGCATGCATGCACTATAGACATGTGCCCCCATTGTGTTCCAAGGCATTTTTTCAATGCTGCAATATACGTTTGGGTTCCCTTGGTGGTCCAGTGGTTAGGATTTAATGCATTCACCAATGTCAACCTGGGGATTCCATTCAGGGAACCAAGAGGTCTGGGCCTGGTCAGTACTTTGATGTGAGACCACATAGGATTGCCAGGAGCTGTATGCAGAGGCCCACTGGAGAAAAGTAGATTAGCATGACTATGAACTTAAAGATGTGCCTGGTGTGTTACAGTCCATGAGGTCACCGAGCGTCTGAAACAACTGAATGGCAAAAAAAGCTATTTAAATCTTTTACTAGCCTAACACCTTTGGAGATGAATTGGTCACTTGCAGTACTTTTTAATAAACCTTAGAGGTCAAATACATATATCAATGGTCTACTAATACAAACATAAATAGATTTGTATCTCAAGTTGCTACAAATATCCATTACACATTAATTTCTAATTTGCTATTGTTTACCTTTGACGATGTATGAATACATGCAGATAAAGGTTTCCAGTGGTCATCCATGCTGTGCATTCGCTTCATGCTGGCTAGGAGTTCATAAACAAGCACAGCAGTTGTCCTGTTATTGCTGCTACACTGCTCTGTCTAACTGATGGTAGCAGGATAAAACACTGATTAGATAAATATCGCTTTAAAATCACTGTCTAGGTGTTTATTGCCTCTCATCGTGATTGATTGAACCTGTATTGGCCAATTAATGTTTGGAATTCTAATAAATGGAAAATAAATTGCCGTTCAACATTTCCATTCTAGGGTCCTCATTCAATTTGAAATTTGTCAATTGAATAGGGCTCTATATAAGCACATAACATATTTTTTTGACAGAAGTTTTTAGTTAGTGAAAACCTTGGTTTTGGATAGAAGTTCAGTAACTAAAAAGTTCTGTGAAATCTTTTTGTATGTGCTTATATAGAGCCCTATTCAATTGGGCAACTCGGAATTGAATGAGGCTCTAGGACTTTTGAACTATTAGTGTGTTTATAGTAAAGTTACAGAATTTTGAGTAATGAAATTTTAGGGCTGAATGAATAAATAGTATTCTAACAGGTAAAATCAGTGTTTACATCATACTATATTTTTTATCTTATAGAAACTTGCTCATGCACTGTGAGGTCAAAGTACTTTGTATATACAGGCATTTGATAAAACCAAATCACCTACAATAAACTTTAAAAAAACAAGAACATATTTTTGTCTTCATCTTAATAATTGTTTTTGAACAACAGCTACAGTTCAGCTATATTAATAGCTGTTATCTCTCCCACCCTATTTACTTTGAACTACCCCTGAAGCGGGTATACAATTTCACCATCATTTTATGACAGGTGATGATCATTTTGGAACAGAATGGGAGCTTGAGTTCTGATTTATACAGGCCAGTGATTGTGAACAAACTATTGGACTCTTTTTGTTTTTGCTCTGCCCAGGTTTATATGGATGGGAGTTAGATAGTGAGGGAACTGTTTATCAGTAAAGGTAGTGTTTAGTGGAAGCTATTTTTTTTATTTGTTTGGTTTATTATTTTGTATCCCTGGCTAATATTATTATTTCAATTTGGAAAAGTATCATACCCTCCTATATTGTGTTCCTCCTAGAAAGTGCCAGTTACACACTTTGTCACTGTATATATATATATATATATATATATATATATATATATATATATATAAAATATATATATATATATATATATATATATATATATATATATATTTAGAAACTTGTCAGATTTTCAGTTGACCAATTTCACCAATTTAACTAAATCTAGTAATAACCCATTCATCAATTACATCAATTCTAAAGAAATAGAAAATTAAAGGAACAATGTTTCTTTTTTAAATGTAGGTCCAGTTGTCTGCTTTGAATGTATTATTTGCCAAGGGTGTTTCCTATACAGCCAATGAGAAGTACTTGAACAGTATTAGTCATGAATATTACCCAGTTTGATAATACACAGTTGTACATCTGCTCTGTGTCAAGCGAGTTTAAATACAAGCTAGACATCCCCTTTATTAGTATTATACTGGTATTTTAACAGTGAAAGTGTAAATTATAGATCAATTAGTTGTAACAATGGGAAAGAAAATAATGAAAATAATGAAAGCAATAAGTTACTATTATTTAAATGCTGATGTGCATCGTGTTCAGGCAAATTTCATTACATATTTTATTTATATTTTTCAGCATTCATTCCTAGCCAGATGTCTCTCCAGCATGAAACATCTGTCCTCAGCTCCCCGAAGCTAACAGGAGACATCACATGGGTACATCTTGTTACTGCATCTCGAGTCATCAAACTATACTATGCTGTTGTCTGAAGTGTGAATTAGGGCATCCATGTGTTAAAACAGTGATTCTTCTAAACAGCTCATTTGAAATAAGTACATTCACCTGCACTGATCATCTACAAACATACAATACTTACAATCAATGAGGGTTCCACTAAACCAGGGCAAAGTATCAAGTGTGCATAGCCTACTTGATTCATACACCAACCTTTTATGTATAACTATTCGACTCAAGTGGAGTCACATTAGTAACATTTTCACATTTATCTGCTTTTTCCTATAGCCTCCAAATATAAGACCAATCCGTGTTTTGCATTTTTTCCTGCCCTTACCCTTTTTCAAATGCCTAATGTAAATCTTCAAGAATCACCAGATACAATTAAAAATGCAAATATAGTGGACATTATGAAAATATTAAAGCACATTTAAAAGTTTTAAAGTGTAAAGTGTAGGTAATTTAAAAGTCCAGTATTTTTGTTGGTGATTAGAATTCACCTTAAAGGAAGAGATGTACTCTGGTGGCTTCAACATAAGTGAATACACTAAAAGGAATGATTTACGTGATATGGTTAAAATGAAAAAAAAAAAGAAAATAAATCAACTCAGATACGGGGCAGAGGGCATTACATTTTAATCTGCTTTTCACTACTTTGTTCTGTTAGGATTTCTAATCTATTCATAGTACAATATCTGATGGTTAAATACTGTAGTAAGTGTATCAAGAGGATGATACTTAATTAGCTGAAATGTCTGTACATAGTATTTTCAAACTGCTGCTGAGCTAAAAATTTAGTAGATGAATAAGGAGCATGCGATTAATCATAATTAAGATAGATGTGACATGCCCTCAGGGACAACAGTTCTCACTGTCATAAATACTCCTTAGGGAATACCTTCAATTTCATTTTAATGCCTTTTCTTTTCCATTTTTACAATCTACATTACATAGTTTTACATACCTAGAAAGATCCATTAAGTTGTTTCCATAACATGAATCTACTTCATTTCCCTCACTCTGTTAAAGATATGAGGATTTTACAAGATGTCAAAAAGAAAATACCATTTCACATATCAACACTTTAGTAGCAAAATGTACATGTGAAAGTATGCTAATATATATATATATATATATATATATATATATATATATATATATATATATACAGTGTGGGGAAAAGTATTCCCCCTGATCCCCTGCTGATTTTGAATGTTTGTCCACTGACAAAGAAATGATCAGTCTATAATTTTAATGGTAGGTGTATTTTAAGGTGCGAGAGACAGAATAAAAAAAAAAAAAAACAACAAGAAAAACGCAGGCCAAAAAAGTTATAAATTGATTTGCAGGTCGATCAGGGAAATAAGTATTTGACCCCTTCGTCTTAGTACTTGGTGGCAAAACCCCTGCTGGCAATCGCAGATGTCAGATGTTTCTTGTAGTTGGCCACTAGATTTGCACACATCTCAGGAGGGATTTTGTCCCACTCCTTTATGTATATCCTCTCCAAGTCATTAAGGATTGAGGCTGATGTTTGGCAACTCGAACCTTCAGCTACCTCCACAGATTTTCTATGGGATTAAGGTCTGGAGACTGGCTAGGCCACTCCAGGACCTTAATGTGCTTCTTCTTGAGCCACGCCTTGGCTTTGTGTTTGGGTCATTGTCATGCTGGAATACCCATTCATGACCCATTTTCAATGCCCTGGCTGAGGGAAGGAGATTGTCACCCAAGATTTGATGGTACATGGCCCCATCCATTGTCCCTTTCATGCGGTGCAGTTGTCCTGTCCCCCAAAGCATAATGTTTCCACCTCCATGTTTGACAGTGGGGATGGTGTTATTGGGGTCATAGGCAGCATTCCTCCTCCTCCAAACACAGTGAGTTGAGTTGATGCCAAAGAGCTCGATTTTGGTCTCATCTGACCACAACACTTTCACCCTGTTCTCCCCTGAATCATTCAGATGTTCATTGGCGAACTTCAGACGGGCCTGTACATGTGCTTTCTTGAGCAGGAGAACCTTGGAGACGCTGCAGGATTTCAGTCCTTCACGGTGTAGTGTTACCAATTGTTTTCTTGGTGACTATGGTCCTAGCTGCCTTGGAATCATTAACAAGATCCTCCCATGTAGTTCTGGGCTTGTTCCTCACCATTCTCATGATAATTGAAACTCCACAAGGTGAGATATTGCATGGCACATCATCCCTTTAAGAGAGTGCTCCTAATCTCAGCTAGTTGCCTGTATAAAAGACAGCCGGGAGCCAGAAATCTTGCTGATTGATAGGCGATCAAATACTTATTTCCCTCACTGACCTGCAAATCAATGTATATGGGTTTTTCTTGTTTTTTTTGTTATTCTGTCTCTCACTGTTAAATTGCACCTACCATTAAAATTATAGGCTGATCATTTCTTTGTCAGTGGACAAACGTTCAAAATCAGCAGGGCATCAAATACTCCCCCCCCCCCCACTGTATATATATATATATATATATATATATATATATATATATAAAGTGTAAGAGCCAATGCTCTTAATATTAATATATTGATTCTAAAATATGTAGACTATAATTCATATTTAGATATTTGGTAGAATGACAAGACAATGAGCTATACAAGAGCTATACATTTTTATAAACTATCCAGTAAAGTAAAAAGTACTTATTTTATGCGTTGCCAAAAGTATGTATAACTCCATTTTTACTAGAAATATTTATTGGTTTAATATTACTAATAATCTGTCAACCCACAATTTTTCTACACATAAATAAAATATATTGTTTTAATCATCGGCATTCCAGAGGTAAATGAGGAATATCTCTTATACAATATTTGAATACACTGTAGTTTTGTTTTCATGCATTTGAGCATTTGCTGGTGCAGCTTCTGAGAATTAGTAGCTAAACAAAAGGTTCATTAAACGAACATGGAATTCTTTACTAAAATGACTTTTTAGGACAAGCTAAACATGTACCGAAGTCCAAAACTAAAGCCAGCTGGCATAATGTAGCACATTCCTTATTAGGTTCTAGTGCCAACTGTGCATATCCTATTTTATTAAATCATGAGTAAAATGTGTCACTTTTCTTGATTTACACTCCACTCCAGTTATATCGTAATGTGTCCATAAAATGTGTGTAAAAGCTGTTAAAAGAACCCCCATTGCTGAGTTTTGATTTTGTTGTCTATTCTTGGCTGTATCTCATGTTAGTGAGATCCCATAGGGTTTAGCAATTAGCATAAGGAAAGCAGTATGATAATCAGAAGAAATTAATGGTTTAAAAGCATAATCTTGCGTGTCCCTCAAGCATTGTTCAACGCAATAGAATAAAAAATATAATTGATTCTTATTAATAGCATTATGTACTACAAATGCTACTAACCTTTGACAGGTTTGAACTTAATTTACTGCAGCACTTTGAAATGAGCATCAAAGCTGGAACAATCCAAGTCTAGTGCAGGTAGCACGATCCCCTAAAGAAAATAACAATCAAACAGTAATTATAACCAAAATGTTCTCTATCACATATAATAGTTGTCAAACTGCGAATCGTCGTCAGAAGTCTTCCGAGCTCGGAGCACTCATCGGCTGCGAGTCTTGCAAAGCGAGGCGAGCACTTGAGGCATTGAAACAAAACTTAGAAAAAAAAAATAAGAGGTCGGAAAAATACGAAGTTAAACACAAAACACCTGAATACGTGTACCACTTTTACCCAGGAACGTATGAAGTACAAAATACACTATTAGAAAGGGCGGAAAATGCTTGCGAGCCGCGTAACACATAGACATTTGCCTCCATTTTACAACACTAACTTGCAACTAATAACATTATGAATCTAAAATGGCGCTTTACCCGACTAAACCAAAGGTTCGGTCTCACGCACGCAGCCTATTTATACTGCACAATTGGCACATTGCTGGCACTTTCTCACCAGCGCAGCAACAGTCCAACTGTACATTGTATGCTGCAGGAAAATCAAAAGAGATTGTTAGCTCTTCAGGATATTAATTGCTGGATATATTAATTAGAAATAGGTAAAGTATATTAATTTATTAAGTAATTAATTATTATTAAAAAAAAAATATATATATGTATATATATATATATATATAAAAATACGTTAAATACCATATTTTACACTGCCGTTACTTTATGAATACATTAATGCTTCGCACTTCCTAATACATTTGTTCATTCAGAATTAATTATTAACGTACATTAATTTAATAAGTATTAATTAGTAATGGAAAATAAAAATGTATACTTTCCACTGCACTACATTTTTTTACATTTTAACATTGCAGTTATATATATCTGGATCACTGCACATTGGCTGCCAGCAATAGCACTCTCAAAGCAGTTACATGTTTAAATCCCTTTATTATGCTCTGAGACCTGAGAACATTTTCTAATTTACACTGCTCTAAAAAAATTGTATATTTAACACTGTACTTATATCCTCATCCAGGACCTCTGAAAGTGAAGTTACATCTCCATTTAAGTCCAAATTCCCGAGTTCAGACACACGGAAATCCCCTAAGCGAGAGAAAAAATGGCCACAAAAAAAAACGAAAACGAGGCTCAAAGCCCAGCCACGTACAACTTACCCAAGAAGGGATCCGAGCTAAGATCGGAAACCTGCATTAACCCCACAGGATCCGAGATAAGCTTGGAGACCTGCATTAACCCCATATTAACCATCGCAGTGGGGTTCCCGATTGCACGCGATCAGGGACCCCCACTGCAATGAAAATTCAAAATTCCCGCGTTACAGGTCCTTAAAAGACCGTAAAGGTCCTTAAAGGACCCGTTATAAAAGAAAACAAATATACACTATCACCCTGGCACTCATGGGGGTCAATATAGACCCCCATAAGCCATTCATTAACCCTGTCACTCATGGGGTTCAATACAGACCCCCATAAACTCTTCATTAAGCCTTTCACTCATGGGGTTCCATACAGACCCCCATAAGCACTTCATTAACCCCCTCACTCATGGGGGTCAATATAGACCCCCATAAGCCCTTAATTAACCCCCTCACTCATGGGGGTCAATACAGACCCCCATAAACCCCTAATTAACCCTGTCATTCATGGGGTCAATATAGACTCCCATAAGCCCTTCATTAACCCTGTCACTCATGGGGGTCAATATAGACCCCCATAAGCCGTTCATTAACCCTGTCACTCATGGGGGTCAATACAGACCCCCATAAACACTTAATTAACCCCCTACTCATAGGGGTCAATACAGACCCCCATAAACCCCTAATTAACCCTGTCATTCATGGGGGTTAATATAGACCCCCATTAGCCCTTCATTAACCCTGTCACTCATGTGGGTCAATACAGACCCACATAAGCCCTTCATTAACCCTGTCACTTATGGGGGTCAATACAGACCCCCCTAAGCCCTTAATTAACCCCCTCACTCATGGGGGTCAATACAGACCCCCATAAACCCTTAATTAACCCTGTCATTCAGGAGGGTCAATACAGACCCCCATAAGCCCTTAATTAAGCCCTCACTCATGGGGGTCCATACAGACCCTCATAAGCCTCTATTTAACCCCATCAGTCCCATAAGGGTATATTAAGACCATTATGGGCCTGTTACAACCCAACATTAACCACATAAGTGCCACGACGGTCCTCAAGGACCATCATGACACTAAGTATAAACACTACACTGCACTATAACCCCCCAATAAAACACTAAATATCAACTAAACAGCCTCTACACTAACCTATTAACACCTACACTACCTACCTACACTACCTACCTTACCCCTAATAACCCCCACCACTCCAATTACAGAAAATAAAAAAGCCTAAAGTCACAAAAAATAAAAAATCTACATTAAATAAAATAAAAAACCTAAGTCACAAAAAATAAAAAATCTACATTACAGAAAAGAAAAAAAACACATTACAACCCCCCCTCCCCCACCCACTACAGAAAAAAATACACACCTGAAAAGGAAATACATATACATACAATACAATACAAATACAATACATACAATGTAATACAATGCAATTAAATACAATACAATACACCCCTATCTAATATACAATACCTTCTATCTATCTAATATACATCCCCCAATCTATCTAAATAAATACCATAATCTAATATACATCCTATCTATATAATATACATCACACAATCTATCTAAATAAATAACACAATCTAATATACAATACATGCCATGCTATCTATATAAAACACATACCCCTAGCTAACATAAAATAAATGCTATCTATATAGAAAATAATCTAATTCTAAGCTAAAATAAAATAATTAAGACCACTTACCTTTGCAGATGTCCATTCAGCTCAGCCACCTAGGGAAAATAAAATAAGCCAATCAGAAAGGGATACACCCTAAAATTCCTCTCTGATTGGATAATGCACCTGTCTTTATTTAAACTAATCACAAGGCGCAGATGCCTTCAGCCAATCACAATGGAATACACCCCACAGGGTGATTGGCTGGAGGCATCTGCGCATTCTGATTGGTTGCACTGACAATAGCCAATCACAATGGAATACACCCCTACGTACTGATTGGTGAAGGCATTTGCGTCTTCTCATTGGCTATTGTCAATATCAATCAGTATTACAGCCAATGGGAGGGCGCAGATGTCTTCATAAATCAGTACGTGGGGGTGTATCCCATTGTGATTCGCTGATGGCAATAAAGCCTTCGGATTGTTTCACATAAAGATTGACAGGTGCGTTATCCAATCAGCATGGGATTTTGGGGTATATCCCTTTCTCATTGGTTCACAATTGGCGTCTTCTCATTGGCTGAATTTGATAGACAGCATTTTCAGCCAATCAGAAGCCGCCATTGTCAATTTTATTCTGGAACACTCCGTAGGAAGCTCATTAGCGTCGGAGACATCCGCCAGGGCGGATATGTTTTTTTTTTTTTTTTAAAAGAGCGTGGATGCTTCCGGGGGAGAACACGAGAAGGCCGCAGACATCGCGGGGAGGTAAGTACAATGTAGATTGTGTTTATTTTACTTGGTTTCATGTTTATGTATGTGTGCTAATGTAATGTTTTTAGTTTTAACAGGGGCCGCGCCACAGAAGCAAAGATGGAGGACGTGACAGAAGGTGAGTAGAATAATTAGAATATTAAGAATGTTTAGTTATTTTATGTAAACGTGTTGTATTAATTTCTTTAATCTTTTTTACCCTAGGTTGGTGATCTGAAGAAACATCTCAAAGGTAAGTGGTCTTAATTATTTTATTGTAGCTTAGAATTAGGGTTGCTATATAGAGATAGCATGTACTGTATATTAGATAGATTGGGGGATGTATAGTACATAGTTAGTATTTATTGTGTATTAGATAGGGGGATGTATATTAGATAGAAAGTATTGTATATTAGATAGGGGATGTATATTAGATAGCGGGATGTATATTAGATAGGGGGTGTATGTTAGATAGGGGTGTATTGTAATGTATTTAATTGTATTGTATTGTATTTAATGTTATTGTATTGTATGTATTATATGTATTTCCTTTTCGGGTGTGTTTTCTTTTTTTCCTGTAGTGGGGGGGGGGGGGGTTGTAATGTCTTTTTTATTTTCTGTAATGCTCCTTTTTTATTTTTGTGACTTAGGTTTATTTTTTTTCTGTAATTTACATTTTTTATTTTTGGTGAATTTAGTTTTTTTGATTTCTGTAATTACAGTGGTGGGGAGGTTTTTTTTAGGGGTAGGTAGGTAGGTAGTGTAGGTGTTAATAGGTTAGTGTAGAGGGTGTTTAGTTGATATTTAATGTTTTATTGGGGGGTATAGTGCAGTGTAGTGTTTATACTTAGTGTCATGTTGGTCCTTGAGGACCGTCATGGCACTTATGTGGTTAATGTTGGGTTCTAACAGGTCCATAATGGTCATAATATACCCTTATGGGACTGATGGGGTTAAATAGAGGCTTATGAGGGTCTGGATAGACCCCCATAAGTGACCGGGTTAAAATGGTGTAGTGCTTACACTTTGGGTCATGAGGGTCCTGGATGACCCTAATGGCACTTATAGTGTTATTACATGCGTTCATTAGTGTGTTAGAGGGGTCTGTATAGTTGAGACACATAGTACACTCACATTGTGTGACAAACAGCATTTCAACACTTTCTTTTATTGACCATAATTTTTTGACGGGCAAGTCGCTAGTATAAAATAGAAGGTAAAGGTACTGTTGCTTTCCTAGGAGCCTAATTTAAATGTGATTTGGCCAATAAAATAGGGCTCTATATAAGTACATAGCATATTTATTTTTACAGAAGCTTTTAGTTACTGAACATCTATCCAAGAGCAAGGTCTTCACTAACTAAAAACTTCTGTAAAAAAATATGCTATGTGCTTATATAGAACCCTACTCAATTGGCCAAATCCCATTTAAATTAGGCCCCTACCCCTTTAGCTTTAATTTTTTTAAAAATGATTCAACACAGGACATGGAACAGACGCAATTCCAAATTTTTACCATGCCTCTTCTCCGGACCATTGCATATACTTTTATCAACCACTACATGTTGCTTCACAACGTTTAAATAAAATTCATCAATGTTGTTAGTGTTTTAAATAAAAATAAGTAACATGTTGACAGTGTATAACAAGAGTATGCTGCCTAACTGCTATGGAATGACGTGAAGTTTTAAAAACAGCTTCATCCAAGTTTTAGAGGTTGGTTATTTGGTGTCCTACCTTCCTTCTAAAGTTGTTCAGTCACATATTTTGTCACAGCAAACCAACCTACATTCTCTATTGAGCCTAAAGACTTGACCACTGTCCTCCTGAGCAAAGAATGAAACATATACGACAGTGCTAAAATTGGTTCTTATAGGAATCAAATGCTTGGCTACTGTGCCCTGAGCTCATAAATCATTGATAATACTACAGAAAGGCCCAGGGTATAAAAGTTTTTGAAAATGTTTGCTTTTGATCATCAAGAGCCCAGTACTAAGTTATAATAAAATGGTTGTAGCTGATTCACTAGTAAATATATTAATTTAAAGGTTTCTTAATGACATATGTAGACACTCAGAACTTTCCCCACTCTGTACTATGTTGGAATTATCATTTAGTTCTATATCTGGCCTTTTAAAATATTTGATCAGCCTTCATTACAATATATTTGGAGTGTTTGTTTATGGTTTAATTAGTGTTTAAAAGTATCTTTCATGATCTATTTATTATCATGTCAGCCTTTTTAGCATAGTATATTGATTCAAACCTGTCTTAAATAATGGCAATAATGTCTACCTTGTTTCAATGAGTTCTGCTCATTTCAATTGTGGTTAAGTAAAAGTGAAATGTTATGGATTTATTTTGATAACTGCAAGGTGTAATATTGTTGCAATCAAGGTAGATTACTTTGTCTTAAACATTACAACATGTCTATCGTGATCCAAAAAATGGCTAAAATAAATTTCAATTTTTTTAAATAAAAGGAATCCTCTGCCTTTCCATTGGTCATAGACTCTTCTGATCATTAAAGTTATGATATTCATATGTGCTGAAATGCTCTAAAACTCTAAAATAACTGTATTTCTTGTATACTTGTAGAAGATCAGGCAAAGGATATGTAAAACCTTTCACTTTCTTTAAAAAAATATATCGTCCTTCACTTTCCATGTAGACATACATGGCATTTTACTTTCCTTTACATGTAGACATAGTTGTTTAGGTAACATGTAGAGTAAACATCTTTTAGTGAAATAACATTAATTGCTATTTATAGTCTAGTTCACTTGTTATTCCTACATTAATTATCCTGGGTTTTTTCACTTGCTTTGACCCCTGTCAGTAAATAGTCAAACAACTGATGCAACTGCTCTCTTAAACCTGCTCTGGATGTAATCTTTTGTGATAAAACATACTGTTTCTTACCCATTGCTTTAGGATCCCAATAAGTTCACATTTATAAAGTGTCCCATAAAAGTATTCATAGGGCCTCATCACAATTCCTAACAAATCTGCACAAAAAAATCTTAAACGTCCAGATGGGAGCTCTTTTTGCACAAGATACGTACCCATCACAAATTCAACTAGATGTGTTTTACGATGTGTCCTCACTATAGGTATATCCATGTACCGTCCTTTAGAAAAATGGCCTTGCGTAGTATGCTTAGTATGCATATGGGCCGGGTTGCGTGTCGCTTCAGCAAATTAGTCAATCTGCGTTGTTTGCTGAATTTTGAGCTGAGCCATAGCCCTTGGAATTAATAGAAACCATAATCATTACTTTAATTGACAGGAACAGGTCATAAAAGACAGTGTTTTCCACCCAAACACTGACTGTGTTGTAGCTTTTCCAGGTCTAGGTGTTTGTTGTTTTTTGTATAGCTTAATAGACTCAAACATAGTTAGTATGTTAGTATGAGACACAGAACAGCAAATCTGTGTCTTCATGAGCTGCAGAGGGCATACCCAAGCAGGGGATATTGGTTTGACATGAAGCAGTATAAACAGAGCTCATAATCCATACATTAAATCAATGAAAATCCCTATACAAAACAAAATCCACACCATGGCAATTCATTTAAAACATTCAGGATCAACACATCATGAAGGCAGAAGAGGAGTAACAATGTGCATGTGTAGACCTTCCTGGCCATGCTGTTGCAAGTGGTCCACAGCCAAAATGAACATACATCTGCAGCAAGAGGTCTGTCAAGCACAGCACCCTCAACACCACTGCAAACCCCCAGCCACCAACAGTTTAGCTACTACCAGTCTGCTTTGATACCTCCATCTCCATCTCCTTCAGCAATACCTTCACCTCCACCTCCATCAATGATTCCTCCCCCTGCATCTCCCCTGAGACATAGAAGAGAGGGGGTAGTAGCACAGGGCTGGGAGGGGGCAGAGAAGGAGATAGGGGTTGCATCTCTTTTAATCCTTCTTAATTACATTCCTCAGTGAAAATCTATTGGTCAAAATGTAAACTTACTCATGCCACAGTGTAGATGATCATGGCCTATCATGGCCTATGTGATGGTGATATATAGTGACCATGTGACTAGCGACCATCACATAGTCCATGATCATCTTAGTTGTGGACACATATAGTTATGATTAACATTTCATCAATTAATGGTCACTGAAGAATGCAGCTGAGAAGAGATGATGTTGTCCCTATTTAGGGTGTTTATTTTGTACTTTTAATTTCACATCCATTAAGATAGTTTGTTCATCTGCAAGCAATGGTACCAAATAATGTAAGTAAACTATATACAGTGACTTGATCTCACACACTATAAATTAACATATATGTTATGTTTTAAGCAACGTGATTGATGTTATGTTTAATATGTACCTATGGCTGTGGGATTGCATAGTCCTACAATACTATGTTAATCAAACCCAGAAGTTATTCATGCATGAGCTAAGCATGTCATCCTTCTTAAAAATATGAGTCCAGATAGACTTTTCTCATCTTATTAAAATACATTAAAGCTGATGACCTTTGTCAGAAGTAATCATGTCTACATGTCTGTTTATATGTCATGATATCATAACAAGCAGTTGTCATCTGATAACACCTGTATAACTTTAACATGTAATATCAATTGCTAAACAATATCATATAGAGATAGTAATAGTACCCTTTAGATTGTAAGTTTGCGAGTTTTTAATCACGTGTCGGTGCTTTGGTAACAAGCACTATGTATATTTGAATTTAAGCTAAAAAGCAGGGCCCTCCATTTTTTGTAAGGTGTTTATTTTTTGCCATGTACTTAACCCCTATATAGAGCTAAGGAATAAAGATAATAATACAAAGAAGAATAATACTCATGGCCTAATGATTGTGGTCACAGCTAAGTAATCCTTGTGAGATCCAACTTCATTGCCAAATATCTGCAATTGCCCTTCATTTTTATGACAGATACAGCATGGTTTGTAGATGAACATGAGGTAAGTTAGTTTATTGTTACAGTAACAGTATAAACCAGGGTACTGCACATAAAGAGCTTGCTAGATTTCCTCCTCAGTTTTTCAGAATATGACCATAAACTGTGACCATAACCTGTGTCATACTTTTTCAGATTGTAATTGATTTGTATTTTGGAGCATGTGCAGACACAATGTAAGTGCTATGTGCATTACTGGTTACTTCTATTATGTTAAGTGATGAATGATGAGATTTATATTCATCGAATTATCATTATTGTGCTGTAATGACCAAATGTGACTCTAGTAGATGCTATGCATAATTATTGTTATACAGTATTACCTTTAAGCCATCAGATGATCACAGCTTTTTGTCCTCTCGGGTTTCACTTGCACAACCCAATTGATATTAATGCAAGGTCTGCAAAATTATAGATTGCGTTCTGTGGATAAAATAAAAGTATATTCTTATTATACCGTAACCCATGTGTCCATGTT
The DNA here is from genome assembly GCA_027410445.1 of Discoglossus pictus. Taxonomy (NCBI): domain Eukaryota; kingdom Metazoa; phylum Chordata; class Amphibia; order Anura; family Alytidae; genus Discoglossus; species Discoglossus pictus. The sequence continues at coordinate 221,429,786 of CM050167.1, forward strand.
CTTCAAGTGGTTACAGATTTGTAATATAAATATACATTGTCATGGCTCACTTGACCGTCATCTGGAACTTGGACAGATGTCTGTCACAGGCTGTTGACACAAGAGACGATACCTGGGGGTTTGGGGCTCCCAGACCCCCTGTTATACTGTTATACGGTTATACTGTTATATTATTATGATTATTGTCTACGGAAATGAGCAAGGTTCCCATCACCATCAATAAAAGTCATCATAATGCATGAGATGGATTGATGTGGAAACACTGCCCCAATCCCATATACTATGAGGACATTAGGTGGTTTTATGTGGGGTGCGCTTTTACGCTTGTACTTAAATAGACTGACAGTGTGTGAAATATATACACATATGTATATGATAGTATGGGGTAGTCATACTGGATACATTGCCACATACATCTTGCAATAGGATAAGGACCCCAGCTGGCCACCAAGGCTAATCCTTTAAGTACACATACTTAAGTCAGGAACAAAAGGGTCCCAACAGACACAGGGGCACCATCTCTCCAGGGGGCCTCTCTAGGGTCTCCCTAACCCAGATCCAGGGGCCTGGGCCAGAGCAAAGAGATCTGTCTCTCTTGACTGCCAGGGCCCAAATGACTCTGTTAGCCACACCTAGGGGGCGGAACTGGGAGGAGCCAAATGTTTCCCACGGTGTGACACTCTGTGATTGGCCAGAGGTCATTTGGGGCTGGCTTTGGGTAGCCACCCCCCCAATCCTTGTGTGATGTGCTTAAATATGCTGTTCTGAAATAAAATGTTGTTATTAATTTCATCATAACTTTGAGTACAGATGCATTATTTACCCAGGGGCATATGCTGGTAGAGGAGATCGTTCTGACTCCCTTCCAGATTTCCCAGGCAGGCTACCAATGAGCTGGGACTTATGCTCTTGCATCCGCAAGGACTGTCCATTGGTCTGAGTCACCCAAATCTTAGGTCTAAAACCTACTGGGAATAAGAGTACTAGGATACTCTAGATCCCATCATAATAGTTGGTTGTGACATACATTACATTTCGTTAATGATCTGATATTTTTATCCAAGTCATATTTCAGGATAGCAATTCTGTGTTAAGGTATAGTGGATTGTATAAAACATATATTCAGAAATCATCTGCATGAAGAGATTAATAAAAAATGGATAACAGAATAATCCTATTTATATATCAATAATGATTGATGGTAAAGTATGTCGGGACAACTCTATGTCTTCATGCATTTGACTGATGTAATTTTATGTTTACATATCAATAATTTTATGTTAATTAGAAAATAATGCTGTTATGGCCAAGTGATTACACTTTCCATGTTAAATATGAAGTGTATATCATCATAATTTTACATCAAATTACATATTGGTCCGCACAAGACTTGAAATATGCAATAGGTGTGACATAATGATCAAATATTTTCCTTATTTACTCTTAAAAACACCAGCCATAATAATGACACAAGCATGGTTGTAGATGTCACCTGAATTAATGTAACCAAGGTGTTTTCATGTAGTATTTCATAAGTTGTTATAACAGATTTCTACATTACCCATGAACAACAGTAAAACTTCTTTGTGGAGGTCATACTACTAAACCAATCAATGTTAACACTCTTCTGGATCACCATTCAGCTGAAGGGGTTTTAAACAAATCACATGTAATTTTTTATAATTAATTAATACAATAACACTACATATAATTTAGCCTGTTTATTATATGTATACATATTGGCACATGCACAGCAATGGTGTGGGACTTTACAGGATAGATGTACACAAGATTTCCATTGATAGAGCTCATTTTCCTTACTGGCCTTCCTAACAGCTACATCCAGATCAATGAAATCCATCTTCTCATCATTTGGCCCTATATCCCCATGCCCCCCCCCCCCCCCACCAGATTTTTGTATGTATGTATATGTAAGCTATTTTATGGGCTGTGTATACAATGAGCTGTATCTCCCCCCAGAATTATTCTGGCTTCTACACCCCTGCATACATGCTCCCTAACACAATCCTGTGCATGTCCTGTGCTATATGGTAATTTGCCTTTTGAGGTTTACCTCCAGAATTGATTACTGTCCTCTATTTATCCATAATCATTGTCAACCACTCCTCTCTTTAAGGCTCAGGCTATCCATTACGATAGTTCTCACCTTGGTGTAAAACACACAACAGTATTGTGTGAACATGACATACCTTCCCATTGATGTGACATCCATGATCTCTTTCAGTAATCCACATTGTGGATGAGTTTTGTTTGGGGAGTTTCTAGCCCTTTAATAGGCAATGCATTAAAACACCTGTTGTAGGCCATGTGGGTTTCCTGATTTGTATTTACTCCTTGAGTACTGGAATCTTTGTTACCATTGCAGTAGATGTATGTTTTGTGGAGGCGTATGATAATAGTTGATGTTCACAGATGTATGCAGAATCCCACAGGTTAAAAATAAGTTTAATGCAACGTATGCACCTATGAGAATGTTAAGTATTAATTTATATTTTCATAATTTTTTTATTACAGTAGTATCTCTTTAATAACTGCCTTTGAACGGTCTCAGCAGGACATTTTAGAGACCTTATGGGTGGTATTCAGTACACGCAACTTGTACAGAGAAAATTCAGCTACCATAAGGCCTTACACAGTTTCAGTAACTTTGAGAAGACAGTACATTTAGATTGGAATTGGCTTTGAGTCAAAATCAGTGGAACTGCAGACTGTAACTTAACACTAAAACTGTAATACTGGTCGGTCTATTTTGCTGCAGATTTGCGCAGCCCTGAAAATTAAAGGGATTGAAACTTACTAAGTTACGGTGCAACATGCATTGTAAGTGCCTGAGCGAAATACTGCAATAGGGCCCACAGTCTATGTGCTAAAATGTATGTTTCATGGAATATTATGAACACACTATAAAAGATGGGCTACTATAGGATACTTCTTCTATAGGATACTTCTTCTATCCATCTAAGGCCTAGATCACACAACTGTAGCTAAACTGCTTGCAAAGGCAAATTTGCACCCTGCTCAATAAGTTTAATGATAGCTAATAGCTCCATCGTGAAAAACCTAACCAACCAACTGATTGCTAAAGCTAACCAGCCCATCAGAATACTATAAAACAACATGTGCATGCTAAACTAACTGTAGCACTCAAAACTAACGTGAACACACCCAAACAATGTTAACAAAGCACTAGATCTAACTACTCCCACTACCCTTCCCTGATGCAATAAAATATGTGGGGCTGGAGTTATAACCCCCCCCCCCCCATCTAGCCCACTCCTATAAAGAAAATGTGTTATCCAGTACCCCTTCAAGAACTAGAGGAAACATTTAGGCTTTCACTTTCCTCTCCCATGGTGTTTACGTGGTTGGGGCATTTAAATCCAATGTGGGCTAAGCTGGATCATTTATGTTTTAGGCCTCAGTGAGTGTTTGCAAATTTAAAATTATAGTGTTAGATGATTGGGTTTCATGTGAGATGCTGACTCCTAATCTGTGGTCACTTATGATAGGCAGATTCTGTGTGGAAACCCTCACGAAGCATAGTTTTTATTAAGAAGCAATTAAAAGTGCTGTTTTTTGCTTAAAATCATACAAATAATCCCTGTGTGGCGTGGGTCTGCATTTACTCTTGAAACATATTACAAACAATTTCAAAACTCTATTTTCTAGTTCATATTGTGAAATGATGCTGAATATTTTACACTATTCATATATTACTTCACAATTAAGACATAAAATTCATCTACAAATATCGCACCATTGTCTTAGACGTGACCCTCCACATGCAGATATTTATCATTGTCTATGGGTCTTTCCTCAAACCTAGTCTTTTTGGTCTATATTAACCATGTATAGCTGGTCCCAATTACTTATGCCTTTGCCTCTTATCACCATTTGGGCTCTTTTTGGTCATGTCAACTCTCAATTGTTTTTCCCCACTAAATATAAAAAGCAATTACAGGTGGACTCTGGGTTACAGACGACTCAATTTACAGACAACCCAAGAACGGTCTCACAAGGCTTTTTTTTGTTTTTATTCTGTTGGTTTGAATTAAAAGAAAGAGCACAATATGTCACGATCTGCTTCTTCAAGGGGGCTTGATATGAACCTAGTTCAAATCTACCCCAGCAGAATCATGTAGTTCCTGCTCTCTGTGGCACAAAAGATGGCTTCTGAAGAGGGCAAGGCCCAAAAGGTACAGGCAGAGAATACTGGATCCAGGTTACTTAGTGGCCCATGGCAAGACCACTCCCCAAGTCAGGATACAACACACAGAAATAATCTCAAACTTTGTTTATGTGAAAACTATCTCTCAACCTCTATTGAATGATCAAAACAACATATTTATACTCTCCAATACCAAGCCCGTGTGTACATTTGTGTATGTGTGATGTCAGACCATCTGGCTTGCAACCTTGGGCTATCAAAGCTCTTGAGATCAAATTCATTAGATATCTAGTGAACAAACCTTTATGTTAAACTCAAGTGTTTGCTTAGAACTACTTAAAGTATATGCATCTGTCTTGACCCAAGGTCTGTGTGTGTGAGTGTGCAATGATCTGCAGCTAACTTCTATGCAGAGCATTTCTACCTGTTCCACATATGTTCTATATAACATTTCCCTCTTATAATATATTATAACTAGGATACATGATAACCATGTACAGGCAACATATAACCACACAATAACACATAATCCCAATGTAACAATGTCATGCTCCCTTGGCCATATTCAGAAATTACTGACAATATGAGTCCTTAAACAATTAAATCATGAGAACTTCTCCCCCTTCCTTTCTAGTATAGCATAGAGGATCATCCTGATGGATAATTATCTAGCTATACTGCTTTTAATTGTCCTCCTGTCTGGAAAGTCCATCCATGTGATAGCCTCAGTGGCTCTCTGGGTACCCTGCCTCCCCCTGTCCAGGGCGAATACTCGCTCCTTCCCAGTGGCCTAGTGACTTTCCCAAGCCCCTGGGGAGACTTATAAGACAACCGCCATGGAGGACCCTTCAAGGTAGTCCAGGGGAAACAGTACATCCCAGCTAGTAAGTCCAGCATAAACTTGGGAGGATCCACTACCCAGCAAAGCCCTCTTCTTGCAGGCTAGGGAGACCTCCTGTCCTGCTGATTCTGAATCAGAACTCAGGCTCATGGGTAAAATTGAAGAGTACAAAGTTCCCTTTGTCAGGCCTGAACTTTCTCCTGAATAAACTGCGATGCTGGAGTTGCAACAGGGGATTAGTGACATTCCCTGGTGTCATCCATGCTGGATTAATGGGCAGTTCTGATACAAGCCGTTGTGGTTCAGTAGCCAACCTCTCTCCCAAAAAGCCTGGCTAGTGGACCCTTCGTTCCATGGTTAGAGGTACACAACTAGTGTCTTTGGGCAGCTGCAGGGGAGTCAATGTAGGGAGACCAGGAGACAAAACACAATCTGGGGTACCCTCTGGCTCTTTGGTCTCTGGATCCTCAGGTGGAACCTCCTGACTCTCTCCATCTGAGACTGCCTGGTGTGTAGTTACAGGCAGCCGTTGAGAAGCAGCTGCTACTGCCTCTTGTTCAGGCTGAAGAGCAGGGCTACTTTCTATTTCTTCTCCAGGGTCTGTGGCTGGCTCCTGGACAATGGTCATCCAAGGAACCTCTCCACTATTTCCACAGTCAATTAGTAGGGCCCAGTGCTCATTAGGTTCTTGTCTTACTCTAGGAGCAGAGTAGCTTTTCCCCAGTTCTTCCCCTGGGCCTGGCACTGCTGTGATTTGGCCCTGTCCCCATTCCTATAACTGGGTGAGACTCAGCCCCCTAAAGATAGGGACCAGTTCTTCCTCTTCCCAGTCAACCCCATGGATGCAGGCATCCTTGTTATTTTGAGAATCATGGATATCAAAATTCTCCCCACAGTCCATACATTTATTTTCTGACCCAGCCTTGGCAATATTTAGATGGGTCTCTGTAGTACCTGTTAGGTGGTTCTGTTCCATGCCTGACTGGCATGAGCCCTCCCACCTGGGTGGCCAACAACCATCCAGGGATGCTTCATCCAGTAAGTCTATATAATCCACCTCCAGCTGTAGCTCCTGCTGGATCAAAGGCCAAAGTAGGTCAGCTGTCTGAGAGCCTGTCTCCAGTCACAGCATGTGACAGTGCTTGGCAAACAGACACAGCTTTCTTTTCTCTGTCCCCAAGCAACAGTCCGGATCACCATGTGCTATGTCCCAATGGTCCTCTTCTAGCCCCAATGAAAAATGATGAGGTATCCCAACAGGTCCTATCCAATAAGTATATTGCTCTTCCAGGGCAACCTCCTCGCATACTAATTCTTCCAGCCATTCCCTTAGCTAGTGACCAGGCCATAGTCCCAGGAATGCCATCCATTTATTTAGAAGGCCCATTCCTCTACAGTCCTTTCCAGTCACCAGAACATTCTCTGTCTCTACTGGGGATAAGCATTTCCCCTCCACAGGAGCTGAGACAGGGCCATTGCTTACCCATCTCCACCTCTCCTGTACATCCTGTGTGATCTGTATCCGGAGTTGCCTCTGCTGATCCTTGGTTGAACCTGTAGGCAGTTTCTCCATCCAACTTTGGAACCATCTGGACACTTCCTCCTCGTCTGCTGCAGACATCTCTTCATAATCTGTCATCCTTCTGTGTTTTATACAGAGATCCCACCACTGCCAGCCAAATGTCACAATCTGCTTCTTCAAGGTGGCTTGATATGAACCTAGTTCAAACCTACCCCAGCAGAATCATGTAGTTCCTGTTCGCTGTGGCACAAAAGATGGCTTCTGAAGAGGTACAGGCAGATAATACTGCATACAGGTTACAAGTTGCCCATGGCAAGACACTCCCCAAGTCAGGGTACAAGGACACAGGTCTCACACCTTGTTTGTGTGAGAACTATCTCTCAACCTCTATGGAATGATCAAAACAACATATTTATACTTTCCAATACCAAACCCTTGTGTACATTTGTGTATGTGTGATGTCAGCCCATCTGGCTTGCAACCTTGGGCTATCAAAGCTCTTGAGATCAAATTCATTAGATATCTAGTGGACAAACATTTATTTTAAACTCAAGTGTTTGCTTAGGACTACTTGAAGTACATGCATCTGTCTTGACCCAAGGTCTGTATGTGTGAGTGTGCAATGATCTGCAGCTAACTTCTATGCAGAGCATTTCTACCAATTCCACATATATTCTATAAAAATGTTCCCTCTTATAATATATTATAACTAGGATACATAATAACCATGTACAGGCAACATATAACCACACAATAACACATAATCCCAATGTAACAATGTCATGCTCCCTTGGACATATTCAGAAATGACTGACAATATGAGTCCTTAAACAATTAAATCATGACACAATAGTTTCTGTAACTTATTATTACAGTATTGGGGTATTGTTATTATTACAGTTATACACTGTATTGTTATTACCACATATGAGCCATTATAGAATTATTATTATTCATTAGAGATCCGAGTTAAATACAAATCCGGTTTAAAGATGTTGTTGGGAATGTATCTCATCCTTAACCTGACCGTCTGATCCAAAACTAGTTTCAGTTGCAGTGAAAATAGCTATATTTCCTGTCCTCCTCATATACAGAAAGTATATAATAGACTTTATCACCTATTTAAAATATTTTCAATACAAACAATGCAACATAAAGAAAAATACACTAAAAAAGTATGTTAACACTTTATGCCAAGACACCAGAAAACTACTGCATAATACATTTCAATGCACTTCATGGACCATTTTTTAAAATATGATGGGTTCTATACCCACAAACATAGTAGCAATTGTCAATGGGACAATCCTGTTCCTGGCTACAGATAAATTAATTACAGAACTATTAGATTGTAATTACCAATTGATTTCCTAATTCCCCCTCCTTTTTTAATAAAGATTTTTTACTTATTTTTGGAAAAGTCCAACACTGAGTTATATAACAGCCTTGATTTTTCTCTATTGCCTTGTAACATTTAATATATTTATAATTTGTTATCTGGGGTAATGGGATGTTCTTTCAAATATCCCTAGATGTATTATTATAGTTAGTATATGCCATTGTCTTACTTGGAAATCTCTTCTAGCATGAAAATCTCTTATGGAATAAATAAACAAATATTTAAAAATTTTAAAAACATAATTGATCTGATGTTACATGTCTGAAACTATTACCATTTTTCCACTGGGTATGCTTGTTTATTACCCCCTCAACTAATCTTAGCTAATTGTTGCTGAAAAGGGCATTACCTCATAAAATAACTCTAACTTCTCAAATCATGCTCTGTGGAATAGAAAGAAATTTACATTTTATGTTAATTTGTAAAAAAAAAGTAAAAATGGTATCACAGATATATAATAAAAATATCTCAGAATAAAAATGAACATAATATATTTATCTTGCACTCCCTATCTTCCTTTGAAAATGCATTAAAGGATATCTTTGGTGAAGACTAATGTAGGGATCCACCCAAAACTCAAAGTCTCGATTATCAAAGGCAGCTAGACAACAAAAGAAGTCTGAAGAAAGGAGCTGACTCCAATGCAATTTACTGTGGAAAACAATATATAATGATCATGACTGGCCTACTTTCCTACTGTTGGATAGGTACCAATGTCATAGCTTACTACAGAGTACTTCTTCATGGCAATTTCTATTTTGAAATTGGGTAGGAGCATGGAAGGAGAACTGGGCAGAGTAGTAAAGGTCACTTTAACAACAAGAAAGTCATGTAATGCCAGCATAAACATAGGTATTGTAGCCATGCAAGAGATAGTTGGAAGAAATATCATGAAGGCAGAGTCACACAACAAAAAGTTTTAATAAAAGGAGGGAGTTTAAAGAAAAGGAGACAAATTGTAGTGCAACAGGAAGGGAGGGAGAAAAGCAAAAAGAAAACTTTTTAAAGCGTTATACAAATCTATTGATATTGCTTATTTTCACTGTATTTTTGTAATTGGTAATCATGAGTCAGTCCAGTAACAACCTAACTCACTGTACATCCTGCCACATGTATGAACTGCTGGAACAGCTTATCCAGTGTCCATACCTCTGTGACAGGTGTGAGTATGTTTTCTATATTGAAGCTCAAATTGAAGAACTGGAGAGGAGAATTGGAGCACTTGTGACATTGCTCCACTGGAAAGAGAGTTGATGCTCACTGAGGACAGTTTAGCTGGGTCAAGCATGGAGGGTGGAGTTGGGGCTAGTGAGGATGACCAGGGATGTAGCCGGGTTACAGTTACAAGGGGAAGCAGGGGGAACAGGAGGAGGAGGCAGGCCAGTTCTGAGTTGGCTAATACCAACAGATTTGCCAGATTGACTGAAACTTTTGGGGATGTCCATTCAGGAATGCGCTCATTGCCCTGAAAGCCTTTGCGAAGCGAGGCGAGCAGTTAAGGCATGGAAACACACAGGACTAAAATGATCTCCAAAGGCGCTCCTGCGAGCCTCGTAAAACAAGGCGAGCCTTTGAGGCATTAAAGCACACGGAACTTGAGGAACGCAGGACTTAGAAAAAAAAATCTGACCTCGGAATCTCTGGGGCAAAATAAATCAGAACTTGGAAAAATACGAATATAATGGCCGAACCAAGGAAATCAAAAAACACGAAAAACTAAGAAAAAAGACAAACAAGGTAAACCACACTCACACACAGCACATGGGTAGAACCAGGACACCTGGGAGTGAGGTTGAAAGTGAATTTAAGCCCAATTTGCCATGTTTCATCACTCGAGAATCGGCTAAGCAAGAAAAAAAATGGCGGACAAGAACCCCCAAAATGTCTGAAACTGGACGAAAACGAGGCTCTGCAATGCCAGGCGTGCAGACCATGGAAAATGCCCAACGCCACACACAGTAACACTTACATGAACAACGCCAGACACGCGGGTCTTAGAAAATACACAAAGCCAAACAAAAAAATTCAGAAACAAAATTCGACCTCGGAAAAATACGAATGTATTGGCCGAACCGCGCAAATCGAAAAACTCAAAAAGCAACAAAACAAAATAAATTAAAACACACTCACACACAGCACAGGGGGAGAGCCATTACGTCTGGGAGTGAGGTTGCAAGCAAATGTAAGCACAATTTGCTGTGTTTTGTCACTTGAAAATCGGCTAAGCGAAAAAAAAATAGCGGACGAAAAACATAAAAGATATTGAAAACGGAATGAAAACGAGGCTAAGCACATTCCGACCTCAGAAAAATACCAAACTCGGAAAAATACGAGGTACTAAGAAACGACACGATGGCAAAGACACTAGCATTTACACGAACAACGCCATTCACGCGGGACTTTGAAAATAATATAATGTCCATTCAGGAATGGCAATGCCAGATAGAGCTGTTCCCTCTAACAGCCGTGAGAATAGTTGCAAATAAATAGTGCGGGAATAAAAGTAAAAGGAGAAAATCCAATGTGGCTTAACAATGATTTAAAGATCAAGATACAGAGTTAAAAACAGACATTAAAATTATACAAACAAGAGGTGACAGAGACTGCTTTACGTGAGTACAAATAAATCAACAAGGCTTGCAAAAAAGCTATTAGAATGGCTAAAATAGAAAATGAAAAGTTACTTACAAAAGAGAGGAAGACTAGCCTGAAAATATTTTTTAAATATATTAAATGGAAGAAGGCCAGGAAGGAAACTATAGGAACATTACCATATGACACAGGCCATCTGATAATTGGTTCTTCGGTATATACAAGGGAGGTTCCAGTGGTTGGGACACTGCAACGATATGGTTAATGCAGGAAGAAATTCAAAAGAGGTTGGAAAAAATAAATGTTAATATGGCTCCAGGTGCTGATGGAATACATCCAAGGGTATTGAGGGAACAGGGTTCTGTAGTAGCCAAACCATTACATTTAATTTTCAAGATTCAGTCAACACAGGGTCGGTACCAGCTGACCGGAGAAAAGCATATGCATTACCCATATTTAAGAAGGGAGTGTGACGAGACCAATCTCGCCACTGTACATTGGAGGAGCCTGTTTGCCCGCCTGGTGCCTTTTGACTATGGACCGGAATTTAAATACTTTATTTTCCTATGCAGAAAGACTTTGGTTCCATGGCCATTGAACTGTATGTATGTGGTCTGAGCGCCATTCAGTAATAATGTGTGCTCAGACCTAAGCTATCTGCAGATATGTTCTGGGTGATAATATGTTGTGGTTATATCTGTAAAAATATTGTATTGTGTGGTATGCAGTCAAATATCTTTGGTCTCATACACTTGGTCAGGAGTTGCCCATCTGCCTCTTAATACTATCTGCTAAAACACACAAGAGATAGCAGAACAAAAGGGTTTTAGCAGACAAGATGGCACCATGAACAATGGGGATAAGGACTCTTGAATAATTAGATGGCCTGGGGTTTCCCCATACTCCCAGCAGGGGAGTAAGTGAGCCTAGGGATGTTACTCTCTCCACCGCCAGAGGTAGAATGAGCAGTTAGCCAAGCCTAGTGGGTGGCTCCTGGGGGAGGGGACTCCTGGCTCCCACGCCTTAACCCTGTCTGATTGGCCAGAGGTAATTAGGGGTTGACCAAAGGTAGTCATTGCCCCTACTGTGTATGTGAAGTGTTTAAAAATGTGTGCTGTTTTTCAATAAAGGGAGTTCACTGCTTGACCCTCAAACACAGAGCTTATGTCTCGTTCTTGGTGGGATTCATGGTATGCTGTTACAGACTGCCAGGAGTGTAAGCATCTTGGGGTGCTTTTCCTGTTCAGCTGCTAGCAGCTATTCGTGAGGTTCCAGTACCAGGCTTGGAGCATTTTCCCCTTGGATCCCGTTTGGGGGAATGGGTGTCCTGCAGTAGCTGTCCCTATTTCACTGGACGGGCAGATCAACTAAAACGGCCTTTGCAACCCCTTATATGTGTGGGGGTACCGTTACATTTGGTGGCAAGCGGCGAGATTGTTCCCACCGCCAGAAGGAAAGCTACAGGAGACACCATTCAGTGGATTTACATGTTGGGGGCAACGCATGTCCCAGTACAGCGACCCTAAAAGCAGCAGAATGGAACCAGCAGTGCTATACGAGGATGAGGACCTGGATGGCCGGGATGCATTAAGGAAAGGCATCTGGTACCAGGCCCTGGATAATATAGAATACCAGCGGGGTGAGAGTCTCCCCAGTGAAGAGCAGCGGTTGCAGAAGCAAGTGGCCCTGCGGATGCCCTTCCTGGGAGAGCAGCCCCTGGAGGAATGGGTAAAGGAACTAGAGCACCGGGTATGGCAGGAGCTATGGCTGGAGAATGCCTACCAGGCGCTCTGGTGGTATAGGGCACAGTATATACCCTGGACAGCCGAGCATGACAAGCCAGAGGGAGAGGAGTTTGATTATCCTGGCTTGTTATGGGAGTCCTTTGCAGAGCCTGACTTCGGGAGCCTTGCAAAGACCAGACTTCAGGAAATTTTCTATGAGAGGGAGGCTAGGCATGACTGGGATGACCCCCATGAGGTAGAGCAAGACCTGGTTCACCTAGCAACCCTGGAGTGGGAACTGGAGCAGGACTACCGAGATCTCTTCCACCCCATTGGGAAGGCTCAGCAGGACAGCAAGGTGACAGACTCAGATCCAGACCCCTTCAGCTGGGAAGATATTGTAGAGATTTATGGGGAGGAACCCCATGCGGCAGGTGAAGTCTCTCCACCGGCCCTACAGGGATGCTGGGCGACCAGCCCAGATCCCCAGCGGCAGATTGATTTGCATGGAATAGAGAGCCATGTCTCCTTTCCCCAGCACCAGTGTGGAGTGCAGGGAGTGGAGATCATTGTCTTCCCTCCCTAGCGGCAGTGTACCTTGCATGGAGAAGAGAGCAGCGTCCTCCCTCCCCAGCGGCAGGGTGAGCTACAGGGATGCTGGGCGGTCGTCCCAGATCCCCAGCGGCAGAGTGATTTGCAGGGAATAGTGAGCAGTGTCTCCATTCCCCAGCGGCAGAGCAATGTACAGGGAATTGAGATCCTAGTCTCCATTCCCCAGCAACAGGCTGAGCTACCAGGGGCAGAGACGGTCGGTCCTGTCCTCCAGCAACAGGGCTGTTTAGCCAAAGGGGAGACCGTCGGCCTCCCCCTCCAGCAGCAGAGCTGTGTATCTAAAGGGTAGACAGTCGGTCTCCCCCTACTACAACCAGGCTCCAAACAGGCTACTTCCATGGTAGCGCTGGCACCAGGGCAGAGTACCGCTGGTCTCTGCCCACTCAACAACCCACCAAGGCAGCTTACCAGTGCCCAGCACAGCCGTGGTGAGGCACCTGGACATGGATAAGTTTCTCCTCTACCCAGGTGTAGTAACCAGTTATTTTGGTTGGGCTGTACTGCTGATTGTGTTTTGTGGGTGGGCTGCTGGACTAACCAGGGCACTGACCGGCAGGAGGTCAGATACCCTGTTAGTCTGTTTGGAAAAGGGGAGAGATGTGACGAGACCAATCTCGCCACTGTACATTGGAGGAGCCTGGTTGCCCGCCTGGGGCCTTTTGACTATGGACCGGAATTTAAATACTTTATTTTCCTATGCAGAAAGACTTTGGTTCCATGGCCATTGAACTGTATGTATGTGGTCTGAGCGCCATTCAGTAATAATGTGTGCTCAGACCTAAGCTATCTGCAGATATGTTCTGGGTGATAATATGTTGTGGTTATATCTGTAAAAATACTGGATTGTGTGGTATGCAGTCAAATACCTTTGGTCTCATACACTTGGTCAGGAGTTGCCCATCTGCCTCTTAATACTATCTTCTAAAACACACAAAAGATAGCAGAACAAAAGGGTTTTAGCAGACAAGATGGCACCATGAACAATGGGGATAAGGACTCTTGAATAATGAGATGGCCTGGGGTTTCCCCATACTCCCAGCAGGGGAGTAAGTGAGCCTAGGGATGTTACTCTCTCCACCGCCAGAGGTAGAATGAACAGTTAGCCACGCCTAGTGGGTGGCTCCTGGGGGAGGAGACTCCTGGCTCCCACGCCTTAACCCTGTCTGATTGGCCAGAGGTAATTAGGGGTTGACCAAAGGTAGTCACTGCCCCTACTGTGTATGTGAAGTGTTTAATAATGTGTGTTGTTTTTCAATAAAGGGAGTTCACTGCTTGACCCTCAAACACAGAGCTTATGTCTCGTTCTTGGGGGGATTCATGGTATGCTGTTACAGACTAACTGCCAGGAGTATAAGCATCTTGGGGTGCTTTTCCTGTTCAGCTGCTAGCAGCTATTTGTGAGGTTCCAGTCCCAGGCTTGGAGTATTTTCCCCTTGGATCCAGTTTGGGGGAATGGGTGTCCTGCAGTAGCTGTCCCTATATCACTGGATGGGCAGATCAACTAAAACGGCCTTGGCAATCCCTTATATGTGTGGGGGTGCCGTTACAGGGAGCAAGCGCAAATCTGGGGAATTATAGACATGTAAGCCTCACTTCCGTAGTGGGAAAGCTTTTAGAAGGGTTAATAAGAGATAATATACAAGAAAATGTCTATTCAAACATGATTATAAGTAGAAGTCAACATGGATTTATCAATGATAGGTCAAGTCAAAAGAAGTCTAATTAGTTTCTGTATGGAGGTTAGTGGGAACTTGGATTAAGGCAACTAAGTGGATGTAGCCTTTCTGGATTTGCAAAGGCTTTTGATACAGTGCCACATGGAAGACTTTTGTGCAAACAAAGGGATACAGGAATTGCAGTAAATGTCTGCTCGTGGATTGAGAGCTGGCTAAAAGACAGGAAGCAAAGGGTTGTTGTAAATGAAACATACTCCGATTGGACTAATGTGGTAAGTGGGGTTCCTCAGCATCCAGTATTAAGTTCTCTGATTTTTAACATATTTATTAATGATTTAGAAGTAGGACTGGAAAGTATTGTCTCCATTTTTGCTGATGACACTAAGTTGTGCAAGGAAATTAAATCAAAAAGTTATGTACTTTTCCTACAAAGGGATTACAATAAATTAGAGAAATGGGCAACTAAATTATAGATAGATAAATGTAAAGTTATGCATCTGGGAAGGAAAAATAGCCATGCAATTTATAATTTTAATTGAGCAAATCTAGGCGTATCAAATATTGAGGTATTTGGGAGAGCTTGTGGACAACCACCTAGGTAATAGTGCTCAATTCCAAGCAGCAGCTGCAAAGGCAAATAAAATATTAGCATGTATTAAGAAGGGTATAAGTTATGAAGAAAGACTAACAATTGTTAACTTATTTTCTCTAGACTAAAGTATTTTAGAGGCGATATGCTTACCTTATATAAATATATCCCGGGTCAATATAAAACTTTGTCAAGTGAACTTTTTGTGTCAATACATTTTCAGCTGACAAGAGGACATCCCTTGAGGTTAGAAGTAAAAAGATTCCACCTTAAAGAAAGGAAAGGGTGATTTACAGTAAGGGTGATTAATCTATGGAATTTTCGACCCAAGAAGGTGGTGACAGCAGATTCGATAGATAACTTTAAAAATGGATTGTATATATTTTTAATTAAAAAGCTAATTCAGGGCTATCCTGAATAATTAGAGAGGGAGTATTGATCCAGGGAGGGATCCACTCAGCAGTATCTGGGGTCAGGAAGGAATTTTATTTTCTTTCCCCTTTTGAGACAGTTTCACTGTGTTTTTTTTTTTTTCTGTTTGCCCCGCTCTGGATAAATTAAAGATTATTCTGCATATTGCAGATCAGAGGAGATCTAAAAAACTTGAACTTGATGGGCTAACATTATTTTTTGAACCTCAATTACTATGTTACTATATAACTATGGATACCAACTATTTTCCTCACAATCAAAACTTGCATGTGCTCAGTAGAACTCTGCCATACAATGTTGTCATGATTTACTTATAAATGTATAAGAAATAGATGGTGCCAACGTACAGATCTTGCTGTTGTGTCAAATAATTTCTACAGCAGTGCCCACCCTAGCTAGTTTTTTGCTGTGCTATAATGTTTTTTTTTGAGAATCTGCTTCACATTTACAATTTTTTAGTATATAGCATGGCAAAAAATATAATATTCTAGGTAAGTAGAATTTCCTAAATGAGGAAATGTAGCACAGTAAATGAGTATATATATATGACATAAAACAATTTAGCAGGCGCAAATGGACAGTATAAAAACAGAGCTCAATCCCCATGCTCAGTGACAGAACTTTTAACATTCTGTGCATTACGATAATTTCAGCATATTGCAATTATGTGCCTAATTAAAATTAAGAAATTAGAGCATAGTTAAAAGGAATAATATTTTGCTCATAGCTAATTTCATTAAAGTATTAATGAGCAGGACTCATTTTATGGCTAGAGGGCAACTACTTTCTGCAGAACACCTCCGTGCTAGCTAATTTATTCATGCATGAAAAACAATCCAATGAGAAATGACTGAGCCGGGAACTGCTGGTCCTAATTAAAATATTTAAAACACCATGTCTATTCTGCTCCATCTAGCCAAATACCTAGGCTAGAAGCCAGCATGGTGCCAATTAACATGGAACAAGCAAACACACAACACCCACAGTTTCTGATTAAAGTGCATATTATTGTATCATACGATATATTGTTGCATACATATATGTAAATGTTTAATTAACCCATGTCTAAATCTCTACAATATCTAGCAACTGATGCATTAATCTTCAACTCAGTCTAACCGTGAAGCTGATGCACTTTTATTTATGGTTGTTCTATGCAGTCAAACATAATTTGGAATAATCTTGCAGGCTGTGCATTCAAGTATTTCTTAAGGGAAAAAGAAGGAAAAGGGTTTTCTTTTTCAAACGTATTTGAGTCAGCATAGACATTGTCAGATGCCAAGGGCTTGTGAATACAAGGCAACATTGGGTTCGCCTTAGGTGCTACAATGATAATCATTAATAATGGAGGCAGAGTCTGGGACCAAAACCATTCGTTAGTCTTGGATGACAACAGAGATGTCTGAAAGCAACTTTGCTTTGAGAGCCAAAGACTTGTTTGTAAGAAGGAACTTCAGCACGATCTCACCAGAGGACACAAAAAATAATTGTCAAATTGGAAACATTTCAAGAGCAGCAAAACTTGCAAGCCGCCTAAAAAAATGTTAACTTTATCATTTTGTTGGTGCACACTGAAAAATGACTGAAACACTTTAAGGAAGGAGAATGACTTGGAATCATTCTCTAAGGCATTTGTCTTTAGAACTGTATAACAAGATACAATAACACAATTTAAATTTAAACAGAATATTAGAAAGGTGACGTTTTGTACAGGAGTAAACGTTGCATAAATCCTATCTGAAAAAATATAAATCCATTTAATCCAAATGAGTTGACCAACAATAAATACACTTAGTATAACCATTTTTGATTCAGCTGGGAGTGTCTATTAACAGACGAAGTCAACAAATAAAAAAATAATTTATAGTATTATTTTACAAATTTTCTATACAGAACATTCGCACATATCGATAAAATGACAATTTCAAGTTAAAGGGGATGAAAAATAGTAACTATTGTTGCCTTGAAGTCTAAAAGGTTACACAGTGAAAGACTATCACATATGATAGTTGTGGTAATTGCGAGTTTGTCGGTAACGCTATGTTAAAAGCTACGGGTTGTGCATGCGCAATGCTACGGCTTTGACGCGATCCGCAATGTGGGGTACCGTGGTGGGGGCCAAAGGCGCTCATTGCGAGCCCCATAAAGTAGAGGAGGGGAAAGAGGCTAGCAATGAGTGCCGAAGGCGTTTATTGCAAGGCACACAACTTATTTTTTCAAACTTGCAAATGAAAAGAGTATCACGTTTCTGTCAAAAATATTATGAGTATTTAAGAGGACTAGCATTTTTCAATCTATTATTACAGCAATACCAGCTATTAAACATGCAATACTGTACTTTACAAATATGGGAAAGCATGGAAATATATAAGAATTAATTGCAGAACAGTCTCAAACCCAGAAACATGCAATTGAAAAATATTTTATTTTATGTTTTATTTATGTGTGAAATGGATCCTGAGACCTAAGGGGTTAATACACATCATGGAACTCACATGGATTAGAACAGTTGCTTTAACCTTCATGGAGGTCTGATTATGTCAGTATTTTTTACATAATCAGGTCCCCCATTCTGATCTCCTCCCCCCAGGTCCCCCATATGGATTTCCTCCCCCCACTAGGTCCCCCATTCTGTTCTGCTCCCCCCAGGTGCCCCATTCTGATCTCCTACCCCCGGTTCCCCCATTCTAATCTCCTTTCCCCATGTCTCCCATTCTTATCTCCAACCTCTACTCCCAGGATGCCCCAGATCGATCACCCCTCCCCCCAGGACCCCCACCATGGTACCCCACATCTTACCCCCCAGGCCCCCACCCCGATCCCCCACTCCCCCCCCCCACACACATCCACCCCCAGGCCACTCACCTTCCCTACCGTATCACACCAGATGGTGCTGAGCGCATGTTACTGCCCCAGCACTGAAAATCAACCTCGAGCCATGCTCAGGATAACCTCTAGGGCAGTTAATTAATTTTATTGAGTTTTACATTGTAGGATTGCAAGTCTGATCATAAATGTATTTATCGACACTAATTAATTTGTAGTCTCAGAATTAAGTTTAAGTATAAACTCCATGTTTTACTGACATCATGATGATGGTCTCATTTAATATTGGCTGTGTCTAAGAAGTAAATTAATGCTTGCTTAAATATTGGCAGATCATATGATCACGCCCCCTGAAATAAGACGTAAAAAGGCAGGGTTTATGAGTTCAGCCTTGCGGTTGCAATTTGCAATCTGGAGTCAATAGAATACATCTAAACATTTATAAAAAAAAACATCCTCAGACAAATTTGCTAGTTTTAGGCATTTGCGAGCAGCTAATAGAATAGGGACCATATTCTGTAGCGCTGTACAGGGGTTAAGTACAAATACAAATATAAAATTAAACACATAACAAAACTATGAGGCCTTGTCTTTGAGCTTAAAATCTTACTTACATAGCTTTTTTCCCCAAAGCATATTACAAGATTGAAAACTCACAAAGTTACAATCTAAAGAAATTTGAGCAAGAGTATAAGAATATGCATAGGCAAGGAATATAGTGAGAGTTTTAAAAGATAGAGGATAAAAGAGAAGAATATTCTATTGCTCTAAGACAGAAGTAAAGTACTATATATGAAGGCACTGTGAAGGAGTGGCACTAGTATGCAGTTTATTGTATACACCTAGTGGGTGTTATATGTCAAAGTACAGGAGAGAGTGGTGGAAGGTAATCAGAATAGGTATGGTAGGTGGATTGGTGACATGTTATGATGGCATTTGCTGCTAATTGGTCAGGTACAAGTGATTGTCATGTCTCTAAACTAAATTATATTCAATACAAGAATACATTCAATATTGCAATTCAATGTAATATTTTAGTTTCTTTGTGAACAGAAAACCCACAAGAGAATAATGTTCATCAGAGGGTTGCAGTTACATTCTTGTTCAGAGAATACTTGTCTGTCATGTCAGTGTTTGCACCAACTATTTGGACATGATCAGAGTGGTATGTAATGAGGGCGTGGCTTGCATTGCCTTGCTTTTTTATAAACACACTTTTTTTTTTCTGCAGAATTTGACTTGGAGAAAGAGAGAAACACAGTTTTGACTTAAGTGAGAAGAAAAGACAGGCGCACAGAAGTGTGTGCAGTTGGTTTGAGTTTGAAAAAGAGGGTCACCAAGTGATGTGTTCATGCAGGTGTCTGAAGCTGAAAAAAAATACAGACAGAGGACAACAATGTCGAGCTGATTACAGTTCTGCAACAGAGTAGAGACCTGGAGTTCCTTTAAAATACTGACCAGTGATTGTGTACAAACTATTGGATTGTTTGTTTTACTTTTGCTCCACCCAGGTTTTGCTGGATGGGAGCTAGATAGTGAGGGAACTGTCAGTAAAGGTAGTGCTTCAAGGGAAGCTAGACCTGTTATTTTCTTTGATTTGGTTTGCTGTATTATTTTGGATCACTAACTAATATTTTAGTAAATTTAGGAAAGTTTTTATAGCCCCCAGTATTGTTTTTCTCCACCAAAGCGCTGGGAACGTGGGCACAAACCCAGTTTGAGACTTGTCACAGTATCTTGCTTTGAAACAACAAATCTTGCTCAGCTCTCATTGCATGGGTGTAGCACTTTAGTATTTTTAGCTTGCATTATATTCATTATGATTCCCATTAATGTTTCCCATTATGTTTTCTTTAGATAATAATAGCAGAGTTCTATAGAGATTACTAAGCTATTAGGACCTACTATTTGTCCTCTAACTTACTGAGAAACACAAGTTCTAGCTGGCTGTCCTAGTGCCCAATACTTTAAATAACATAGGTCTGCATTAGCAATTCATACTGATGCAGACACGGCACAGTGCTGCTGGACCGATCACAACTGTGATGTCATCAAACGGAGACATTAGAAGGCCTGACGCGTGTGTTTGACATATTGGCTTCTACAGAGGCCAAAGTGTGCCAATCAACTATTAACTATTCACTTGCTTTTACAAGTATCATCAGAGCAAGAATAGATGATTATGAGTCTACCATCTAAATTAAATAAAAAGGAACTGAGAACTCATAGTGTCAACTGTTTAAAGAATGCAAAAAATAAATAAATAGAAAAACACCTGGAACGGGACAGTAAATAAACAAGACATGGTTCCATCTGCATCTGTGAATAAATAAATAAATAAATAAATCAATATACATGTGTTTTTTTTGCATTCTTTAAACAGTTGACATTATGAGTTCTCAGTTCCTAGCACAGCAGCTGTATTATTTCAACACGATTACTACCGTATACCAATTAACTGCTTGGACTTAAAAGAAAATGCTAGTTTATATGATCTGGACAATAACCTAGAGTGCAAGGAAAAGTATTAATGTTGCCTTTAGGGGAGGTAGGTGTTTGAAATTTACAAACTTATAATAACACATCAAAATTGGCTTTTATAATACACTAGCGAATTGCCCGTCAAAAATTGAAGGTCATAAAATTGTAAGGCATCTAATGCTGTTTGCCACACAATGTAAGTCTTTTGGTCCTCTGAGTACCTTTGGCGCTCATTGCAAGCTAGTACCCTGGTGTAGTTTTGGTCAACTGAGCACCTTTGGCGCTCATTGCAAGCCGCGCAATCAGTGCCTTCGGCGATCATTGCGAGCCTCTCCCCTCGTGTACTTTTGCTCCTCTGAGCACCCTTGCGCACTCATTGTAAGCTCCACGCTGAGCATCTTATGCGCTCATTGCGAGCCTCTGCCTTGCTCTTTTTTTATATATATATATATATATATATATATATATATTTTTTTTTTTATAATAATGAATGAATTAAATAATAAGTTAATATACTTTACCTTTTTGTAATTAATATATCCAGCAATCAATATCCTGAAGAGGTAACAATCTTTTTGTATTTTCCTGCAGCATACAATGTACATTTGGACTGCTGCTGACCTGAGGTATAAGTGTCAGCAATGTGTCAAGTGTGTAGTATAAATACTGTAGGCTGCGTGCGTGAGAGCAAAGCATTTGTTTCGTTGTGTAAATTGCCATTTTAGAATGGTAATGTTATTAGTTGCAAGTTAGTGTTGTAAAATGGTTGTGATTGTGTATGTGTTACGCGGGTCTGGAGCATTTTCCGTACTTCGTAATAGTGTATTTTGTACCTCGTATGTTCCTGGGTAAAGTCTTATGTGCCTGGTGGTGTTTTCTGTGGTTAGGGGTCTTGTAGCCTTGTTTTGGTTTTTTTCGGCTGCCTTTTTTTTTGTCGCTTAGGCGATTTTGGATTTCTGAAACTTTGCAAATTGTGTTTAAATTATAGTGCAACCTCACTCCCAGATGTCCTGGCTGTCCCCCCTTGCTGTGTGTGATGTTTATTTAAATTATTATTAATTTTTTTCTTTGTGTTTTTGTTGATATTGGATGTGCCCGGTTCGGCCGTTAACTTCATATTTCACTTTCCTTTTTGCAAAATGTTATAGGCCGTAATTTATTTATTTTTTTCTCATTGTGAAAGGTGTAATTGAAATTTCGGCTTAGCAAGGGCCGCATTTGCTGCGGCCTCACTGCGCGAGCCCGCAAGCGTTAGCAGCAACCCATATTGCACACAGCTATATATGTGCTTGGGATTCTCAAGACATTATGGGAAACTGGCTATTTTTAGAAACAAGTTGTGTGAGAAGGAAAAATGTGAGATAATTTCAATAAAGTGTAGTATGTGTCTATAAAAATCGCAATTATTAGAAACACTGAAATACTGTAATAACTCACGTGGTTTACATATATTCAAACACTGGCAGAAAGGTGGAATTAGCCAAGCTTAGCAGCTGTAGATAATAATTGGAAAATAAAGAAATGTAATTGATCAAGCTAAAAAGAAGTTATCTATTCGATTTACAATTACATAATTTCATAAGTCATGGGAACATGCAGATTAAGTTTGAGAAAATGGTTGTTGACACAAACAATAACTTAAAAGGATTTTACCGAAAAAATACATGTTGTTCTAGGAGGAGAAAGGAATGAAGTACAACTGCATGATACAGTGGGAAAAAGACCTAGATGCAATATTTACAAAAAAACTGTGGTGACAAATATGTCAGAGGGCAAGAAAATAAATAATTTGTAAAATGGTGAAAGATAATTAATCTAAAGTTATATACAAATGGTATTCAATACCATAAACATTCACGAAGATATATAAAACAAGCCCTTTATACTGGCATGGATGTGGTTCAATAGGTACATTTATACATATGTGGTTGGGCTCCCCACAAACTAAGAAATATTTGGATAAGATATGTGATGATAAAAAAAAAACAGGTATTAAATTTGTCTGTGACCCAATATGGTAATTTTTAGACTACACAGAGTTACCTTTAGCAAAAATATAATATTGCACATATTAAATGCATATACGCGAGTACAGGAATGCTGGTGGAACTGTATACCAAATTTGGAAATGGTAATACAAGTGATAAACTACATTTCAGAGATGGAGTATTTGAAAAGTAAATTGATTGATAAAGTAGACAACTATTTAAAAATATGTCATTTTTGGATATTAAATTAGAGAGCTAATGAATGAAACATAGATAAGTACATAAGACTGTTTGTGGTATAACTGTATAAATCAGCCAAATAAAACTATTTATTTTATTTTTACCAGTGATTTGCTGAATTGTTACATTGAAACATATTTTATTACTTTTGGATTAAAATTGTACTTGATATAAAAATAATGAAAATTAAGTTATAAAAACAATGAGGACTATACAAGTGACTTTAAAACAAGGTGTAGCGGAGAGGCAATATTCCCCAGGGTATATCCGCTTATAATCCCAGTGAGGCTCAGGAACAAGTAAATGGTAAATCCACAGCCAAAGTTTCCAACAGGTAAAATAATAGCAATATCCCAACCGCAATCCCAATAACTGGACGACACACAGTTTCAGGAGTAGAACTCTCTTTATTTTGTTATATGCAGAAATATTTATACACATCTCTTCCCACAGGTAATACACATGCCCATATTTGGCCACACAGTACACATAGAGAGAACAATAGGTGGGGTCACACCTCCCAGGGACTAGCCGGCTACTTTGATACAATAACAGACATTGATAAGATAATGCTTCTCTTTGTTCCATCTTTCACAATGTGAACACTTTACACAATAGGGCTCTCCTGCCTCTAGGAGACCCTAATAGGATTATGTATTCTGCTAGGGGTCTGCAATAGTCTGGCTAATATTCTGCAGAGCATAAACCAACATACATATAGTAGGATCATATTTTAACCATAATAATCATAAAACAGGGTAAAACAGTGATGGGTTCCGTTACACACCTCCCCCGTGACCATAAGCCGGCATACACGGTCTGATCCCAACGGATCGGCCTGGGGATGTCCGGACAAAATGATTTGTTGGTCACTTCTACAGTTTGACAACCCATCAGCATTACTGCAATTCACATTTCCTCACATTTCAAGAACAAAACAAACGCACACTTCATACAGCATTCACAGCAATAAACATTTCAAGGAGAGGGAAAATACATTTTACAAACTGGTTTCAGACAATTAAATAATGAAGCAGAGAAGCATCAGCCTTCCAAATGAACTGAAGTCCTTTAGCAAAACCATCCCAAGTTGCAGAGTACATTCCTCCCCCAGCTCGTTGTCGGGCCCCTATTGCACAGAGCCCACTGTTCTTCCCCTGTACACCCACCCAAAAAAATCCAGGATCCCATCCCAACAATCCAGGATCCCAGTGTCCAAAGGGTGGGCCACAATCTCTGTCCCATAGAAACTCCTTTCCATATAAAACGTTCCCGCTCATCCACTCTATCGTCGGCTAATGCTCGGTACTTTTGGAGGTTGGGGTCCTGTCTAGTTTCCCTCCCAAGCTCTTTGGGGTTGTCCCACGCTATGGGTCTCTCTGTGGCGTTAGTGCTAAGTGTCTGCTTGTGGCTTACCTGGGTCTCCCGACCTGTTGTAGGATCGTCCTCGGTACGGGTCTGTGAGCAGGTGACCACAGGGTAAGCTTCTCCTGTGGTGGGGGTCTGGGGCTCAAAAGCAGACGTGAGCCTCCCCAGATCGTTCCCCAATAAAACCTCCGCTGGTAACTGCGGCATCAACCCCACCTCCACATGCCCTGCCCCCGCTCCCCAATGCAAATGAACCCTTGCAGTGGGTAGCCGGTATACTGCTCCCCCGGGTACCCTGACGGCCACAGTCTTGTTAAGTTTAGCCTGGTTTGAAACCAGGTGACTTTTTACCAAGGTGATGGTAGCCCCTGAGTCTCGCAGCCCTTGGACCGCTTTACCCACCAGGTATACGGTCTGCCTGTGATGCTGCCGATTATCAGCATTGGCCTGGACTGGATTTGCCTCGTGCAGCACCTCCCATTGTTCCACGCTTGTAATGGGAACAGCTGAACCATATGGCGTGGCTACTATGTCCTGGTAGTGGTGGGCTGCGGCTGCTCTCGGTGGCGGTGGTGGGCCTGGACGTATCCAGGTGGACCGGTCTCGCAGCTGGGAACATTCCCTTTTATAGTGTCCCCATTTCTGGCAGTGGTGACACGGGCCAGAAGCGGGCTGGAGGAAACGTGGCTGTGCAGCGGGCGGTGGTGGCAGTGTTCTCGGTGGGGCTGGGGTGTAGCTGGTTCCCCCAAAGGTTTTAAAAGGAGTCTTTGGTGTTACAGGTTTTTGCTGCCTGCGTGCATCTAGGTACTCATCTGCCTTCCTGGCAGCTTCGGTGAGGGAGGTAGGGTTTCGGTCTCTTACCCACTCTTGTACCTCGCCAGTTACTCCCTCATAAAACTGCTCCAACAGCATCATCTATATCACATCCTCCATGGACCGTGCCTTGCTCGCTTGTACCCACCCAATTGCTGCCCTTTGTAGCCTGCATGCCCACTCTGCGTGTGAGTCTTTTTCCACCTTCTTTAAGTCCCTGAATCTCCGCCGGTATGCTTCTGGTGTTATAGCATACCTGGCCAGAATAATTTCCTTTACTTTGTTATAGTTCCTTATTTCCTCATTAGGTACAGTACGATATGCCTCGGCTGCCCTCCCAGTTAGCCTTCCTGCCAAAATCGGTACCCAGCCCTCTGTGCTGATTCTATGCAGGGCACACAGTCTTTCAAAATCCTGCAGGAAAGCGTCTATATCTTCCTCTGCCTCCACATAAGTTTTAAAAGCCTGGTATGGTATCTTAGGCTTACCTTCTTGTGGCATATTTATTGCAGAGCTGCGTTCTGGGGCTGTTTGTTTCCTCAACATAAATTCCTGGACTTCTGTCATGGTCCTTGAAATAATTTCTGTTGAAGGTTGTTCCCCATAAAAAGACAGCCGAAATTGTACCTGCCTCCGGAACTCCACTTGTTCCGAATTTTCTCCCGAATCCCCCTGTTCGGGAACCGAATCTCCGTCCATTCGGTACTCCTCCATCAGCTCAGTAATGAGTACCGCTTTCTTCATATTGCTGGCTTGTATACCCCTTGCCTCCAGGAGGTCTTTTAGCGTGGAGCGTTTTAGTGTGGCAAAATCAATCTCCATCCGTACTCCATTTATGCTTGTTCCTCTGTGAGTCTGGATCACAGCGCTGCCAACCAATGTAGCGGAGAGGCAATATTCCCCAGGGTATCTCCGCTTATAATCCTAGTGAGGCTCAGGAACAAGTAAATGGTAAATCCACAGGCAAAGTTTCCAACAGGTAAAATAATAGCAATATCCCAACTGCAATCCCAATAACTGGACGACACACAGTTTCAGGAGCAGAACTCTCTTTATTTTGTTATATGCAGAAATATTTATACACATCTCTTCCCACAGGTAATACACATGCCCATATTTGGCCACACAGTACACATAGAGAGAACAATAGGTGGGGTCACACCTCCCAGGGACTAGCCGGCTACTTTGATACAATAACAGACATTGATAAGATAATGCTTCTCTTTGTTCCATCTTTCACAATGTGAACACTTTACACAATAGGGCTCTCCTGCCTCTAGGAGACCCTAATAGGATTATGTATTCTGCTAGGGGTCTGCAATAGTCTGGCTAATATTCTGCAGAGCATAAACCAACATACATATAGTAGGATCATATATTAACCATAATAATCATAAAACAGGGTAAAACAGTGATGGGTTCCGTTACACACCTCCCCCGTGACCATAAGCCGGCATACACGGTCTGATCCCAACTGATCGGCCTGGGGATGTCCGGACAAAATGATTTGTTGGTCACTTCTACAGTTTGACAACCCATCAGCATTACTGCAATTCACATTGCCTCACATTTCAAGAACTAAACAAACGCACACTTCATACAGCATTCACAGCAATAAACATTTAAGGGAGAGGGAAAATACATTTTACAAACTGGTTTCAGACAATTAAATAATGAAGCAGAGAAGCATCAGCCTTCCAAATGAACTGAAGTCCTTTAGCAAAACCATCCCAAGTTGCAGAGTACATTCCTCCCCCAGCTCGTGGTCGGACCCCTATTGCACAGAGCCCACTGTTCTTCCCCTGTACACCCACCCAAAAAAAATCCAGGATCCCATCCCAACAATCCAGGATCCCAGTGTCCAAAGGGTGGGCCACAATCTCTGTCCCATAGAAACTCCTTTCCATATAAAACGTTCCCGCTCATCCACTCTATCGTCGGCTAATGCTCGGTACTTTTGGAGGTTGGGGTCCTGTCTAGTTTCCCTCCCAAGCTCTTTGGGGTTGTCCCACGCTATGGGTCTCTCTGTGGCGTTAGTACTAAGTGTCGGCTTGTGGCTTACCTGGGTCTCCCGACCTGTTGTAGGATCGTCCTCGGTACGGGTCTGTGAGCAGGTGACCACAGGGTAAGCTTCTCCTGTGGTGGGGGTCTGGGGCTCAAAAGCAGACGTGAGCCTCCCCAGATCGTTCCCCAATAAAACCTCCGCTGGTAACTGCGGCATCAACCCCACCTCCACATGCCCTGCCCCCGCTCCCCAATGCAAATGAACCCTTGCAGTGGGTAGCCGGTATACTGCTCCCCCGGCTACCCTGACGGCCACAGTCTTGTTAAGTTTAGCCTGGTCTGAAACCAGGTGACTTTTTACCAAGGTGATGGTAGCCCCTGAGTCTCGCAGCCCTTGGACCGCTTTACCCTCCAGGTATACGGTCTGCCTGTGATGCTGCCGATTATCAGCATTGGCCTGGACTGGATTTGCCTTGTGCAGCACCTCCCATTGTTCCACGCTTGTAATGGGAACAGCTGAACCATATGGCGTGGCTACTATGTCCTGGTAGTGGTGGGCTGCGGCTGCTCTCGGTGGCGGTGGTGGGCCTGGACGTATCCAGGTGGACCGGTTCCGTTACACAAGGTACATGAGCTGATTACTAAAGGGTGAAATACTGGAGAACTCCTGGGCGTTAAAATACTTCTAATGAATATATGAGATTTGCTAATTTGCTGAACATGTTATCATAGCATCCCTGTATGCGCAAAAAACAAGAACAAAAAAAAACGTTATTGTGTTTCAATGCTAGAAAGCATGAGTTGCATTAAAAACTTACAGCCTTATTAAATTGCTATTCAGTAAATTTAAAAGGGCTCTTTTTAAGAACACAGCATATTTTATTTACAGAAGTTTTTAGTTAGTGAAGACCTTGCTTTTGGATAAAAGTTCACTAACTAAAAACTTCTGTAAAAAAAATATGCTGTGTGCTTAAAAAGAGCCTTTTTAAATTTACTGAATCGCAATTTCATAAGGCTGTAATAGTTACAAATCAATATATTTTGGAGTAAAAGGGTTTCACTCATCATTGTCATAACTGTATATGGCAGCTTACTAATTCTCTGCTTATGACAGAGAGATACATTTTTATATTGTTTGAATATACTTTCTGTATTTTTTTTCCACTGATAAATTAATGGCATCTCAAAAACTCATTTATTGTGCTGTATATCCTATGGGAAAAAATGCCACCAGAGACTGACACAGCCATTTGCAACTCCAGAGATAGCTTGGTACATATCCCTCAGTCTAAAGCTGTGAATAAATCCTGGGATTCCAATCAAAATGAGCTAGATTAAAAAAAGATGAGATTTCACATTTTATTGAATCTTCCCCAAAGGAAAACATAGAAAGTGAAGCGTTCCATTAGCCACTCTCCTTTGTGAATCTGACCTAATATTTTGCTCTTTATTTGTATAAAGATAGAACTAAATGGTCACATTCACAGCAAATTCCATATTGCTTGGTTGGAGAGAACATTGGACATGGAATAAGCCATTGCCTGTTAATATTTCAAAACATACACAATTAGTAATATCTATCATCAAAAACAATTATTTAGTGTAAACTAGTTTTGCATAGTTATGCCCAAATAAGTAAGTAATTAATAATCAATGTAGTAATAGAATACATTTGTAAAGATTATCTTCACAGTTGTCACGTTGTAAACATCTGTTTTTTGTTTCTTTAACTAAATATGTAGACAGATATAATAACATTTTCAACATTTGCTTGCATATGGTCAGGAAGGAAAAGGGTATTTGCTGTAGCCTGGCTGTAAGTGTGCAGTAATCCATTGGCAAGTGAGTAATCAGAATCTAGTTTAAACAGGGGAACTTGGGAGCTTGTGAACGGATCTAGTGTAGGAGTTTATATAAAAGTAGAGAGTGCAGTTATAGTGTAAGTGTGGAATATAATACAAAGGAGGGAGTTCAAAGAAAATTGGTTAAATTGTAGCCCGAAAGTAAGAATATGTTTAGTTTAATGTATAGGAAAACTTATGCAAATACAGTATATTTATATACTAGTGACTTGCCCGTCAAAAATGCCTGCAAGAAAATTGTAAGGCTGGCTATGCTGTTTGCCACACAATGCGAGGCTCTGCCCCATCTGAGCACCTTCGGTGCTCATCGCGTGGCTCTCAATGAGCTCCTTCGGTGCTCATTGTAAGCCTCTCCCCCATGTAGTTTACGCGCCTCCCGATGAGCGCCTTCAGAGCTCCTCGTGAGCCTTGCAATGAGCAGACATTGTGCCACCCGCCTCGGCGGGCTGAGCGCCTTGGAGGCGCTCATCACAAAGTCCCGCGTGCCTGACGTTGCTCAGATAAGAGTTACAGGCTTCGGCTAAGTGCTACCGGCTTTGGATAAGTGTTACTGGCTTGGGTTAAGTGTTACTGGCTTCAGCTAAGTGTTACTGGATTTGGTTAAGTGTTACTGGCTTCGGCCTCATTTTGATCCTGTTTGAGAAAAGTGGCAATAAGGGCTACAATTAGCTTGCAACCTCACTCACAGACTCATTGGCTGTCCGCCTTATTTTTCTGTGAGGTTTTTAATATATTTTGTACATTAATTTTCGGTTTTTGGCAGACTTCCGAGTTACGGGTTCGGCTAAGTGTTATTGGCTTTGGTTAAGTATTACTGGTTTCGGTTAAGTGTTACTGGCTTCAGCTATGGGTGTCTTCAATCTCTTTCCATCCTCCATCTGTGGAGCCTAATAGGGCAAATTACATCTCTGACGGGACAGAGGACCCTTAGAGGGACCCTGAAAAGGCACTATTGTGAGAGCTGCCATGAGCGCCTTTGAGGCTCATTGCAGCAAAGTGCTGCGAGCCTCGCGATGAGTGACTATGGCGCTCATCTTGAGGCCGTCTTCAATCTGTTTTAAATTCCTACGTGCCTGCCTTTGTGCGTGCCTTCGATGCTCATTGCAGCCTAAGTCCTACTGGCCTTGCGATGAGCGCCTGCGGTGCTCATCGCGAACCCTGCAATGAGCACCTTTGTTGCTCATTGCAGGCCCGCAAATTCCTGAGCGCTACTAACAAACTTGTAATTATGACAACTATATATGTAATTGATTTGTTATCTCATTGTATTTTTGTAATTAGTAAGCACAAGTCAGTCCAGTGGCAGGTTCACTCAGTGTATATCCTGACACATGCATGCACTGCTGGAGCAGCTGTTACAGGGTCCATATGTCTGTGACAGCTGTGAATATGTTGCCTCCTTTAAAGCTGAAATTGGAGAATTGCAACACTTCATAATTTTGCCACACTTGAAAGGGAATTAAGCTTAATGAGCACATTTTAGCTAAGCCAAACATGGAAGCTGGAGTTGAGTCTAGTAAGGATGTCCGGGGAGTTAGCTGGGTTACAATTACAGGGGGGACCAGAGTCAACAGGAGGAGAGAGCTCTCTGAGTTGATACCAAAAGATTTTTCCAGATTGGGTGAAAACTGTTTGAGATGTCCTTTCACGAATGGCAATGCCACATAGAGCTATTCCCTCTAACACCCAGGAGAACAATTCTACTGGGGGAGTGGGAGGGCAGAACCGGCAGAGAAATAGACAGATTTTGGTGGTAGGGAACTTTTTGGAAGATAGGGTAATTTGTCACCCAGATCCCAACAATCGAACAGTTTGATGTCTCTTGGGTGCTTGGGTTTGGCATCGGGTAGATAAATTATTTGCAGGGGCTGGAAATTAATGAGTTTTGGTACAGATTTGTACAAATAACAAAGTAACTGAAAGATGGATACTACTAGTGGTACATGCCAGCCTTGGCAGGAGCTTAGGGAGGTTAATGCATGGCCCAAAGAAATTGGTGCGCAATGAAGGTTTTTTTTGTTTTTTTAGATCACTGAGTGGACTTCTCATTTGTGCGCAATCTCAATAGGGAGGTATTGCAAAGTATCTCAAATGCTGTGGCAATTTCTTCAAAACTGCAGAGTTATATCAACATAAATTGTATGCTTTTTAATGCAAGAAAATGCAAGAAATGGAATTATTAGAAGTAAATAAAAAATGGACTGTTAATTTGGATGGTTGTCACCTATTGAGGAAAGATAGTGGCAATGGTAGAAGAGGAGGAAGGATTTGTCTGTATGTTAAGCCTGAATTTAAGCCTATAGTCAGAGAAGATATTTATGGTGGGTATAGCTGGAGTTAAATAGTGGAGGGACAAATCATAAAAACATATTGGTAAGAGTATGCTGTAAACTCCCAAAATATAATTGAATGTGAGGAAATGTAATTCATGCCAAAGACTGGAATTGCCGCTAAGCATGGGTTCTGTGATGATCAAACCATTATATCTAATTTGTTAAGACTCACTCACCACATGGTTGCTACCAGATGATTAAGAAAAGCAAATGTGATACCTATGTGTAAGAAGGAAGCAAGAGCAAATCCGGGGAATTATATATATATTTATTTATGTGAATGTGCACACAAAGGCTTCTTTAATACAAATACATGGCACTATTTATATATAAATATATATATATATATATATATATATATATATATATATATATATATATATATATATATATATATACAGCAATTATTTCACATATGGTGGGCTAAGAGTGATAGAAGCCCTCCACCGTACAAAGTACAGTAGTACAAATAAGGAATAGTACATTAGTGATTCCACTTGAATGTCTAAAAATAAGTTGATAAAAACTTATTTCCTGCTCAAAATTCCCAGATTGCAGTGCATATACTGTGTTTCTGAGAATTTTGAGCAGGAAATAAGTTTTTATCAACTTATTTTTAGACATTTAAGTGGAATCACTAATGTACTATTCCTTATATATATATATATATATACATACATATATACAGTATATACAGTTAACTTTTAATTAAGCGGCACCTGCAGGGATTGCCTATTGCCGGGTTAAGTGTAGATTCCGGTTAAACAAGAGTCGTGGAAAAATGGCCTAAAAAAACATAAAACCCATTGAAACCCTTCAAATACATATTAAATAGTTACTAGCAACCAAACTGAGCTATTTCAATAAAACATTTTTTTTTTTAAATGTGCCATTTGTGCCTGATAATGCTGTATAATCAAGAGTTTTTTTGCAAAAGGGGAATAAAGGCAGGTGCTGATTGCTTGAGAGTCCCAGTTGGTTGAGTGCTGGATAATCAAGAGTTTGATATATATATATATATATATATATATATATATATATATATATATATATATACACACTATCCACCGCCAAAATATTTTCACTTACTACACCCGCGTGAATTGTAAAAAACATTTAAACAATTGTCTAAGAGAAAAAATTATAATTACTCCATTGATCAATACCTCTCCTATTTTAGTTATCTAATATACCCTTGTATACCCTTTTTATTCAAAAACCTCAAAAGATGCACTCTTTTCAAATTAAAACCTTTTGGCAAACATGTTCACCTAACAAAGACTTATATTGACCCTGGAAGTATTTATATAAGGTAATATGACTTTTTGTAAAATTGTAGAGTAAGAGAAACTTATACAGTTACAGAATTATATTTACTTCCCTTGCCTCTGTACCTCTAAATGTATGCTAATATTGTATTTGCCTTTGATGCTACTGACTATCATTGAGCACTCCCATGTTTTTGTTCACTCCTAAATTATTTTCTGTCTATGATACCCTTAGCTTTGTTCCATTTAAATGCTTATTTTTTCTAAACAAATGCATAACTTTACACTTATTTGTATTAAATCTAGTTTGCCATTTATCTGCTTATTCTTCTAATGAAAACAAATGTAAATGTACTCTTGCCCAGGAGTAAATTGTATCTGGGCCAAATTGGAATGTATAGTTATTTATATGTATGGCAGACATAACTTTTACAACACAACTCTGATGGTGTATTTCCTAGGAAAACCCTGAAAACAGGGTTAATATTTACATATTTAATACATTATAATAATAATACCCCATTTTGGGGGTAGTTAAACTAGATAGCAATTGCAACTGGACAAAAGTGAAATCTGTCTTGGTTTCAGATCATCAAAAAGATTGACAAAATTGTTTATTTGCCAAAGTTATCTTAGACTTGAAGTCCATTTATCTCAGTATGAGAGAAAAAATGGGCACCATAGAACAGCAACAACATTTGAGATTTCCACCCCCCCCCCCCCTTTTTCTTTTTGTTTTGCTTTTTCTTTCTTCTTTTCTATTGGTTATCTTAGATGGTTTAATTTTTTAAAATCACCATGTTTCCTGGTTATTTGTCTTCTTAAAAAAAAAGTTCATATTAATATTTAAACAATTTTATTTTGTTTAAGAAATTTGCATTTACAAAAAAAGTGTATTTTATAGTTATCTATGCTCCCCTGAACTGATGGTTTTATTTATCCAGTTTATATCAGTGTAGTGAAAAAACTTTACCATGCTTAGGTGAATTTCCAGTCTTTAACCATAACTGTGCATCCTCACAGGGGGATTTTTACCTAAACTATTTATTTCTGTCCACATGTCACTAGTTCCACCATAAATATCTTCTCAGACTTTAAATCAAGTTTAAAGGAACATGGAATCTTTTGTCTTTGTTGAACCATAAAGCGGGGTTTTCATAATATGTCACAGTGTGTTTTCTTTTTCAAATAAAGGACTCAGCCAAATGTGATCTACAGTGTAAAGTATACTCTCTGAATTTCCTGTTAGTTTCAATTAAGTTTAAATAGGTTGTGCTTAATTTTATTTCATGCAGACACAACTTTATTATGTTTAAAATGTGCTACTTCAAAAGCAGTTCCATTAACATAATGATAAACTTTAACTCTAAATATTTGTAACTGTTAATTTCTATATACTAACTGTCCAGTCATGGGAATCTGATATCAGTAATGCCTATCATATTTCACATGATCCCATTTGTAGATATTTGTTTTCAGTTCTCTACAAGGTACTACATTATTTTATTTTTGTGATTTATTGTAAATGTGTGCAAGTGTATCAGTTTTATTAAACTATGTAATTTTTCCATTTAGGTATTGTCTAGGTATTGACTTTGTTCTCCATATCCTTTGACTTACCGTACATTACACTACAGAAAATTCTGCTATACTACTGCCTTTTTGGCAGAACAATCATCTGTTCATCTTGAATATATTAAATTAAAGTATGAAATGTAAATACCATGATCAGCAGTCTATTATTTTTAACATTCTGCCTTGCCAACAGTAAGATTTAATTATTAGTGATCTGGATTTCCCTAGTACAAATAATTTAATTGCACAATAATTAGTATTACTTGCAGATCACAAGCTACATTTTCAATAACAGTAATTAAAATAATACCTCTGCATGTGAGTAAACAGATGTTTACGATTTATCTTGCCCAGGTGAAAAAGGCTATTAGTAAAATCTCCTGTGATTGAAGAACTGAGATCAAATAAAATGTGATAAGCAATTTCATGCCAAGGTGTTTTGATTTGCTAAACTATATTTTCAAAGCAAACAGTACATTTTTATAATAGAATTCATATTCCTGTTCTCTTAATTCTCACAGATGCGTTGTTTATAACTTGATCTTGACAGAATCAGTGTCTTAAACTCTTATTTCTAATAATTGCTTAAGAATCCCTAACTTTTACAAATGTTGGTTCCATCTCTTGAAAGCATTCTGACCTGGTGAAGTGAAAAATACAGGAAGAAAGGACTACTTCTGATGAATTTTTGATTTCCCTTCCTAACAAAGAAATGCCTATGATTCAAAGGAATTGCTTAAAGTGATATTATAAAATAGAATACAGAGTGCACTCGTTTCAATAATCCTTTGCTTTTAATGTGCAACTGAAAATTTGTCAGTGCCTTTTTTGATTAGATGAGCTGAGTTTTCTTGATCTAAAGACTGAAGGGGAGCTTATTCCTTGAATTTGAATATGCTACCGTATCTATTTGCAATGTGCTACAGATAAAGCAACCACAGTATTGCCTAAAGGCGGCACCTGTATCTACAGGTCAATGCCATTCTCCTCTAGATTGCTGCTGTGCCACTGTTGGCTGCTGTGTTATTAGACATAATTAGGTAAGCTGTCACTTTTATAGGTGATGGGAGGAAGAACATTAGGAGAATGTATTTGTCTTCAGTGTATTCGGACACATCTTACAAAAAAAAACAAAAGTATTTGCTGTAGGGTAAAAACATAGATGAAGAAGCATACCTGTAGCGCAGCTTATTTTCTGAAACTACTGTGTAATGTCAAGCTCACATTGCAGAACTGCAGTACACAAAGTCTTCTTAGCATTTTAGAAATAGGCTGATTCTTAAATCTTTTTGATGTGCAGTTGAAATGCTCCAAACTTAGTCGAAGTGAAACCTAACCATGAATCCAGATGAGACAGTGACCATTATTTATTAGGCAGTGAAATTTAGCAAGAACACTATGGCACATTGGGTTATACGGTACTGTACATTTTAGAGTGAAGTGTTGCGGCAAAACCTTGTAGCTGTGGACATGTCTGACTATCTTAAAGGGTCATCTTTTATTTCAATCGAATAAAAAAAAATCCGGAGAAATAACCGTTTTATTATGTTTTTAGCTTATTTAATAAGTAGTACTATGATTAATTTTTCATATACAGTATTTAAATAACATTCCAATATGTACATAAAACATGTCATTTTAATTTCCTCCTTATGTTTCACATACTTGATTTGCAAAGCTAGAAAAACCAGACATCGCAGATCCATCTGATGTGTGACTAATTACTTTTTAATGAACAGTACAGGATAAATATTCATTTAAATGCACTAGATAAAACAGCTTATTTTTTGACATATTTATTCAATCTAACATATTTTTGGTTTTAGTTTAATGCTGGCTGTTTTCAGTAAATAGATGTAAAAAAATTATAGCGCTAAAGGGAAACCAATACTAAGATTTCTGCTAAGCAATAACTTTTGGTTTTAAAGGACCACTTAAGTTGCAATATGTGCTCTACACCAACAGATAGAGGGTGGAAATCATATGGAAAGTTTTTGACATTTTTAAAATTGACCAAGAATTGACTTAGCTATTGCCATTTTATTTTAGTCCCTAAGCTCTCCCACAAGAACCTGCATAATTAATACGCCTGGGGTCTGTAACTGTTACACATTGTATTACAGATTTACTCTATTTTGAGGAGGAGTGTCTGTTGGTGCAGTGGTAAGTAATTTGGTTTAAATATTTTTTTTTCATTGTTAAATCATGGATTATATTCCCCTACCTTACAGCTGTTTTTTGTTTAACTGGTACTCTTATTTATATATATATATATATCTCATATATATCTAAATTATTTGTGTGTTAAAAGAATATATTAGTAATTTTTTTATTAAAAAAAAACAAACAAGTGGAATCCATTGATTGTTGGGAGCTGTAGCCAAGATTCTCTGATTCTCTGCACCACAGACATCACACCCTGATCCTATACCTGCTTGCTAGGGCAGTTACACGTAGTTCACTTGGCCATTGCCTTATTAAAAAATTCTACACCTGATTCTAATTCATTTTCATAATGTTCCTTATGGTACAGAGCATGTTACTCATTGTGGCAGAGGCAACACACTGAAATAGCCTGATTTCAACTGATCATAACTCCATGAATTCAGTATCAATTTAAAAAATGAAAATACTTTTTTCACATGCTTTTCAACTCTCTCTCTAACAGTGCAGAGCACATAGGGGGGCTTTTGTAGTCTTTTAATAAATTGGCCCATTAAAAACACCTGCTCATTTTAAATAATATTTTTTGTTCTGTTTCGATTTGTTTCTTTTATTAGTCTTACATGGAGGACCTATGGAGACAAGCTATTTCCCAAGGAAATCTTTGTTTTAAAACTGTGTGTGGTATATTTATTACATGGGGCCAAAATCATGGTTAAGCAGATTAAAATATAATGTGTCCTTACTACCTAGATTCCTATGGAATCATTTTAATTACTCTATGAATAAAAATGTATACAGGATGTTTGAAAAGATAGAGCCTGAGAATGAGCAACATTAATTAGATACTGTGGTCAAGGTTAAACATGTGTGACAGGCAGGGGTGTAGGAGCCAGAATAATTCTGGGGGGGATACAGCTCATTGTATGCACAGGCCATAAAATAGCTTATATATACATACATACACAAATAGAAAAATCTGGGAGGGTTGGGGATTAGTACCCCCCCCCCCCCCCCCTGCAGTTCCTACACCCATGGTGACAGGCATTTACACATTTTCAGGGGCATGCTAGCAATAATAGTTGTAGAAGTGTAGGGGAAGGAGTAGATATTGAATGCCTTTAGAGCCAATGATTTGGCACCTCCCCTATTCCTCCTCTTACTTCCCAATCACTTGCTCCACTGAGAGTCTTCAAGCTAGCAGAAAGTGCTCTAGTCAAACAACACAGAAAGTTTCTATAAGCAAACAGCGGTGTTAGTTTGGTACATACCTCACAAACGTAAAGTTTTTCAAAAATACAAAGGTGCTTTAAATTTATCTCAAATTGATAAACATGCTGCATAAAAAGGTTAGAGAGTAGGGATATTTCATTTCTTATATCCACTTATATCCACTTGGTAACCTCTTGAAAAATGTACCCACTGTCCAAGATTTTGATTTATTGTTTTAGTAACAAGCATTAAAATAATTAATGTACAAACTGCATTATCGAAAAAATATTTAAATCTTGAAGTGGACAGTTCACTAAACTATAACTGCAATGCAACCAATATAGGAAGCGATTAAATCAATGTAAGATGTTTTGTTTATTTGCTTCTCTCCATAAATATGGCTTTAATTCCCTAAAAAAGGCATCATACCTGATCCTGATTCAATTCTAGTTCAATGTTTCCATTTTCCGTAACAGAAATCTCTCCAAACTTCCAAATAACTTTTTAAATGCCTAGCCAGCCTAATATGATGATGGGGTGAGCCAATTGCACAGGTAGACAGAGACAGCCTTCTGGAAAAAACACTAGCTTTAACATCTTACAAGCAAATTTAAGATGCACCACCGGGGCTTCAATCTCTTTCAATGTAATTTTCTTTTTTTGCAAGTGTTACCTGCAATATATCTAATCTATCTATCTAGATTGTCGAATTTATCTTGTGGCAACATGAACTGCATCAATCTAGTACCTATTTGACCACCAAAATTCTTACACTGGCAACAAATTTTGTATTTCACTAACGGTGTCTCAATTACGTTTGCTACTGAAACAAACAGTTTCAAAAGGGAATCACAAATTTAGTATAAACAGGAATTATGAATAAAAACTTGTACATTAACAGCCTTATTTTTTACTTTATATTATTTTTTTACAGACGTTTTTAGTTACTGACCTTCTATCCAAAGCAATGTCTTCACTAACTAAAATCTTCTGTAAAATAATATGTTCTGTGCTTATATAGAGCCCTATTCATTTTGCCAAATCGCAATTTAATAAGGCTGATAATCTCTTAGCATAAGCAGTGACACTCAAAATATCCATATGTTGTAGCACATCTTAATACATGAAAAACATGATGGTAAATTGGAATACAAACTGAAAGGTAATTGTATATCAGCATTTGGTAACAAAGCACCTTGACCCACTAACCAAATAAACTGCACTGCCTTATCAAATGATGTTTACAATACTTTTGAGATGAGGATCCATGCCATTGTTTATTATCTTTGCAACCAATAAGGAATAGATTAACCTGAATGTTCCATTCTGTAAACAACTCCTAATGGCTAATGACTATTATTTTTTGCGAAATATTTAAAAGGGCCCATATAAAGATATTTATTTTTGTAAATGTTCCTTTACTACATATAGGTGGAACTTCTGATTTCATTTTTTCCATGTTGGCTCATACACTGATCCTCTTAAAGGAATCCTAAATCATTCACAATACTTTTTCTCAAAATTGTTGCAACTTATTTTTTAGGGTAAATTTGTAATCAAGGAAGCATTGTGTTTAACCTCACCAACGTCTTCACGCTTTTTAATGGAATCCCTAGGGTGTATTGGGATTTCAACAATATTGCTGTTATTAAATACCAGCATAGTCTTTTACATATGTTTGAAACAGCCTGATGTGCTTGACACAGCCTGTTGGTTCATAAAAGCCAGATTAGTTTTGTGAGCGAAAGATAACCAGAGATCCAAGTGCCTCCTCTTGGAGATTCCATTGTTTGTCTAAATTGCTCTTCATACACCCATCTTGATGTATCACCAAATTCTATACCTGCTAATCACACAAAAAATAAATAAATATATATATATATATATATAAAAAGTTGTTAATAAATGTAAAAAGTTCCCTATGGACCCCCATTGCACCAAACATTAAACAGTGTCCTAAGAGATCCCTACGGCATCCTTCCTAACACCAAGGGGTCTATATTGGACTCCATTTAACCTAACCCCTCATGAAGTTGCATAAGGAAAAAAAAATTACCAAAAAAAAAAAATACATTACAGAAAAAAAATAACTATGCCTGTAATTGGTAACATTTTTTACCTGTGACGCCCTCCAGCTACAATCAATGAAGCCCTTGTTCTGAATCCTCTGACCTGGATAAAAGGACAATGCGTGTTGATTGAAGAATCCATCCTCTTCAATCTTGATTGAAAGCAATGATCTAAGTCTTTGACATGGGCCTCCACCTACAGTAGATATAAAAAGTCTACACGCCCCTGTTAAAATGTCAGGTTTCTGTGCTGTAAAGAAATGAGACAAAGATAAATCATTTCAGAATTTTTTCCACCTTTAATGTGACCTATAAACTGTACAACTCAATTGAAAAACAAACTGAAATCTTTTAGGTAGAGGGTAGAAAAAATATAAAAATAAAATAATATAGTTGCATAAGTATGCACCCCCTTAAACTAATTTAAGCACCTTTTGATGTTATTACAGTACTCAGTCTTTTTGGGTATGAGTCTATCAGCATGGCACATTTTGACTTGGCAAGATCTGCCCACTCTTCTTTGCAAAAACACTCCAAATCTGTCAGATTGCAAGGGCATCTCCTGTGCACACACCCCTCAGATTTTCAATTGGATTCAGGTCTGGGCTCTGGCTGGGCCATTACAAAACTTTAATCTTCTTCTGGTGAAGCCATTCCTTTGTTGATTTGGATGTATGCTTTGGGTCGTCATGCTGAAAGATGAAATTCCTCTTCATGTTCATATTTCTAGCAGAAGCCTGGAGGTTTTGTGCCAATATTGACTGGTATTTGGAACTGTTCATAATTCCCTCTATCGTAGCTAAAGCCCCAGTTCCAGTTGAAGAAAAACAGCCTTTACAGCATGATGCTGCCACCACCATGTTTCAGTGTGGGTATAGTGTTCTTTTAGTGATGTGCAGTGTTGTTTTTACACCAAACATATCTTTTGGAATTATGGCCAAAAAGTTCAACCTTGGTTTCATCAGACCATAACACCTTTTCCCACATGCTTTTGGGAGACTTCAGATGTGTTTTTGCAAAATGTAGCCTGGCTTGGATGTTTTTCTTTGTAAGAAAAGGCTTTCGTCTTGCCACTCTACCCCATAGCCCAGACATATGAAGAATACAGGAGATTGTTGTCACATGTACCACACAGCCAGTACTTGCCAGATATTCCTGCAGCTCCTTTTATTGTTGCTGTAGGCCTCTTGGTAGCCTCCCAGACCAGTTTTCTTCTCGTTTTTTCATCAATTTTGGAGGGAACTCCAGTTCTTGGTAATGTCACTTGTCACAACTCAGGGGCCATCTTGGTTTTGGCCTGAACTATGCTGGGGCCATCTTGATACTGGCAGCAGTGGCCTATATTAGGACTGGACTGTTATATACCAATAGCCGCCATCTTGGGGCTGGTATATCATCCACAGTTGGTGTCATATAGAGAGTAAGAGTTCTGGGTTTAGGAGACCCACTGTATATTGTGTTATGGGTTATAATATGTTAGTATTATATTGTATTATGGAGTGATAGCTATGTTTTGATTAGTCAACCCTCCCCCATTGTATAAACTCTCAGTCAGGAGTTGGCCATATGGTCCTTAGTGTAAACAAAGGAGATAGCAGAACAAAGAGACTTGCCAGACTGCCAGGCACCGTAGGACAATGGTATAGTACAGGGTCTTCCAGCCTCAATACTAGGGCCATAGGCCGGGGCAGAGATGTTACTCTCTCCACCGCCAGAGATAGAATGAGCTTGTAGCCACACCTAGTGGGCGGCTCCTGGGGAGGGGACTGATAGTTCCCAAGGATTAACCCTGTCACATGGGACAGAGGTAATTAGCTGATTCTAAGGGCTACTCCATTGGTCCAGAGGGGGATGAGGGTTTGACTAAAGGTAGCTACTCCCTATAATGTGTTGTGCAAGGTTTTAAATAAGCTGAACCAATTCAATAAAGTGTTCATAATTTTCATCAAGACGTGGCGTGTAGATGTATTATTTACCCGGGGACATATGCTTGCAGTAAGATTCGTCAGACTTACTGTCAATATTGCTCAGTCTAACCCAAGGCTGAGACATGATGTTCCTGTAATCAAAGCTACCTAGGTCCAGAGTCACCCAAATCCGGTCAACAGACCCCAGCCAGAGAGTGGGTCGTGACATCACTGTTGTGCCATATTTTCTCCACTTCATGATGACTGTCTTCACTGTGTTCCATGGTATATCTAATGCCTTGGAAATTATTTTGTACCCTTCTCCTGACTGATACCTTTTAACAATGAGATCCCTCTGATGCTTTGGAAGCTCTCTGTGGACCATGGCTTTTGCTGTGGGATGCGACTAAGAAAATTTCAGGAAAGACCAACTAGAGCAGCTGAATTTTATTTGGGGTTAATCAGAGGCACTTTAAATGATGGCAGGTGTATGCTGACTCCTATTTAACACAATTTGGAATGTGATTGCTTAATTCTGAACACAGCTACATCCCCAGTTATAAGAGGGTGTGCAGACTGATGCAACCACATTCTTTTTTTTTTCTTCCCTCCACCTAAAAGATTTCAGTTTGTTTTTCAATTGAGTTGTACAGTTTATAGGTCACATTAAAGGTGGAAAAAGTTCTGAAATGATTTATCTTTGTCTAATTTTTTTTACAGCACAGAAACTTGACATTTTAACAGGGGTGTGTAGACTTTTTATATCCACTGTATAAAACCTGCTGCCCCCCCCCCCCCCAAAAAAAAATTACTTCTACAAATAGAGCTCCTGATAGGACTAATGGATTTTGGCTCGCTTTACGGCCTAAAATAGAGCATTTGAAGATTCCAGTTGGTTGAAATATGTGTTAATCAGAGTTAATCAGAATCGAGTATGTAATGTCTCCCTGCTCAACATTTGCATTGTTCAATTTCAAACCAATCAGAATTCAAAGACTGTAAATGCCCTGGCTTATTCGAGTAGCGCTATTAACCTTTTAGTTGTGTAAGATATGAGGAACCAAGCCTGAAATCCGACACAATTAAGGTGTTAGGTTGATGATAGTGTTCGATTTGATGCATGTATGGTTCTTAGAGGCATTTGAGAGTACATGTTGGATTTTATGAAAATCTCAGCAATTGTAAGGAGTAACACTGAATTTCACTACTGGAACAATGTGATTTTAGGAAATATCATTGGGACTGGTACTCATGGCATACAATTTTAGGTACTTTACCAGTCTTGTAGGTTTTTTTTATGGTGTGAATTGATTGCTGGTAGCTGATTAACAAGTAAAGTTTACTTGTTATTTTTCCCATGTGAGCAATTGAATGGAGCCCTATGTATGTAAAGATATGTCGAGCTACTTGTTTCCAGTGCTTTGTTTCATATAGAGCAGTATTACCAAGTTCCTTGTCCCTTTAAAATATTTCAATAATATTCATGCATTTTCTGAAATAATTAAATGTATTTTTTGTTATGCTTACTTCTTATTTTTTTGTATTAAGAAATAAAATAAAGTTATGAAAAATAACATATTAAAGAAACAAATGTGATCAGCATCTCTATACTGGATGAGAGAACACTGATTATCAATAGTCTATGATCAAGGAATATCTACAATAAGTCAGAGTGCTGTGAGATAAATACTTTAGTATATTATGGAATAGATTATTAATTGTACTTCATATTTTTTTATGGAGGAGTGTGTTAATATTTTTTATTGTTATCTTACATTGCAATTGAGTGTA
Organism: Discoglossus pictus; assembly: GCA_027410445.1. Lineage (NCBI taxonomy): Eukaryota > Metazoa > Chordata > Amphibia > Anura > Alytidae > Discoglossus > Discoglossus pictus. The sequence goes on from CM050167.1 coordinate 221,473,262, forward strand.
TATAGACAAAAAATGTAATTTCATAATTTCTAACTAGTAATGCTAATGTATATGCTTCATTTCTGCAATGTATTTGGACCATACAGTATGCACGTCCTATGTGCTGGCTCAGCACAGCTAACTGTAAAGTGTAAACTGGTAATAAACTAGCAGCATGCTCCAAACCCTTAATGAAGTGAAATAATGTAAATTACTGAAAACCTTAAGCATCTCAATTTAAGGTAATAAAATATGAAAGGCAATTTGTGGAAGATAATGATCAGAATGTTTCTATCAATTTTGCATCCATAGCACAAATGTATTTTATAGTAAACCATAAGGAATTCTTGTCTGCTCTTTCAAATGGCTTTTTTTTTAACATTCTGGACAATTTACCATTAGGAGATATGGTGAAATTCACTTATTATGTTTTTGTATTGTAAGGATACATTGATCAATTCTGAAATGTTGTTTAATGCAAAAGTGAGTTGTGTATACATATAAATTATATATGATGTCAACTGAGAATAAAAAAAAGCACAATGAGAAAATTCCTTTTTTTTTAAATAAAAAAAATAGGAATATTATTGGCAATATTTACTAAGCTATAATAGGGGCTGCTATTGATATGAAGGACTGCAGTAGAAATGTCTTCTATGGGAAAGTGAGCGCCCTGAACACAGTGATCCACCTTGCAACCCTAGTTTGATTTTTTCTAAGTTTAAAAGTAATTGAAATAAATATACAGAGACATGATCACTGTGACAGGTGACTTAGTCTCAATGCAATGTGAATGGTTTGAACAGTTTTGGAGTGGCAAAAAGCCAGTATATTTGCTGAATTATTAATGCACTTTTTCCTCAATGCATCTGACTTCATAATAGGCAAAATGCGTTTTTAGAAAGTAAATAAATACTTTCAACTTCATTATTTTAATTATTATACACTATTATGCTTCATTGTTTTTTCCCTAACCAGATTTGTCACATGGGAGAGACAGTGGGTGCAGATAGGATTTCCATTTATTGTTATTGAAAGAGTTTCCAAAGTGATGTGAACATAGATAACTTGGACCTATAAATAATGCAAATTAAAAAAGTAATGTCCTCCCACGGGACAAATCAGATGAGATAAAAAAGCAATGGTCTCTCCCTGTATGCAATCATTTTATAAAACAGTTAATAAAATAAATGCTGTACTAATTACTTTCACATTCTAAAAAACATGATTCCAACGATCAGTGCAAATGCTTAAAAAATCTAACTTTATGTATCGGACCTCAGTGTTCGATTACAGATCACTGAAGAACTTGATTTCATATTACGTTAAAGGATTTTTAGAGAGAATAAAACAAATACACAGAGCCTTTAATTTATATCTGTTGTATTCAAAGTTTCTTTTAGGGTGGCAGACATTCACCTGTATTCCTAACACATGGGAGGAATGGAAGATATGCTGGATATGATAGCATCTCTATTCAGTTCTGTTAAAAGACTGTCCCTGTATATATCCACTTAACAATAGTACTTAATTGAAGAGCAAGTTCCAGCAGAAAACTCTCCCCATCAAGATACTGGGAGACTAGTAGTCCAAATGGAAGCCCACCCCCCAAAAAACAGAGACTGATCATTTTAAGATTTTTTTCTAAACATGTTTTTGTGTTCATGGCTTACATAGCAGTCGCCATTGTTTTCCCAGACCACAGTTATTAGTTTATCTGCAGTCATTCAGCCTTATTAAATTGCGATTCGACAAATTTAAAAGGGCTCTATGTAAGCACAGAGCATATTTGTTTTACAGAAGTTTTTAGCTAGTGAAGACCTTGATTTTTGGATAGAAGTTCACTAACTAAAAACTTCTGTAAAAAAAAAATGCTGTGTGCTTAAATAGAGCCCTTTTCAATTTGCCGAATCGCAATTTAATAAGGCTAGTTATATTTAATAATAAAAATGCTTGTGCAGCCATATAAATAAAGATTCAATGAGTTATTGACCACACTGTCTGCTTTTATTGCACTTGTTCGGCTGTTCTTTGAAAAAGAGGTGTTTATACAACATTTCTAATAGTTTTTTCCTGGGCCACAATTGAAGACAACTCTATTAAATTATCTCTTATAAAAAAGACATCTTATATCTGATACCTGCCATTCCAAACATACCTCTGCATTATTTTCTATAGAATGCAGAGTCTACATTTACCAATCAAAAGAGTAATTTTCTAAGACAGAATAGTATAAGATTATAATAATTGGATGCATACTCAGCTCTAGTTTGTCTAAAAACTTCATTTAACACCTTTTTGCTTCAGTTAAGGTTCAATTGTGCATCGTGTATGTATAGAACTGTAGAATTATACACAATGTGGTCTACTCACAATTATTTAATAAAGCAGAGATAAATGGACGGAATCACTGACAAAGGTGATGTATTTGCTTAAAGGGACTCTGTCACCTCAACAGTAAGTTATTTTAATTTTAAAGAGCACCAAAACCTTGCTATATAGTGTTTTTTGCTACAGTAAATAATTTCTGAAATAGTTAGAATTGATTTCGCAGCGTCTGTACGTTAATGTACGCCTCAGAGTACTTGATAAGGGTGAGAATGGGCTCTAACAACCAGATAACATTGGGAGTCTTTATTTTGTCCACGACAGAGACAGACAAGCAGACTGTTATCACATCAAAGCAGCTAATTAATATAAATGAAAAGCTCATTTGCATATAAATACAGCAACAAAACATAATTCCCAAGGATTGAGCCACTTTAGAAAAAAAGGGCTAACACAACGTATAGCCAGTTTTCCATGCTTCTTAAGGATAATCTAAAACAACAACTTAATTCTGGGAAGGCCCGTTAAAAGGATATTGACATCATAAATTATGGATTTTAGACAGCTGGTTTTAAATATTACAAAATGCTGCAATGGTTAAACAAATGTTATTTTAAAGAAATGCTGCAGATGTCCGAATTATGGTATGATATCAAAGTACCAATAAAAATATTAATATTTGCTATTAGAAAAATGTTAGTAGAAGAAAACAGCTTTGGAATTGCTCAATGTTGGCTGTCACTCAGCTTAAGAAATTCTTCCATCAAATTGGTCTTGTTTTCATTTTTATTTACCTAACTAGCGACTTGCCCGTCAAAAAATGACGGCAAGATCAAGTTTTTTCCCAAACATTTCTCCCTCCCATGTCTCTTTCCCTCCCCCCTCCTGTTTATCTTTGCCCTCTCTCTCCCTCCCTTGTCTCTCTTTGCCCCCTCTCTCCCTCCCCTGTCTCTCTTTGCCCCCTCTCTCCCTCCCTTGTCTCTCTTTGCCCCCTCTCTCCCTCCCCTGTCTCTCTTTGCCCCCTCTCTCCCTCCCCTGTCTCTCTTTGTCCCCTCTCTCCCTCCCCTGTCTCTCTTTGCCCCCTCTCACTCCCCTGTCTCTCTTTGCCCCCTCTTTCCCTCCCCTGTCTCTCTTTGCCCCCTCTATCCCTCCCCTGTCTCTCTTTGCCCCCTCTATCCCTCCCCTGTCTCTCTTTGCCCAATCTATCCCTCCCCTGTCTCTCTTTGCCCAATCTATCCCTCCCCTGTCTCTCTTTGCCCAATCTATCCCTCCCCTGTCTCTATTTGCCCCTACTATCCCTCCCCTGTCTCTCTTTGCCTCCACTCTCCCTCCCCTGTCTCCCATTCTCCCCATCGCCCTCCCCTGTGTCTCTTCCCCCTCTACCTCCCCTGTGTCTCTTTCCCTACTCCCTCCCCTGTACCCCCCTCCCTCCTCTGTGTCTCTTTGCCCCCTTCTCCCTTCCCTGTGTCTCACCTACCTCTCCTGGCTCCCTTCCCCCATCCTGTCTCCCTGCTTGTGACCCCCACTTCATTACCTCCTGGGTTCTTCTCCCACTGGATCTCTGCAGATGGCTGTCTGTGTGGGGAGCAGCGGTGGGCTCAATCCTCATCTCTGTCCTGTCTGCTTGTTGAGGCAGAGATGTGAAGCAGCTGCGTGGAGCTGCCGAGGAGGGAGCCCTGGGGAGAAGCCAGCCGCAGGCCAACCAGCACAGGCCCAGATCGGAGCCCCGCGGCTCCATCTCCAGGAAAGGCTCCTCCTTGTACACCCAACGGGGGTAAGTTTATTGCGGGCCTCGCGATTCTCTCCCCCCTCTACATTGCAGCTTTAGGCCTGTGGCTCATGTATAGGATCCCCGCCCCCTGCGGCCTGTCCTAGGAGCCCAGCGCAAGGAAGTAGCTGCGGAAGAACCCAGCTTCAGGCCAGACAGCACAGGCCGGGTTCGGAGGCTCCTCCTTGTACCCCCAACTGTCCTGCCTCCCTGGAGCTGCCTCCTGCAGCACTGATACCTGGAAGTGCTGGCTAGGTGTCTGAGCTTCTCGTGCAGGCGCCTGGGGTGATGTGGGCCGCTGGGGAGCATGGCAGCATCAGTGGCAGGGTCCTGGCAGTGCTGGCTGGGTGTCTGAGCTTCCCTGCAGCCTGGGGTGACGTGGGCCGCTGGGGAGCATCAGTGGCAGGGTCCTGGCAGTGCTGGCTGGGTGTCTGAGCTTCCCTGCAGCCTGGGGTGATGTGGGCCGCTGGGGAGCGTCAGTGGCAGGGTCCTAGCAGTGCTGGCTGGGTGTCTGAGCTTCCCTGCAGCCTGGGGTGATGTGGGCCGCTGGGGAGCGTCAGTGGCAGGGTCCTGGCAGTGCTGGCTGGGTGTCTGAGCTTCCCTGCAGCCTGGGGTGATGTGGGCCGCTGGGGAGCGTCAGTGGCAGGGTCCTGGCAGTGCTGGCTGGGTGTCTGAGCTTCCCTGCAGCCTGGGGTGATGTGGGCCGCTGGGGAGCATGGCAGCATCAGTGGCAGGGTCCTGGCAGTGCTGGCTGGGTGTCTGAGCTTCCCTGCAGCCTGGGGTGATGTGGGCTGCTGGGGAGCATCAGTGGGGCAGGGGGTGCCGTGCAGGCGCCTCGGGTGATGTGGGCCACTGGGGAGCGTTGCCAGCAACTGCGGCCCTCGCTTCGCGAGGGCCGCAGCGTTAGCAACAACCCGCATGCTCACAACTATATATGTGATTGTCAGGGCCATCTCAAACTCAAACCTGAGGTGGTGTGTTTTCAGCCTTGTGAGTTACACTGTGATATAGGGATCTGCACAAACTGAGTCCTATAGTCTTAGCATTGGTCTGCATATTCTAACAGAATGAGCATTCAGTGCTCTGTTGCTCTGCTGGATTCAGCTACTTGGTAGTGTTTGTGCTTCCTTTTGTTTATTGCCTGTGTATAACCATTGGATTTGCTGATGTTTTCTCATTGGCTCCTGACACTTATGGCTTGTTACAGACTTTTCTTCATTCTCTTCTCCTAGATTTTGACGAAGATACTCAGCAATCCCTCCTGCTACTGGCCTCCAGTCCAAACCGTATTTATGAAGCTATAACATTACATTAGTATATTAATATCTTCATTTTACTTCTCAGTAGCCATACACAAAAAGGAAGCCATTAATCAGGGAGTCATTCATTAATAATGAGGTAAATTAGGTGCTGATAAAAATATCAGTTTGTTGGAGGATTTCTTGAACTACATGACAGCCAAACATTTCAAACAAAGAGCCCTATTCTATTGCCCAATTCGTAATTTATACACACTTTACATTTCATATTCCATTAAATACTCGGAATACGAGTTACCCATGCTCAATCACTATGGCCTTAGAACTCCATTGGTTTTAGCACAGCTCAAGTGCTAGATAATTATAGTTACACAAAATCATAATTCTATTAGACCCGTAGTGCTAGATTGCAAATAAAGACTAAGCCGTAGCAGTAAATAAACACACACCACTGTACTTTAAAAGCATGGGAAGGCATGGAAAGACATTAGAATTTATTGCACAACAGTCTCCAAGGAACAAATAGACAAAACTTTTTTGTTTTAGAATATTTTGAACTGGTCATGCATATGTTGCTGATAGATGCATAAAGCAATTAAAGACACAGTACATGACCAAACTGCAAGAAAAAACATGGAACAGCCTTACAAATAATATGTAACATTCACAGAGACTCAAATGTGGACTTTAAAAATACATATTTCAATCATCATATCTATATTAGAACAAAAACTAACAACAACTGGCAGTATTACACCGCCACATGACATATATCAAGTATCAGGGGAACATACGCCATACTACACAAGAGGTTAATATCAATCTGGAAACACACAGGAACCACAACAGCTGCTCTTGCAATGGCCCAGATCATCTACCCACATCGATGGGAAGGTATGGTATCTACAACTGAATCTTAGCACTTAGAAAATGGGGTGGGAGAAATGTCACCATGGGCAACCTTGGAGAAGAGACGGTGACATTGATGCTGGCTACATGTGTATATCACTAGATATTAAAGGGAGCATGTAAGGAACAGGCTGTTAGAGGCACAGGGCCATGAGGATTAAGGGACAAATCATGACAAGGGGGATTGTGGTCAAGATGTTCAGGAAAGCCAACAAACACACAATGAAGCTATGGAGAAGCACATGGAGAAACAGCAACTGACCTCCATCAAGGCCAATCCTGTAAGTTCTCACGACATTACTGTTGGGCATGCGGCAAGATGTATAACAATAATATTTATGTGAAATTATAGAAAGTGTTTGTTACGACCCACAGATTTCAGGCCCACATGCACCTCACTTCTCTGCTTTTTGGTCCTCTCTTTTGTTGTTCAGATCTCAACACTGCAGCCAAAATACCTCTTAGGACATCAGAATTTACTATACTCCCAGAAGAAGACACAGGCAGACATTCCTTTGGTTTAGAATGTTTCACTCAGCGTCAGACACCACTATTACTTAGTGAGTGCCCAACTCAGACTGGCTTTATTTAAAAAAATATATATATTTTTCAAAATCACAAAACACCATCCCCAATACAAAGGACTTCCCATACAATATGCCCTTCCTTTTACTATCTACCAACCCCCAATTCTAATTGCTAGATCTTATTTTCAAGACTGAATTCAGGGATCTACACCTGGCCAATCGCAGGGCCATATAAATTCCTGCAGAACATAAGTTACTGCAGTAGCTTATATATAATTCTAGCATCCTAGGGCCTACCTCTAACACAGATACATTATTTAAACTTTATACTATGACAGTCCTATATATACACATATTACAACCATGATGTAACTATATGTACACATTACACCCATGATATAACTATTAAGCAAGCCACTAGCACATTCTAAACACACATATAATAATGGATTAACCCCAACAGTCCAGTGGGGTCCCTTCTGGTTATGACAGTGTTCTGATATTAATTAATTATTAATACTACCTGTCATTTGGTTAACAACCCTTCATGGGTATGGTGATACTGAACAGTGCTACAATATATACTTTTCCTGAATATTAACTCACAAACATCACCAAGATTGTTGTTCAAGCATGATGTAACCAACTCAAGTCTTCTCAACCTTTTGGTAAGTAAAGGCTTACTGAGGAAAAAATGCTGATGAATTTTGAAGAGTTGTCTAATACATTTTCTATCCCCACTTACTATTGGTTTGCATATATTAAGTTACGGATAGCTTTATTATTTTCTCCCTTTCATTTGGAGGAGCTAAGAAAGTTGACAGACTTTGAAAACCTGTTAATATCTAATGATAGATCTCACTTAGCTGTGAAATGTTTTAAGATCTTTAAAAAATGTTTTTTTTAAGATGAGAAACCCTTTAACTGGAGGCTATGGGAAAAATAAATCTCCTGGCCTTTTGAAAAGTGGCATTCTGCCTTCTCTATTACTGCTAAATACATTAAGAATGCATCACACAGGGAAATTAATTTTAAAATCATCAATAGATGGTATATAGTACCCCTAAAACTAGGGCAGATTAACAAGTCAGAAGAACAAAAACTATGTTGGAGACAATGCAAGTTGAATGGTACCCACATACATACATGTGGTGGCACTGCATATGCATACAGGCATTTCGGTGCAAGTGTTTTAAACACATATCTAAAGTATGTAACATTAAGATAGTGCCCACTCCAGAAATAGTTGTATTGCACCTTTTCCTGGGTAATTGGTCTTCATTAGTAAAGGGAACAGTGTTATTGTCTCTCATGGAAGCAAAAAATGTAATAGTATGAAGATGGAAAAACACTGAAGTTCCATCCTTGTTTGAACTTAAAAAGAAGGTGAAAATCCATCTGCTTGAATGTAAAAAACATTATTTAGGAATAGTCTCACAGATCAGAACTAAATTGTCCCTTTGGAAAGATTATAGTTCTCAAAATATGACTTCAGAATCCCGGAGGAACAGTACATTGTAAGCTTTGTAACACATACATTTACATTTCTTGGGGGAAACCCCTCTGCCCTACCTCCCTTCGTACTGGATGTGGTGTGTGATATTGATTTTTGTTTGGAATTTTTTTTTTGTCTTTTGCTTTGTCTTTGTCATTGTTATGTATAATCTCTAACAAGACAATTTACAAATTTGCTTTTGGATCAGTTTTGTTTATTTTTTAAATGTAAGTATATATGGATCAACAAATAAGGCATACTGATCAAATGTTTTTTTGACAGCGCAATGATTGGTTTGTCTAATAGGATTGTTTCTCTTGAGAAAATACCTGAGAAATACTAATTATTTTAGCAATGTATAAATTATGATAAGCTAAATATATATTACTGTCATATGTTTTGATTAAATGTAATATTGTCATGTTTTTGTAAAAACAATAAAAAAAAGCGTGATATAACCATAATTGTGATAATAACACATAAAATACTGCATGAACACATTTTTGAAATATTAATACATGTGATCACTTGGAAACCACGCCTGTGTCACTATAATGAGCTTGAATGTTTACATAACAGTGTTTTGGACAGTACGTAGGGATAATTATTTCATAAGGATGGCACAGTTCATGCAGATTTTAGGTGTTAGGTTGCACCAGTATGTGAAATGATGTTAAAATGATGATATAAACATAACTTTTAACATTGAAAGTGAAAACACTCCAACACGCCATTACAACATCACATCCCAATTAACTGAAGATTGGTGACATGCAAACATATGATTACAGTACTCAAATGCATGAAGGGATGTGTGTCCAGGAAGATGATCTACGTACCAATATATGATTGTTACATAAATGTTGATGTCCCAAAACATTAACTATTAAAACTCAAGGAAACATTGATAATGGTATAAAAAAACATTATTATATACAAAGAGCACACTCATAAACATATCCGACTCTGCATTAATATAAGGGTAACAGGCTGTTTGGGAAAAAGGGAAACCTAAGGGGTTAAAGGTAATACTGTATAATAACAATGATGCATACCATCTACTATGGTCACTACACCACAGTACACAGTATCTGATGAATATAGATTCATCAGACATCACTCAATTTAATAGAAGTAACCAGTAATGTTCATAGATAGCACTTACATCTGGTCTTCATCTGCTCCATTAAACAGATGCATACACTTCTGGACTATGTAATCCAATTCAGGTACACACATATAGCCTGTTCAAAAAAATATCTGAAAAAAGGTGGTCAAAACCTAAAAAAGGCAGAGGATGATAAAAATCTAAAAAAAATGAATGTACAGTACAGTGCTAAATACAGTAACTGTAACAGTATACCAACTTACCTGATGTTCATCTGCAAGCATTACTAACCATTAGGTTGGTGTCATGATATGATATTGATTAGCCACATTGACATCACATTCATCTGGTATACAGGTCGTATCGCATTTATAATGAATCGGATGATATTGTGATGTCTGAACAACTACTCAATAATACTGAGAGGACACAAAGATCAGCAGCTATAATGTATATTAATTACATCAGACAAAAGTATCTGTTCTCATATTGAAACTGAGGAAAGGATAACATTCTTCACTAATGCATGTATGAATGGTGGCTTTGATTAACATTCCATTGAGGGATTTTGCAAGTCCCCTGCCATATCTGCATTTGTCTAAATTTATGATAACAACAACCATGTATGCTAAAGCTGGATATATGATGTAATTAATAGCGTGTGAGCTACATTGATATAATTGATGGAATGTCTATCTGATAGAAAGGAATGTCTATCTGAGAGAAGAGGATCATGGACCATGTGTTGGGGGGTAGTCATCTGCTTACAAAATATCACCATCACATAAGCCCTGGTGTAGAAAAGGTCCAAAATGATGTGCTGCCCCTGCATTCTTGCCACATGTCCCCAACCCCATGAAAACCACACGCCTTCTCCCTAGGTGTGTGTGTGTGTGGGGGAGGGGGCAACAACCCAGGAGGCAGCAGCCCAAGAAATTGAAGAGGTATTGAGGAAGGTAAGGAGTGGCCTGGCTAGAGGTGCGCTGGGAAGTCCTCTGGGTTGGAGGAGGCAGTAATTAAAACCAGAGGACGCTGTGTGGTGTTAATGTTAAGTTTGATGAGCTCACTCTGGCTATACGATGATTGGAGCAGCCTAGCCATGTAGGACTCCATTATAAGGTTGTGCCTCCTCACCTCCCTATAGATCCTCCGCAGACTGCTGCCAACTGAGGCATGGTTGGAGGAGGCACTGGTCTGGAGTCCACGCAAAGCTTCTACTTGAAATCCTGACCAGCATCTCCCCAATGGCTGCCTCCAACAGTGGACATAGGGATGGAAGTCTGCTGAGGCATGGCTGGGTGAGGAGGCAGAGGTGGTGGTGGCCCAGTGGAGAGGGGCTGCAGCCCTGCTTTAATCTGTGGTGGTGGGCCTAGTGGTGGTGGGAGACTTGTTGTGCCACAGGGGAGAGGTGGAGGAGGTGGTGGTGGTGGGAGAAAGGACCTTTGGTAGGGCCAGTAGGAGGGCCCAGGTGGTCAATTTGTTGGAGGAGGGGGCCAGTGGGGTCAAAGGCCACGCTTGGGGCAGAAGGTCCAGCAGGTGCCCGCACTGACCATATGAAGCGTGATTAGTCCACCTCTTCATATCTCGGAGCCGACACGGTCGCCTCTGGCTCACTAGCGGACCTCCTGCCAGCTGAAAATCAGAGAATAATTGTATATGTGTTAATGATATTGAATTATACTATGTTTGCCGTGTATTCCTATCTATCTGACATCTTGTTGTCTTCAACCTGGATGGTTCACTTAATTTCTACTATGAGAGCTATCTTCTGCTAGCTGTGATCAAATATTTGGTTTAGTAGCTGCGTTGTTATTAGCTCTTAATTATATCTTGATTCCTACTGTGGACTGTATATGCATACTCATGCTCTTCATAACTTGCTGGGCATTGTGTCATAGTAATCAATCAGTGACCATATCTCAGCAATAGTTGTGAAAATGTGGCTGGGGAGTGTTCTCTGATATGCTAGTAAACTACACTGCACATCCCTCCCTAAAGAGTCTGTATCTGCATACACTGCAGTAGGCACACCCATACATGGACCCTTTATTGGACGATTACTCGTGTTGTGCCCACTAATGAAAGTGATTTGTTAGTTTCTTGGTTTTAATGAAGCATGAAAGATCCATGTATCCATTGGTAAATTTGAGGGGAGCCAACATCTCATTGTCATTGGTGGTCAGCATGTGTTTTGTGTTTTTTTTTGTATGTGTGTCTGTGATGTACATGTAGGGGCATGTTGGTATATGTAATAGTCACCTGACAAGAATGCTGTATCGTGTTGGGAAACCAGGCCTGAAGCTCCAGCGATGGGCACCTGGCTTAGCATCTCCTTGAGCACCCTCTCCCACTCATTGTACTTGACAGTCACTTGGGGGCCATTACTTGGAGCTCTCACTGCTCTTTCCTCCTCTGCCATCATTCTCACCTTGGCCCAGATGTCATCAAAGCGATGCTTAGCTGATATCACATCCCTTTTTGCCAATCCCACTGCTGTTCACTGCAACTTCTACCTCCTTCCAGGCCTGGGCCCTGGGCCTAACTCCCCTCCCCCTGCAAGGTCATGGATGGCACTGAGGAGAACCATCGTCTCCTCGTGCCTATAGTTAGGGTTCCTATGCTAGCCTCAGTATCTTGCCATCCCGACTGTGGATGGGGATCCTGTCCTCCCTCCTCTGACACTGAGGCCTGTCTCGCCTCCGCACTACCACCACCAGGATCAGGCCCTCTCCTCCTCTGACCCTGTGCTTGGTGTGCCTATGACTGTGGGCATATCTTGTCCTCTCTCTAACTCACCTCCACTCTCTCTCCCCCTCCCTCTCCTCCACTCAACCCACTAACTCTCTTCCTCCATCTCCTCTGCTCACCTCTACTCCCTCCATCCTCACCTCCACTCCCTATTTCTTCATCCTCACCTCCACTTCCTCCACCCTCACCTCCACTCCCTTCATCCTCACCTTTACTCCCTTTCTAGCCACCTTCACCTCCACTCCTTCCACCCTCACCTCCACTCCTCAGGGCCACATCTCCTTTTTCCACATCTCCTTTTTCCATTCTCACCTCTATTCTCTCTCTGCCCTCACCTCCACTCCCCAGGACCACATCTCTCTCCTCCTCTCTTTTCATTGTGTTCTCTTACCCATTTCTCCCCTCCTCTCAATCCTCTCTCCGCCCTCCATAACAGTCCCAAAAATAAAAAAAGGATAAGTGAAAATAAGTATATATGTATATATTTCTGATGTAAATAAAATGTCTATTTTATGTGTATTTATTATATGTTAGGGATAGGGTAGGGCTGGTGTTGGTGTGTGGATGTAGTGATCTACGTATATGTGTACCTATGTGTATTATTACTCTATGTGTATGTATATGTGTTATCGGTTAATATGTGTTTTCATGCGTTAAGTAAAAGAAATCAATAAAACCACAATAACCTACTCTTCAAAAATGCTTACTCTCACTCTCCTAGACCAAAAAACTCCAGCTCCAGGGCCTGCACGCTAATTTATCAAAATCTACAAAACGGTCAAAGCATGGGCGTGTAGCTCCCAGCTTTATTATCTCTCCCTGTCAATCACTGATCCTTTAGAATGTTTTCTATTGGCTCCTAGGGCTGTGGGCACACTTAAATTGCTTGATTGTTTCACATAATCATGTCCCCTAAAAGCTTGCGATTGTGGGCAGGCTTACTGATGGAATTTGCGAGCTTGAATCAAACTAATGCATGTAAACATTTAGAGAAATAAACACCCACAGCAAAAATTGAGAATTAGAGTCATTTGCAACCTTCTAATAGAATAAGGCTCAAAGTCGGTACATCTTTCTGAGTACTTCTATTTAGGTTGTGACAGAATACTGCAACAGTAGAATTATGGTGCTCTATGGAAAAGTCAGATCCTGCCTCTATTTGGCTTTACATTTTAATTGTATATAAAATGTAAAAGATATTTATAAAATAGTTGTCGAATATGGACAAACAATATAAATTGTAGAGAAATGAAAGAGAACAGGTTAAATATAAATACAATGTAAATGCTGCTTAGAAATCAACTATAAACTGGCAAGCACCAAACAAACAATTCAAACAACAGATCACGGTGGAAGAGTATACCAAAAACATTAGTACTGACAAGCATTCTATATTATCTAATGATGTGACCTGGCTCCTCAATCATATACAACGTTAGCAGAAAGTTACTAGAACAGCAGTGCATGAGACATAGGTGGGATTCAGTTTATTTAATAACATATATTTTGTTATATTAGTTTTCTACTTTCTTTACTAGTACAAAAACATTTAGAAAAATAAATAATGTGTATTGCCTGCGTAGTGAAAGTGATCCTTGGCTGTCAGTATGGCATTGTAATATATTGCAGTTCAGATTATACCTAATAGACTACTAATGAGGAACTGGAGTGGGACAAAAAATTCAAATACAGATATCTGATCCAGGGCAATTTTTGCAGTTTAAATAATAATTTCAACACTGTGTTACAGGAGATGGCAAAACAAAACTTAAAATCTATTTTGCCGTTTCTAGATAGATTTTTTTTTATTTCACCAACATAGGCATGTTTTCCTACCCAAGATTTCTTCTTCAAGTATTGTGTTTTACTGTGTGTCCCCCAATGTATACACACATTTAACAGGAGTATTCAAATACTATGTGAGAGGATTAGCATATATTACTTCTAAAAACTGTTATTGATGAAGAAGAAAGGAATGCATTGTTTAAATATTTTCATAAGGTATTATGGATGTAATTGTTTTTTTACTGTAGAATGTTAGGTGCACTTTAATTCCTATATTGAAGCAATAAATATTTACAATCTTCTAAAACTCATTTATTTTTTTAATTGAGAGTAAGGCTAATGGCAGAAATTGACTTGTCCAGCAAGAGGCAAAGAATTCCCCATGGAGTTGTCATTAAGTGAAAGTTCCACCATCTATACAAGTCATTTAAACAAGCTAGTTACATTATAATCAGACTGATATAATATAACAATGCTTAGATAATCTAGCATTTTTGAGAGTTTCCAACTTTACATTACATTTGTGAAATTGAGACAAATGTACTATAGAGTGAAGTACTGAAAAACTCTTTATTCTTATATTACCAGCGACTTGCCCGTCAAAAAATACCGTCAATAAAATTGTAAGGCAGGTAATGCTGTTTGCCACACAATATAAGACTTTTAGTCCTCTAAGTACCTTCAGCGCTCATTGCGAGCCTCTCCCCTCATGTACTTTTGGTCATCTGAGCACCTTCTGCGCTCATCACCTCTCCCCTCGTGTATTTTTGCTCCTCTGAGCACCACTCAGAGCTTATTATAAGCCCCGTGCTGAGCGCCTTTAGCGCTCATTGCGAGCCTCTCCCCTTGAGTACTTTTGCTCCACTGAGCACCCTCAGCGCTCTTTGCAAGCCTCTCCCCTGCTCCTTTTTTATAAATAAATATATTTTTTTATAATAATTAATTAATTAATTAAATAATAAATGAATATACTTTACCTATTTGTACTTAATATATCAAGCAATCAATATCCTGAAGAGCTAAGAATCTTTTTTGATTTTCCTGCAGCATACAATGTACATTTGGAATGTTGCCGGAGGTGTAAGTGTCAGCAATGTGGCAAATGTGTAGTATAAATAGGCTGCGTGCGCAAGGGCAAACTGTTTGTTTAGTTGTATAAAGCACCATTTTAGAATGGTAATGTTATTAGTTGCAAGTTAGTGTTGTAAAATGGCTGCGATTGTCTATGTGTTACGCAGGTCTGGAGCATTTTCCGTGTTTCCTAATAGTGTATTTTGTACCTCGTATGTTCGTGGGGAAAAGTCTTATGTGCCTGGTGGTGTTTTGCATGTTTAGGGGTCGAGATTTTCGAGTGCCTAAACTTGGGAAATTGTGTTTAAATTGTCGTGCAACCTCACTCCCAGACATCCTGGCTGCCCCCCGCCCCCCGTGCTGTGTATGAGGTTAATTTTTTTTGTTATTTTTATTTTCTTTGTGTTTTTTTTTGATGTGCACGTTTTGTTTTCAAAGTCCCGCCGCTCATATTTGTTTTTTCTAAGTCCCACTTTCCATTCTTATGGGCCTGGCGGTGTTTTACCTGGCTAGGGGTCGTGTAGCCTTGTTTTTGTTTTTTCGGCCACCATTTCTTTGTCGCTTAGACGATTTTCGAATGCCGAAACTCGGCAAATTGTTCAAATTCTTGTGCAACCTAACTCCCAGACGTCCTGGCTGTCCCCCCGTGGTGTGTGTGACTCTTTCTTTCTTTTTTTTTTTTTTTTTTGTGTTTTTGTTGTTTTTGTATATGCGCAGTTCGCCCGGTAACTTCGTATTTTTTTTTACCTTGTATTTTTGCAGTGTTACAGGCCGTAATTTTTCCACTGTGAATTGTGTAATTGAGATTTCTGTTGATGTGTAGCCTATGGCGCTGATCTCCACCAGCGCAGTGAGCAACTGCAGCCCTCACTGCCTAAGTCATACGGGGTCGTAGGGATGAGCCCGCAGTTTTAACATTGCGTTACCAACGTTTTTTGGCAACCACGTGCTGCTGAGAACTATATACAGTATGTGATTGTAGAGAATTGATGGATCTCCAAGAGTTTTCTAACACATCCTCATTTTGAATATATGAACCATGGTATACTTGATGGCTTATTGTCAGTAACAAATTGTTGTAAATCATACTGCTTTATGACAATGTGTGTTATTTGTGGGGTGGAACCAGCTGGACAGGCCAATGCTATTGATCCCATCAGTTAGGATTCCATCCTCCGTGGATTCTATGTTTCAGAGCAGAGACTGTGGCTTTGCTGCAGTTTCAGAATGGAACACAGGGTGGCTGAACCACTGAAAATAATATAATAATAATGTATAATATATGTACTAGGTAGCTTGGGTTATGTTAAAGTTAAGAGCTTAATAGCAATTTCACACCAGAAATACAGCTGACAAATTGTTATACTATGAAGGCATAACGTATACTGGCACACACACCAGGGCTAACAGCAAAAAAAAGTAAAACTAAAAGTCCAGAAGTTGTCAATGCTCCCAAAACCACTGCAAGAACCACACAATGGCTCAATATGGGTATGGGAAAAGTTGAAGCAAGGCTGTCTCAAGCTGATTCAAGACTACAAATGGTCCAGCTGTCTTGAAAGCCCATAAGAGTATTGGTGAGCCATACCATGCTTGTAGCAGATGGTAAAGCTGTAGGTTTACAAGGCCAGGATTCACCCCAGCAGTCATCTATTGTCCCCTTCCACTCTCTTGAGCCAGCACAATGGTTTTTGGTCTGCCACCACAATACATTGTTGCCCAAACAATTTTTGCTGATACTTTTTAAGGGCCCAAACAAAGGTCTCTCATTCTTTCTTAATGGCTGCAAAGCTGACTTCTCGGAGCAACAACTTGCTGCTCAAGTAGAAACAAGCATGCTATGCTCTATGGGCATTCACCTGGATTAGTTGATGCCCAGTGACGAAAGTGGAGACATCTGTCTTAACCAGGAAGGGGTGATTGTAATCCGGGGCAGCCAGCACAGCTTGTGAAGTGAGGGTTGCATTGAAGTCACAGAAGACCTGTTCACATGCTGGGGTCCACTGGACTAGTTGAAGTATCTTCTAATTAGTCAGGTTCTTGAGTGGCTTGGCTGTGGTACTGTAGTTGGGAATAAATCACCTTTAATACCCTGTAGTGCTTAAGAATGCTAACACCTGACTCTTATTAATGGCGGTGGGCCGCTGACCTGTAAAGACTATCTTAGATGGGTCTTGCTGAACCTTGACACTCTCTACTCTGTGCCCCAGATGATGCACCTGCCCTCTAGCAAACTTGCATTTATCAGGATATATTGCTAGCACAACTTACTGAATCCTACTCAGGACTTTGACCAAGTTGTACACATGTTTCTACCAAGTATGGCTGAACATAGCTACGTTGTCCATATAGCCATGGGCAAACCTCTGACAACCATGCAATAAATAGAAGGGACATTCTTCATCTGAAAGGACATCACGCAGAACAGGTATTGCCCAAATGGAATGGTGAAGGCAACTTCCCTCTAGCTGATTCAGAAAGGGGGATCTTATTATATACATACATACATATACTGTATATATATATATATATATATATATATATATATATATATATATATATATATATTTATTTATTTATATATATATATATATATGCATACTGTGACAAATTCACTGTCACGCTCAGTGTCCGTGCCTTGTTTTTCAGCACCACAATGGAGTACTCTGGAGCCTTTTGTATGCTTTAACAGAACTTGCGGTTTATTTGTCAGCATAAAAGAAAATAATCAAAACAGAAAATAAAACCTAGCTTCTCTTTGAAGCACTACCTATACTTTTATCTGCAGTTCCCTCACTGCTCTGTTCTGTAATTTATAATACAGTCCAAAACACAGGCCTGCACACTTTCCTGTTTTAGAGTCCACTCCCTTCAGGATCTGCACTCCATCTGCAGAGGAGCTTTGTCTCTTTGACCTCTCCGTTCACGCTGGACACTCTTCTCAATGTCTCTCAACAGCGCTGGCTGTTCACTTCCGGGCAGCCAGACTAGCTTTCCAGGTCACACGGACCTCTCTCTCGCCACACAGAGCTATCTCAGGCTTCCTTCGCCTCTTCACAGGCTCCAAACTTACAAACAATCCTCCAACTGGAGGTAGCAGCATGTCCTGATTGCCTTTTGACTTCCTTTTGAGCAGGTTGTTAAATCTTTCACTCCTGGGGAGAAGTCTTGAAGAGCTCTCTTCTGACCCCTGGTGGCGCTTCACCATACTATATATATATACAGTATATATACATGCAATTCCATTATTGGATTATAACTATGTAAAATATGTGTTTTTCCCAGGTTCTCACTGAGGGGAATTTTTAATGTTCCTTTGTCCTGTAACAGACATACCTAAGACATTCTTCCATTAATTGAAAAGATAAGGTTTACGATAATAGCATATTCCCCAAATTCCCATATGTAAGAATGTTTTACATAGACATCATGTTTGGATCTCAAGAACATACATTTTGTTACTTAGTATACTTAACTGACACTTCTTATCTAAACTTGCTAACCATGTTTTGTTTATAGTTCTGATGTTAAAGTTCATTAGTTTATTTATTTAAATGCTTTGTTGTAATTTGAAGGTACAAGAGCACCCCCTTGTGTTCTAAAAAAATAATTGGCTTTTAAATAATCAACAAGGATACATCTTATTAAGAGTTAAATATTTCGTAACATCATGAGGATTCCTGATTGGTTGCCAAATACATAGCATGATTGGAATTTCTGAAAATTAAGTTGTGGGTATAATTGAGGGCTAAAAATAAACTAAGAAAAAAAAAGAGAAAGGAGAGATCTGAGGATTAAGAATCTGAGAAGAAGATCTAGAGAAATATACACACATCCACGCATCTCTCAACAAACAGAGACTCCTGGACAGATACACCCCAAGGAGAAAGTTTGAAACTCCTAGAAAGAATATACTATACACTTACTATTTGGGATTTCCCAAAATACATAGAAAACTAAACATGCATTCAACAAACGATATATCTGATAATTAATTGTAATGAAAAAAATTTCTCTTTTGAATTAGAGATAATACTATAATTCGACTATAAAATCATATGATATTAAAAGGGTAAGATAGCTTAATAAATAGATATGTGTCAACATACCAAAACATACCAAAATAATCAATCTCTGATGTCATAATTTACCATATTTATTTATAGTAAGCATATTGTGCATGTCTTATATATGATTATGTGGGTAGTGTAATAATAGCTAACATTTTATAATAGATGTACTTTGATATATCTGTTACAATTGTTTATACCAACTTGTTGTATTAAAATATACTAAATCATTATTTCTATTTTTTTATAATAAATATATTCTCACATAAAACAGTTCTGTTTATTTCATGAGGCCAATGCTCTTAATATATCATGCAGTAAGAATTCGAAAATTAGTGAAAATTGGCAAATATGTTAAAATATGTAAATTTGTAATTAATATAAATAAAGGTTATTGATATTAATAATATCACCATATAAATTGACAAAACCCATGACAGGGTAGAGAACAACCCAGAAGTTGGTACCCCATCTTCAAGATCTCCCCCTTGCCAATTGTTTTGCCATCACTTGACTCTGTTGGCTCTTGTATAGATTTAGCATATGCACATGGATCAACTGCTGAATCTGCTGCTGCTCATCGAAGGCTGCCACCATAGGTGGGTGTCGGTTAGTTTTCTAGGCAACCTGGAAGGAATCCTCCCAGCTTACCTGGAACTTCTTCTGGGGGTTGGGTACTAACATTAATACAGTCTGCCCTATCTGAAATTGTCTTGCCCAGGTTTTCTGGTCATACCAGCACTTCTGCTTATTTTGGACAGCAAGCAGGTGCTCCTTGGCTAACCCAGTCAGAGTCTCAAGCCTATCCCTGAAATTAAGCATGTATGGCACTACAGGAAGTTTCTCCACGTGATGATACAGTTCCCAAAACTCCTGTAACAGGTTCAATATCCTTTCACTTGTAGTCCATACCAGAGCTGAAAGGGGGAGAATCCCATGTTCTATTGTGGGCCCTTTTTTGTAGGCAAAGAGGAGGTGGGGAAGCAGTTTCTCCCAATCCTTCTCCTCATCCTCATTTGCTCTAATCAAAGTGTTCAGGGTGTCAATGAACATCTCACACAAGCCATTGGTCTGTGAATGAAAGAGGGTTTGGTTCAACTGGGTCGCACCCCACCTTTGCCACAACTGATGGTCAGCTCAGCTATACATTGGGTAACATGATTGGATACATTTCATGAAACCCAATCCAGTTAAAAATACCTACCAAGGCATCAACCACCGTTGCTGCCTTAATGTGGCCAAGAGTTACCGCCTCACTACAATGACGATGCATCTTTTGCCCTAATTACTAGGGTTGGCAAAGGCGCTACTGATATCTACAGCCACAAGGTGGAAGGGAAACTCTGTTTAGGCTGTAGGAGATCTGGTGACACAAATCGCACATGAGTATAAAAAAAGGCACGAACATTAGTGTCAAATTATGACACTCCCACAGCCGGATTAACTGTTAGGCAAGTTAGGCTCCTGCCTACAGGCAGATATCTGAGAGGAGCACATCATTATCATCCCATCATTCACCATAGATCACCTTCCTAAACCCCTCCTCCCGTGTGCTTTTCTGTGTAATGCCTGCTTCCTCAAAAGAGTTAACATTGAACTGCAGGCTGACAGCTCAGATTACACTGCAGGGAACCCATGATTCAGCCCACCCATACATCCCTGCTGCAGCCCGCCCCCCTCCACCCGAGCACACGAGAAGGGAGGATCAGCCAGTGTGACCCTCAGAGGAAAGCCTTCCCGTGCGCTGCGATGGCTGCCAGCAAGGTTGGGTAGAGACATGGTTGCTCAGAATAAAATTGGCTGGAAAATGTATGCTATGATGTGGTGAGAGGCTAATTTTGTTTGTTATTTTGTATGTATCTGTTTGCCTCTATGTGTGTATGTATGTGTACCTCTCTGTTATTATTATCTTTTATTTGTATCACGATAACATATTCCATAGCACTGTACAGGGGTTAAGAAAAGGAAATATACATACATCTGTATGTATGTATGTGTGCCTCTCTGTGTGTATGTATGTGTGCCTCTATGTATGTATGTATGTGCAACTCTATGTGTGTTTGTATATGTGCCTCTATGTATGTATGTGTGACTCTATGAGTGTTTGTATATGTGTCTCTATGTATGTGTACCTCTTTGTGTGTATGTATGTGTGCCTCTATGTGTGTGTGTATCTATGTGTGTATGAATGTGTGTCTCTATTTGTATACATATGTGTGACTCTATGTATGTGTGCCACTATGTGTGTTTGTATGTGTTCCTCTATGTATGTGTGTATGTATGTGTGCCTCTATGTATGTATGTGTGGCCCTGTGTGTATATGTGTGATTATGGGTGTATGTATGTGTGCATCTATGTGTGTATGTGTGCCTCTCTGTGTGTATATGAGTGTGATTATGGGTGTATGTATGTGTGCCTCTATGTGTGTATGCCTCTGTATATGTATGTGTACCTCTGTGTGTGTATACACCTGTATGTCTCTCTGTTCATCTGTGTGTGTACCTCTGCGTGTGTTTTTGTCTGTACCTCTCTGTGTCTCTATTTGTGTATGTCTGTGTGTGTGTTTCTACCTCTGTGAGTGTCTGTGTCTTTGTGAGTCTTTGCGTGTCTGTGTCTTTGTGTGTCTGTGTGCATGGGCAGAGCTACTGTTGATGCACATGGTGCAATGCACTAAGGGCCCCCATGCTGGCATGTTAACACTCTTAATGTTCTCAGATTTTTGTATGATACAAGTGATCATGATATGTGTTTGTGTAACATGGGCTTGCTGTACTGCCATAGAATAATATAAATAATATAGCCCAACATAAAATGCATTTGATAAACAAGTAATAGTTTGGTGTGTGTATGAGTAGCTATGTTGCAAAATGGCTGTTATGGGGACATGTCTGTGATTTGCTCACACAGCAAAAGAGCGATATACACGCACACAAAAGGGTAAAATGGGTGCATGCATACCATTGCACATGCACTAGCAGGTGCTCCTCCTTCACTGCTGAGGGTCTTCAAAAAGGTAGATTCAGCCCTGGACAATCCTGGCTATGTGAAAAGCACAAGTGAAGCATTGGCAAGTGCAGAGACTACCCTGATGCTCCACTAAAGGAATGTCATGGACAATGGCTAGTAGGGCTGCACGGTACCCTTTACCGAATTCCAGCTGTCAAAGCACCCTCCAAGCCTTACCTCTTTTGGATCTATTATTCTATACAACAAGTTACCGTTCCACACATACCTATCTCCCTTGCGTCCCAACTCCGCAATCCTAGCCTGAACCCTAATACCTTATGAAGCAGGTTTTTCATTAATCTCCTGCTTAAACTATATGGGGTCTGGCCTCCAGTAGGCATCTTGCTTACCACAGGGGGGACTGGCTGGGTTTGCTGCTTCCTGGCTTCACTCCTGGTCCAAAATCATTGCCCAGTAATGATTGACATGACTCCCACTCCCTTCATGTCTTGGTTTGTGCTCCAATCAATATGGACACAGGCCAGGGGAATGGTCAACTTCTGACCTCTGGCAACTACAATAACCACAATTTCTATTGAAAGACTATCACAATTTGTGGAACTAAACCAAAAGAATAAATTGAACTGCAACTCACTCATGTTTTTTCTAATTAAAAACTAGCTATTTGACTTTTTTCTTGTTTAATTATGCTCTAAAACACATATATTTTTGTCATTGTGTAGTGGTCCTTTTATTACAGTGTGTAAACAGAATATGCTGATGTCATCTCTTTCAATAAAAGTACAAGCAGCGAGTTATCTTGGTTATTTATTTCTTCTACTTGTTATTAGCTGCGTGTAGAATAATATCTTAATTATATGAGCCCAATCAGCAGTATTGCACGTCCAAGCTCATTTCCATTAGTTCAAGTTTTGTCTTTCACACTGTGATACTAATTCAATGAGACATCAAACATTTAATTGACCCCGAATTCCGAGGTCAGGCAGTTCTGCCCTTCCGTTCTATTAGCACTTGAATGTAATTGTGCTTGTCACTCTCTGCATGAATGATAGTTATAGGGTGACTATGAGAGCACAAATGAGCAATATGCTAATATATTATTTAGTTTCATAATATCAATATGTGTTTATACAGGGGATGTTTGTCAGGCTGCACAGGGACGTACAGATATTTAAGCAAAAACTCCCAACACTGTTAGATTGGTATTACACAGACTGATTTTAGAACCAAATTTCTGAAATTGTGAAATAACTCTATGAGCAATAAAAAAACATTTTTTTTTCCATAAAACATTTTTGTGGCTTTACAGGAGCAACATTCATCATGGAATATTTTAATTACTTCTATATTACCGATTAATAAAATAATTATTTACCTTAAAGGTGTATGGAAGTTTCACTGATTTCTAAAGTGTCAAATCTAGCAGACAATGATCAAGTGAAAATTATTTATGATATTTGAAACTTGAATGAACTTACTGATTTTTTTTAAATATACTGCAAACCTTATTGCCACATTACCAGAGGTGGCTACGTGGGGACCCTGTACTTACCAATCACAATACTGCATTTAAGTACAGTTTGTAACCCTACACTAACTGCCCAGCACATGCGCAAAACGTACCTAAGCATTTAAGCCACTAAGAGCGAGAGGCAACTTCTGCCACATTGTCTCCACTCGAATACAAGCCCAAAAGCTTTGGCTGGTCTTCAGGCTTCTCTCCCCCCTTACTTGGCTGCTCTCCTGCAGGCTTTACACATAGCAACCACTGACACAAATGAATGCAGAGTCCATGAGTATCTCCCACACGCTCTCTCCTCCTAACACTGGCACTACCGGAGGATGTTTGACTGGAAAAAAACACTGCTACCAATAAAAATAAAAAAAACTTATTTTTTTGACACAAAGCTGCCACACCAACTCATAGAAAATGAGCAGTACACCTAAAAGGTGGGTAAAAATAGGTAAAAATGTATAGTATCTATGATTTTGTAAATAAGTATCTCCCTATCTATCTATCTATCACATATATAGTTGTGAGTATGAGGGCCGTTGCTCACGCTTGCGGGCTTGCGTAGCGAGCCGTGGCCCTCGCGTAGCGAGGGTAGCGGGCGAGGGCCTCAGTTGCTGGCATGGAGCGCCAAAGGCGCTCCTTGCCAGCAACTGCGACCCTTGCAAACTTTACGTCGCAACGCAAACAACACGACACACCAACTACGACCCTCGCAAACTTTACCTCGCAACGCAAACAACATACGAGACACGTTAACACACATTACGACCTTGCAACACTCGGACGCAACTCGCGAACATTACGAAATTCAAAACACAAAAAAAACACACAACACATACATAAAAAGCTTACCTACAGCAAGAGGGAGCATCCAGGACCTCAAAAAAGCAACTTACACCTTGATTTCACTCAAAATAAAAGAGTTTAGACACTAAACAATTTGCTAAGCGACAGAAAAAATGTCTGCCGAACAAAACAAAAACGAGGCTACACACGCAAACACCATACGAGACACGTTAGCACACATTACGACCTCGCAAAAATCACACCTACCCTATTACCTATGTGGCATGGGGAAGACCTAACAAGCCTCTAATATCTAATAGTGTAGCTAGGCTTGGAGAGGGACCATAGTACTCAGATATAGTGTAGCTCAGGTCAGAAAACACTCTCCTTAGAGCCAGTTACAGTCTGCAACAGAAGACGGGATGTCTTACAGTCATCATTTTGTCCATGTAGATCTATGTCTAAATCTTGGTGGATAAAGGTGGGAGAAGCCTTGTCCACAGCTTTCTGAAGGTAGTTGCGTATACAGGGGATAATGCAACATAAGAGGAAGGCTAACAAAATTATGACAATAAAGATAGCCATCCCTATCTGCAATAACACTTTCTGCCAACCATTCATCCAACCAAACCATGATTCCCAATAGTCTATAGTGCCAGAATTTTCTTTTAATTCTTGACCAAGATTAGCCAATTTCTTGATTGCCAATGTGATCTTACCATTTGGACCTGTATTATCAGGAATGTATGTACAACATGTGCTAGTGTCAGGAAGCATTTTACATACTCCACCTTTTTCTGCAAGGATCATGTCTAATGCCATGCGGTTCTGGAAGGCCATTTGTGATGTAGCCTCTAACTGTTCTGCGATGCCTTTTAAGGCATCCTTAGTGTAGTTAACAAATCGTTGCTGGTTATAGTAAATATAATTGATCCAGGCAACGTTCTTGTTTACTCCAATCATTGGTATCAGTGACTCAAATCCTGCTGCTACTTGGTTACGGGCTTTAAATTCATTGGGCACCCCCCTTGGGACTCTAATAGAATCTATGTACACATGGGAGTCAAAACTTTCTCTAGGCTCAGATGATGATGTATGTCTCTTCCTTCTGAACTGTGTCTGAGGAATATCATCTGGATCCCCATAATAGGTTGGAACAATGTGTAACGGCATTATGGCTTTAGCCAAGGTACATTCCCCACGCCATACTCCTGTCAGTCTTACTCTGAGTTTCATATCTCCACACAACCAATATATGTCCCCCATATATCGGGTCTGATTGATTAACAGTGTAGATGACCTATCTCTATATGTGTGACAAAACCCACTTGGGAACCTCTGTAAGTTGAACCCCTGAGAAACGTTTCTCCTGTAACACGTGTAATTTCCAGGGTACACAGTTATACCTCTCCCTGGGTGGGGATTACTAGTCATCACGGGGTACGTTTTCCTCCATTGTTCACACTCATCGGTATGACTATATGTTTTGAACAATTTTAGAAAACATGTCTCTTCTTGCAAAGGTATAATAAATGGAACAGTACCTAAGTGAGGCCTAGCATGGCCACATACATAACAATTGGTCTTATTACTTTCTTGTACATTATATTTCATCCATTCCAATCATACATTAAGGTCTGAGAATCCAGTCTCAGTAGCTAATGTGTCCTCATAGGTTGGGTCTCCAGCAGCAGTCATTGTTCCAATGATCTGGGGCCCTGGTTTCAATGTCTGTAATGCCAGAGGTAAGTCTGGATGCTTATATAAATCTGCTATCTTAAATTCGCCCATCAGTTTAGCACTTTGTCCTCTAGTCCAAGCCCTCAATATATAGTTGTCAGCATCCATGGGACAAGGGTTTTGTATGGTCAGAGTCAATTGCATATCAGAACCAGATACCCCACTATTCAGACATCGACCAGTCTTTATTAGAGTCATTCGGTCGAGGAGGGATCTACCTTGGTCATCTTTTTTGTCTGCGGCACTTTGAGGTCTATACCCCCAAAGTGTTCCAGTGCCCCATCCCGCGGCCTGCCATGTTTCACAGTGTCTTCCAACAGTTTCATCAGTGACACATATATACATATCTCTCTTGTATATATCACATTGTTCAGGGATTGAAGGGCAAGAAACAATGTCGCAAAAGTCAAAGGTGTATGTGGCAACATGTGTATTACGTGAATTATACCAAAATGTAATACCATCTTTACCTTTTGTAATGGTTACCTGCTGAGCAATATTTGAAATTACCATGAGGGACAGGACAAACCACTGAATTGTACTCATTGTGTTGGTTCCTGATCATCAGGAGGAGGAACCTTTTTGCAATGGGATGCGTGGACCCAAGTAGCTTTCCCTTCCAGCTTAACTGATGTAGCTGTGATCAGCAGTACTTGGAATGGGCCTTCGTATCTGGGTTCCAAAGGGGTTTTCCTCACAAATTTCTTAACTAGGACCCAATCTCCAGGAAGTAGTTGATGAGTACCAGTGATTTCTTCCGAATCTGGAATAGAAGAGAACACTTGTGCATGGATTTTAGTCAGTGCTGTGGACAATGCAATTACATAGTAAACAAGTACATCAGATTTAAGTTGTAATTGCTGAGGAAAGTAGCACCCTAGCCTAGGGGCAGACCCAAACAAGATTTCATGGGGGGACAATGCATGTTTCCCTCTAGGGGTATACCTGACACTGAACAAGGCTATTGGGAGACTTTCAGGCCATGGCATACCAGTTTCTTGTGACATTTTCAACATCCTAGATTTCAAGGTACCGTTCATACGTTCCACCTTCCCACTACTTTGAGGATGATAAGGCGTATGAAAGAAGAGAGTGACTCCTAGGGCTGTCCATATTTCTTTGGCCAGTACTGCTGTAAAAGCTGGTCCCTGGTCACTCTCTATCACTTCAGGGACCCCATATCTGCAAATGACCTCTGTTAATAGGCGTTTCACGGTTGTTTTCGCTGTCATGTTTGCGACTGGGTAGGCCTCTGGCCATCCTGAGAACATGTCCACAATGACTAATGCATATTCATACCGACCACTCTTTGGCATTTGTATGTGGTCAATTTGTATACTCTGGAATGGATACAATGATTTTGCCAAATGTCTCTGTGGTGGCTTCTCGGTGCGGCCTGCGTTGCACTTGGCACAAATACTGCATGATTTACAGTAAGTGCTTGTCAGAGTAGTGATGCCTGGGGCCATGTAATACTTATTTATTAAGTTATTCATGAGAGTCTTTGACAGGTGTGCTGGTCCATGTGCCCATTGTACTGTTGCTGGGTACAAGCTTCTTGGCAAACACAATCTCAGATTGTCAACATATAGTCCATCTTTCAAAACTGCTCCCTTTGCTTTCCATTTGTTCACTTCTTCTGGACTTGCCGTCTTTTACAATTCTTTGAGCAATTTTAAATCTGTTGGCAGAGTCTGCATTGTATAAAAGGTTTATTTCTCCATCCACCTCTCTCCTTTCTATTTCCTGTGATATCATTGCTGCCTTCTTAGCCGTCTGGTTTGCTAGATGGTTTCCTCGTGCTTCGTCTGAATTTAGCTTCCCATGTGCCTTCACTTTCAGTATGGCTACTTCCTTTGGGAGTGCTAAAGCATCTAGTAGTTCATGGATGGCTTTGTCATGTTTTACTGGAGTGCCTGCGGCTGTCATGAATCCTCTGGCTCTCCAGATTACTCCAAAGTCTTGAGTCACTCCCAGAGCATACCTTGAGTCTGTATAGATGTTGGCTCGGACTCCTGTCGCAATCTCACAGGCCTTGGTCAATGCAATCAACTCTGCTTCTTGTGCTGACATGGAGGGAGGTAGTGAGAAGGCTCGTATCACATCTTTTTCCGTAGTCACAGCGTATCCTGTGTGATATTTTCCATTCTCATCAGCATACCTTGATCCATCCACATACAGAGTGATGTCTGGGTCTGTCAGGGCAAGGTCTTTTACATTCGCAAGGTGTGAGGTCTCCATTTCCATTTGCTGAAGGCAGTCATGGGGTGGATTTGTGAGTCCTGGGACTGCATATGGGTCTCTGGCTTGTATACTGGGAGTGCTGTCTGCTTGCCAGTGGAGAGTTTTCTTTTCCACTCCTCCCTCTTCCAACTCCTCTTCCTCTGCAGATTCCCACCATTTTAATGCAGCTTCCAATGTCTTCCATCCATCCGGTGCGAACTTGGATATTGCAACATGTGGAATTTCTGTATCCCAATGCTTGTAGAGAGCTTCTGCTTCTTGTGGGAGCTTCACCTGCTGCATTATTGTACAATGTCTTTAGGTTTAAGGTGACCTGCTTCAATTTGGTGAGTCTTGCTTCATATTGGAAATCTCGGCCTGGAGATTGTTTATTCCACAGCGTGCAATATAAAGGGTCTTGTGTCTCATCTGTGAGCGTCTGGCCGTTTCCACCACTTTCCAGTAGACGTCTTTTTACATATAGATTGGTTATTCCTGAGTTTGGGTTCAAAATCAGGCTGTACCAAAAGTATCCATCTTCCTCATCTCCCCCCTCTGGAAATGGTAAGAGAGTGGCTGGATTGAGAACATAGCATCTCTGTAAGGTAACATTGTCTGGCAGAAGGAGGGAACATTGCAGGCGGAGGTGTCTGGCTGTAGTCATGTGCCTAGGTTGAGTCTGCTGTATGATGGCCGCAATATCATGTGGTGCCAGAACTGTCAGAGGATAGCCAAGGACTATGTCACTTGTTTTGTCCAGTAAGGCATGTGCTGCCAGTGCTGCTCTGAGGCAAGACGGTCCTCCTCTTGCCATGGCATCTAATTGACATGAGAAATAGCCAATAGGCCGTTGTCTGTTTCCACGGGACTGTGTCAAGACTCCCATTGCATGTCCTTCTCTTTCTGAGACAAACAGCTTGAATGGGAGATCATAGTTTGGTAATCCTAGCGCTGGTGCTGATGAGATAGCTTTCTTCAGGGTGTAGAAATTATCCAGGGCTGTCTGTGTCATCTCATATGGTTCAGTCTTCAACACGTCATACAAGGGTTGCATCAGAAAGGATGCTTCTGGGATCCATGCTCTGCAGTAAGATATTAGACCTAGGAAAGCATGCAGAGGTCTGTGTCCTTCTGGGACTGACATGTCTTCTATTGCTTGCACACGGGCGCGTGTAAGATGACGCACACCTTTTGACAGGCAGTGTCCCAAAAATATGACTGTCTGCTTACACCATTGTAGTTTATCTCTGGATACTTTGCATCCTTGTTCTGCCAAGTGTCTCAGCAAGCTTTCTGATGTCCTTGTGGCTGTGGGAAGATCTTCTGCACACAACAAGAGATCATCAACATACTGCAGCAATACAATGTCAGGATTCGCTTGTTGCCAGGAGTCTAGGATATGGCCCATAGCTTTGGCAAACTGGCTGGACGAATTCTGCGCTCCTTGAGGCATTACAGTCCATTTGTATTGATTATGATCATGCGTGAAAGCAAACAGATACTGGCAAGAATGGTCAAGGGGAATACTGAAGAAAGCATTTGCTAAATCCACTACGGTAAAGTATGCAGCTGCTGGAGGTATTCCAGAAACGAGAGTGTTCGGATTAGGCACTATAGGAGTGTCTAATATGGTTGCTTCATTGACTGCTCGCAAATCTTGTACCATACGATATTTTACTGGTTCTCCCTTTTTGGATTTCTTCTTTACTGGAAAGAGGGGCGTGTTGCATGGTGACGTACATGGGATCAACGCCCCTTGCTGCACTAATTTCTCTATCTGCTGAGAGATCGCATCTATTTGTGCTGGCTTCAGAGAATACTGTGGCTTGCGTGGTAACTCTGCTCCGGGTTTTAGTTTTACTGTGACTGGTGGCACCTTTAGGTGTCCAATATCTTCCGGTCCTTGTGACCAGAGTGTTGCTGGAATCTTGTCCAAGATATCATCTGGCCCTGTATTACAGATGCTATTGGCATCTATGTGCAGTAATATGGGCAGTGAGCAGAGTGCTGACGTGTCCGTGACTTGTAGAGGTGTAGACACCTGTACAGTTCCATCTGGGGTGAATGAGATAGATGCTTGTAGTCGGGAAAGCACGTCTGCACCTAACAGATTTATAGGGCATGTAGAGGATACTACGAATCTTGCAAGCAAATCTGGAAATGGGCCTATTTGCATAGGTTGGGTTAAATGATTGGAGATGGGGACACCATCTACTCCTACACAAGCGACATCAATGTCAGACAGGTAAGATATATCGGGCAGATCTTGTTTTCTTAGAACGCTTCTGGCTGCACCTGAGAAAGGTTGTGGGAGTCCCCTCTATTGGTAGTGTCACAATAGCTTGTGCTCCTATCTCGCCATCCCCTGAAGAAACTGCCAGAATAGGGGACACTGACACAGGCTCACCCCCGTCCTATGCTGTAGCTTGAAGCACAGGTGCTGTATTGTTATCATCTGTCTGCTGTCTAGGTCTTGCCTTCCTGGGTGCCTTGCAATTCTTGCTAAGGTGTCCTGTTTTCCCACAATTATAACACTGTCTTGCTTCTTTCCGTGGTGATTGCTCAGAATTCACCATA
The DNA here is from genome assembly GCA_027410445.1 of Discoglossus pictus. Lineage (NCBI taxonomy): Eukaryota > Metazoa > Chordata > Amphibia > Anura > Alytidae > Discoglossus > Discoglossus pictus. Next base: position 221,504,115 of record CM050167.1, read on the forward strand.
AGTACAGCCGTCTTCTTGGATGCTGATGATACAGGTTGTTTAGCCGCTGCTGTCTCCAGCCCTTTAGCAACCAACAGTAAGGTGTCTAAAGGTAACACTCTATATTCTGGTCTGGATGTCAATAGGCCCTTCTGAATTGTCTCATGTAATCCCAGCACGACGGCTGTACTTAACATCTGCGTATGTGTTTTATTATGTGGACTGAAGCCAAGATCTGTAAACCCTTGTGTGAGTCGTGCATGATACTTTTCTACAGATTCGTCTTTGTCTTGTTTGATATCTTGTAAATTAACTGCTTGGTCTGCTAATTTATCTTTTGCCCAATATCTTAACAGGTCACAGAATTGTATGCCTGATGTAAAGTCATGCTTTGAAAGGTGTGCATCATAGGGATCTATGGCATTCCGCATGATAGGCCAGTATGAATCACCTGCCTTAATCTCACATAAGCTGATGAGATCCTCCCAAGCTGCCGAGTACGTCTTTTGGATTTGTACAATTTTCCTATAGAAAGGCATAGGTTGTTTTTCAGGATCTGGCAATGTGTTGATAAGGGAGGTGGCTTGTGTCGGGGTAAATGCAACGTACATTAGACTTCCCCTTTTCTTGTTCCTCCTCTTGGATTTCATTTTTGAATCAGAGTTTCTATTTGTCCATTCTATGGCACTCTCTCCTCCCCTTATGTCGTCACTGGATTCGTCTGCACTATCTTGTTGGTGATTGATGGGCAGAGCTTGTGCTTCCAGTGGTGTGGTCGTCTTGGGCAGTGGTCTGAACAGCGGGCTTATTTCAGAGTTGTGTGAACTATGAATACTATGAGGGCCGGCACTGGCTGGTGGATGTCCTGTTACAATTGGTGCCTCAACAGATGGAAATATCGGATATGGAGAATACAGTGTTCCGTTTGAAGTCAATACTGGATACAAGCAAGTGGGATGTGTTTCTGGTGCAGTGGGAGTAAGGGGCGGAGCCCTTTGGACAGATGGTGTGACGAGTGACATCGCGTTATGTTGGGCAGTATTAGGGGGTGAGTGCAGCTCCTCCTTCGTGTGTGTGTGAGCGCCATCTTTGGATTGTGATTTTGTGGAATGTCTTTGTTCGTGAGTAGGGGGGACAACGGGTGAGTTCAGGGGACTGACCACTTCACACGGAGCATGATACACACAAATTTTCCTTCCTTTTAATTCAATCTCCTTTTCTATCCACCCTTCCTGTGCAATTGCTCCAGCCACTTTGTACCACATCTCTGCACTAGGCAATAAACCACAATCTTGTAACTGTCCTTTATTATCTCTCAACACTTTACGCCACTCTTCTGCCTTCAAATGCCCTCCTACGACACTGGTAATACCACAGATCTTGAAAAAATTTTCACACCGGCTTACTGTACCGTTACCGCCCCTGTTCTTAACTATATCACGGGCTAACATGCCCTCAGTCAATTTCACCTGATTCTGTCCCATATTTTATGTGAAACAAACACGTATTTAGCAGCAGGTGTTTAAGGAGGTAGTAATATATATATATATATATATATATATATATATATATATAGAGAGAGAGAGAGAGAGAGAGAGAGAGCAAGTCTGAGAAAGGCTTTGAAAGAAGATCTGACTTGGTCGACTGTTTACGGAGGGTTAATCCGTACGTCTTCTCTAAACTCAGATTACGCCCTCCTAGGAGTACCTTGCAGTGTGTTTTAACCACTTAACTACTAGTAACAGATAGAAACAAGGATAATGGACAGATGCATATAAATCAACAGGACATAGTCGTATTACATTTATATTCTGTACTATTTACTTCTTAAATCAATCTCCCCCTGTAGTTTATACAACCTTATACATTTGGTATAGAAATAGTTCTCTCAACCAGGATACGTTCTTTGAAGGAGTTAAACAGAAAAAAAAGGGAGGGGGGGAGTGAGGAATTTCTCTGCAGCTACAGGGAGAGAATATGCAGCTACGTGACCTGAAGGTCAAAAAACACACACACAGAGAGAGAAATCAGCTTTCAGCTTTTAGAGAGAGAAGTTCTAAGCTGCATTTCTTATCAAAACATGCATCACAACCAGCAATGACATAGCATATAACATTATAATCATCAAACCTTTTCTGCAGAAAACTTTAGATTCAAAAGACATGTGATTTCAGGATCATGCGCATTATACACTTATCAACTGATAATTATGCGTCACACACACGTTTTTAATCACCCGCAGTGAATGACAGACGTCTCTCAGGGTTATTAAGCTCCTTTTTTTACGGCCCAAACATCATGACCCCCAAGGGATATTCGTCTATCGAGCATGCATAGACCCTTCCCAGGAAAATATGTATATAAAACAATCTCAATTCCCAGGGCACATATATGCAAGCCCGTATGTGTGACCTCTGGTTTATGTACGTCTCTGCGTACAAGTCATCCGTCTTCCAGAAAGTCACAAATACACGTGTGTGTCCTGAATCATATGTCTAAGGAATCTTATCAATCATTCAACTCACAATACCAACAGACACACACACAGGCGACAGATATCACTATATTTTGTACAGGGTTCTTAATGGACTTGAGGCAAAATATCACCTGTACTTTTGTAATCGTCACTTACAACAGAGCTAGACAACGGGCAGAATTCCAAGAACAGGTCTACACGGATAAGGTACTAATCATGTCCTTACCGTGTACCGGAGGTGATCAGGCTCCGCCTGTTCTCATGAAGTCTGTCCGAATTCCTCTTGTCCGTTGTAGTTCGATTAAACCTCAAGTCCCATCTGGGGTGCCATTTGATTTAGTAAATATCAAAGTATTTTCCTTAGATATCTGTCCCTGGCCAGATTAATAGTTTCTATATTGTTTGCACACCATTGAGAAATAATACACCAACACAAAGTTCTGGTATAAAACTTCCTCTCTACTCCCTTTATTACGTCAACCATCATTTATATAGTTTTTAGTAATCAGATAAAAAGTTACATTAAGCAAAACATCAAGTTTATTCGGTAATTCATTGGTTCTGAGATGTCTGTTTTTACGAGGCTCCGGTCAGACATTGGGTTAAAACATTAAGGAGTCTCCAAGTATCATCCCACAAGGGGATGGGTCTTACTCTCATTGGTAAGAAGTTTAAGACAAAGACAAGATGGTGTTTCTCCTCCTCGTGTTCAGTGTGTGTGTTAAGACCCGTCATCCTTAACAGACTGGAAATTGTGCTGCCTCCATTTTGTGAGAAAGGGGAGTGTCAAATCCTCCATTTTAGAGTCTCCCAATGATTCAGCATTTATTAGTAAAACTTGGTTATACGATAATACTGCAAAGATAAGATATATTAGTAGGTGTACGAATACATTTATGCATTTTGTACTGATCCTAATCCATAACACATTCAGCACGCTTACACAGCAGCTCCACACCACTAATGCTGCAGCAACATCAAAACAGATTGCAGCTCTTCAACACAATGCTTCAAAATAGGTTAAGTATATTCATTTATTAATGGATCACATATTTCATTATTACACACCAAACAGCATTAGCTACCTTACAATTTCATTGTCGTAATTTTTTGACGGGCAATTCGCCAGTCACATATAATAGTTGGCAAACTGCAATTCATCATCACGCTTGCGAGCCTTGCAAAGCGAGCCGGTAATGCATAGAAGCTTTCTGAGCTCGGAGCACTTAGGCCATGAGCGCCAAAGGCGCTCCTTGTCCTGCGAGCGTGGCAAAGCAAGGCAAGCAGTTGAGGCATTGAAAAATGCGGGACTGAGCCTGTAAGCAGTTAAGAAACGCGGGACTTAGAAAAAAAAATCCGATCTCGCAAAAATACAACTTTAACAGCTGAACTGCGGAAATCAGAAAACACAAAAAACAAGAAAGAAAAAAAAAACACTCACACACAGCACGGGGGAACACCAGGACGACCTGGAGTGAGGTTACAAGTGAATTTAAGCAGAATTTGCTGAGTTTGGGCACTCGAAGATCGGCTAAGAGAGAAAAAACATGGCGGCCGCAAAAAATTTAAATGAGGCTAAAGTAGACTGAAGCGCACAAATCAACGCTAGGTACGTCTGCGTTAGCCAGGAACGACCTCGGAATCTCGGGGGCTAAAAAAACGACCTCACAAAAATACTAATTTAACGGCTGAACCGTGGAAACAGAAAAACACGAACGGGGGGAATGCCAGGACGCCTGGAAGTGAGGTTGGACGCAAATTTAAGCCGAATTTGCAGAGTTTCGGCACTCGAAAATCGTCCAAGCAAAAAAAAAATGGCAGACAAAAAAAATTAAAACAAGGCTAAAGGAGACCGAGTCACGCAAATCCCTGCCAAGCACGTATGAGTTTGCCAGGAAAATGCTCGCAAGCCAAGTAACACATAGAAAAAAGCTGCCATTTTACAACACTAACACAAAGAATAACATTACGATTATAAAATGGCGCTTTACCCGCCTACACAAACGTTTTGGCCTTGCGCACGCAGCCTATTTGCAATGCAGACTTGGCACATTGCTGATACTTTCTCCTCAGGTGATCACCAGTCTAACTGTACATATTCTAATGCAGGAAAATCAAAATAGATTGTTAGCTCTTCGGGATATTGATTGCTGTATATTAAATATAAATAGGTAAAGTATATTAATTTATTAGGTGATAGTTGCAAAGGAGGAAACTTGAAGTACACGAGGGGAGAGGCTCACAATGATTGCTGTCATATATATATCATAAAAATATAATCATAATTTTTTTTCTCAACAAATGTATATATATATATAATTGCGACGAATCACAGTTTGGCAACAATCTGATCGCAATGGCGATTGGAGAGCCGCGCATGTGCAAAACACCCTTGCATTGCGCAGCACCTTAGGGGAGGGGGGAGAGACACAGAGGGAGAGGGGGGGGGAAGAGACACACAGGGAGAGGTGGGGAAGAGACACACAGGGAGAGGGGGGAAAGAGACACAGAGGGAGAGTGGGTGGAGAGACACAGAGGGAGAGAGGGGAAAGAGGCACAGAGGGAGAGGGGGGAAGAGACACAGAGGGAGAGGGGGGAAAGAGACACAGGGGAGCGAGAGGAGGGGTGAAGAGACACAGGGGAGTGAGAGGAGTGGGAATAAAGATAGAGGGGAGGGAGAGGGGGGGGGGAGATACACAGGGGAGGGGAGAACAGACACAAGGGAAAGAGAGGGGGGAAAGAGACACAGAGGAGGGGGAAAGAGACACAGAGGAGGGGGAAAGAGATGCATGGGAGAGAGAGGGGGGAAAGAGACACAGGAGGAAAAGAGAACAAGGGGAGGGGGGTAGAGACACGAGAGGGAGAGGGGGTAAAAACACAGCGGGGGAGGAGATACAAGAGAGGGAGAGGAGGGGAAAAGGAGACACAATGGAGCGAAAGGATGAGGGAAATAAGACACAGGGAGGAAGTAGACAGGGGGAGAGATTCGCAATGAACTCCAAAGGCGCTCATTGCGAGGCCCATAATGAGAGCCAAAGGCGCTCATTGCGAGGCCAGTAAAGTAGAGGGGGGAGGTTCCCATTGTGTGGCAAACAGCATTGCCAGGCTTCACTTTTTATTGCCGTCCTTTTTGACGGGCAAGTCGCTAGTATATATATATATTGGACTAAATGTGTCTTTTTGTTACACACACACACATATATATAAAATGGATAATACTACATGTAGTCAATGTGTGCTCTTTTCAAGAAATCCTAAAAAACCTCGATTTTGGGCTGATAGAGCCCCTGTAAAGGTTGAAAGAAATCAGTAAAGAATGAAAGTGTTAAAAAGCATATTGAAAGATAATTTTTCTTTTTGAAATTCATATTAAATTGATGAAGTTTGAAGCATTTATATTTAGGGGCTTAATATTACTATTTTGGGGCTTTGGAGTACTTTTGTCCAGTACTGAAGCTGTTGTATATACAATGAAGCTGCACAACATAATGCATTCATCTGAAGATGTGTGGGGAAGTAGTGCATTTTCTAACTAATAGAGGTTTTTCCCTTTCCTATCCAGTAGCATGCTAGCCATATAATTTCCCACATGTTTTGTGACATAGAAAGACAACATGGATTGTTATGCATTCATACCTTTAACAATCTATATTCACATTTAATGAATAAGAAAATATATACCTGTAAATGAGTGGATATGCGATAACTATGGGTTTATAGTGCACCTTCTCTGAGCGAACAGAGGGCAGACTCCTGTGTGAGAAATTAAGGAGAAAAAGAGGAGAGAGTACAACAGAGAGAGAGGAACATTAAATAAAGAAAAAATAGAGATTGACCAGGGGAGAGAGGGGACAACAGCAGAGAGGTCCACAAGTGCGAAAATAATAGAAAGAGAGAAGGTGTAGAGTAGGGGAAAGAAAGACACAACAGATGGGAGACAGAGTAAGAAAGGAAAAATAGACAGAAGGAAAGATACGGAGAGAAGAGCAGAAAAAGATAGTAGAGAAGGAGAGAGACCACCTCTGACATCATGACGGAGAGTAGAGCTTGGTTGGTGGTGAATTTTGTGAGTAAAATAGAATGAGTAATTTTGCAATTAATCATGAAAGATTAAAGAGATACCAAGCTTTCTTGTAAATGTGCTTGTTGTTTGGAGCTAGGCCATCTTACATGTCCCGGCGGGCTTGGATGAGAAGAGTTTCTGCTCCTAGATTCTTAGGCCCTCATTCAATTGCGATTTGGCCAATTAAATAGGGCCCATAATAAGCACATAGCATATATTTTTAAAATAAGTTTTTAGTTAGTGAAAATCTTGCTTTTGGATAGATGCTTACTAACTAAAAACGTATTTAAAAAAAATATGTTATGTGCTTATTTAGACCCCTATTCAATTGGCCAAATTGCAATTGAATGAGGGCCTTAGTAGGTAAGTGCCTGGTTTGAGGCTGCAGAAGTCTGCTGGAGTTGAGAGGAAATTCTGAGGGTCAAAAGAAGAAGAATGAGGTAACTGCGAGAGCTCACATGGGTAGAGGAAGAAACTGAATGCAAGTGGAAAGCTAATTCCTTGAGTAAGTGCATAGTTCAGGGGCCTGAAGATGTAAATAATCTGTTGTTTTCAAAAATTTTAGTGGAGGATGTAACATATATAACTGGGTAATCTTTCAATAACTGTTTCCAAGTGTTTGTGGTGGTAAAGGGTGAAAATATGTGATGTAAAGTTAAGCCTGGATTTGTGTAAGTTGACCAGTGGGAAGTGATCATTTGGATCTTGAAGAGAATCTGTAAGAAGTGGTGTATGGAGAAGTAGCAGACTTTGGAGGATGAGTTGGATGGACGTGTGAGAATGAATGGTAATTTAGTTTTCCATGTGATCAGGTCACAAAGTGATTAATTAGTGAAGGTGACAGTAAAATGGTTAAATGGTTGTCAATTTTGGCTAAGTCCACAAGACTTCCTTGTGGCAGGATCCTTGCGGCATAGATTAGATGGCCGAGGGAGCTTTGGAGATCTTTGAGTAGTATAGAGTTGGATACCTCTTGGATTAAATTTTGAAGGCAATACAGCTTATTCAAAGGTAACTTGGATTCCATGTATTCAGCGTTAAGGATTATGCCCAAAAATTGCAGCTTGTGCATTGGTCCCTCATATTTGTCTGGATAGTAGGGTATTTCAATTGATGAAAGAGCTGGGTGACCTGCTTTTCTAGCTGAAGGTTAATCTGACTGCTAAGTAATAAAGGTAGTTCCATTTAATGCTGTGGAGGTGCCATTAATCCAGTTGAATAGATAGTTTTTTGAAGGTGTCTTTGATGTCTGCTTTGACAACCAGCATCTATGGCTGAGAGATAAAATGGTAGAAATGGTGTGGTTGAACCGTGCATATTGCAATGTACAATCTTCTGATGGTATTTAAAGAGTTGAGGCAAGGGATGATGTGTCCATGGGGTGAAGAGAAGTCAATTACTAGATGCTTTTTGAGCTAGTATTTATAGGTATCAACTCTGAGAGAGTTAATTCTCCAGAAGGGGAATACCGGGTAGGTGTATGGTCCCAGTAGGTAGCCTTTGGCGACTAATGCAGCAAGGGGCTCTTTCACTAACTCATGTTCTTGTACTGCAGAGAATAGTTTATCGCATGTATAGGAAACCTGAGGTAATGCCATCACCCCAGTGTGAAAGCCCCTGATGAATCTGGTGAGAAGATATGATAATAAGGGTTTAGATGGGTGGTTATGAAGATACCATGTGATGAGTGATAGATTCAAGGCTATTTGTCATATAGTGTTGATGACAGATGGACAGATAGGCTTTGCGTGAGCCTTGTGGCAAACTGAGCAAATGTGGGTCAAGCGGCATGCGGAGAAGTTACAGTACATTCTATGAACGTTATTGCAAGATAGTGGACAAGTCTTCCTAGCTGGGCTCTGGCCGGGTGAGTTTGAGGTGGTGCCTCAAGGAGCAAGACAGTCGGGTTATGGTTAGGTTGTGGTGAGTGAGGAGTGAAGTTCGGGCAAAATGTGGTGGTGTGGAGAGGGTATTGACATGACTGGTCCACACATGCCAACAAAATGTCAGCAAAATAAGTTATATTCAAGAACAGACTAATTGACCTGGAAGTTGAACTGGTTTAGGGCTACCGCTGCCTTAACCGGCAATGACCGATGATAGTCATAGGTCGAGATAATCGTCAAGCTTTTGTCGCCTGCAAAGGTAGACCATACAAATGATGTTGCGGTAAATCACAAAAGCCTGAACAACCAATGTAACAATTAGTTTCTAGTTAAGTTGTGAGTTCTTGGCTTCTATTGTAACTGATATGTCGCCTTGAGTGATAGTACAGGCTTTGGATGAATCAGATGATGACTGCAAGTGAGCTGAGAAAAAGTGAGAGGGCAAATTCGTAGGAGGGTTCTGGGATTCCTCATGTCAATCTTCGGTAGGAGCTGGAAATGGTAGGAAGGCAGGAGCTGATGTCGGGTTTTCAAATGGAGTCATCCTGTCCTGGAGTGAATGGACGGCAGTTGCAAAGTCTGAGATTATTTGCTGTAATTGCTGAAGAAGGTTGGTCTCTTTCTTCTCCTTGGAGTAGACGGTACAATTCCATCTTCCTGGAGGATACAAGGGAATGGTATTTCGTGGCTGTTAAGCTCCTGGATGAGTCTCGCAACATTGCAATGCCGTGGTGAGGCAGGACTGGCTGGAACGGATGGAACCCTAAGTTAGACCTGGGATAGATGTTGTAGATATAGATGAAAGAGATGTGAAGAGGTAATCAAGAGAAGTTTGGGTAAGTGAATAGCCATTGGGGGCCCTCTATGGGCAATGACAAATCCATAAGAAGGAATATGATGTCCTCAGCAAGGTAGTGAGAGGAGAAGTCACGTGGAAGGATGCCTTGGGGAAGGAGAAAGAGTTGAAAAGCCCTTGATGGACATGAGTGTGGCGTGGGTGAGTGATGGCGACATAAACTCTCAAATAACCAATCATAGTGCACCAACCCTACTTTTAAATAATTCAAATAATATCCCCCAAGTCACTTTTTTCTTCTTTTGTGGTCATCAAACTGCCATTAACTATATATTCAGCATTTCGTTTTTTGTTGAGTTAAAGGGCATAATTTAACATTTAACAGCATTAAACTTTAGGTCCCACATCCTTTCCCATTAGTTTATGTTTTTTTTAAATCATTCCAAATCATTCCTAATTAGCAAGTTTTGGAATGTCTACCCTGTAACAGATTTTTGTGCTATCTGCATATATACAAGCCTTATATTTAAGCCCATTATTAATGCCACTAATAAATATATATAAAATATACTAACTATAATTAATATATATATATATATATATATATATATATATATATATAAATGAATACATAAATTGTCAAAACAGACCACGGCACAAACTACTGTGACATTCTGCTTGTAACCTCAGCTGAGATCATGGATTTCACATTACTGAGCTAATGGTCTAATTATACAAGATGAGACACTTATAGAAGCTAATATGTTAAGGCAGAATAAAAGTACTGTTAAAAAGTGGAGACATAATTCTGCAAGAACGTTTTCATTAAGAGTATAGCAAAGTTGTTTATCTCACTGAAAAATATAATAAACTTTAGAATGATTGAGCATTACAGTACCGTTCAGTTCTTAGTAGGTATGATAAGGTGGTACCTTTGTTTAAACTTCTCCAAATTTGAGCAACTGTTGAGAATGTTTGAAACCCAAAGGGATTTATTTCTAGTGACTAAACATCACTACAGAAATAAATGCAGAACTAAAATGGAAACTAGATACACATTGAGGCTCTTAATTCTTGATAATGAACTTTACATTATATGAACGTAGCCATTATTTAATTCATGCTGTCAAATAAATAAAAATCCAATATTCGGTTTCTGCTTATAATTTCTAATATGTTTTGCAATTCTGCCAAAATAGGTCCTGAAATTAATTACTCCTATTGACATCATCATATTCCCATTTTACAGTTATATATCCAAATTAACTGGTTATGGGTCTCTAAATGGTCAGGTCAATTTGTGATAATAAAATATTTTTTCCTGCATTGCTTACAGCATGTCGTGTTCACTTGAGCATAGTTCTAGATTCTGCAAATCTTTTTTACTGGTAGAGTTACTAAAATTGTGACATTTAAATCACCTCTAAAATCCCATAATTTTTACAACATAAAAACTAAATACAGCATTTAATGTATTACCTATCATATGCAATAATTCTTTATTTGGAGCAGATATTGCCTTATTTGACCTGCTTATCTGAGCCTTCTCAACAAAGATAAATTATGTACATTATCAAGTCTAGTTCTTCAAAAAATCATACTATAAATATCTCAACCTTAATAGTAAAAATTGTCTCAATACTCATTTCACTTGCATTTTGCCTAATACTTGATATAGCCTTTTTAACAATAACATTATATTTAATTCTTTAAGAATATATTTTTTACTATAAACTCATAATACTGATTAACATTACTTATGTTGTATGTCGAAGGTAACAAACTTTCCCTTTTTCACAATCTTTTTATTTACATCAATCAGACCTCCATGGTACCAGGCACTTGAGTAGCACTTCTGTTGAGATGCTAATGTGATTCTCTGGTTGAGTAGCTGTTCCATCCACTTGTTAAAGTGACTCTCAGACCATTCCCAACACTGGTGCAGTGAGTGAGTGTCAAACATGAGGAGGAGTAAGTCACAATGCATGATCAAAGTATCTCCAAGAATTGGTCAATATATATTTTTTAACATCTAAAATATATCACAAAAAGTGTCCTCAAAACTAACCTATTAAGGCTAGTTCGTTCTCTGGTTGAGTACCTCTATTTTGTTTTTTTCTTTATTCAAATGAACCTTAGGGATTAGTCTCCCTAAGGGTGATAGGGGAATCCAGACATGAACCCCTTGCTCACTGTGCCTTAGGGAGTCATCGGCTACACCTCACTGATGAGGCCCAAAAAAGGCTGAAACGTATGTCTGCGGTTTGCTGTTTCTCCTGTTCAGGGTTGAATTGCCTGGTATTTTGGGTCAGGACCACTCTAGTGCATGAGACCAGACTTATATACTTCAGGATATTTCTCCCTGTGAAGGGCAAAAGTGAGCTATAAGAGGTTGCTCTCAGAATGGGTTATTATGTTCTCTGAACTAACCTATTAAGGTTAGTTTGTTTTCTGATTGAGCACCTCTATTTTTTTTTCTTCTTTATTCAAATGACCATTAGGGATTTGTCTCCCTAAGGGTGATAGGGGAATCCAGATGTGGACCCCTTTGCTCACTGTGCCTTAGGGAATCAGCTACACCTCACTGATGAGGCCCAAAGACAGCTGAAACGTATGTCTGGGGTTTGCAGTTTCTCCTGTTCAGGGTAGAATTGCATGGTATTTCGGGGCTGGACCAATCTAGTGCGTGGAACCAGAATTATATACTTCAGGATATTTCTACCTGTGAAAGGCACAAGTGAGCTAAAAGATGTTTCTCTCAGAGTGAGTTATCATGTCCACAGAACTGAACTATTAAGTTTCGTTTGTTCTTTGATTGAGCACCTCTATTTAGTTTTTTTCTTAATCTAAAAGGCAATTTGAGTCATGGGTGATTGATAAGGAAATCTATAGCAAACCTATGTTAAGGAATTATTTGGTATATGCCAGTTCCTATCGTAAGGAACAGGTTATTTATTTAAGAAGAAGTTTTTGTATTAAAAAATCTTCAATTTTATTCTGAACATCTTGTACAGAGATGTTTGGCTCTTGATTACTCCTTTGCAAATATTTTGAAAGCAAAAGAGCAGGTTGGCTGAACTGGTTGAAATAAATATTATTTAGACATAAAAAATAGAAATAAATGAGAGGCATCCTTTGTCTTTGTAACTACTTAGATTTGAGAGTATCATAAGATGTGTGATAATGTCCATTACTGACTACTAATCTTATATACAGATAAGAAATCAAGATCTGAGATTCAGGAGGGTTTAACCTTCAACAGCCCCACACAGACTGCAAACTGCAGTACATAAAAAGGCACACCCAAATTCCAGGGGCAGTTTTAAATCAGTTCTACTCAGGTGTAGCTTATCAGCTGCTTTGGAAAATGAACTCCTTCAGACCTCCTAGGGAAAGTAAGCTTTGCAAAGTCTGTCACATATCCTCTTCCTGACTCTATGGGTTTGAGCGACCAACATTGTAAGGCAGTGTATGCAGCACAGCATATCTGTATCATGCTGACTGTCATCATCTCTATGAATGCTTCCTTTCTCCTCTGCACTGGTGAGACTCCTTTGTGGCTGTTGAAGTTGCTGCACTTACTGCTTTTTCACTAACTTTGTAGGCTGCAGTTTTGGTCTTCAAAGTGGTGGAGATGTGACTGTAAATCCATGTGTACATTCTACGCTTCATTTTTCAGTAACCTTTGCACATGGTGTAACAGCTCACCCCTCCAGTACTCTCAAATATCATGCACATCTTTCTTCATCTGTGTCACCTGCATTAAAGCATTCCACAGAGACTGGCATCTTGTAGATTCAGCTTCTCTTTATGCCAGATGTCCTGCTGCTGCTGGTCTTGGGAAGTCTTGTTTTCAGCAGTGTGCTCAGACAGAGCCTGTAATGATATAGGAATCACAAGGTTGTGGAGACCAGTAGCCAAGGTCAGCAATAATCCAGTTCAGCAACTTGTAGGTGAAACAGGAACAAGCTTTATTGAAGGGATCAGGAACCAACAATAATCTGGCAAGGATACAGAGACAGGAAGTGCCTTATATAGGCCAAGAACCAGACAGCTGACCAGACACAGCTAAAGAGAGTTGTCAATGATTTCATTGCTTTTAGAGTCAAGGTATCAGATCTCAGGCAAATCTGCAAGAGGTAGGCTGGTGTACCGGTAGGGAAGAGGTCCAGCAACATGCAAACCAGGGTTCGAATCCCAGCAGAGTCAATTCCTCACATTACCCCCACCTCTATAGGCGCAGCCTCCGGATGCCCTATTACCCGGTGCATGGAAAGAGCGAAGAAGATCAGAAGCATGAATATTGTCCACTGGTTCCCACGATATTGAAGCTTGTTACGGAAGATCCTGGAGTCAAGAATTTTTTCCACTTCGTATTCATCTTCGCCATCCACGAGGACTGGAGGTGGGGCAGGTAGGGCTCGGCCAGGGAAAGTATTTTCATGAAAAGGTTTAAGCAGTGCAACGTGAAACACTGGATGTATTTTCAGGGAATTTGGAAGTTGCAAATGGAAAGTGACAGCATTGATCTGAGCAATGATCTCAAAAGGTCCCATGAACCTTTGACCCAATTTATGAGAAGGAATCCAAAGCTTAAGATTCTTTGTTGACAGCCACACCTTGTCACCAACATGAGCCTCCAAAAGAGTCTCTTTCAACAGTGCTTGGGAATCACGTAAGGCCGTTAGCCGGTCAGTGACAGCAGGAATGGAAGTAGTAATTGGGAGACTGACTAGAAAGGTCGGATGGTAACCATAGTTGGCAAAAAATGGGCTCAAAGAAGTGGAGCTGTGTTGGGCATTGTTATAGGCAAACTCCGCCGTGGGTAGAAAATCCAGCCAGTCATCCTGCAGGTAACTAATATAGCACCGCAAATATTGCTCCAAAGTCTGGTTGGTTCGCTCAGTCTGTCCATTACTTTGCGGATGAAAAGCTGACGACAGATTTACATTAATACCTAGATTAGAACAAAAATGTTTCCAAAAACGAGACGTAAACTGCACTCCCCTGTCAGAAGCTACTTCATCAGGCACTCCATGCAAGCGAAATATTTCCCGAATAACCAGGTCAGCTGTCTGTTTAGTTGAAGGGAGACCACGAGCTGGTATGAAATGACCCATCTTAGTTAACCTGTCCACAACAACAAGAATGGTAGTGTGTTCCTTAGAGGGAGGTAGTTCCACAATAAAGTCCATGGATATAGATCCCCAGGGACGATGAGGAATCGGAAGAGGCTGAAGCAAGCCAACAGGGGATGAGCGAGGAGTCTTATGTCTGGCACACACATCACAAGAGGACACATACTTCTTAACATCCTCATGATACTTCAGCCACCAAAAGGATCGGGCAAGTAGCTCTTGTGTCTTTCGGATTGCTGGATGACCTGCTGGTTTTGAGTCATGGTAGAGACGTAAAAGGTCCAGTCGCACTGACTCCGGAGCAAACAGACGTTGTTGAAAAATCCAAAACCCATTAAGCATCGTCATATGGAGGTCACGAGGAGGATCACGAAGAACTGGGTCTTCAGCGTAGCCCTTTTTAATGCGAGACATCAGATCAGAAGGAAATGTAACTCCTATAAATATATCCTCTGGCAAGATGGTGGTCTTGGTTACGGTAGTATGGAGGGGGTCAGCTATTCTAGACAAGGCATCCGCCATTACCATTCTTGGAGCCAGGACGGTATGTAACCAAAAAATTTAACCTTGAGAAGAATAGGGACCAGCGTGCTTGTCTGGCTGACAGTCTCTTAGCTGATCGAATACATTCCAGATTTTTGTGATCTGTGAGGACAGTAATTGGATGGGTAGCTCCCTCCAAGATATGTCTCCATTCGGTGAAGGCAGCTTTTATAGCCAACAGTTCTTTATTCCCTATGTCATAGTTTCTTTCTGCTGGCACCATCTGGCGGGAATAGAAGGCACACGGATGTAACAGCATCTTAGGTCCAGTCCTTTGAGACAGTATAGCACCAACAGCTGAATCAGAAGCATCAACTTCCACAATAAATGGTAATTCCAGCTGAGGATGTACCAGGACAGGGGCAGAGGTAAACAGAGTCTTCAATCGGGAAAATGCGGTATCCGCCTTATCGGACCACTGAAAAGGAGTCCCTTTACGTGTGAGTTTAGTGATCGGTGTAATAACGGCAGAGAAATTCTTAATGAAACGCCTGTAAAAATTGGCAAACCCCACAAATCTCTGAACATCTTTTTCATTCTTGGCGATGGGCCAGTCCAGCACAGCTTTAATTTTACTTGCGTCCATACTTAAACCTTTGGGAGTTATTACATACCCCAGGAATTGAATGTCTGTTTGTTCAAACTCACATTTTTCTAGTTTAATGTATAGGCGGTGGGTACGAAGGCGCTCTAGAACTATACGGACCTGTTTTCTGTGGTTTTCAAGATTATCAGAGAATATTAGGATATCATCCAAATATGCCACAACAAACTGATCCAGGAGATCTCGTAGTACATCATTGATAAGATGCTGGAAAGTTGCAGGGGCATTACACAGCCCAAAAGGCATTACTAGATATTCGTAATGCCCGTACCTGGTTCTGAAAGCTGTTTTCCATTCATCATTGGGTCTTATGCGAACCAGATTATATGCCCCCCGAAGATCAAGCTTCGTAAATATTTTAGCTGAGTGAAGTCTCTCCAAAAGTTCAGGAATCAGAGGCAAGGGGTAGCGGTTTTTAACAGTGATGTTATTAATGTCCCTGTAATCAACGCATGGCCGTAGGCTGCCATCTTTCTTTTCTACGAAGAAAATAGGAGCTCCTGCTGGAGAAGTAGATGGTCGAATAAAGCCTTTGGCAAGATTTTCTTGTAGGTATTCACGAAGAACTTTCAATTCAGGCTCAGAAAGGGAATATATACGGCCAAATGGGATAGCAGCCCAGGCAACAGCTCTATTGGGCAATCATAAGGCCTATGTGGTGGAAGCTGATCAGCATTCTTCTTATCACAGACATCTGCAAAATCCCGATATTGTAGAGGAAGCTTAGTTAAGTTTGTAGCAACCATTTCATTAATTGTTGTGGCAACAGGTGTTACCTTAGAGGGTTGACAATTCATTAAGCAGTGTTCTGAAGGAAAGGACAAAGTTCTGATCTTCCAATCAATCTGTGGGTTATGCAGAGCAAGCCAAGGTACCCCCAAAATCACTGGAAACTGTGTTGAGGAAATTAGGTGGAAAGAGATAGCCTCATGGTGATTCACTTCCACAGTCAACTTTAAGGGCACAGTCTCATGTGTAACCGGTCCTGACGTAAGTGGAGAACCATCAACTGTCTCCATTAACACAGGTGAAGAATTAGGGATAGACTGAATTCTATTTCCTGCTGCAAATTTAATGTCCATAAAGTTTCCGCCTGCTCCAGAATCTATCATAGCGGTAGTTGAAATTTTACGATCACCACATTGCAACGTGATAGGCACCACAAAATGAGGATGTTGAGTCAACATACCCTTTTCACCATGAGCCAGAGAAAACAAGGGTTGTGTGACAGAATCCAGTTGATCCGAAATCTGGGATTGGTGTCGAATCTGTGCACCCTCAGCCGCCATAGCTATTGTTCTTTTGGATTTGCTAGGGCAATTGATGGCATAGTGCCCTGCACTACCACAATACAGGCATAAATTGTGAGTGCGTCGCCACTGTTTTTCTTCGTTGGATAATGGCCCTCTTATTAGATTTACCTGCATATCCTCTGGCTCAGAGTCTGTAGGTGTTTGTGGGATCGGAGTAGAAGTTCTTGAATAGGAAATTGGAGTAGTATTTGGTCTAAAAGAGCCCTGTCTTTCCAATCTTCTTTCAGAAAGTCTCCGATCAATACGGATAGCCAAACGCACAAATGCATCAAAGTCAGCAGGAAGATCAACACGAGCTAGCTCATCTTTTATAGCTTCTGAGAGACCTTTTCTGAAGTGGAACCTCTGGGCTGATTGGTTCCAGGTAGTATCAGCAACCCACTGTCTGAATTCAGCAGCATATTCAGCCACCGAGCGCCTCCCTTGATGCAAATGAAGAAGAGTGGCTTCTGCTGTAGCACATCGATTGTGGTCATCAAACACTAGGCACATGGCCTCAAGAAAGTCATTTAGATTACCCAAGACTGGACTGTCCTGTTCCAGAAGAGGGGAGCCCCAAGCCAAGGCTTCATCTTTAAATAGTGAAAAAATAAATCCCACCTTCTCTCTTTCAGATGGAAATTGGTGAGGTAACATCATGAAGTGCAAACAGCATTGATTTAGGAAACCCCTACATTTTTTGCGATCTCCTCCAAACTTTTCTGGCAGGGGCAAGCGGGCATCTTGTGCAGGTGTAACAGTAGCAGCCGCAACATCACGTGGCCTGTAGCTGGTATACTCACTGTGCATTGACTGAAATTTATTTTGCAGTTCAGCTACCTGGTCCTGCAGCACTTGAATGGTCTGTGCCTGGGTCTGCACAATTCTTGCAGTAAAAGCAACCTGCTGGGCCAATGCAGAATCTGACCCGGCGATTATTCTGCAATGATATAGGAATCACAAGGTTGTGGAGACCAGTAGCCAAGGTCAGCAATAATCCAGTTCAGCAACTTGTAGGTGAAACAGGAACAAGCTTTATTGAAGGGATCAGGAACCAACAATAATCTGGCAAGGATACAGAGACAGGAAGTGCCTTATATAGGCCAAGAACCAGACAGCTGACCAGACACAGCTAAAGAGAGTTGTCACTGATTTCATTGCTTTTAGAGTCAAGGTATCAGATCTCAGGCAAATCTGCAAGAGGCAGGTTGGTGTACCGGTAAGGAAGAGGTCCAGCAACATGCAAACCAGGGTTCGAATCCCAGCAGAGTCAATTCCTCACAGAGCCATAACCAATCTTACAACTCTCCTCATGGACCAGATGCAACAAGTTTTGATACTTTGATAAATGCCCATTCTCAACTGATGAATTTGCCTTCTCTTGCACAGCTCAGGCTGTCCCAAGTCAATTTCATTTACAAGAAAACTTTTTCCTGTGCCTAACACCACAATGGTAACAAAATTATTTTAAAAATGGAAAAACTT
The DNA here is from genome assembly GCA_027410445.1 of Discoglossus pictus. Classification (NCBI taxonomy): domain Eukaryota; kingdom Metazoa; phylum Chordata; class Amphibia; order Anura; family Alytidae; genus Discoglossus; species Discoglossus pictus. The sequence continues at coordinate 221,522,377 of CM050167.1, forward strand.
TATTGATAAGTGCTCTTAAAAATATGCCGCTATTAAAATAAAAGAACTTGTGTAATGTATAATTTTCAGTCTCCAATTATTTATATTCTAGTGACTTGCCCGTCAAAAATGACGGCAAGAACATTTTAAGGCTGGCTTTTCTGTTTGCCACAGAATGCGAGGCTCTGCCCCCTCTGAGAACCTTCGGCACTCATTGTGATCCTCTACCCCCGTCTACTTCTTTGCCATCATGAGTAAAGCAATGAGCGGCTTCTGACTTGTGTTAAGTGTTACTGGCTTGGGTTAAGTGTTACTGTTTTGGGTTAAGTGGTACTGGCTTGGGTTAAGTGTTACTGACTTGGTTAATTGTTACTGGCTTGGGTTAAGTGTTACTGACTTTGGCTAAGTGTTACTGGCTTTGGTTAAGTGTTACTGGCTTCGGGCCTTATTTTGATCCTGTTTAAAAAAATTAAAAAAATTTCGGCCGCCATTTTTGTCCTCGCTTAGCTGATTTTTTATCTACGAAAAACTGCAATTAGGGATCAAATTAGGTTGCAACCTTACTCTCAGGCTCCCTGACTGTCCCCCTGAGTCGTGTGTGAGGTTTTTAATTTATTTTGTACATTATTTTAATTTTTTGGGTGGTCTTTCGAGTTACGTCCTTGTTAAAATATCGGCCGGGCTTCAGCTAAGTGTTATTGGCTACCGCTAAGTGTTATTGGTTTTGGTTAAGTGTTACTGGCTTTGGCTACGGGTGTCTTCAATCTCTTTCCATCCTCCATCGATGGAGTATAATCGAGCAAATGACATCTCTAACGGACAGAGGACCCTTAGAGGGACCCTGAAAAGGCACTATTGCGAGAGCTGCAATGAGCGCAACTCTCAAGTCAAGTTAACAATGCTACTTAATAAACGGGAGGCATTGTCAATTGACAATGCAGGGGTCCATAGGGATAGATCAGGCCCCCGCTGCATTTCAAAAATGTAAATTCCCTGCTGCGGCTCCTTAAAGGGCCCGCAGCACACCATTAGCCCATCCCGGCTGCGGCACCTAACATTAACCCCCCTCTATGCTATCCCCAAAGTGTCCCCATATTAAACCCTTGCTGCAGGGGGCCATAGGGAAACCACAGTCCCCTCACATCAACCCCTTGCAGCAGGGGTCCACGATCGGCATCGACCGTGACACTGCTGCATTTAATAATTCAAATTTCCCACCTTGCGGGTACTTAAAGGACCGTAAAGGTACTGAAATGACCCGCGGTAAAAAAATATTAACCCCTACCACGGGTGTACTATAAGTACCCCCCCCCCAGGCACCTAAAATTAACCCCATCACTCATGGGGCTCTATACAGAGCCGCATGAGCACTTAATTAACCCTATAACCTCAGTCCAATAGGGGTCTATATAGAACCCTGTAGGAGACTATCAACCCCCTAGGTTACCCCCTAGGGTCCTACTAGACCCTCTTGACAAAGTCTAAGCACTACACTACACTACTACTCCAATAACCCCCTAACCCTAACTACACCCCATTAACCCATACTAAACCCTATCTAACATTAACTGGGCATATCTATCTGGACCTAATAAACCTTGCTCGGCTTATCTAACCCTTACTGGTCCAATCTAACCCTAATTGGGCCTATTTAACCCCATCTAGCCCTATTTAGTCCCATCACTTATAGAGGTCTATACAGACTCCTTTAAGCCTTTATTTAACCCAATCAATTTCATAAGGGTCAGAAATCCCGGAGTTTCTCTCATATTCACTGGAACAGACTATGAATATGCTCTCCTGCTTGCTGACCATTTCAGGGGAGTCCCAGGCACACCTCTTTGTAAAACTCTCTGTGAAGCTTTGGGCTTCAGCATTTTGGTCAGGGGTTTCTTCTGCAACTCATTTATTAAACTAATGATTGTGGCTTCCAGATTCACTAGGACACTGTGAAGTGTCTGAAACATTGTTCTTTTGTATCTGTGCTCTCACCTTCTTCTTTCAGCTCTGCTATCTCCTGCCTCAAGCTGATGAGGATACTCTCCATCCTATGAAGTTTGGCTTCTCTCTACCTTGCCAACACGTTCACATTCCTCAGTTGCTTATTCAACACAACCAGATGGGGGTTGGTGCCTGACTCAGAGAGCAGCGGACTCTCTGCTATCAATCTCTATAACTCTTGGTCAAACTCTGTGACACTTGGAGCGTGTTGGGCTCCCTGCTGTTCTGTAATTCTTCAATCAAGTCATGCCGCCTCTTCACCTCTTTCTGTTCCAAGTTTCCCAATAGGCTGATTGATAATTCTCACATGTATCAGCTACATACACCCCACCTGCTTCTGTTCTGGTACATAGCCCACACATAACAACACGACCTATAACATCAGAGGGTCATATTCATGCACATCCTCCAATGTGGTTTATATAATACAATGCACTGTGTGTGAAAGGGGATATTACACTGGAGACACCAGGCAAATATTGGTTTTAAGAAATAATCCACACTGACATTCTATCAAAAAGTAAAAACAAAGCAGTTATTGTACCCCAGTTGGACATAATTTTACCCAGAATGATCACTCCATCCAAAACCTGAAAATCAGAATACTCAGAGGGAATTTCAAAATCATCCAGGAAAAACATATTTGAAATGAAGATGTTTACATTCTTTAACACTAAATATATAGGACTTAACACAGACTCCGGATTTGTAGCACATTATCAAATTGTCATGTAATCCTTCCATATTCCTTCTTATGTTTTATTATTGTTTTTCAACTCCTTATTATGTGGAAATATTACTGCTGTAACTAATAACACTGTCTTTTCTTTTAGCTCAAACCCTGTGTAAAGATTTGCTTGACCAGTCAGTACACAATTTATGAGGTCTGCATTCTATCCCAATAGCCTTAATCAGTATTGCTTCAGATTTAATAAAGAGATATAAAGAGAGATTGTAAGTAGCGAGTTTCAAATCCTGTAGGGTGTCTTCTCCAAAAATTCTAAGCTCAAAATGTGCCCCCCATTTTCTACAGTTGTTAATATTGTATTTTTCCTTCTTCTTTTCCCCTGTAAAGTGCTACAGAATATGTTACAAATAAAAGGTAATAATAATAATAATAATAATAATAATAATAATAATAATAATAATCATATTTAGGAAGGATTAAAGTCTTTGTTAGGCATTTCCATTCTAGAGTACCATTTTCAACCTCAGGAGCGGTCACCAGGGAAAGGTGGCTGGGTCGGTCCCGGTATCTCATAGAGGCTTCTTCATTGCTCTCACCCAAGGTTCCTGCACTGTTTTCAAATCTTTCCGAGTGTCTTGATCAAAACCCTTCATACTGAAGCTCGTTTTATAGCCAGTGAACGACTGGCCCTTTACTCTTTAACCTTTGCTCACAACATCAGCCACATTTAAACAGTGTCCTTCGGCATCAGGTGCCTTGATAGGTGATAAAGGAGCTCCTCCCTGAACTTGGGTAGAGAGAAGCATGCTACTTCTCAGGATCCCATACACCATCAAAGTCATATTTATCTGGAAGACAGGAATTTGACTGTCCATTGTGTCCAATAGCTCTTCCTTTGAATAACAATGCAGGGTCTAACTGTCCAAAAACTTCTATGAGAGTGGAATTTCTGATACCTCATGTAACTCCAACTCGGACAATGATCTCTTCTTTCAGATCAGCATAATTCAACATGGTACAATGATACTGGCCCAGTGACTATGGTACCAAGCCCTTGTGGCAATTCTTTCAAAGCTCAGGAGGTATGGTTGCACATCATCTTTACTAGTCAATTTATGTAGGAAGAGCTAAGGTTTAATGCTGTTGCTGGTCTCTGAAGTCACATAAGTGTTTTTTCAGGTGCCGCAGCTGGGCCAGAAGTAATTGGTTTTGTTCCAGCTTAAGCTGGGTCTGTTGTGCTGCCAAAGATTGTCTCACACAGGCTCTACTGTTTGTCTCAGCCATTGCTGTGTAGTCTCTTACTGGCATGCAGCAGATTGTGTCATACTGGCTCTGTCCTCTGCTGCTTGTCTCAGCCATTGCAGCATAGTCTCTAGCTGGCATGCAGTGGCAGGTATCATACAGATTCTGTCCTCTGCTGCTTGCCATGGCTGTGTAAGGTCTTGTTGGAGTGCAGTTGTCTCTACTTGGGCTTTCAGAAGTCCATCCCTTTAAGCAGTGATACAACCATAATAAATCAAAACAATCTAAAAAAAACAAAACCTCTAACTTCTATAAAAGCACTACATTTACTGATAGACAGCACCCTTACCCAGATAGCACCCTTACCCTCACAGAGATTTAATTTGGAAATCAGAAAAGGCAATTTTGAACAAGAGCTACTACGAGCCGAAACTCGATGGATCACCATACTCAATACTATCTACCCTTCAAGCCAACATGAAAATGTCAATTTTGTAGCATTTTTGTAACCGGAGGCCTCTGTTCGAATCTGAATATGGTCAGTAGATGTATGATTAGGGGATACCCTATACCAGAAGAGATAGAGAACTAAGTTCTAATAGATTGAGATATATAATATCAAGAGTCTATATGTTCAACTAGTTAAGGATAAGAAGTAAGAGTTAGACATGTTTTATATAGGAGGCTCCATTAAAGATCTATATTAAAATCAACAATAGGAATTTTTTCCGAGAAAATTTCCTAAGACCCAATAGATGAGGTTAATCTTAGATATAGGATACAGAGTACAATTAATATACACACTTATATAGTTGTTAGAAAAAAAGGATATTCTGCTTATAATTCAGTTTCATGATACATTTAATCATGATTTATTGGATGAAATGCTTTTTCTAAGAGCTCGATACAAGTACATGATGATATATGTTTATTTGATTGTTTATTTCACTTATTTATGTATCACTAAAGATTGTAATTACAAAGTATAATTTATATATACATTATAATCAAGATCCAAATTGATATATATTATGAAGATTAAAGATTTATAGAGATCATAAAATAATCTCCTGGGCCTATACAATATAAGATAAAAAAAGATAACAACAGACACCATTTGTAATCTATTCAAGTAAAAGTTTATTCAAATTAAAAGTAGTAGATTAAAAGACCAATATGAATATATAATTTAAAATATGATAATGGCTTAAATATAACTATAGGCATGGGGATGTGGATTCTTTAAATAAATACCTCTGTCAACATATTGACATATAATAGTAGATATCTCTTATATTTTAACCACGATAAATGTATTATCAATTAAAAAGCAAGTATGGCGATAGACAATTAAATCACTCAGCGACTTGCCCATCAAAAAATGATGGCATGATATAGCGTCATTGTGTTTTCTGTCTCTTTATGTACTCGGTTTGTACTGTGTGACAAGGATGGCCGCACGGGCATGTTCATCCATAATATTCTGGACAACAGAGTGACCTAATCGCCTTTGGCGATCCCTACTCCCAGAGAGAAATGGCAGAGACTTCTGGGCTCTGGTTTACTTTTTATTATGCAGACAAAATATAAATGAAAATAGCTTTATGCAGCAAGAAACAAAAATCTACATAAACGGACTAGCTCTGAGCTTAGTTCCCTAACTAGCCCTGAAACCCCCTTCTCGGTTCTCAGGTAAAACAGTCCTTTTTATTACTCACATGGAGGGGTGGCATCCTGGCCCATCCTCTCTCCAGGTACCCCAACATCCAGGGACCCTTGATACACTATTTTAGTGGAGTTTATAAAGTCTTAACTTTGCAGACTTCTCCCTGGGGTATATATATAATATCTCTGGAACAGTAACTTCTTTCTTTAGTCACTCTCCAGTTTTCTCCAAACTCTAGTGTGGTCCAGACTTTGCAGCAGCTCATGGAAAACAACACTTACTTTGTTTCAGTCTCCCAGGCTTTCTGGTATCAAGCAGGACCTGTCACTTGTAGCTCCAGGAAACACCAGTGCAGCACTCCAAACACAACTGACTGCTCTCTCTGTTAGCTGTACTTTCCAGGCTCCTTACATCTTATGTCCTTGGCTAGGCCTCAGAGCCTCTGGCTGCAGCTTCAACACACTGCTCACATCACAGAGACTAATTTGCTTTCCTTTCCCAGTGTGTGTTTTTTAAAAAGGCTTGTCACAACTGCAGCTCAATTAGCACAGCTCCAGGGAATTAACTTCAAGTTACCTGGAGCGGATTTCCTTAATATTGTGTGACTTGCACCATCCACTGTGGGGCAGTATACCACAATACCCTGTATGTCTCATTCTTTCCCCCATATCCCTCCCCTGTGTCTCTCCCACCTTTCTCCTGTGTCTCTTTCCACCGCTGTGTCTCTTTCCCCCTCTCCCTCCCCTGTATCTCCTCCCCTCTCACCATTCCCCTGTGTCTCTTCTCCCTCTCCCTCCCCTGTGTCTCTTCTCCCTCCCCTGTGTCTCATTTACCCCTCTCCCTCCCGTGTGTTTCTTCCCCACTCTCCCTCCCCTTGTCTCTTTCCCCCCTGTCCCTCCCGTATGTCTCTTTCCCCCTTTCCATCCCCGTGTCTCTTTCCCCCTGTCCCTCCCGTGTGTCTCTTTCCCCCTCTCCCTCCCCTTTGTCTAATTCTCCGCCTCTCCCACCCCTGTGCCTCTTTCCCCATCTCCCTACCCTTTGTCTCCTTCCCCCCTCTCCCTCCCCTGTGCCTCCTTCCCCTCTCTCCCTTTCCCCCTCTCCCTCCCCTGTGTCTCCTTTCCCCCTCTCCCTCCACGCAATGTGCATGAGCGCCCCCTCCGTGGAATGCGCATGCAAGCCTTACGCCGCACATTTTGCATGCGCAACTCGATGCGAAAAGCCCATGCACTGCTCATGCCGCTCATTGCGCATGCACAATCCGCAGAGCATGTGCTGCTTACTCCTAGCATTGCACATGCGCAACTAGCAATGAATGCGCAGCTCACTCTGCGCATTGCGCATGCACATAGTTGTCGTAATTGCAAGCATTACTTATATGATTATTATTATTATTAATAATATCACTCTTTAGTTATAAAGCATCAACATTTTCAGAATCAATTGCAGCATTTATTATTAACTAGCGACTATTACGGCAATAAAATTGTAAGGCAGGGAATGCTGTTTGCCACACAGTGTAAGGCTTTTAGTCCTCTAAGTACCTTCGGTGCTCATTTCGAGCCTCGAGCTGAGCACCTCTCCCCTAACGTACTTTTACTTGTCTGAGCACCTTCGGTGCACATTGCAAGCCCAGATCTGAGCGCCTTTAGCGCTCATAGTGAGGCTTGCAATGAGCGCCATTGGCGCTCATTACGAGCCTCTCCCCTTGTGTCATTTTACTCCTCTGAGTACCCTCGGCGCTGATTGTGAGCTCCACGCTGAGCGCCTTTGGCAAAGCGAATCTCTCCTCACTTATGCTCATTTATTTTTTATCTAAATTTTTTTTTATAATAATTAAGTAATTAAGTAATAAATTAATATACTTTACCTATTTTTAATGAATATAGCCAGGAATGAATATGCTGAAGAGCTAACAATCGCTGTTGTTTTTCTTGCAGCATACATACAGTTTTATCATTGCGTTACCAACGTTTTTTTGAAAGCCCGCACTGCTTGTAACTATATATGTGACTAGCGACTTGCCCGTCAAAAAATGAAAGTCAATAAAAATTAAATGTTGTGAAATTTGTTTGCAACACAAAATGAGTCAGCTACATTTGTCCCTTTTTTTTTTCTAAAAATAAATACCCTTTTTTTTTTTTTACTTTTTTTTTTTTTAACTTTCAACTTATATTTCACCAACATATTTTTTTTTCAATCTTCAGTCTTTTAATTGTGATATATATAATATAACAATATAATAATGTCTTACTTTTTAATGCATACATTTTGTAAAGTCTAACATGAAACTTTGTAACATGCCACTTAAACATTCGTTCAACATTTTTTTTAACAATTCTAACACTTTTCAATACATATTTATCACTGAGTAACTGCGGACTATATTAACTTAGAGTAAGTAATTTTTTTTAACAATAACATGCTTTTTATCAATTGTAACTTTTTTGTGAAACTTTTGTTAAACTAAATTTGCATTGAATCCAGAGGAAGGCAAAAAATAAAAAAACCCTATTGAAACTTGGCCAATTGTATCAAAGAGGGGAAAAAATTAACTGGCAATCGGATTACTCCCTGAATCAATACTTTGTCTTTAAATAATACATTTCCAATTATGATGAAATGCTTCAACTTTATACTAACAATACATGTTTGACTATAGCACATATATATTTAACAATATTTAAAAAAAATACACATATTTAACATCTGAAATTGTAACATCAAACAATAACATTTAACTCTTGTAAATCCTGAAAAAGTCAATTAATTGTTTTATGGGGCCAATCATGTTAATATGAAACTTTGAACCAATTCCAATCTGTTTAAGTATATTTTACTGTTGTTTTTGTTGTCATTTTTATTTTATTTTCTGTTTGTCCTTTCTGCAAATATCACATCGATTTTCATAAGTGAAATAGTGGTCCCCTATTGAAAGAGTCCCAGAGTACTTTAATTTTGTACTGTAAGTCAAACCACTGTTCTCTATGTTTTTTTGTCCATTCTTTAGATGTTTTCCTTGAAATATTGTTTTTGTGCAATCATATTCAGTACCAAAATGTTGGCATTAAAATGAAAGCATTTTCCTCTACCTTTCCAACACCTCTTAGTAGACAATGTTTTTGGTGTAAACACATCCATCGTCCAATAAATGACCCTGAGTTTTGTTTTTTTCAACATGCACTTTAATTTCTTTTGGATTAGTGCACCTTGAAAAAGCCACATAGAGTTGTCCATGTGCAAAAACTGGTTCCTTTAAAAAAATCCCAACCGACTTAAAAGTTTGTCCTTGGGATTTATTGATGGTCATGGCAAATGCCATGATAACGGGAAATTGTCTCCTTTGAAGGACAAAAGGCAAACACCGTCACTTGGGGCTAAATCAATTCTTGGTATAAAAACGCGTTCACCTTTATGGGTCCCAGTTATAACTTCATATCGTATAAAATGATCTTTTAACTCATGCACAATTAATCTGGTCCCATTACAAAGTCCTTTTTTTAGATTCATATTTCGCAAAAACATGACAATTCCAGCTTTTTTCAATTGTAAAATATGTGGTGGCATTCCAGATGGTGTTAACGAATAAATAAATTCAATACTAAAATTTGATTCACTGTCTTTATCATCAGACAAAATCGAATCTGTACTGTACTGTAATTCTTTTGTGGTGCATTGATGTATTTTAAAATTTCATTATTTACATTCAAGTCATCGATATTTTTTGATGTTAATATCACTTTCTTTGCAACGTCTGAGTAATCCTCATTATTAAGAGTGTTTAGAAATATGGCTGATATGAGTGATTCATTGCAAACCATTTCTGATGGAATTTCAATGGTATCATTTGGTAAATGCTGTATTTCTGGATGTTTTCCTTCTCCGATTTTAATGAGACAGTCATTGAATTCATTTTGGCCTTCAGATCTCATATTTAATTCTAATTTGAGATGTGTAAATATTTGCCACAGTTTACTGGTCTTGATACATGTTTCAATGATCTCCGTTCTATTTCCGTGTGGCACAACAGGTAATGTTTGCCTAAAATCTCCTCCTAACAGCATCACCTTTCCACCGAATGGCAACTTATTATCAATCACTTCTTTTAAAAATCTGTCAATACATTGCAATGCATGACATGACATCATTGTTGCCTCGTCTATGATAATTAGTTTAGTTAGTTTAAATTTTTTTGCTTGTAAGGAATTCAATCGAATATCTGACACTGATGTTTCCAAAATGGGAACTGGCAGCTTAAATCCACTATGCACAGTACCACCATCTAACAAAAGTGCAGCAATTCCAGTTGTTGCAAATGGCATAGCTATCTGACCCTGTGATCGAATATAACTCATCAAATAATTGTACAGATACGTTTTTCCTGATCCACCTGGGCCGTCTAGATAGAAATACTGGTCTTTGACCATTTCATCATCTGTAGCATTTGTGATGGCATGAAATGCTTCTAACTGTAAAGTATTTAAAGTTGCCAGTTTTTCTTGGGTTTTTTGTTTTTGTAGCTCAGTGTCATAATCATCAAAATTTATGTCATCTATAAGTCCTGGATCTGGTAAATTAAAACTTGCTTAATCCATGAGCCAACAATATTTCTTGTATTTCCATCAATGTTTTTAACAGAGCTATTGGTTCTCTGTAACGTTTCAAGAAATCTTCTGACATGTTTAATTTAAATGTTTCCCAAAAAGTGAAAGCATCAGGTACATTGCAAAATATGCAAATGAATGCAAATTGTTGCCTCATTTGCTTAGGCATTTGACATAGTGCTGCTTCTTCCAGACACCTCTCCCATTCTGTATCATCAGCTATGAAATTTTGATGTCTTGCAGCTAATAGGAATGTATCATAAACTATGTCATTCACTGTACGTAAATGCTCAAAACTCTGTGCATCGGGAACATGTAGCAGAAGTAATCTTAAGCTGAAACGTTCAATGTCGCTTGGACTGATGGTATAAATGTGTGGTATAATTTTATGTGCATCTCTTCTTCGTTGTCGCCATAGACCATTTACAAATACATAGTGATATGGTATCTCTATGTATAAAAATTGTCTGGCCTGCGTATCCTGACAGTTTAATTTAAACCATGCAGTAAGTGTGGTATCTCTGTCTTCACTTTGATATAATGCAGTTCTTTCATTTCCTGCAGTAAAGCAAACCAACTGACTTTGAGGCAAATGTACAGCTAAATGATAGATAGCATGTGACCGATCATGCATCTCAAATTTCAAAATGCGCCACATTGCTTCAGGAGCACTCACATACCGAGCATCTAAATAATTTGATAGTTCATCATGTAAAATTGGATTTTCGTTTTCATTTGCAGCACCTTGTACAACAACAGTAGCTGCGTCATATCCTTTTTATATATATTTATACACATACTTAATTGATTTAATCGAAGTGCAAGCTTCCACATTGATGTGTGCATTGTACTTGATGAGCAAATGTGGATTGTATGGAACGACAAATCTATTATCAACCTTTTGGCCACAGATGATAGCTGTTTGTCCTTGTGTTCTTTTATACAAAGGATATCCATCACAATTTGCATAAGTTTGCATTTGAAATTGTTTTGGAAATTCTTTAGTACATTTTTTATTTTCCATACATGGTGAATTAGGATTCATCTCTCCACATGGGCCATGAATCATTCTATGTGTAACAATCTCCCAAAGTTTTGTATATTTTTCTTGGTCTGGCAATTGTGCGGAAATTACTGAATCCACTCTCTCTGCAGTGTTCAACTTATCTTTTTCCTGCAGTATTAAAAGTATGTGAGCATGTGGCAATCCTCTTTTTTGAAATTCAATGGTGTAAACAAAAGCCACACATTGTCCAAATAAGTGTGCTTTAGTGATATCATGTATTAATGAATTTAGTTTGATTTTGAATACTCTTGCCACTAAATCTGGTCAGAAGTATTTTGTCCCAGATTCAAATTTTCCTTGATCTCTGGCCATTGTGGATTACATATGAATGTAATAAATAAATCTGGTTTTCCAAATTTTGTGACAATAGCCATGGCATCATTATACCTTTCTTGCATATTGCGAGGAGATCCTTGGAAAGTGGATGTCAAAATAATTGCTCTTCCATCTGGAATGTCTCTGTTGGAAGCTAAATCTGCCACATAATCCATTAATCCACAATACTGTTCTACTCGTAATTCATTTTGTTGATATTTAATGAAATTAAGATTATTGGCTTCAACTTGTAAATATGAATCAATAATCCATTGTTGAGTAAGTTTGCCTCCATGTAAAATTGGATTAAAAAATTCCCGGATAGCAGTTTGTGCCACTTTATATTCCAGCATGGAAATATTAAATCTAATACGAAGTTTAGTATTGGGATAACTTTCCAATTGTAATTTTGGTTCCCATCCAGGTTCCCCATTTGGAAAGAATATGGGATATGTCATTGGATCTAAATTACAGCTTAATATATTGATGTTGATAAATGGTTGTTCTTCATTGCGTGGATATATTCTAATATCCCGCTAAAAAGGTGGTTCACCATTTTCATTTTTAAACACCATGGCAACCTCATTTACTGTAGGTAAATTACATCTTCTTTGATCAGTGTTGCGATCTCTTTTTAACACCATATTTACTCTTGGTGTAGGCAATTGATGTCTTTCAGCATGTTCCTGTTCTTTTTCAAGCTGTGCTAATTGTTTGTATGCTTGACCATATGGTTTTTTTTGCATAATTTTATCCAGCTGTTCAAAGACTATGCGCAAACACTGTTTATTTTCTGGAAGTGTCATTCTTTGTTCCACAGCTTCCATTGTATCTAAGACATATAACTGTGCAAATTTCCTTTGCTCTCCTTCTTGTGGGTGTAAATGTGAAGTTCGTGGTAAATTTGACCTTGAACTCTAAAACAGTAAGGGCCATGTCCTGGTACATTTTCTGCTAATGTTGCACCCATTGAAGCAAATTAAATTGCACTGTTATAAGACCTTATGTTTTTTTTTAATTATTATAATTTGGAAATGTTGGATCGCTCATAATGCATTCTAAATAATATGGAAATGGGTGTCTTAGTGGAAGTTTCACCTCTCCTTTCTGACAGCAACTAATGACATTTCCGTCAGTAGGTCTTTCCTTTATAAAATGATAGGCCCCACAAAACTGACAAACCACATTAAGTAACCCACAATAATGAATATCTACTTGTACTGCAGTAGTAAACACATTGTCATGCATTTCTTCAACATAGATATCAGACGCGCTTTCTATATGTACATTGTTTTCTTGTGTGTCTACATTTAAATCATTCTGCAAAATAGAATCATTGGACAATGGTTCACAGAGATGTTTTTGTTTACTTTTACGTTTCTTGGAACCCCCAGCACACTCACTTGCGGCTTTCTTACTCATCTTTCTTTTATTTAAAAGTTGCTGTCGATCTTCTTCTCGCAAGCGTTGTGAAGTTTCCGGTGTCTGAGCATCTCTCCACCTTTGCTTCCTTTCCCTTGTCAATCTTCTTTTGCGTTCAATTTTGTCTTCTCCATTCTCCGCCATTTTATTCTGTAATTGTAAATAGAGATGTAATTATTGTTTGTTCTTTGTTTTGTATACATTTTTTTTTTCCTTTTTGTACTGTTCCATTAAAATAGATGAATAAACTAATCAAGCATTTTAAAATGCTGTACTTTAGAATGAAATAAATGAAACCATTTTTCAAAGTATTTTATTGACATATATTAAATAGGAAAAAGCTGCACATATATATATTTATATTATTATCCTTCAATTCCATTCATTCTTGATTGAATTCACTGCATACCATCAATTTCTTTTTTTCCCAAGTGTTGTAAGCTTCTTATTTTTTTAAAATATTATTATTAATTAGTATTGTCTTTTCAACTTTACATAAGTGCATGTTAAAATTTTTTGCAAAGTTATGACTAAATATCATACGTTAATGACTCAATAAGTACTCTCCATTTTCACCAAATATAGCCTTTTTCTATGCATCACTAAAAAATTAAATGTTATACCTGTGAAGATGATGTTGATGTTGTTCAACGGCTGCAAACGTAACTCTGTGTGTTGATTCCCTTGCAGATCCAACGAAACTGTTAAATCAAATTTAGAATATTTTTAATCTTTTGCTTCATCGATATCATTAAATGAACAGACATATATTTGGCTACATTAAAAACCTAAAAGCATATTTTTTAATGTCTTGCTGTAGTAATATAATTCATATTCTGTACCTGTCAAAATTATATTGATGATGTTCAATGTGTCCAAGCGTCACTTTCTCTGTTCATTCAGCTACAGTTCACTGCAATTATACAAAATAGTAAAATGAATGTATAATATGTTGCTTTATCTGTATCAATCAATGAGGCTTAACATACATATTTTTGCATAGATTAAAAACATGAAATAAATATATCAATCAATCAGCATGAACACTCATATGTAAGCATAGATTAAAAACATACAATCAATATTACTGTTAGTCTTTAAATAAGACTCAATTAATGTGTATTAATCTTAAATTAATGTCTGACTAAATATAACGTCAAGACGTAAGCATGAGTCTATTCCCTTTTTTTTTGTTTAAGGGGTATTTTAAAATGATTATGTTACAACTGAATTATTAAAATAATGTACATTACTAATGAAATAAGAATCAATTAATGTTCATTAATATTAAAGTAATGTGTGACTAAATGTAACATCAAGATGTAAGCATGAGTATTTAGCCTTTTTTTTTTTTTTTGGTTTATTTTATACTAAATATATAAGAACTGAATTATTAAAATAATGTACATAAATAATTAATCAACGTGTTCCTTTTTTTATGCACATTCTTAAACGTTAACCTTTTTTGATATTAATGATTAGTAATGATTAATTAATTAAATAAAGTACATTATGAATGTTATTTTCAATTCTTTCACACAGGTAATCACGATATATAACAAATTAATTATTAAATTAATGTACATTAATAATTAATGAATCAATGTGTTGCTTTTTTATTCACATTAAAACGTTAACTAATTTTGATATTATTGATTAATTAATTAATTAATTAATGTACATTATGAATGATATTAACAATTGTTTCAAACAGGTAAGCACGATATTATTTTTCTATTAATTAAATTTACTATTTTTTTATTTTTATTTATTAAGTAAGTACCAATTTACTAATTAATAATTATAAATGATATTTACCTTTTTTAATGTAATATTGCTGAAGCAGTATCCTGAAGAGCTAACAATCTCTTGAGATTTTCTGGCATCAGAAAACGTCCAGTCAGACTGTCACCTGAGGAGAAAGTGTGCCCTATATATAGGCTTTGTGCGCGAGACAAATGCATTGTTTTCGGCTGGAAATCCGCTGTTCCGCGAGACAAATGCGTTGTTTTAGGCGGGAAATCCGAAGTGGCGCGAGACAAAGGCGGGAAATCTGTGTTAATGCGTAAATCTGTAATTGCGTTTCGTAAAATGTACTCGCTACTCATTGTGCGGTTATTGCGCATCCTTTGTCTCGTTGTTTTTCGAGCACATACGTCTGTGGCTGTGTTTTACGCAGTTCGTAGTAGTATAGCCTCGTTTTCATTTTTTTCGGCGGCCATTTTTTTTTCGCTTAGCCGATTTTCGATCTTTCTAACTTGTCTAAATCAATGTAAATTGGAGTTCCACCTCACTCCCAGACGTCCTGCCTGGTTCCCCATGCTGTAAGTGACCTTTTTTTATTTTTTGTGTGCATTTAGTGTTTTTTTAATTGTTTTGGTTCCGCTGCTTATCTCGTAATTTTTTTCATCTCATCAAGTCCTGCATCTTGTGTAAAAAAGGCTCGCCTGCAATGAGCGCCTGTGGCGCTCATTGCCAAAGTGCTACGGTTTAACAGCCACAGACGTATGTGCTCGAAAAACAACGAGACAAAGGATGCTCATCGCAAAGTCATCCGATCGGCAAAGTGGTACGGTTGCGAGGCTAGGCTAAGTCGTACCCACCATGCAACACAGCGTGACGACGAATCGTAGTTGGACAATTATAATATGTGATATGCAACTGTCACCCTCGGAATCTAGTGCGGTAATAAAGTATGTGGGTCTATATCTTTAAGACTGGACACTCTGCCAGCTCCTAATGGCTGTAACCAGTTGATCCTAGCCTGGCCTTGTCAAAATGACCACAAACGTGATTTGATGGTACAAGACAAAGGAGAGTACGAGCAACGCTAAAATATGTTTTAATTATGTTAATGGAAAGAAGGCCAGGAAGGATGCTATATGAACATCACAATGTGAAAGTCTATGGCGCTCATCTCCACCAGTGCAGTGAGCACCTTTGTCGCTCCCTGCCAAAGTCGTATGGGGTGCAGTGATGAGCACCTATGGTGCTCATCTCCACCAGCGCAAGGAGCGCCCTCGCTACGCAAGCCCGCAAGCATTAGCAATAAGCCGTATTGCTCACAACTATATATGTGATATTACTCTTTAATTATAAAGTGCCAATGCCAAAGTAGATTGGATAAAAAAAAAAAATCAGCTAGATGCAATAGAGTTTACAATCTAGAAGATAAGGTTGGCGTGTGATAAGGGAACGTAATAAATGCAAGATAGTAGTGAATAAGGCACTAGGCTGATGTACGCAAAGTCTGTTGCACTGTAGATTGTGTGCATGGAACTAACATTATGCTGTAGAATATGCAGTTGTGCATATTAGGACTGAATTTGATAAACTTTTTCTAGTGAGTTTTTTAATGTTTTGAGACAGAAATATAGTCTGGTGGAATCAGGCAAGCAGTTCTACAGAGAGGGCAGTCAAGAAAAGTCGTAAAGCTGCTAGTGAGAGGAGGTATTAGTGCTGTCTGGCCAAAGTACCAGAAGGATGGCAAGTCCAATGTAACAAGTCCAAGGGCACAGGCAAAAGAATGGTCAGGCAAGCCAAATATTAGGGGCCGGCAGAAATCCACGTCAGCAGCAAAGAGTCCAAAAGGAAAGAGAGCCGGAAAACACAGGAGCAACTAGAAGTATTGCTACTCACAGGAGCCTACAACAGGAACTTAGAGGATGCTGGAGCATCAATAAATACTTCCAGATGAGGTGTGATTGGTTGGTAGAAAGACTTGGGCTTAGAAACAACCGATCAGTAGGAACAGCATCAAAAGCAAGGAAAGCTTCTTCTATCAGATCTGTCTCCAGAACATATAGCTGTGGCAGAAGACTCTAGTACATGTAGTATATGTGCTCAACCAGGAGATCTGCCCTCAGATCAAACCTAGGCATGGTCCCTAACAGGAGGTGATAAGAGAGGAGGAAAAAAGAAAGTCATTACATAGTAAGTGTGAGGTGTGAGTGAGGCATGCAACTCCCTCTCCATTACCCAATTGCTCAGTTTTCTTTGTTAATTTTTATTTTTGTTAATTAATGCTGCTTTTCTGTGTCTCTGAAATAAACAATACAACTTTTACTCACTGCTTTCATTAGTAAAATATATTATGTATCCTGTACTAAGTATTATAGCACAGTAAATATACAGTTAATCTCCATTACTAGATTTTTTTGATAATATTGATCGGCATACTCCAAATCACATAATATGTGTATCATACTGTATGCGATCAGACTCGCAAAACATTAAAAATACAGAATTATGAATGCCAATACTGTTCTAGTCCATATGGGTGGCCTGATATGTATGAACTCATTGATACCTGATATCAATTTAACCCGGAATGACACATTCAACTTAATTTAATTTCCTGCCGATTTGTGAGCACTTGTTGGAATTTCTCCTTCTTTTGCCATTTACGGGTGTGAATACATTTGTGGGTTTGAGGAAATTCAGCAATTGCATATCGATTTGCGATTTTAGCCTTGCAAAAGTGACAGATCAAAGGCTTCTGGAGGCTGTAAGTTACGTTTTCAAGGCCGTAAGTCGTAAGCTGTTCTGAGCCCAGGAAAATACGCCAATTGAATAGCAAAATAACTTGCGACCTCACCTACGGGCTTCTGGATCTGAATTGAATATGGCCCTTAATGTCCACAGTATTCATGTTTTGCATGAAAGGGGCCTGTTTCTTGTCCATAGATGCAAATACGGTTGAATTTATTAGGGATATAAGACTTTAAATGTTGATACTACAAAGTAGTAGCACTACTTGTTTCAGTGTACTTGAAACTAGAATTTTGGTGATTGGAATTTTATGGTATGAATGTATTTACACTCTAGTATTCTATTAGAGTATTTGTTATTAAAATTTGGAATTCACCTAGGGCCTCATTCTATTATCGGCCGTAAATCGTCCGTAAGGCTGCGATTCCTTGCGGGGGTTCAGTTAACTCGCGATTCTATTATACGGCCCCGCAAGGATCTCCCCTTACGGCCGGCCGCATATCTTGGAACCGGCCGTAAGCTCTGAAATATAAAAACTGAAAAATAAATTCAAGCCTGCACTGTACAGCTCTGTAAATGCTAGGGATCATATTGGGGGACATGAGGATTAAAAGAAACCCACTCTCAAGCTTGCACATCTGCCCAAACCCGAGTTCAAATTAACTGTTTATTTTCCGGCTGCAGCGTGGGTGTGTCTGAGGTGCTCCAAGCACTCTGGACTTTTTACATGGATATTTTACGTATATTAAAAATAAAATATTTTACGGATTTGAGTACAGGATAGTTATGTGCTATTTTTTCTAACACCTAAAATCCCTTTATAGTCTTCTCAAAGTGCAAGATGGCTTTATTTGAGCTATTTTATGTGCTTAATTGGTGCTAGCGAGACCTCTTTCCTGCAAGTAAGCTGCGGCTCGCTTTTAGCCTTGCAGAGAGGTTTCCCGGAGCAAATCTCTTGCGGCCGTTTTAGATCAAAGGCTTTCCTCCGGCGCGAGCGGCCGCAAGAGATAGCAAGGCACCGGCCGCAAGCCCCTTTTGGATTGCTACCTTGTTGTGGTGAAGGAGCTTGTGTACCTCAATGAAACTGTGAGCTATACCATGTAGGGTCATTCAAGATGGGCAGGTCATAGTAGGAACTGGCAATCCACTCCAGTATCTTTGACATGAACAACCAGACTCAAGATGTGCCTGGTGTGCTGTGGTCCATACAGTCACTGAGAGTGAGACACGACTGAACGACTTAACACATAAAGATAGAGAAATAGTAGGTTGGTAGGTAAAATAGTGATGTCTCCAGAGGACTGAAACAGAGCATTTGTTCTAGACTAGTTTGCTTACATTTTAATGAGATAAAGTTCCGCTTTTGAAAAATATGTCTCTTAATGCAACCAACTTAACTTTATGAACTTCTATCAAAATAGGAATCATGTTGCATATAACACGTGTGATGCAATATTAAACATATTCCAAATCTTTGAAATGAATTTTAAGGCAAATAATGGATTTTAAAATTAGTAATAATTATCACATCAAAAGACTTCAGGTTGCAATGCAAGTTAGCTGCATTGCAGGTTCAGGAAAAAAAAAAACAGCTGTAATTGGGACCATTTACATAGAACACACTTTTAACATGCCATTATTGCAGTAGCTAGCATTGCTCTTATTAGTAACTAGGATACAGAGCTTAGTAAATATGGAGATAGGCTTGTGATGTATGATCACTCTGCCTTACAGCCCAATGTTGTTTATAACAGGGGCTGCAATGCTTTAGGAAATCTCCTCCAATATTCAATTAAAGGAAGCACATCTAGGCAGCATGTTATTGAATACATAAAACTAAATGCTGATGTAATACACAAAATTTTATAGTATTTGTGTATAGAATGAAAAGATTAAAATCTTACCAAATTTAATACATAGATTACTCAAATACCGAATGAATCCTCAATGTTGAGGCACATAATATATAGTTTGTTCCAGCAGGGACTTGGTTAAATAGTAGTGTAATATGCACCATTCTTCTCAGACAGAACATAGTAGTTGAGTCAAATTTCCAGCTGGGGCTAGACTAGAGTTTATACAAGATATGTTACGCCTTTGTTTGCTGCTGACAAGCGTAAAGAGGCACTTTCACCGCTGATAATAATGGTTAATTTATCACATAGAGCAGTGGCTGACCTCTGAGCGTCCCAGCCTCTTCATCACCTTCACAGCTGCTCTAACTAATTGTTAAAGCCAAGTGTAAATGAAAATCAACTGGGCTAATAATGAATGAAGCCTATTACCCGAAACAGCACATTGCTTTACAAAGGTTTATCAAGAAACATTATAACCAGCCCTCTTGGTCACAGTTCCCTGTTCTATAAATTGAAAGGATCATGCACGATGCAAATACTTCGAACCACTTAATGAAAATATCAGATTATTTACTCTACTCTTAACATATTCCATTTAGGCAAATTAAAAGTCATATTAAAAATGCACAACATATCAATTATGATTAGCGTATGTTTTTATTAAGAAGTTAACCTCCAATTCTTAAAATTAAAAACATAAAAACATGTACAGAAAAAAGAATAGACAATTGCATTATTTTGTAATTTCATACGATATAAACACAAACATACACCCTCAGTATGTCCTCCAACCCACTTAAGTAAAAAAATAATAAAAATGTTTTTTCATGAAAAACAAGAGACCTGAATTCTAGTCAGTAATACTGGCATTTTTGCTACCATTTTAAAAAGTTTACAATGTGAAGCTTGGTGATTCTGGAAATTGCTACGTTTTTTTTATTTTCTATTTTATTATATTTTTATTAAATATAAGGATACAGTACAAAATACCACAAACACAGAATTACATACAAAGCAATGCCAGTTCATACATAATAAGCATCAATTCAATCTTATATATTGTCATATTAGCATTTTTAACCAACCTTTAATAAAGGAGACAATGTTTTTTTGTTTTGACTGTTAAACTTGTATAAAAGGTTTGTGAGCTGGTTTGGGGCCTGTTTACAAGTGGATTTACCTTACAAGTAAAGGCTGATAAATTGCAGAGTGCACTAATTGTGCCCAGGCGAGAAGGCAGAAGTTAATAGAAACCGGAGAAGGGGAACTTGTGAGCTTGCGAACATTTTCAGTATCAAGTGCAATTCTAGTAAAAGCCTAGGAGTTTAAATAAAAGGAGGGCCTTCAAAGAAAAGGGAGGGCAGATTTATAGTGCAAAGGAGGAAAACTTTATATAAATATATTATATTATATTCTTTATTTTTCCCACTGAAATTTCGTAGACAATAATAATAATTATGAGTCAGTCCAGTGGCAACCTTATTCAGTGTACATCCTGTCAAATGTATGCACTACTGGAACATATGATCCAGGGTCCATACCTCTGTGACAGGTGTGAGCATGTTGCCTCTTTGGAAGCTCAAATTGAAGATCTGGAGAGGAGAATTGCAGCACTTAGTGATATTGCTCCACTGGAAAGGGAATTGGTGCTCACGGAGCACAGTTTAGCTGGGCCTAGTATGGAGGGAGGAGCTGGGGCTAGGGAGGATGGCCAGGGAGGTAGCTGGGTTACAGTTACAAGGGGAAGCAGGGGGAACAGGAGGAGGCAGGCCAGTTCTGAGTTGTCAAACACCAACAGATTTGCCAGATTGAGTGAAACTGTTGGCGATGTCCATTCAGGAATGGCAATGCCAGATAGAGCTGTTCCCTCTAACAGCCGGGCGAACAGCTCTACTGGAGAAGAGGGAGGGCAGAATAGGCAGTGCAACAGACAGGTTTTGGTGGTAGGGGACTCTATTATTAGGAAGGTAGACAGGGTAATTTGTCACCCAGATCCCAGCAATCGAACAGTTTGCTGTCTCCCGGGTGCTCGGGTTCGGCATGTTGTGGATCGGGTGGATAAATTATTGGGAGGGGCTGGTAATGAACCGGCGGTCTTGGTACACATTGGTACCAATGACAAAGTTAGTGGAAGATGGAGCGTCCTAAAGAATGATTTTAGAGAATTAGGGAATAAGCTTAAAGCAAGGACCTCCAAGGTAGTATTTTCTGAGATACTACCAGTGCCACGTGCTAGCCCAGGGAGGCAGAAGGAGCTTAGGGAGGTTAATGCGTGGCTAAAAAAGTGGTGCAGTGCAGAGGGTTTTGGGTTTTTAGAGCACTGGGCTGACTTCTCACTTGGGTACAATCTCTATAGCAGGGATGGATTGCACCTTAATGATGAGGGCGCTTTTGTGCTAGGGAATAGGATGGTAGAACGGCTGGGGGAGTTTTTAAACTTGTAGGTGGGGGGGAGGGACTATATAGAAGTATTGGGGTAAATAGGGTAGAGAGGGAAAGGGATGAATTATTTACCCATGGGGGAGGAGAAGGGGGGAGGGTTACAATAGAAAGTAGGGAGATATTAATAGGGGCCTCAAATACACTGGCAGGCACTTCACAACAGCAGAGCCATAGCAACATAAAGTGTATGATTGCAAACGCAAGAAGTTTGCCTGGGAAAATGGATGAGCTAGAAATATTAGCAGTACAAGAAAAATGGGGCTTAATAGGCATTACGGAAACATGGTGGGATGAATCTCATGACTGGACTGTTAATCTGGATGGTTATAACCTATTTAGGAAAGATAGGGGCAATGGTAAAAGAGGAGGAGGGATCTGTCTTTATGTTAAGCCTGAATTTAAGCCTATAGTTAGAGAAGATATTTATGCTGGCACTAACGGCATCATTGAATCCTTGTGGGTTGAGCTAAATAGTGGAGGAGCTAATTCTAAATGCATATTGGTGGGAGTATGCTATAAACCCCCAAATATAGCTGAAAGTGAGGAAATACAATTATTGTTACAGATTGGAAATGCAGCTAAGCATGGGCAAGTTCTAATAATGGGAGACTTTAATTACCCTGATATAAACTGGATAAACGAGACCAGCAGCTCAGCTAAGGGGAGCAGGTTCTTGAGTACACTCAGGGATCATTATCTAGCCCAGGTAATACAAGAACCTACTAGAAATGGGGCCATCTTGGATTTAGTCATCACAAGTAATATTGATATAATATCAAATGTAAAAATAGGGGAACCCTTGGGGAACAGTGATCACAACACAGTCTCATTTGAGATTGAATACAAAAAACAGAGTTGTAAGGGGCCAACAAAAACTCTAAATTTTAAAAGGGCTAACTTTAATGGGCTACGGGCAGCAATACAACATATAGACTGGGACAAAGAACTTACAGGGAAGAATACTGAAAATAAATGGACAACATTCAAATCCTTACTAAATAAACATACTCATCAGCATGTACCATGTGGAAATAAAATAAATAGGAGTAAATCACATCCCATGTGGCTTAACAATGACTTAAAGATCATGATGAGGAAAAAGAAGTATGCATTTAAATTATACAAGAAGGAGGGAACAGAGGCATCTTTATGTGACTATAAGGAAATCAACAAGGCTTGCAAAAGGGCTATTAGACTGGCTAAAATAGAAAATGAGAAGTCAGTTGCAATGGAAAGTAAGACTAACCCTAAAATATTTTATAAATATATTAATGGGAAGAAGGCCAGGAAGGAATCGATAGGACCATTACAATGTGACACAGGCCATCTGATAATTAGTGACCAGGAAAAGGCAGATGAGCTAAATAGGTTCTTTTCTTCGGTTTACACAAGGGAGGTACCAGTGGTTGGGACACTGCAACATAATGGGGCTACACTACCTTCACTAAATAATTGGTTAACGCAGGAAGAAATACAAAAGAGGTTGGAGAAAATAAATGTTAATAAAGCCCCAGGTCCTGATGGAATACATCCAAGGGTACTGAGGGAGCTGGGTTCTGTAATAGCCAAACCATTATATCTAATCTTTAAAGACTCGCTCACTACAGGGTCTCTACCAGATGACTGGAGAAAAGCAGAGGTGATACCTATATTTAAGAAGGGATCTAGAGCAAATCCGGGGAATTATAGACCAGTGAGCCTCACTTCTGTAGTTGGGAAGCTTTTAGAAGGGTTAATAAGGGACAGAATACAAGAATATGTCTATTTGAACAGGATCATAGGTAGCAGTCAACATGGATTTATGAAGGAAAGGTCGTGTCAGACCAATCTAATTAGTTTTTATGAGGAGGTTAGTAGGAACTTGGATCAGGGCAACTCAGTGGATGTAGTCTTTTTAGATTTTTCAAAGGCATTTGATACAGTGCCACATGGAAGACTAGTGAGCAAACTAAGGGATACAGGAATTGCAGTAAATATCTGCTCATGGATCGAGAGCTGGCTAAAAGACAGGAAGCAAAGGGTTGTTGTAAATGGAACATACTCCGATTGGTCTAATGTGATAAGTGGGGTTCCTCAGGGCTCAGTATTGGGTCCTCTCCTTTTTAACATATTTATTAATGACATTGAAGTAGGACTCGAATGTAGTGTCTCCATTTTTGCTGATGACACTAAGTTGTGCAAGGTAATAAAATCAGATAATGATGTACTTTCCCTACAAAAGGATTTGCATAAATTAGAGAAATGGGCGGCTAAATGGCAGATGAGATTTAATACAAATAAATGTAAGGTTATGCATTTGGGAAGGAAAAATAGCCAAGCAATCTATAATCTTAATGGAGCAAATCTAGGGGTATCAGATATTGAAAGGGATTTGGGAGTACTAGTGGACAACCACCTAGGTAACAGCGCTCAAAGCCAAGCAGCGGCTGCAAAGGCAAATAAAATATTAGCATGTATTAGGAAGGGTATAGAAGCCAGGGAAGAAGATATAATTCTGCCACTATACAAATCTCTAGTACGCCCTCATTTGGAATATGGAGTACAATTTTGGGCACCACCTCACAAAAAAGACATCTTAGAGCTGGAAAAAGTACAGAGAAGGGCTACAAAACTAATAAGGGGAATGGAGGGGCTAAGTTATGAAGAAAGACTAGCAAAATTAAACTTATTTTCGCTAGAAAAAAGGCGTCTAAGAGGAGATATGATTACGTTATTTAAATACATCCAGGGTCCATATAAGGCTTTGTCAAGTGAGCTTTTTGTAGCAAGAGATTTTCAACTGACAAGAGGACATCCGTTGAGGTTAGAGGAAAAAAGATTTCACCTTAAACAAAGAAAAGGGTTCTTCACAGTTAGGGTGGTTAAACTGTGGAATTCTCTA
Source organism: Discoglossus pictus (assembly GCA_027410445.1). NCBI lineage: Eukaryota > Metazoa > Chordata > Amphibia > Anura > Alytidae > Discoglossus > Discoglossus pictus. The sequence continues at coordinate 221,547,027 of CM050167.1, forward strand.
CCAAAGGAGGTGGTGACAGCGAATTCGATAGACAACTTCAAAAAGGGGTTAGATATATTTCTGAATAAAGAGGGTATTCAAGGCTATCCTAGATAACTAGCGAAGGAATATTGATCCAGGGAGAAATTTGATCGCCAGTTTCTGGGGTCAGGAAGGAATTTTGCTTTTTTCCCCCCTTATGAGACAATTGGCAAAGTTTCAATGGGTTTTTTTTTATGTTTGCCTTCCTCTGGATCAATTAACAATAATTAACAATTAACAATAATAACAAATAGTCCAAATTAAAAAGATCAATAGAGATCTAAAAAGGTTGAACTTGATGGACTAACTCTTTATTCATTCTCCAATACTATACTATTAATAATTATTTAATCAATAATTTAATTAATAACTAATCCGCATATTGCAGATCAGAGGAGATCTTAACAGGTTGAACTTGATGGACTGAAAGTCTTTTTTCAACCTTAATTACTATGTAACTATGTAACTATGTAACTATGTTTAATTTTTAATTACTTTAAAAGGATTTGAGGGAATTTTGAACCATGCTTAATGCAAACCAATCCTACATTCGTCTAAGCAGAGAAAACAATAAGAGGCCTGAAGGCCGTTGTAATAATTGAAGGAAATCCAAAGCGGAGTTTTCCATGACATTGCCACACACTCGCTCATAAGGAAAAACTATAAGTAAGAAAGAAAACGTAGAAAAAGAGAAAAAAATAAAATAAATGTTATGCTTTTGAGCATCCTTGCAAACGGTTTTTGCTTCTCAGAAACTGAAAATCACTATATGGAAAGTAGCACAGGTTCTGATTCAAAAAAGTCAATCAAGGGCAGATGTAACATGATATAAAGTTAGGTTAGTTCAGAGCCCTCCATACTGTATATTTTGAGCAATACATTTTCCATCAAGCATTTAAAAAAAACATGTTTTAAGCAGTTTAAACATTATAACTTTCTCAGACCTATTGTTCAACGTAGTAGACACCACAAGAAAGCTTTTTCATTTTACAAAGACTTAATGAGGTTTTCTCACACTTTTTATTTTTTAACGCACCTTTTTTAGTTATGGTAAGGGAGAAAAAAACACATTTACTCTGAATATTTTTGCGGATTGTATGTTATGTTTTTTAAACTTATTTGTTATGAGACCAACATTTTTTTACAATTTTAGCCAATTTGAGAAAATGCCTGTATTGTACCTGACCTGGCTATAGCAGGGACAGTAAAGAACATAAAGAAAGTGGGGAGATGTTCTGATGTGGTGAGAGCCCAGGGAAGAGCTAACTTGCATATTGCTGACAGTCATTAGAAGGAACCAACAAAGAAGAGGGCAATAAAGTGCCAGTGAAATTCTAGAGATGATCCTGTTAGTAGAGTTTTATGCAAAATCCTCACCTTTTCTTTGGGTTTTATTTTGTGTTAGGTTTACCTGAATTGTGGTAGAATAAACCTATTGGAGCTTCAAGGTTGGTCCATCAATGTCATACAGGTGTAAGATTTCACTAATAGAGTAAAGTAAAAAAAAATGTTAACACTTTTTATTTTCTATATGTTTTTTAAATAATTGTGTTTGTTTGGTATGCAGTAAATAATGGTTCCGCAAGTACGATTTGAAGTACAGGTAAATAGTACAAGCACCAACATCAAGACATTGTAATCCCTATATGCAAAGGGAACATGTTTTGTATTGTCACTACCTATATCCTAATAAATAATACATTTAAATGAGCAATAGACTGTATATATTACAAGTTAACACTAAGTAGGATGTGAAGGAAGGTATTTGCATAATACCACATTATCTATTTTGTACATTTGTATCCTGTTAATATGGAAAAATCTGCTTATGTGATAGTGGCATGGAAAGTTTTTGTTTCCTTGTTGCATCAGAAAGAGTTAAGTTGATAATGTGTCAGAGAGGGTTTACTTTTTTTCAAATAATGGTCTCAGGGCATAAAAATGTATTCAGACTTTTTACAGCTCTTGGGGTCTTGCCTATTGTCAGCCAATGAGAACTATGGACATGTTTGTGATATTATCCAGAAAACACCAACAAAGAATATCTCCAGAAGAAAGAAAACTAAGAAGGCAAACTGGTTGTCTGACGAGGCTTTAAAAGTAGCCCAGGAAAGAAGGAAAGTGAAAGATAGTGGAGGGGAACCTTTCATGCCCAAGTGGGTTTAATAAAAAAATAAAATGATAGGGACTTAAAAGCAGCAGATCAGATAAAGAAGAGGTGGCTAGAGTACACTGAAGATTTATACAGGAAGGATCTTAACAGCTTGTCCAAAGAGCTGGAGCCAGACATCCTGAAGAGTGAAGCTAAATGGGACCTAAGAAGAGTTGCTAATAACAAAGCTGCATGAGTTGATGGAATCACAGCTGAAGTATTCAAAATCCTACAAGATTTTGATATGAAAGTGTTGCTTGGCTTATGCCAAAATATTTTGAAAACTTAACTGTGGCCAATAAACTGGTCAGTCTACATCCCAATACCAAAAAAGGGCAGTGCTAAAGAGTGCTCCAATTATCAATAAATTGCACAAATTTCACATGCCAGCAAGGTAATGCTTAAAATCCTGCAAGCTCGACTCCAAAAATATATGGATAGGGAACTACCAGATGTGCAAGCCGGCTTCCAAAGAGGAAGAGGCACAAGAGATCACATTTCAAATGTCCGCTGGATAACAGGAAAATCAAGAGGGTTCCAGAAAAAGATTTACTTCTTCTTTATAAACTATTCTAAAGCCTTTGACTGTGTGGATCACAACAATATGTGGAAAGTTCCTAAAGAGATGGGAGTACCAGATCATCTCATTCGCCTCCTGAAGAATCTGTACGTGCACCAAGAAGCCACTGTCAGAATCGAACATGGGACAACAGAATGGTTCAAGATCGGAAAAGGAGACAAGGTTGTATATTGTCACCTTATTTATTCAACTTATATGAACAATACATCTTGTGTAAGGTTAGCCTGGACAAAGCAGTAATCAATATTGCTGGGAGAAATATCAGTAACATCAGATACGCTGATGATACTACTCTGATGGCTGAAAGTGAGGAGGAACTAAAGGACCTAGGGTGAATGGAGAGAGTGCAAAAGCTGACCTGCTGCTCAATGTTAAAAGAAAAAGATCATGGCAGACAGCAATTTTGGTTCCTGGCAAGTAGATGGGGAAGAAGGGAAGCCAGTGACAGTTTTTTTTCCCCTGGTCTCCAAGATCTCAGCAGATGGTGACTGCAGCCATGAAACTAAAAAAAAATTGCTTCTGGGGAGGAAAGCTATGACAAGTCTGAATAAGCTATTAAAAAGCAAAGATATTACACTATCAATAAAGGACCACATAGTTGGAACAATGGTATTTCCATTAGTAACATTTGGAAGTGAGAGCTGGACCATAAAAGAAGAACTGATGCTTTCAAATTGTGGTGTTGGAGAAAACCACAGTCCCTTGAACTGCAAGAAGATAAAATAAATCAATACTACAGGAAATCAAGACATATTTCAAATATTTTACCATATCATGAAAAGACAGTATTCCCTAGAGAATATTGAAGGTACCTTTAGAAGTGGATGGTAGAGGCAGAGATGAATAGATGAGGTAATTGAAGCAATGAACATGAGCTTGATTGAACTCAGAGGAGCAGAGGCTGAGAGATGTGCATGGCGTGTTGCAGTCCATAAGGTCACAGAGAGTCAGACCAGAAAGACGTAACAACAACAACTTTTTGGGCCAAAATAATCTCAACAAGCTATTCTATTTGAGACAGAAGTTGTGAATATTAGTCACTGAAAACCCCGCACTCTTTAACAAATTTATGATAACCTCAAATTTCCTCATAAAAGAAATTGAAAGAAAAAGGCTATATTCAGAGTTTAATTACATGACAATTTGTGTGAATCACTAGAGCTTAATATACTCCTAGGACAAATAAAAATCTAGTTTTCAGTAAAGAAGGAAAAATGTCATTACAAGTCCCATGGAAGCAAAGCAAAAATTGCATTTAAAAACACCATTAATTTATCTGTTATCATACTACACAAAAAACCTGACCTATATTATGTTTGTGATTTTAAGGTCTATATCATATCAAATAAACTAAAAACTTTCTAAAAAAGGCCACCAGATCTATAAGAACTGTCAACCTGATGCCATCAATGGAGTGATAATAACTAGCAAAGAACTAATATCAAAGCCTGTCTTTTTCTCTGCCTGCTCTGTTCTCTCTCAGCCCACGGTGGTCACAATTCCTTTAACAATATTTATAATGAAGGATCAATGTTGCACATGTCAACTCTCATTATCTGCAAAGGTTCCTCCTGCCCAGCACTTCCCCCAGGCTGACTGTAAATGTACCTGATTCCCAATTCTCAAACACAAAAAGTGCAGAGAGCTTGAAAGCAGAGCTGACTAATAAAGTTTGCATATCCCTAAGAACAAGAGCATACAATGAAGAAGAAAAGGAATGGAAAGATTAAACAAAACAGCACAGATGGCTGAGATAATATTAAAATTTAAACATTCTGGAAGTTTGAATCTTTATTTTCATTCTTTAATTTACATTCTAGTATACAGCATAAGAATAACACGCATTTGTACAGCAATTATAGAAAAGGATCAGCATGGTAGATGTGATTTTCTATATATTCTTTATATTTTGTAAGTTATTTAGTTTTAGTTCACTTTTATGCTAATAAAGTGTAGCATGAAATTTCTTAGTTTATCTGATTAATATAAATTATTGAATGCAACGGGGTCTAGACAAATATAGTCTTGGAAAAATATCAGTTGTATAGATGGATTTAGTGCAACTGAGTTGCTATTAACAATGTTTCTATAGTGGATCAATTAAAGAGAAGTTTTGGGATCAATTGCAGAATCCAGACAGTGTTTTGCCGATAATTTCCAAACATTTTAGCACATTGCGAAGCAAATCTATGTTTATCAATTTAATTAAATGTATTTCAATGGTGTGACTCAATCTGTATAATTTTAATCTTTTGGGATATTTTTTATGTTTTTAAGGTCTTAATTTATTGGAAAAAAACTGTATTAAAAAGACAGTTAAAGTTGCAGTACAGGATGGGGCAACAAAAAGCTGAAAAAACATATACCATGCATGCAACCTTAATGTCCCCCTAGATTTCTATGATGACATAACTAATGGCATCATAAATGACATGAGGTGACATCATTCCTGACATCACATATCATATGACTAATAATATCAGCTATAACATCACTGATAACATCACATTTAAGCACTACACTACACTATTAACCCTAAATATACCCCATTAACCCATTAACCCTAACTATACCCAATTAATCCTAACTATACAAATACACCCCTAACTGTACCCAATAAACCCTTACCCTATTAACCCTTTCCTTACATTATTAACCCCTATCCTACCCTATACCATTCTATTATCCCCCTCTAACTAATTAAACCCCCCTCTAACCAATTAACCCCCTCTAACTAATTAACCCCCCTAATTATTTAACCCTATTTAACCCTCACCATACCTCATTAACCATATTACTAGCCACGTAACCCTATCTAGGGTTATCTATATCTACTCTAATTTAACCCTAACTGTACCTATTTAACCCTAAATGGGCCTATTTAACCCCAAATGTACCCAGTAAACCACTATCCTATAAATGCCCTCCTATCCTATCCTATTAAACCCCCTTTTACTCTACCCTATTAACCCATACACTATCTACCTAACCCCTGACTATAATCACTAGCACCCCATTAATTATTCAAAATTAAAAAAAAACTACATTACACAAAATTAAAAAAAGCTACATTATAGAAAATAATAAACTACATTACAGAAAATAAAAAAAAACTGTAGTGCAGAAAATAAAAAACCTTTAGTACAGAAAAATAAAACCCAGATTACATAAAATAAAAAATCCTATATTACACCAAAAAAACAACCTCTACATCACAACTAAAAAAACAACCATACTTACTAAAACTAGAAAAGGGTAAATAAGACCACTTACCTTGACAAAATGCCCCTTCGTCCAAGACAGGGCCCTCCATAAATGTCCACAGGTCCGGTCACACCTACAAAAATAAATAAATAAAAATTATAGTTAATACAAAAACACATACAACATGTAATATACAAAATTATAAATATTCCACTTACCTGTCTAAAATGTCACTCCAGAGCTGCCCCGGTCTTTATCCAGTCGTTGCAGGCAGGGACTCTCCAAAAAATATCCTGACATTCTAAAAAATTAAACAAACTAATGTGTTACCACTTCCTTCTTCAATGGGGCTTGACAAGAACCTAGTTCAAGCACACCACAGCAGGAATGTGTAGTCCTTACTACCTCTGGTACAGAAGATGGCCTAAGGATATCAGGAACACCATATAATCCCTTAGAATTAGGATTAATGCACAGAAAGACACTTACACCTTGTTTATGTAAGTAGATACCACTGTATACCTTTATTAATTGGCACATTTTATACAAGTTTCTGGCACACAGGCTGGCCAATCAGTAAGCCCCATTCATAAATAATAGGCTGCCCTTTGTTTACTTGGTAATCCCTGTACCTCTGATGAAATCAGATATTTTAATCTCATCCTGGTGATTATATTATCTTTAAAAAAATGTTCTAACCACTCAGACTATCTGCTTATCTGCTCAAGCCCCCAGTGAGGCTGGGGGAGTCTTCACCAGATAACAACATTGTAACATAACAGGCTGCTCCTGCTTACTAGGAAACCCTGTAATAGGATTATCTATTAGACTGCGATCTTGGGTTTTGGCTGATGCAATAGACTGCAGAATAGCTAATGTTATGCAGAGCATAAACCAATAAAAAATAAATAACTTTAACCATAAACAGGATAACTTATTCCCAGTACAGGCCCAAGTCATAGTCCAAAACAGTCCAGTCAGGCACTGGGCATGACAGAAGCTCCCCACAGCAAATGGAGGGTCCCTGCATGCTCCACTCAAAAAATAGAAATGGTGCCTTCGGATTAGCCGAAATCGCTGTCAGTAATATTTCCGCCAATCAGAAGGTGTAAATGTGTGAGACAATAAACAGGGATACACCACTATATCACATTCTGATTTGCTGATGCAACTATCAATCAGATTGCAGCCAATCAGAAGGTGCAGATGCTTGGAGTCAATCAGAATGGGGTGTCCCATTCTGATTGACTGAAAGCAATAGTGCCTTCTGATTGGATTAAATATGATTGACAGTTACATCAGCCAATCAGAATGGTACAATGGAGTGTATCCCATTTTGATTGGCTCACATATTTGCACCTTCCTATTGGCTGAAATATGACTGACAGTGATTTCAGCCAATCAGAAGGCGCAATTTCTATTTTTTAAGTGGAGCATGCATCGGAACCTCCTTTTGCGGCGGGAAGCTCCTCAAGAGAGGAGCTCCGTTAGTTTTTTTAAAATTTTTAGAACGTCAGGATATTTTTTGGAGGGGTCTTGCCTGTGAGGACTGGATGAAGACAGGGACATCGCTGGAGGGGCATTTTGGACAGGTAAGTGGAATATTTATAATGTATTATATTACATGTTGTATGTGTTTTTGTATTAACTATAAGTTTCTTTTTTTTTGTAGGTGTGATTGAACCTGTGAATATTTATGGAGGGCCCTGTCTGGGATGAAGAGCTGAAGACCAGCATCGCTGGAGGGACATTTTGGCAAGGTAAGTGGTCTAATTTACCCTTTCCTATTTTTAGTGAGGCTGTTTTTATTTTATGTACTGTATGCCTTTTTATTTTATGTACTGTGGGGGTTTTTATTTTCAGTAACGTAGTTTTATTTTTTTGTGTAATTAGGTGGGTTTTTTATTTTTTGTAATTAGTGGGGTGCTAGGAATTTAATTAGGGGATTAGGTAGTTAGTGTAGGGGTTAATAGGGTAGGGTAGGAGTTGGGTAGGTAGTGTAGAGGTTAATATGGTAGGGTACAAGGTTGTTTATAGAATAGAGGTTTACTGGGTACATTTGGGGTTAAATAGGCCCACCTAGGGTTAAATAGTTACAGTTGGGGTTAAATAGGACTCGATAGGGATAACTGGGTCTAGATTGGGTTAAGTGGTTAGCGATAGGGTTAATTAGGTATACTGAGGGTTAATTGGGTATAGTTAGGGTTAAGGTTAATTGTGTATAGTTAGGGTTAATGGGGTATAGTTAGGGTTAATTGGGTATAGATAGGGTTAAGATTAATTGGGTATAGTTAGGGTTAATGGGGTATAGTTAGGGTTAATGGGGTATAGTTAGGGTTAATGAGTTAATGGGATATAGCTAGGGTTAATGGGGTATAGTTAGGTTTAATGGGTTAATGGGGTATAGTTATGCTTGATAGTGTAGTGTAGTTCTTAGACTTTGTGCCATAAGGGTCCTGGAGTCTATATAGAACCCTATTGGACTGAGGGGGTTAATTAGAGGCTCATGAGGGTCTATATATGAGTGATGGGGTTAATTTTAGGTGCTGGTGGGTACTCATAGTACCCCCGTGGCATGGGGTTATTTTTTTAGTTAGTGTGGGTCGTTTAAGGACCTTTAAGGTCCTTTCAGGACCTGCAAGGCGGGAAATTAGAATTTTTAAATGTAGCGGGGGTTGCGATCGGGCTAGCTCTCATGGGAATTTGTTGCAATTTAATAGCATGATTGGAACGTAGCAGGTACGGGCTTGACAGATCAATGGGTTTGCGGGCTGTGATGTTCCACGTTCCACAATCTGTAGGCATTTTTTGGCCGTCCTGAGTTCTAACACGCAAGTTGTCAATGCCCTGCTTAATGAAGCTAATTTAATAGCCTTAAATCCTACTTTCTACAATATGGGCTATATTTTGAAACGTAGCCCCAATTTAATGTGGCTGTTACATAGTGCATTTATATGACTGACATTGTATAAAAATATTTATTCTTCATCAATGGGGAATCTAATAAAAATGTACTTACAGGTTAAAAGTTGTTTGTCCGTGAGTGATAAACATTATGAGTGACATTATGTTAAAATATGTTGTTTGTCCATAACTAGTAAACCTAAAAAACTGAATTCCATTATGGTTTAGAAATTTCTCCATGACTTGGGAATTTAAAGGAATAATACATTATGGTTTCATCATCTCAATATCCAACATATAATAACTTCGCTGTGTGGAATATATTAAAAATTGACAAGAAAATTCATATCCTGAATCCCTCCTAAAATACAAAATTTCAAACAAATACATTAAACCAATACATAGTTATAAATCCATGAAAAAATATCTTATAATGGGACATTTGTTTGAACCTTAACTAATCCAACATGAGCATGTTGTCATAATTTATGATTAACTAATAATCAATGCTAGCATAAGGGTTTCTATTGAGCTAGTACTGTCTGTCCAGCTGTTTCAGCAGTGTCAAGTAAACTTAAAAAGTAATGCCTTCCTGCCATGGCCCCTTTAAGATAAGAACTAAGTTGTAAGCTTCACTTGTAAATCACTACTGAGCTAACACATCACACATGTAAATCTAACCTCTGAGAAATGCCATCGGAATGCTCAAAATGTCAATGTGTGTAAAAAGGATCGGAATTCACAGATTGGTGATGTGATTTTCTTTTATAGAGTGGCAGGTTTTTTTTTTTGTAGGCGGAGGCCCATTTCCATGGGCCAAAGATGAGGACAAAGAAGACTAATTCTTCAATCCACATATAAGTGCTGTTTATCCATGGCTGAAAAATTAGAGACCTGGGCATCGATAATATATATATCCTATGTGATAGACCACTGTCAACTTGAAGTCAACTTGACAGTGGTTTTCTTATTGGTCATCAGCCTAATTTGACCTTCATACATATGAGGAGAGGACTGTATCCATTGAAAATTATTTCCCCCCTGGAATGAGATTGTAAGAAAGGGATACTTTCCTTGTATTTGCTGGAACCTTGTGCCACAGACATTGCAGTTACCACAGACATTGCATTACCAATGCCAGACACCAAGACTTTGGAGCTAAAGCCAGCAAGGAATTCATCAAAAGGAGGGAACACTATTTTTAACTTTACTTTTGATTCTACAACTAAAATGTATATTTATGATTGAAAGAATTATGAGACAAGAAGGAAATAAAATATGAGGAAAAGTACTGGTAAATGTTTTTAGGTAGAAGAAAGGAAAGTGCATTTTGAGTGTAAATGGAATGTGTACACATTGAGTGTTACACACTGTTTCCAAGGACAAGGTCCCCAAGCATCATGGAAAAATTGTCATGACTGCCTACATTTACTTTAGAGCAGGGGTTGTCAACCTTTTACTACCTACCACCCACTTTTGTATCTATGTTGATGATAACATTTCCTTACCGCCCACAGTAACACAATTTAGCGAAAGTGTGAAGTAATTTTTAGATAGTAAACTAATATTCTCACTTAATAATCACTTTCTCTACTTAAATCAGCTCTGATTTATCAATGTTATGATGTAATCTGTTTGTGTAGGATATAATGCATTTGTAATGGCCTACTGCACACAAGTTAGTAAACTTTAGTGCGGTCATGCCTGGTTGCATTTTGTAGATAATTATTGTATGGCATGGAGATTCTGTCACTATTATTGAAAAAGACAAATTGACAAACAGCGGGCAGCGCTGACAGGGGCGGCAGAAGTATCTAGCTTCTTAGGTTCAGCCTTTCTTGTTTTTACTTCCAGATAAAAAGTTCACACTCCACAGTTCTGCTGCTTCTCCTCTTCATTCCGAGTCTCTCCTTTCCCCTCCTCCCTCTCTTCCTTGTCTTTCTCTCTGTCTCAGCTCAGCACCACTCCCCTCTTCCACATTTCTCTCCTTTTTCTCTCCCACTGCTTGGAAATCCAAAACTTTCTACCAAAATGGTGGCCTGGAGCTGGATGGGGCAGATCACATGACCTGCTTCTCCATAGCCCACTGTGCCTCCATCAATCAGCAGTCAGCTTTGTCAGGCGGGGACCCTGGTTTTACACAGGACACCGCCCACCATGAAAACTTGAATCGCCAATTTGTGGGCTGTATGGACCAGGTTGACTACCACTGCTTTAGAGGATAGACTTTCTCTTGCTGTACAATGTGTTGCACGTGTTCAACAAATATTATTACAAGTTTCAGTTGTGGAAACCATATTTTAGCCCCATTAATTATTCACCTATTACAGTGCCATTTAATGGAGTACTTGTAGCTACAGGAATATGTAGTCCTAAAGAAAAATGGTTTTCTCTGACACAGCATTCAGGATTTTAATACCACATTTATATATACATTCTTGTCATTAGTATTACTAACCTATTCAAAATATTGCGATGGAGACATTTTCAAGAAATTTATGAGCAGTTCAAATTAAATTTAAACTTTTAATACGTAATTCAGAAAGCTAATTATAGACTTCAGTAAAATATACAGTATTATACAGTACAGTTAAGCAAAAAGTCAATGCAGTTTATTTAAACTGCTCCACAATCCACAATCATAATACTATGTACTGAACTTTTTAAAAGCATAATTTAAATGCAAATTTTAACCTTTATTTCTTCACAAACATACAAAAAGATACTAATTCCTAAACTTTATTTTGTTCATTATGACAGTAAAACATTTTTATTTAATTCAATAACAGTGTAATACCTTTGGCATTCAGAGAGAGCAGATTTAGTCCTTGGATGTAGATTTTTTTTTCAAAATACAGATATAAAGCACTCTAATTAAAACTCACTTCCGTTTAAGCGATGAAGGTCAATAACATTTTATTAAATAAATGTTTGATTTTTTATGAAAACAATTCCCAAGGGTATATTGATAGAACACCAATATTTAAAAACAAAAAGGGTATGGTATCTAGCAAAACTTGGAGATGATGGCTCGTCTGCTACAGCATCTGGAAGTGTTGTAATTTAGGATTTTAGGTTTTATTTTTTGCTATACATGTTATGTAATGTGCTGTACTGACAAGGGTTGAGTTTGCATAATGCCTATTTCTGTCTCAAAGAATCAAATGAGCAATAGATATTATTCAGGAAGGTAGTATAAATGGGTTTTAGGAATAGTATACTAAAATAAAATATACTGATGCTGAAACTAGAATATGTGTATTATAATGCATCAACATATAATTTAAAGCTATGTACCAGACTAAGCTGTCATTACATGTGGAAGTCCATATTCACACCAGTTACTTCAAAGGCACTCAAATAGATATGCAAAGTTTTGGTGAACAGCTCTGCCTATTAGTATAGGGCCCTTTGACTACACAGAAAAAAATGTAACAAAAACATTTGATCGCCATGTATAACATTTACTATTATTATTACTATTGGCCTCTCCCGCTGAACAACCAGCATCCAGGCTGCAGATTATTTTTGGCCAAATAAGTAGCAAAACACAAGGATAAATAAGACAGTATTTTGGAAAAGTTTAAATAACCATTATTGTTTTTTTAGAACACATTATTTTGACTATTGTGATGGATATGGAAGCAGGTCAAATATCACATATATAGTTGTGAGCATGAGGGCTGTTGATAACGATGCGGGCTCGCATAGCGAGCCTGTGGCCCTTGCAAAACCACTGCAGACCCCGCAAAATTAACGGACTTACAACACAGAAATACGACACGCGTTACGACCCATTACGACCTCGCAAAAAACAGAGACAAAGACACAATAAATACACACAACAAAAACCTAAAAAGCTTACCTACAGCAAGAGGAGGCACCCAGGACCTCAAAAAGTGAAGTTACAGCTCAATTAAATGTAAAATAAAAGAGTTTAGACACGCAAAAATCCCCTATGTGAGAGAAAAAATGGCCGCCGAAAAAACAAAAACGGGGCTACAGGACTCTAAAGACGCAAAACACCCCCAAACACCTACAGATTTTCCGAAAAAGACGTACGAGATCCGAAATCAAGGACGCTACCTGCACCCCGAAAACCATTCCAAACACAAGAAATACACACAACAAACAGATAAAAAGCTTACCCACAGGAAGGGGGTGCACCCAGAACCTCTGCAAGTGAAGTTACACCTCAATTTAAGTCCAAATTAAAGATTTTAGACACCCGAAAATCACTGAAGCGAGAGAAAAAATGGCCGCCGAACAAAACGAAAATGAGGCTAAGGATTCAAAAATACTACAGTTACTCGCAAAACGGAAAGAATGCTCTAGTCAAGTTCACGAGGCACGTAACCCACACTATGCGGCACGTACCACACTGCTATTAACCACCATTTTACATGAAAAAGACAACTATTAGCCAGAAAATGGTGGCTGGAACGCAAATTTACGCTGGATTCAAATAGCGCATGCATATTGCGTTCTAATGGTTTCAAGCACCTCAAAGTTTATAAATACTGCCTACTTTCCAGAAAATTCTACATTTCTCCTCAGGTGATGAACAGTATGACTGGATAGTTCACTGCTGCCGTTACTTCAGAAGAGAATTCCTTCCTAATTTACAACTTCACAATCTGCAAATTCAAACTGATAGGTAAGCTATAATATATTTAATGTAGTTAGAAAGACACCAAAAAAAAAATAGCAAAAAAATAAAACATTTCAAACATTCCCAATCAAAATGTCATTCATGTATAGTGACATGCGAAATGCACATTTAGTGTATGTGTATAGGCCCTACAACAAGCTAATCTTAAATGAAAGTAATTAAAGAAGTATATTCAACTGACATTAATTCACAGCAACTCATAGCAAAAAAAAAACAAAAAAAACACTAATACATATTTAACCTGCAGTTCAATCTTTCCCGTTTTTTTCACTATTCAAACAGACTCTGCATCAACAGCGTCACTCAAGAATTTGCACCGTGGACTGTGAAAGAGGATCACTTTTAAAGAACTAAAAGAAAGAAGAAGAGGTAAGATAGAAAAATACATTACATGCAGAAAAAGACCATGCTTTGCAAAAACCAAAAGAAGGAATATACAATTAACCATTTAACTTTATTTTTAAACAGACACTACAAGAAGACTAGCGGATTAAGATTGGCAGGAGGGGACCCTCTGTCATTCGGACAAGAATAAGACTTCAATCAAGTAATAGTATAACAAGTACAAAAAGAAACACAAATCCCTTTATTTTTAAACAGACACTACAAGAAGACTAGCGGATTAAGATTGGCAGGAGGGGATCCTCTGTCATTCGGACAAGAATAAGACTTCAATCAAGTAATAGTATAACAAGTACAAAAAGAAACACAATTCCCATGTTTAATGCCCGCCAATATGAGAAGTCAAAATACAAAATACAAGCCTCAATACAAATTCAAGCAAGACAAAAACACCACAGTTCAAGAAACTTTCCAAAGACATATACAATTTCCAAATAAAGACACTTGCACAGAAAAAAAAATGATAACACAAAGTGGAGGACACAAAACAGGATAGCATACCAAACATTAGCAACATACGGAAAACTAAAGTATTCCTCCTATTTACTGTACAACAACCTCTAACCATCACCCACAAGCCAAATGCAGCATTCCAAAAGTGGTGAGCACAAAATAGGATAGTACAAAAAAGCGCCACAACATATAGAAAAGGCAATTAACATTCCTGTTTACTGCCCAACAACCTGTAACCCTCACAAACAAGCCACATTAAGCATACCAAAAGTGGCAAATGTGGTGGACACAAAACAGGATTGTACAAAAAATCACAAAAACATATAGAAAACTAACTTAACATTCTTCTTTACTGTTGAACAACCTATAACCCTTACAAAGAAGCCAAAATAAGCATACCAAAAGTGGCAGACTCTAAACAGGATACTACTGTAAATAGTTTCAACATAGAGAAAAGTTAATTCACAGTCAGCTTTACTCTACAACAACTTTTACCTGTCACCCACAAGCCAAATACAGCATCCCAAAAGTGGTAGACACAAAACAGGATAGTCCAACAAACATTGGTAACATATTACTGTAAAAAAATATATAACTGTAACAAAGAACTAAAATGAAACAATTTTAAAGTGGTGCACAAAAAACAGCATAGCATAAGAAATCAGGATAACAGATACAGTATGAAAAAAAAAATAACTATGCTATTCATCAGAAATACATTCGAATCAAATAACATTTATCTTTTTCTTTTACAACAGACACTGCGTCAAGACTATCGCACAAAGATTTCCAACAGCGGATCCAGGGATATTCAGCTTGAAACAACACTTCAAACAAGGTACAATATAAAAAGTAAAAAAAGAGAAAACTCTGTATCCATGTCAACAGAAAAAACGAAATAAACCAACAACACACCAACAACAATAAGCACCACAAATGAACAGCTTTCACAAAATATTACTGACACATTTCTCATTTACCTACTAATTACCTTTTATGTACATCAACGTTTAACAGTAAACCCGAACTTCAATCTATAAAAAAAACAATTGCCCAAGATAAAACAGCATATTCCAATAAATAGTCAAAATACATAAAATACAAAAAAATTCAATTCTCAATTCACAGCCCGAACGTAGAATGTTAAGCTCAAAACCTAACCAGACACATAGAATTGAATACTACAACAAATACTATCAACACCTAACAAACAACAATACAAACCTTCTTTTCACAGCCACAACATATAAGCCTTTAAGTTAAATAGAACAATAGTATTACAACAATCCCCTGCAGTACAAATTAGAAAGAGCTATATATTACTACCATTTTTTCCCCTCTAAGCCAACCCTACAAGCCTACAACATAAAAAACAATGAACAACCCAAAAAAAACTCATTTAACACTATAAATTGACTACATCTACAATAAGCTATAATGCAATTAACTTGGGTGTGTTATGCATCTAACCCAAAAATTACAAACTACAACAGATAAAGTAAAACAGACTTATTTAACAATAGAAGAAAGTTAATCTACAATGAACTACAATCAAATACAAACAAAGTTAATTTACAATCACAACAGTGTTGCAACAAAAAGATTTCAAAATACCAATTTATCATTGGAAAGTAAACTAATGATACATTATTTTCATTTACAGATTAAGATGGCTGATAACGAGACCAAACAGGAAAAGATAAGACTAGACAACGATGGGCAAACCAGCAGACGCCGGAGCAGAAGGAAAATTAACAAGAAAAAGAATGGAAAAGACTTGCAAGCAAAAGACTATCAGATGAAAAAATAAAAGATACACCCAAAAAGCCACTAAAAAACAAAAGCATTTAGAACCTGTTCCACAAACATCACATGGCATTTAAAATGATGAATTAGAAACTGAAACTGATTTATGCTCTTCAAATTATCCTTTACTCAAGTCTTTAGCAGGAGAGGTTCATAATTGTGGTGACATGAATATTCTATGTCAGGTTTGTGAGGCTTATAATTTTAAACAGGAAAGAC
Source organism: Discoglossus pictus (assembly GCA_027410445.1). Lineage (NCBI taxonomy): Eukaryota > Metazoa > Chordata > Amphibia > Anura > Alytidae > Discoglossus > Discoglossus pictus. The sequence goes on from CM050167.1 coordinate 221,563,440, forward strand.
CCAGAGATGGACAATTCATTAGTTGCTGTCAAAAAGGCAAGGTCAAACTTCCAGAAAGAAAAAAATTCCCAATATATTAACAAAACATTATGACTGAACCTAATTTTCCAAACTACAAAAATGTCAAGACAAACATAAGATCCTACAATAGTGCCATATCCTTTACATCTATGGGGGCAACATTAGCTGCTAATGTACCAGGACATGGTCCTTACTGCTTTAAAGTCCAAGGCCAAATTTACCATCGTATTTCCCATTTACATCCAGAGGAAGGAGAGTAAAGAAAATTTGCTCAGCTATATGTCCTAGATACAATGGAAGCTGTTGACCAACGTATGCAGCTGCAAGACAATAAAAAATGCTTACCCAGTGAGAGTTATAGAGCTAGATAAAATTATGGCCTATAACCCCTACAGTCAAGCTTATGAAAAATTGGCAGAAGTAGAAAAGGAACAACATCTTCATGCAGAAAGACATCAATTACCAATCCCAACGGTCAATATGGTGCTTAAAAGAGATAGACATAAACGCTGTTATAACTTGCCAACATCAAATGAGGTTGCAATGGTGTTTCAAAATGATGAAGGAGAACCACCATTTCAAAGAGACATTAGAATATATCCCAGAAATGAGGAGCAACCATTTATTAATATCAGTATCTTAAGTAATAATTTAGATCCAATGACATATCCCATATTTTTCCCACACGGAGAAGCAGGTTGGCAACCAAAATTAACCCTTCCCAGTTAACCAAATGCTAAAGCCTGAATGCGAAATAATATTTCCATGCTTGAATTTAAAGTAGCTCAAATTGCCATTCGAAATACATTTAATCCAATTTTATGTGGTGGCAAACTAACACAACAATGGATTATTGATTCCTATTTGCAAGTTGAGGCCAATAATTTAAACTTCATATAATATCTACAAGATAAACTATGTGTAGAACAATATTGTGGATTAATGGATTATGTCGCTGAGGTTGCTACAAGCAGAGACATGACAGCTGACAAAGCTATCATTTTACCATCTTCTTTCCAGGGATCTCCTCGCAATATGAGAGAAAGATACAATGATGCCATGGCTATTGTCACCAAATTTGGAAAACCCAATTTATTTATTACATTTACATGTAATCCCCATTGGCCAGAAATTACACAAAATGTACTTCTTGCCCAAAGTGCTTCAGATAGACCGGATTTAGTAGCCAGAGTTTTCAAAATTAAATTAAATGAATTAATACGTGACATCACTATAAGTCACTTATTTGGCAAATGTCTTGCTTATGTATATACAATTGAATTTCAAAAAAGAGGCCTTCTATATGCACATCTTCTGATAATCCTTCAAGAAAAAGATAAATTAGATACTGATGACAAAGTGGATTCAGTCATTGTTGCTGAACTACCAGATCCAGAACTATATGGTACACTATATGAGATTGTAACTCATCGGATGATTCATGGACCCTGTGGTGATCTTAATCCACAATCACCATGTATGGAAAATAATAAATGTACAAAAGAATTTCCTAAAGATTATAGAGACAAAACTTATGCCAATTGTGATGGCTATCCATTATATAGAAGAAGAGAAGGAGATAGTGCCATTATTTGTGGAACAAAGGTTGACAATAGATATGTGGTACAATCCACATTTACTTATGAAGTATAATGCACACATTAATGTAGAATCCTGCACATCCATCAAATCCATTAAATATGTCTACATATATATTTACAAAGGCTATGATGCAGTAGTCGTCAAAAGTGCAGACAATAACAAAAGCTCTGAGTTAGTACATGATGAACTTGCATCTCATGTAGATGCTCGCTATGTCAGTGCGCCAGAAGCTATGTGGCGGCTTTCAAAATTTGAAATACACGATAGATCACATGCAGTATATAGATTAGCAGTAGATTAGCCACAAAGACATTTAGTGTATTTCCATGCTGGAAATGAAACTAATGCATTGGCCCAAAGTGAGCATCGTCACACTACACTAACTGCATGGTTTCAATTAAATTCTACAGATTCACAAGCAACACAATTCTTATATATTGAAATTCCATGTCACTATGTTTTTGTGAATGGATTATGGAGACCAAGAAAAACCAGAGGAAATAAAATAAAACCAAGAGACCTTGAACGCTTCTGCTAACGACTACTACTTTTAGATGTTCCTGGTGCACAAAGTTTTGAACACTTAAGAACTGTTAATGACATAGTATATGAATCCTTTCATTTAGCTGCCAGACATAGAAACTTACTAGCTGATGATACAGAAAGGGAAAGATGTCTAGAAGAAGCAGCACTATGTCAAATGCCACGGCAGATGAGAGAACAATTTGCATTCATTTGTATCTTCTCAAATGCTCCAAATGCATTATCTTTGTGGGGCAGATTTAAAAGTAATAGGGCTGAAGACTTTATGCAACGATACAATGAACCCATTGCACACTTAAAACCATTAATGGAAATCCAAGAAGTATTTTTAACTCATGGATTAAGTTGTGCAAGTTTTAATCTGCCTGATCCAGGTCTTATAGATGACATAAACTTTGAAGACTATGACATTCAACTTCAAGTACAAAGGACAGAAGAAGTACTTGTAACTTTAAATACATTACAATTGCAAGCATTTAATACCATCAAAAATGCACTAGATGATGACATGGCCAAAGAGCGCTATTTCTATCTTGATGGACCTGGCAGATCAGGAAAAACATATCTATATAATTTATTAATGAGTTTTGTACGAGCACAAGGTCTAATAGCATTCGCATTTGCCACCACCGGAATTGCTGCACTTTTGTTAGAAGGTGGATGAACTGTACATAGTGGGTTTAAACTGCCAGGGCCTATTTTAGAAACTTCAGTTCTGATTTTCGCATGACATCATTACAAGCAAAAAAACTGAAAAAAGTAAATTAATTATAATAGATGAGGCTACAATGATGTCATGCTATGCCCTCCAATGTATTGACCGATTGCTTCGTGAAGTTATGGATAATACTTTGCCATTTGGTGGAAAGGTAATGTTGTTAGGTGGCGATTTTAGACAAACATTACATGGAAATCGAACTGACATTATCTTATATTATTATTATCTGTGGGTATTTTCTTAGAACAACCAGTATTTGCATATGGCCAATTGTACGTTGACTTATCACGATGCAAAAATCCACAGGCTATTCAAGTTTACATTGAAAAGAATGAAAGTCAAGGTGATTTATTAGAGGATTGACGCATTTTTACTAAAAACATTGTCTACTATGAAGTACTGTAACTTTCCATCAAACAAACAAAAGCCATGCCAAACCAATTTCAAACCAAACTCAAAAAGCTAAAAAACAACAATATAACCACAATTTTTTTTGAAAAACTACACACAACTGTCCATTTTCTTCAAAAGCTCATTATTACGCCACAGAAATTAGGTTTACACCAACAATATTTTCATATTAAACTACATGACATTGTAAAACACATAGAGAACAGTGGTTACACTTCGTGGACCAACTTCAAGGTCTCGTGTTCTCTTTTTAGAGAACCACTTTTCAACAGAGGAAACTCTATGTACCATTTAAAACAATTACTACACGAACAAACAAAGGTCAACGATTCAAAACTAACAATAAATAAATAATTCAGTCATAATTCATGGAAGTACTGTTTATGCATGATTAGCCCCACAAAACACTTGCCTTGCATTATTTTAACAAATTCTGTTCAAATGTTAATTAACTATGTTACTGTTTCTATTCAATGTATATTTAAGTTAACAGTTCTTGACCTACAAGTTGCATGTTAAAAAACCATTACATCAAGTTGACAATACTGATTAATCTAAGGTTCAACTGTTCTTACATTTAAATGTTAATACTTTTACAACAAAACTATTTAACAGTTACTCAAGAAGAAAAGAAAATGTTAAATACTTTTAAGTTCCTTGCTTAGACAGATATGAAAGTTCAACTTTACAAAAATATAGTTTCAAGTTCCTTACTTAGACATATTACAAAGTTCATGTTAAGAGCACAAGCACGTTTTCAGGCAGAATGTAAATGTTGTATTTCATGTTCAACATTAATCTAGGGAGTAATCCGATCGCCAGTTAATAGTGTCAGGAAGGAATTATTTTTTTTCCTGCTTTCATACAATTGGCTATGTTTCAAAGAGGGTTTTTACTATTTGCCTTCCTCTGGATTGAATGTATATTTTAGTTAACAGTTCTTCAGCTACAAATTCCATGTTAAAAAACAATTACCGTATTTTTCGCCCTATAAGACGCACCGGCAGATAAGACGCACCTAGTTTTTAGAGGAGGAAAACAAGAAAAAAAAAATCTGAATCAAACACAAATACACTTTACACACAGATACACACCTACATTACACACAAATATATATATATATATATATTTATATATATATATATATATATATATATATATACACATACATACATATACATACACATAAATATACATACACATACATACATATATACACACACATACATGCACACATACACACACATACACATACACACACATACATACACACACACACATACACACATACACATACATATCCATATACTGCAGCATTTGGGAGCATTTGGGAGCCCTTGACCCTCCCTGACCCTCCTGATCCTCCCTGACCCTCCTGATCCTCCCTGGCCGTCCTGATCCTCCCTGACCCCCCTGATCATCACCTTTCTTCTGATCTCTGCCATCTTGATCTCACCCTAGCGCTTCCTACCAGCACTCCTCGTGTACTGCAGCGTTGCGTGCGTGACTTCACTAGGACGCACCGGCCGACGCGATGCTGGTAGGAAGCGCTGGGGTGAGATCAAGAGGACAGAGGCAGTTTGAAAAGGTATATTTGCCGTATAAGACGCACCAACTTTCCTCCCCCAGTTTTGGGGGAAGAAAAAGTGCGTCTTATACGGCGAAAAATACGGTACCTCAAGTTTACAACACTGATTAATCTAAAGTTCAACTGTTCTTACATTCAAATGTTAATACTTTTACTACAAAACTATTTAACAGTTACTCAAGAAGAAAAGAAAATGTTAAAAAAATAATCATGTTTAATATAAAAATTGTACTTATTTCGACATAACTAAAACCTTACAAGTGTCAAAAACGTATATTACTAACTAAACAAATTTACAAACATACACATCTCATTGCCGTCATTTTTGACGGGCAAGTCGCTAGTCTGTTATAAAGGTTGGATCCTGCAAGCACATTTTAATAATTTCAGCAAGAGATTTTCCTGGGAATTTTTCAAAATTGTGAATCTCATCATAGATCTAACTAAAATGGTGTTGTGCCTAGTAGCTGGTCTGGGGTATCAGCCTCAGCCTTAATAAAATTCCAAAATGTTTCCAACTCTGCACTATTGTTGTACCTAGACCCGTTTTTAAGCATTTTGTTCTTAAAGTCAATATCTCTATTAATGTTTATGTGCTCTCTCCTTCCATAGTTTAGCTTCATCATATTCTTTAGACTGAAGAACATCAGAGCAAATACTCTTTCTGACACATGTGTCCATTGAGACTGAACCTGAAGTTAAGGTTTGTTTTGTGTCCAGTGTGTTCTTTATGACACTAGAATACCAATACTCAGACTGTAATTCCAGTTGGAAGAATGACCCCCTCCCCCCACCCTTCCATATGCAAATTATTTCAAACAAATGGCACTGCTCTAGTATGCTAAGATATCCAGGAATACAGGAATTTATCAAAATCATCATGAGATATGCTTGGCAGCTGAGCAATAAAAAAAAGGATGTTTGTGATGTTGTCATGGCTTATCGAATCTGCTCCAAGAATGTGGTTTGAGCCTGTCATGTTGATGGTATTGTTTACACCAAATAATTATCACTCCCAAATGACAAATCATGCATTCACATAAACTAAAGTGCAAATGTGGAATCACAAATAAATTCTCACAATTAATGATGGGACATGAAAATAATGTTTTGTGTAAATATGTGGTTCTAAAAAGAGTTCTTGGGCGCCAGCCACTTCTTTCTACTGTTCTTAGACCAATGTGCTCTTTTCACAGTTTCTTCATTCATAAACCAGGTTTAAGTGATCCACAAGAATCATCTAAATGAGGGGATACTGTCATGAATCTACCTAATAACCTCAAGCAAACAGAAAGTATGTTCTTGTATGCAAAAGTAGTTCCGGATAAACTCCCAGGTTTTCCAGTCCTCAGAAGTAGGTCAGACCCTTCATTATTTAAGCAAACCTTTCTGTTGCCCTAGCTCTCCAGTTAAAGCTTATTATTAAGTGAGCTCCAATGGGTTATAAATATTAACAGACATGTGTCTTGTTAAATGCTGACACCTGACGTTTTCAATGTGATAATATTAAATGATGGTTGTGTAACTATGCAAAAGTATCTTAACAGTTTTCAGTAGTGGCGGCTGGTAAACTTTCAAGTTGGAGGGGCGCCAGCGCATGACTTGGCTCCTCCCCTTATACAGACCCCACCCATTTTTAAACTCCTTCCCTGTTGTCATATTGACTTTTATATGCCCCGCTCAATGAACCTATACTTGCCCTGCCCATTACAATAGACTCCACCTACTGATTTTTTAATACTGTTTCAAAATTCTAGAATCTTGCGATTCAGGCAAATAATAACATTTCTCTTCTGCATGAATGTAATGACACTCACTAACAGTTGACTCTCCTTCTCAGGTTGTCTTTAAGTGTAGTACTACAAAATATTCTGTAGCCACAGAGTGTTTGGACCGGGGTGTGATATAAAACAAGCAAACAAATCAGAGAGTGCAAGACCCCAACCATACTTAAAAACACTTCTGAAACCAGGCGAGACTAGGCCCCAACCTGACCTTAAAAACTTACATTATACCAAGCGGGACCATATAGGCCTTAATAGTACCTTTAAAACGTTAAAATACCAAGCGGGACCATATAGGCCCCAACCGGACCTTAAAAACTCACATTACACTAAGCGGGACCATATAGGCCCCAACGTACCTTAAAAACCCACATTACACCAAGCGGGACCATATAGGCCCCAATCGGACCTTAAAAACCCACATTACACAAAGCGGGACCATGTAGGCCCCAACTGGACCTTTAAAACCTTAAAATACCAAGTGGGAACATATAGACCCATACCGGACCTTAAAATCCAACATTACACCAAGCAAGACCATATAGGCCCCAACCAGACCTTAAAAACCCACATTACACCAAGCGGGACCATATAGGCCTTAATAGTATTTTTAAAACCTTAAAATACCAAGCAGGACTACATAGGCCCAAACCAGACCTTTAAAACCTTAAAATACCAAGTGGGACCATATAGGCCCCAACCGGATCTTAAAAACCCACATTACAGCAAGCGGGACCATATAGGCCTTAATAGTACCTTTAAAACCTTAAAATACCTAGCAGGACTACATAGGCCCAAACCAGACCTTTAAAACCTTAAAATACCAAGTGGGACCATATAGGACCCAACCGGACCTTAAAAACCCACATTACACCGAGCGGGACTATATAGGCCCAAACCAGACCTTAAAAACCCACATTGCACCAAAAGGGACTATAGGGACCCCAAACGGACCTTCAAAACCTTAATACATCAAGCGGGACCATATAGGCCCCAACCAGACCTTAAAAACCCACATTACACCAAGCAGGACCATATATTACACCAAACGGGACCATAGAGAACCAAATTGGACCTTAAAACCCCACATTACACCAAGCAGTACCATCTAGGCCTCATCCGGACCTTAAAAATCTTAAAATACCAGGCAGGAATATATAGGCCCTAAGCGGACCTTAAAAACCCACATTACACCAAGCTGGACCATTGCGAGCCTCTCCCCCCCTCTATCAGCCCCCCCCCTCTACTTTACTGGCCTTGCGATGAACGCTCATCACACGCCTTGCTCACTGTGAGCCTCTCCCCCCTTCCTCTGTGTCTTGCCCCCTCCTCTGCGTCTCTCCCCCCCCTCCTTTGTGTCTTTTTGCGACCTCTTTCCCCTCCTCTGTGTCTCTTCCCCCTCTCCGTGTCTCTTCCTTCCTCCTCTGTGTCTCTTCCCCTCTCCCCCTCCTCTGTATCTCTTCCCCCTTCTCCCCCCTCCTCGGTGTCTCTTCCCCCTCCCTCCCTTGTGTTTCCTTCCCCCCTCTCCCCACCTGTGTCTCTTCCTCCCTCTCCCCCTCCTCTGTGTCTCTTCCCACCTCCCTCCCTTGTGTTTCCTTCCTACATCTCCCCCTGTGTCTCTTCCCCCTCTCCCCCCTCCTCTGTATCTCTACCCCCCTGTGTCTCTGCCCCCCTCATATGTGTCTCTTCCCCCCCTCCTCTGTGTCTCACATCCCCTTTCCCTCTCCTGTGTCTCTTCCCCCCTCTGTGTTTCTTGACTTAACTCCCTCCCCTGTGTCTCCCCCCTCTGTGTCTCTCCCCATCTCCCTCCCCTGTCTCTTCCCCCTCTGTGTCTCTCCCCCATCTTCCTCCCCTGTGTCTCTCCCCCCCCGTGTCTCTCTCCCCCTATATTCCTCCCTTGTGTCTCTTCCCCCTCTGTGTCTCTCCCCCATCTCCCTCCCCTGTGTCTCTTCCCCCTCTATGTCTCTCCCCCCTCTATGTATCTCCCGTATCTCTCTCCCCTGTGTCTCTTCCCCCCTCTTTGTCTCTCCCCCATCTCCCTCCCCTGTGTCTCTTCCCACCTCTGTGTTTCTCCCCCATCTCCACCCCCCCCTCTGTGTCTCTGCCCCATCTCCCTCCCCTGTGTCTCTCCCCTCCCCTCCTCTCCCTCCCCTGTGTCTATAGGAATACCATTTAATGTACAAGAGAAGCCCCACTATACAGAGACAGTTAATACATACACAGATCACATATGTAGTTCTCAGCAGCGTGACCTTGCCAAAATCCGTTGGTAACACAGCGGCCAGGCAAGAAGCGCCGAAGGAGATGAGCGCTGTGCGAGTACCAGTGACTAATTCACCTTGCGCATCATACCTACAACCCGCCGAACTACACACCAACACAAAACTCAAATACACAATTCAAAGTGCGAGACCCGTAGCACTTTGAAAAAAACGCCTATAAAAAATCACGTCCCGTAACACTTACAAAAGGAAACCACCACTTCGGAAAAAAAAATACGAGCCGCAAAAAATAAAAACTTAATGGCCGCACCACGCACAGCGAAAAACACGGAAAACACGAAAAACAAAAAATACACACACAGCAAGGGGGGACAGCCAGGATGTCTGGGAATGAAGTTACACGCCAATTTCAATACAATTTAAAGATTTTCGCCACTCAAAAATCCCCTAAGCAAGAGAAAAAATGGCCGCCGAAAAAAACGAAAACGAGGTACACGAGCCCTAAGAATGCAAAACACCGCCAAGCACATGCGCCTTTTACACAGTACAAGCTACTAAATACTCTATTAGAAAGGACGCTAAATGCTCCACACCTGCCTATCACATATACAATTGCAGCCATTTTACAACAATCACTGAAACCTAATAACATTACCATTACAAAATGCGGTAGTACACAGCTAAACAAACAGTTTCCCCTCTCACACTTAGTTTATTTACACTGCACACTGCACATATTGCTTTCACTTACACCTCAGCTAACCAAGAGTACAAATCTGCATTGTATGCTGCTGGAACATCAAAACAGATTGTTAGCTCTTCAGCATATTGCTTCCTACATATATTAATTACAAATAGGTAAAGTATATTAATTTTTTATAACTAAAATTAATTAATTAACATAAAAAAATACATAGAAAAAAAAAAGATTCCCAATAAACGCTAAAGGTTCTCAGCGCGCGCTTCACAAAGAGCGCCAACAGCATTTAGAAGAGCACAACTACACCAGGGGAGAAGCTTGCAATGCGCGCCAAAAGCCCATCAGCGCAAACCTTTCAATGAGCGCAAAAAAAACACCAACCAAGAGGCTCGCAATGAGCGCCAAAGGTACTCACACATCCAAAATACTTACTTTCTGTACCAAACAGCATTACCTGCCTTACAATTCTATTGCCGTCATTTTTTTACGGGCAACTCGCTAGTATATATATAAGAATTGGGTTGTTGCTGGTGGTGCAGTGGGTTACAGCTTGGTGCTTCTACAGCTATTGACATGGGTTCTAATCCAAGTCAGTTCCACTAGAGAAGGAACAGACAATCCACTCCAGTATCACTGCCTGTGCAAAGAAGAAGAATCCAGTCAGTACAAAAGTGTGGCAAGTGTTTGAGATAATTGGCTTTATATAAAGCCTTTCTGATGTAATATCATAACTATAGGCTTGGGGGCAGTCAGAGGGTAGGTTCATAGCAACCAGACAGCTTGTAGCACTGATTGGCTGATGCTGTCAGTCGGGAAAATGTATACAATTGTAGCCGAGTCAATTAAAATTCACTCAACTTGGAGTGTTACAGCCTGATTCTCACACAGTAATATGATATAACAATGCAGCACTAACTAGGGAGAGAGACCAGGCAATAGGGAAGACTCACAAAGGGTTCATTTAAAGTGATAGATGCATATTTTTAACAAAAACATACGAAAGAAGACATGACAGCTGATATAAAGATATAATTAAATTGTACTATCTATATAAATTTAAAGTACAATATTAAAGTGATTGATAATTTTTGGGAGGGTCGCCGGCCCATTTGCCCCTATGCAACTGCCGCCCCTGGTTTTCAGTGTCATGTACTGTAGGTCCTTTCCAATTTGACTATTACAATGTACTATACTGTGTGTGTGTGAGAGAGTCTTACTGTAGAATTCCAATCAGAACAGGGGAGTTCATAGACATGCCAAAGAGATATTTATCAGATTTTCAGCCTTGGTACATATGCACCACATGGTAATAATGCCACATTAGTTTTTATGTATTCATTTTTAAGAAGCACATACCTGTTTGCGCCATTGATACTATTAACTGATATAAGTCTGATTTAGTTAAGTGATTAGCGATGTATGATAGGCAGAGTAAATATATGTGTTTGCTTATGATTGTTTTTTTTATTAAAGTTATGCATAGAACAGTTCTTTACCTTCCTCAAAGATGGAACAACCCTAAGTGTTACTTTTTGTTTTATTAGTAATTACTGAAACATTAATAGCTTATGTTCAACAAGATGAAGAAAAGTTAGTTAACCTTTTCATTATAATTGGCCTCAGTATACAGCAGAGTACAGTAGGTGGTTGAGGATTATCATCTCTTTGAAACTATATCACACTAGCGAATTGCCCGTCAAAAAATTAAGGCAATCAAATTGTAAGTGAGCTAATACTGTTTGGTGTATAATAATAAAATAAATAATAGATTAATAAAGTAATGTACTTTACCTATTGTGAAGTAATATATGCAGGAAGCATTGTGTTGAAGAGCTGGCAATCTGTTTTGATGTTGCTGCAGCATTAGTGGTGTGGAGCTGCTGTGTAAGCGTGATAAATGTGTGGAGTGTAATAGTGTGCGTGCGCGAGACAAATCCGTTAGCGTAGCTTTGAACTTCAGGATTGTATAAGTTATTGTTCTAAAATGGCGGCTAATGTGTGGTATGCGGCTGTGGCTGATTTAGCGTCCTTCGCTTTAAATGTCGTCCGACTTTTTCAGAATATCCGTAGCTGTTTGTTGGTGTTTTGCGTGTTTATGGTGGTGTTTTGCGTGTTTAGAGTCCTGTAGCCTCGTTTTCGTTTTGTTCGCCGGCCATTTTTTCTCTCGCTTAGGTGATTTTCGGGTGTTTAAACTCCGAAATTTGTACTTAAATCGAGGTGTAACTTTACTTGCAGAGGTCCTGGGTGCACCACCTTGCTGTGGGTAAGCTTTTTATATGTTTGTTGTGTGTATTTATTGTGTTTCTAATGTGTTTGGGGTCACGCGGGTTGCATCCTTGTTTTCGAATCTCATATGTCTTTTTCGGCAATTCCGTAGGTGTTTGGTGGTGTTTTGCGTCTTTAGACTGCTGTAGCCTCGTTTTCGTTCTTTCGGCGTCCATTTTTTCTCTCGCTTAGAGAATTTTTCAGTGTCTAAACTCTTTTATTGTGAGTTAAATTGAGGTGTAACTTCAGTTGTTGAGGTCCTGAATGCCTGCTCTTCCTGTAGATAAGCTTTTTATGTATGTGTTTTGTGTACTTATTGTGTTTTTCATTTTTTCATGTGTACGGGTTGCGGGCGTTTTTTGCGAGGTCGTAATTGGTTGTAACGTGTCTCGTATTTTTTTGCAAGGGTCGCAGTTGCTGGTAAGGAGAGCCTTCGGCGCTCTATGCCAGCAACTGAGGCCCTCTCTTCGCGAGTGCTGCAGGCTCGCTGTGCGAGCCCACAAGCGTTAGCAACAGCTTGCATGCTCACAACTATATATGTGATTGACACAACAACAGATAGAAAGATGGTATATCTACATAGATTTTGTTTTGTTCAGTCGTTTAGCCATGTCTGACTCTTCGTGACCCAATGGACCACAGCAAGTCAGATACATCTGCAAGCCACTGCTATTCTGAGCTCACTCAAGTTAATTGTTTCAATTACCTCATCAATCTCCAGTCCTGCAGTCCCCTTCTTTGTGTACCTTCATTCTTTCCCTACATCAGGTTCTTCTCTAGGGTGTCCTGGCTTCTCATGATCTGGCTAAAATGTTTGAGATTTAGCCTCAAGATCAAATCTTCCAGTGAAATGTTTGACTTAATTTCCTGTAGTACTGATTGATTTGATCATCCTGAGGTCTAATAGAATCTAAGCAGTGTTTTCCAGCACCACAAAGGCACAAATTCTACGGCGCTTAGTCCTTTTAGGGTCCAGCTCTCACTTCCATATGTTACTAATGAGAATTCCATAGTTCTACCTCTGAGGAACTTTGCTGATAGTGTAATATCTTTACTTGTTAATATATCTATTATAAATAAACTAGTAACGTGACCATCATAAATGATGGTATCATAGAATGTTATATTAACTTGTCTGTGCTGTCTCTCTGTGCTGTCTCTCTCTGTGGTGTGTCTCTCTCACTCTGTGTTATGTGGCGAGTATGTTGTCTCGCTTTCTCTGCTGTCTGTCTCTGTGATTTCTTTCTTTGTGCACTCTCTCTCTCTCTGTGCACTCTCTCTCTGTGTGCACTCTCTTTTGCAAGGCACTGTATGTAGATACACCACTGATTATAAAATTCTACTAATTTTAAAACTATTTTTTTATTCTTTTGTAATCTCTGTTCTCTGGATCACCACTCATATTCCTTAGGCCTTGTGTTTGGAACCATAAACAATAGCAATGTTTTTCAGACAAACGGATTTGTATGTATATTCAATTTACCTCGACAATGCCCCTGTTCAATTTGTTAACTGCACACTTTGCAAAAATTCTGATAACAAATACTATAATTAGAGAGGTAGAAAAATTACCCTAGTCTCCAAAGAATTAACACAGTAATTGAGTATTTAAAACATTGTATAAAAAATCTCAAGTGAATATGGAAAGGCTAGGTTAATTAACACTGTGTCTGCCAATAATACATCCAAACAATATGTCTAACCAAAGTTATGGTTAGAGGTGATAGATATATAGATGATAGATAGATAGATATATAGATAGATAGATAGAAAGATGATAGATAGATAGATAGATAGATAGATAGATAGATAGATAGATAGATGATAGATAGATAGATAGATAGATAGAGGTTACATTGTACAATTATGTTTGTAAAATGTGTTCTATTCTTTAAGTGAACTACAAACCTAAGAAAACGTATGCAAAGATAAACATGTTAGAAAAGCATTTATTTGCACCTCTTTCTGTTTTGGTTTCTCTGTTTCATGCCAAAGGAAATAACCTATTTGTCCTCTTCTTTTCCGGACTTTTTTTGTTAAGTGGGAACAGGCTTTTTGCATCACAACTGATAGGAAGTGAAGATAAATCTGGTTTTGTAAGAGAACTGTAGGCCAGGCATATGAAGTTGTTTGTGACTGGTTTGCATCTCCAAGGCCACATCAGGAAGAAGATGCATTGAAAATATCCATCCATGGGATTCAGGACATTGGGTCCTGTAATTTTGTATACTTTTATTTTTTTTAATCCACTACTTGAGAGCCATTTATGGTTAGCTGGGAAAATTGTCCAGAGAAAAATATCAAGTCTGTTTTCCTGCTGGGTGTGGTGACAGTGGTTTCAATTATAGTTGGCTTGGCCATCTTTTCCTTCAGGCCTACAATTTTAGACCCAGTTCTCCTCTCTAATAGACACAGCAATCTGGCTTGTTTTATTATATTGTATTTGTTTAATTATAATGCAAGTTAGATGCATCTAAAAAGGATGGCTCGCACTAGCATGACTTACTAGAAAAAAAGAAAATAATTTAATGTTTATAATTTTACCCATCTTAAGAAGAAACCTCAATTGAATTGATCTTACATGAGATCCCTTTAAAATTATAATGCATTTATTTGGACATAGTTTCATTTTTATAAATCCAAGTATCTCAATTTGTACTAAGTTGGAAAGTTAAGAATACATTACAGAGTTAATTAAGGGCTCATGGGGCTTCTGTATAGAGCCCCATGAGTTATAGAGTTAATTAAGTGTTCATGGGGCTTCTGTATAGAGTCCCATGAGTTATAGGGTTAATTAAGTGCTCATGGGGCTTTGTTTAGAGCCCCATGAGTGATGGGGTCAATTTTAGGTGCCTGGGGGGGTACCCTCGAGGTGGGAAATTTGAATTTTTAAATGCAGCAGTTTCACGATCGATGCCAATCGGGACCCTTGCTGCAAGGGGTTAATGTGGGGGGCTGCGGGGATCCCGATGTGAACCTCCAGCATAGAGGGGGGTAATTTTAGGTTGGAGTACCCCCCACGGCAGGGCTTGTATGTAGAACTGCCGCAGAGGTCCCGTTCAGAACCCTGTGGCAAGTGATGAGGTGGGGGAGCCTGCGAGATCATCGTGCAGGCTGTCACTCCTCCTGCACAGATTCTCCGTGTTTGACATGGACAGCCCTGCTTAAGTTCAAACCTCGTATCTGTGAGGCTGGAATTTAATGGGGTTGTAAGGTTTTGATTTTCAAGCACAGGCAATGTGTACAAATGCTTCTGACACAAATGTTTATGGGAGCCAGAAGTGATTTTACTGACAGATTCACAGCAATTTATATAGCGAATAGTTAGTGACTGTCCTTACTTACAAAGGCAGTTTGTGATCTCTTTGTAAACACACACTATATTATCAGTTTTAATATCTGTCCTATAATAATATTAAAGAACCTGTACTATCATACTATTAGAAAATCTGCATTATAATAATATAATCAATCATTTTGTCAGTAAGTTTTACTGAATAGGAAATCTATGGAACAATAAGATGGCCTTATTATGTCAAAGTGTTTCTGTAAGTTAAGGGGAAGTGAAATCTGGAATTTGATGTCAAATAAATAAGCAGAGCAATGCGTACTGGTCTAGCTCTGTCATTGCCTCAGTATATTTGCTGTGTTTTAAACAAAAAGAAGAAAGCACTTATAACACCAATGAAGTATATCAATTTGAGTTACATTAGAGAAGAATTCTTAACGGTTTAAAATATATGTGGTATATACAGATAATTTAAGCGTTGTTTATTATTTGGAGTGCCACAATCATGGGTGTAGGAACTGTGGGGGAAGAGAGGGACAAATTCCCCCCAGATTTCTCATTGTGTGTATGTGTGCGTATAGAAGCTGTTAAGTGTTCTGTGTATTAAGGTATTAAGTGAGCTGTATTCCACCCAAAAAATAATAATCACAAAGCATTTTCATGAGAGACATACATTGTGGAATAAGTTGTTGTTCAGCTTTGTCTGCCTTTTCGTGACGCTATGGATCCCAGCACGCCAAGGCACATCTGTCAGCCACTGCCGCTCTGAGCTCCCTCTAGCCCATGTTCATTGTTTCAAAGTCCTCAACTATCCATCTCTGCCTCCGCTTTCCCCTTCTTTGTGTGCTTTCAGCATCAGAGTTTTCTCTAGGGAGTCCTGTCTTCTCATGATATGACCAAAATATTTGAGCTTCAGCCTCATGATCAAACCTTGCAATGAATAGTTTGACTTGATCATCTGTAGTATTACTTGGTTGGATATTCTTGCAGTCCAAGGGACTCTAAGCAGTTTTCTCCAGCACCACAATTTAAAGGTGTCAATTTTGTGGCACTCAGCAATCTTCTGGTCCAACTCTCACACTTGTATGTTACGACTGGTAATACCATAATTATGCAGACCTTTGTTGATAATATTTTTGCTTTTTAAAAGTGTGATCAGATCTACCATATGTTTCCTCCCCAGAAGCAAAGATATATAAATTTGAATGCTGCATTAACTATCTACAGCAATCATGATGCCCAGGAAAATAAAATCTGTAAATTCCACTACTTTGACCCATCAATTTTCCACAAACTGAGATTGCTGTTTGCCATGATCTTTGTAATTTTAATGTTGAGCAGCAAACCAGATTTCACACTCTCTTCTTTCACTCTCATCAATAGGCCCTTTAGTTCCTCCTCACCTTCAGTCTTCAGAGAAGTATCATCAGCAATTTTTAGTCTGGCTTTAGATTTGTGCAGCCTGGCCTTAAGCATCATATATTCCATGTATAAGTTGAATAAATAAGGTAACAATATACAACCTTGTCACACTCTTTTCTAATTTTTTTAACCATTTGGTTGTTCCATGTTCAGTTCTGGCAGTGGCTTTTTGGTCCACATATAAATTCCTCATTAGTTGGATGAGATGGTCTGGTACCCCCATCTCATTACGAACTTGCCACATTTAGAGTAATCTCTGAGACTGTTGGAAGATAGTGTTTGCTATTACCATAGAATTATCTTGACAGAATTCCTCTAATCTCTGACGTGCTTTATTTTGTACTCCATGGTCAAACTTGCCTGTAATTGCAGGTATATTTTGGTTACCTATTTAAGTATTCCAATCTCCTATGATAACAGTAACATATTTTCTTGGTGTTGTATCTATGATATGTTGAATGACCTCCTAGAACTGGACAGCTTCAGCCTCTTCATCATCCATGGTTGGAGAAAATACTTGGATCACTGTGATGTTAAATGGCTTGCCTTGAATTTGAATTGAAATAATGTTTTGTGTTGTAACCACCCTTTGATTAATTATAAGGGCTACTCCAGTTATTCTGTGGGATTCTTGAACACAGTAGAAGATCTAGTGGTTGTCTGAAAATAAATTTACCATTTCAGTCCATTTGATTTCACTACTTTCCACAATATCAATTCAGTTTAAACTTTTCATCTCATGTTTGACCATGTCCAGTTTGTACTAATACATTGTTCCTTTATGCTGAATTATTTTTTGCAGACAAATTCAAAGCAGGGTGTCTGTTCAACTGTGGCCCAACCACTTAATTAGATATGGCGCTTCTCATACTCATCCTGTGCTCTTCCCTAGTAATGTAATAGGCCTGACCTGAAGGGCTCATCTTCTGAAGTCATAATTTCATGTCTCTGGTTGTGCTTATGCGGTAGCTCGACTTTACAGCGCATGACAATTGTGCGTTTTCATTAGCTTGCCCACACATGCACCCTGACACAAAAGCGCGCCCATCAATAGCGCGCCCGACATCTGTGTGCAGGTCAGGACGCCACCCGCAGGACTTGAGGTAAGGTGATCTTAGGGATGTTAGGTTTATAGGTTAGAGGTTAAAGTAAAGTGAGGGTAGAGAAGGTAAGAGGAAGAATTAGTGGCATAAAGAGGAAAGAGGAAATAATAAAGAAGCGATAGATGAGTGCTGGAGGAAGCACAAGGAATGGAGGGAGGAAGAAAGTGAGAGGAGGAAGGAGGTGAGGTTAAATTGATCTAGTAAAGAACACAGGGAAAGGAGATGAAGATTAAAGAATGGGATGAAGATCAGAATTGAGGATTTGTCTGTGAGGAGGGGTTGTGACAGTGAGTGACAGAGTGAGGTGTGTGGGTTAGGGGATACAACTAACTATTACAATGTTGCATGCTTCTGATGTCTCGCATTTGACAGCGATTTCTTAACAGCGCCCTCTTGTCTGTGCGGTAATGTTGGCGCACATTTCTGCTGTGCACTAATGTCGGGATGCCGTGCTTATCCATAGGGTTTTCATGGCAAAGATACTGGAGTGGGTTGGTAATTCCTTCTACAAAGTGCTTCAATTAGTTTGTGATGACATTTGAAATTTTGCCATAGAAAGCATCTATGCACTTTGATTAGTGAATGCTTTTCTCTTCTGGCAGATGCTTCTACCTCAAAAAAAAAAGAGAGCAAATGCCCACTATCATGCACAAATCAAGTGATCAATGCATTAAATATCTCTCATACTTTAAGGTTTGAACAAATTTGTATGCCTCCTTGCTCAGGAGAGTACACCGTCATTCACCAGATTAGCCACTTTGCTGTATATTGCCTAAGATCAAGTGTTAGTACTAACCCAAAAGACTGTTTCAATGCAATCTTTTAGAGTAGTAATAACACCTGAAAGCGAGTGAAACCAGGATTAGCACCTGGAGCAGAGTGATTATAAAAACAGTGACCATAAAATAGTGCAACTCCCACATAAAGGCACCTGAAATGTACATCTTTTCAGGCACTTCTTGACACCAGGGGCCCCATTCAGTTACCCATTTTGTAAAGTTACGCAGGCAAAAAGTGGTCAGTAACTTTCACTGGCTATTCTATTCACCCCTCTTAACATGATTACAAGTCTGCTACTCGCAATGTCTGCGAGTAACCCCTACTAGCAATATTATACCTTGCTTCCATATTGATTTTCAGTAATATTAAGAGTTGCTTTAGCTCAAAAAAGCTATTCAATTCCAAATTACTCAAAATGACTTATTGCTCGCAACTCATAATATTACTGATTTTGCCTAAAAATATTATGAGTACTGTAGAGCACCCAGAAGGGCATACAAATGCCTTTGCATCTGTTTTTCCCCTTCTCGCTCACTGCCAATCACTTTCAATGCTCAAAACCAAATCCCCCCATTCCCTGATAACCCATCTAATTAACCAAGGGGGTCCATTGAGACCCCTGTGGCAACTAAAATATTAATCAAGTGTCCCCTAAATGTTAACCCCCACCATTGCTTTCCCAAAAGGACCTCCTTAGCACATACTGTAGAGTTAAGCCCGATCTAATTAAATCAGATTGCTCAGATTTTATGTTCCGTTAGTAAAAGTAATTGTTTTTTAGAGAATGGCAGTTTTTTTTGGAGGGCCCTTTTCTGGCCCAAAAGATGAGGATCATTGGTTTCAAGTTAGAAAGAAGAGGACAAAACCTTCTAATATCAAAACGGACAGTGAGGGCCAGTGCATTAATGGTCATCTCTGGATTCTTATTTGGGGTACGTAAGTATTATTAATTTATTGTTTATTTTACATGGTTATTTTTTTATTTTAATATAATTCTTTGTTATTCTATGAGCACTTTTTTATTTTAAATATAATTATTCTTTATTTTGGGGAATTTGGGGGAATTTTAGATTTTATTTTTTTGGTAATTTTTTATCTTTGATAGATTAATGTTTTTTATTGTAATTTTATGTTTTTTATTTTGTGTAGTGTAGTGTTTTAGATTTAAAATGCCATGGGGGTCCTTGAGGACCCTCATGGCACTTTAAGAGTTCATTTATAGTTACCATGGGGGTCTATATAGATAGGGTTAATAAGGCCCCATGGGGGTCCTTTAAGAACCCTCATTGTTTTTAGTGGTTAATTACTTTACAATGGGGGTCTGTATAGACCCACATGGTAGTTAGGGGGTTAATAGGGATATCATGGGGAACTGCCCACAACATAACTCCCAACTGCCCCATCTCATTCTTTTAGATCTTCCTAGGTCCTATACAATTATATCGAAATCTCTGTTTTCAGTATCACACAATTGACCTGCAAATGTTATAAAATCGCTCTAAATAAATTAGTGCTGTGTAAATGTATATACAAACATTTTATTCTGTTCAATAAATTACACTTTCTTTTCCTTATGACTTGCATCAAAAAATGCTGTGTAGGTCACGGGCAGAAAGATATACAGAAAGGTGAGTCTATGGGTCTGGAATCATGACTCTGCATGCTGATCAGTTGAATCATTCTATCTCCTCTAACCAGTCTCTGGTGAATGAGATGCTAGGACAACTTCCAGCAGTGACATCACCACTGTTTTGAGCTAACTGGGAGAGTCTAACTGACAGAGCTATTAGTCACAGCCAGCTTCATAGACTCAAATGTACCACTTAGCTGTAGCCAATAGGCTGTGTACTGTTACACACACCTTCTAATTACTAATGCAGTATTACCAATGCAGGACACTTGAATATATCTGTAAGGAGCAATATAAACCCATATAAACACCAAGATATGGGTGAAAAAAGAGTCATTTTTAAAACTTTAAGTGCATTTTTACTTTTTTATCCACTGCTCTTTCTGTATCTGGTGGGCAGTTTAAATAACTTCAGTTAATCCGTAGGTTTAAAGTCACATTGTATATCTGATACCTGTTTATGACATTGTGTAGCATTCCACACAAATGTTAATATGCCAGACTCAAGTGCAGAACAAACAAATGTATTTGGTCCTCTAAAAATATTATTGACTAATAAAACATAACTAAGTTTTGAACAACAAGATGTTGTATTTGGAGGGAAATAAGAAATAATTGTGTCACACAGTTATGATCCTAAAACTCTATAAAGTTGGTTTTACACCTGAAATTATAATGTTATATAACCTCATTGATGAACGTAATGTGTGCCACTCTGAATGTACTTGAAAGAAATATGGTTTGCAATCTATGGATTTTGTTTTGGCTTTGGGGAATAGAACAATATTTGTTTTTTTTTTCTAGCTCATTTATGTTGCATTATACACGGTTTTGTAATTGTTTCTGCATTTGCTTAGAATAAGTAATTGGGAGCATCTCCAGATGGTGAATTACTTTTGTGGTATAAGTACTACACCTAAGAGTTCTCTAAAGGGTCTCATAGCAGACTTGGAGAGACAAGATTTGCTTCATTAACATCATGCTCATTATAAATTAAAGTCAACAAGGATATGTAAATTTAAAAAGACAATTCACATTTTTGCACATTTTTTCTTGTTGATAATTGTTTGATTTACCAGGGATTATGGTCAAGGAATAATAATCAAAAAATAAAAATAATTTAAACAATTCAGAGATGAGAATAGAGATTGAATCATGTAAACTTAATGTATTCCTTTGAGATTTACACCTCAGTAATAATAAGTATTGCAAGCATATAGTAGTCTTTGATAATGCAAGTATTGTTTTTGTATAATGTTGTAATTTACCGTTTTAACTGATTACAAAAAGTTTTGTATGGTAAAGGCATATGCATATGCTCAAACTATGAATATTTACTTACTGTTACAAGTAAACCATGCTCTCTGGAATGCAAAAACATGATACATAAATAATATGCAATGTATTTAGTTAGTTTAGAGCTGTCCTATATGTTACTATTCAAAAACAAAATAAATCATAACAATAACAAGGTAATATTCCATTATAAACATCCCCAGAATGTTTTCCCAGTGTATCAATGTTTAGCAATATTTTATATCATATATAGTTATATCACATATATAGTATATCACATATATAGTTCTAAGCAGCCGGGTTTGCCAAAATCCATTGGTAACGCAACAGGGTAACGATTGCGGCCAGGCAAGGCGCATCGTGGGTGCTCATCCCTGCGACCCTGTACGACTTAGGCAGGGAGCGCCAAAGGCATTCACTGCGCTAGTGGAGATGAGCGCTGTAGACGCTCATCCCTACGACCCCAAAACGACCTCTTCCCCTCCTCCTATCCTTACCCTGTGTCTCTCTTCCCATCCTCTTCTGCCTCCCCTGTGTTTCTCTTCCCCTTCTCCTCTCCTTCCCCTGTGTCTCTCTTCCCCTTCTCCTGTCCTTCCCCTGTGTCTCTCTTCCCCTGCGTCTCTCTTCCCCTTCTATCCCTCATTGCCTGCGACCTACAATTATGAGCCGCGGCACTTAGAAAAAAAACATTACCCTGAGACCCAAAATTAAAACAAACATGTAACCGCGCAAACCACAAAACAAATGAGAAAATGAGTTGCATTTGGTTAGCTTTTCTTCATAACTTAGCTCCTCCATTCCCTTTATTAGCTTTGTTGCCTTTCTCTGTACTTCTTCCAGCTCTAAAATGTCCTTTTTATGTAGTGGTGCCCAAAATTGTACTCCATATTCCAAATGAGGGCATACTAGAGATTTGTATAGTGGGAAAATTGTATTTGCTTCCCTTGCTTCTATACCCTTCTTAATCCATGATAATATTTTATTTGCCTTTGCAGCTGCTGCTTGTCATTGAGCACTGTTATCTAGGTGGTTGTCCACAAGCACTCACAAATCCTTTCAATATCTGATACCCCTAGATTTGCTCCATTAAGATTATAAATTGCATGGCTATTTTTCCTTCCCAGATGCATAACCTTACATTTATTCGTATTAAATCTCATCTGCCATTTAGATGCCCATTCCTCTAATTTATGCAAATCCCTTTGAAGGGAAAGTACATCATTTTCTGATTTAATTACCTTGCACAACTTTGTGTCATCAGCAAAAATGCAGACACCACACTCCAATCTAACTTCCAAGTCATTAAGAAATATGTTAAAAAGAAGGGTACCTCATACTGAGCCCTGAGGAACACCACTTACCAGATTAGTCCAAACGGAGTATGTTCCATTTACAACAACCATTTGCTTCCTGCCTTTTAGCCAATCCATAAGCAAATATTTATGGCAATTCCTGTTCCCCTTAGTTTGCTCAATAGCCTCCCATGTGGCACTTTATCAAAAGCCTTTGCAAAATCCAAATAGACTACATCCTCTGTGTTGCCTTGATCCAATTTCCTACTAATCTCCTCATAGAAACTAATTAGATTTGTTTGACATGACCTTTCCTTCATAAATCCATTTTGTCTCCTACTTATAATCCTGTTTGAATAGACATATTGCTGTATATTATCCCTTATTAACCCTTATAAAAGCTTTCCCACTACCGAAGTGAGGCTCACTGGTCTATAATTCCCCAGATTTGCTCTTGCTCCCTTCTTAAATATAGGTATCACCTCTGCCTTTCTCCAGTTATCTGGTAGAGACCGTGTTGAGTGAATCTTGAAAAATCACATATTATAATTGTCTAACTAAGAGACGTTGTCACGCTGTTTGTGTGGTGCGTACGACTTAGAGATGAGCAACGTAGCGAGGCGAGCCGTTAAACTCGGAGCGCTTAGGCAATGAGCGCCGAAGGCAAAAATTTACAAGATTAGCAGACAAACCAAAAACCCGAAAAACACACTAAACACACCCCAAAACATTCCAAAAACATCACATACAGCATGGGGCAACAGTCAGGATGTCTGTGAGTGAGGTGGGACGCAAATTTAACTCGATTTAGACGATTTTTGCCACACGAAAATTGCCTAGGGGGAGAAAAAAAGGGAGCTGAAAAAAAATTATAACCAGGCTACATGACTCTGGACTGCGCAAAACACTGCAAACCGAGGAGCACTTTACACATCACACTACGACTTACAACATACACTATTAGAAAAGATGGAAAATGCTCACGAGACGCGTACCACATTAATAACATTACGACTATACAATGCCGCTTTACACAATAAACCAACGTCTTTACCTCGCGCACGCAGCCTATTTAGAATGCACACTTTATAAGCAGGGCACTAACACTGACAATGTATATTGTATGCAGACGCAAAATATAAACAGATTGTTAGCTCTTCAGCCTATTGCTCGCTGCATATATCAATTATAGATAATTAAAGTATATTTATTTATTGCAGAAATAATTAATTATTACTTAATTAATTGAATAAATCATTAATTATTATTTAACTACATATACATATAAATATATATCTCTCAGAGGACCAAAATAACACGACATGAGAGGCTGGCAATGAGCGCAAAAGGCGCTCATTGCGAGGCATGCGATGAGCACCAAAGGCGCTCAATGCAAGCCTCGCAATGAGCGCGAAGGTCTTGAGGCTCGCAATGAGCACCAAAGGCGATCATTGCGAGGCAAGCGATGAGCTCCGAAGGCGTTCAGAGCAAGCCTCACAATGAGCGCCGAAGGTCCTCACTGTATAAAACAGTTTCAATTATGTCTCAAACAGCATTCCCATGGCTTCAAATTTTATTGATCGTCATTTTTTGACGGGCAAGTCATTAGTTAGATATAATGGTCTTGCTATTACAGAGCCCAGTTCCCTCAGTACCCTTGGATGTATTCCATCAGGACCTGGGGCTTTATTTAACATTGATTTTTTCTAACCTCTTTTGGATTTCTTCCTGCGCTAACCAGTTATTTGGTGAAGGTAGAGTAGCCCCATTTTGTTGCAGAGTCCTAACCACTGGTATCTCCCTTGTATATACCTGAAGAAAGAACCTATTTAGCTCATCTGCCTTTTCTTAGTCACTAATTATCAGCTGGTCTGTGTCACATTGTAATGTTCCTATAGCTTCCTTCCTGGCCTTCTTCCCATTATTATATTTAAAAAATATTTTAGGGTTAGTTTTACTCTCCTTTGCAAATAACTTTTCATTTTTGATATTAGCCAGTTTTATAGCCCTTTTGCAAGCCATTTTGATTTCCTTGTACTTACATAAAGCAGTCTCTGTCCCCTCTTGTTTGCATAATTTAAATGCTTGTTTTTTACTCCTAATCTTCATCTTTAATTCATTGCTAAGCCACATGGGTTGTGGTTTACTCCTTCTACTTTTATTTCCACATGGTATATGGTGATAAGTATATTTATTTAGTAAGGAGTTGAACGTTGTCCATTTATGTTCAGTATTTTTACCTGCCAGTTCTCTGTCCCAGTCTATACTTTGTATCACTACCCTTAGACCTTTACAATCTGCCCTTTTAAAATGAAGAGTTTTTGTTAGCCCCTTACAGTTATGTTTATTTAATTCAATCTCAAATGAGTCTGTGTTGTGATCAATGTTTCCCAAAGGTTGCTCTATTTCAACTTTTGAAGGTATATCAATATTGTTTGTGATAACTAAATCTAAGATAACCTCATTTCTAGTAGGTTCTTGTATAACCTGGGCCAGATAATGATCCCTGAGAGTACTCAAGAACCTGCTCCCCTTAGCTGTACTGCTGGTCTCATGTATCCAGTTTATTTCAGGGTAATTAAAATCTCCCATTATTAGAACTTGACCATGCTTAGCTGCATTTCCAATCTGTAACAATAATTGCATTTCATCACTTTCAATTATATTTGGGGGTTTATAGCATACTCCTACTAATATTATTTTAGAGTTTGCTGCTCCGCTATTTAATTCTACCCACAAACATTCAACTTTACCGCTAGTTCTACCATAAATATCTTCTCTGACTATAGGCTTAAATTCAGGCTTAACATACGGACAAATCCTCTTTTATCATCATTGCCCCTATCTTTCCTAAATAGGTTATAACCATCCAGATTAACATTCCAGTCATGAGATTCATCCCACCATGTTTCAGTAATGCCTATTAAATCCCATTTCGCATTGACTGCTAATAATTCTAACTCTCCCATTTTTCCTGGCAAGCTTCTGGCATTAGCAAGCATACACCTTATGTTATGAGTCTGTAGTCCTGAAGTGCCTGCCACTGTACTTGAGTTACTTAGCAATACCTCCCTATTGACTGTACTAACCCTCCCCCATCTCCTCCCCAATGACTAGTTAATAAGTTCCTTACCCCCTCTACACTTTCTACCCCATTACTTCTATCTCTTCCCTCCACCCCACCTACTAGTTTACCTAGGCGGTTGTCCCAAATCCCTTTCTATATCTGATACTCCCATTCATTTGCATTTTTATTCTTGATGGTTTATATGTGTTCCCAATTTGGAAGTCTTACTTTCAAAGCAGGACCCTATTTTTTTAACTTCTTCAAAAGGGGTCAATGGTTAAAATGTACATTAAAAGATGGAGTGAATATTTTTTAAAGAATCCCTCAAAACTACATTAAGCTGATCTTCCTTGCAAATTGAATTTGAGTAGTCTTGTTTAAAGAAAATGTACACAGGACCAATCTATACTTGCCATAGAGAAATATGAGAGTGGTTGAACAATTGTATGTCAGAAATTACAGATTAATACACTGTCTTCCCCACAAGAGACAATGCAATAGCTTATACTGGGTCATCTTGTGAATTCTCCAGGTAAACCTGCTCATCTTCTAAACAATTCAGTGTTTCTTTTTGATTGCTGCAACTGAACCTGATTTTGATCTTTTATCTTATATTTGAACCTGTTATCTTGCTTAGGCAAATTATTTTTTTACTGGGTATGCTTTTGTAAATACTGATCTATCATGTATGACCCTGGGTTTGTCCCTGGTTTAAACTTTGCCTGACATGAGCTAAGCATTGAAAGCATTGATACTGGGGATCTGTACACTGTGTATGATTGAGCCCTGATAGCCCAGGGCTTTGAGCACTGCTCTGGACATTCTTGCTCATTGTGGAGCATAATCCCAAGACTTGAATTGATTGGGCCCTTGTGTCAACTCTGCAGTTTCACAATCACGACAGCAGAAAGCATTTTTATAAGCTGAGAGCAAATTCATCTCATACATCTCAAATTCATCTCTGCACTATTTTAGGATGGGGAGATTATGGTTTGAGTCTAACATAAGATTTGTCAAAAAAAAAGTAGTAAAGATTTATCAGATTTTGTTAGTACTTACTGTGACTAGGAATATATTACCAGAATGCTTTATAATAACACAATATAATGTTTTATTGTGCCTTAAGTTTGTTTTAGGGAAATTATAACATACCCCAAGATAATGACCATCTCTGTGTCCTCTTCTGGACTACAGTAGATTTATCTCTGTTGCTATATACCACTTTCCATAAATAGAAACATTTTGTGGAAATTTCTTGTGGAAACTCTGGTCTCAGCTAATACAATCCAAAAGGGTTCATACAAAACCTTTTGAGAATAACTGCCCTAAGATATATGCTAGTTATATCCTTGTCACGTTACATTATAAATGCTATATAGCTGTAGTCATCAATTACATAATAGAATATATTCAGCAAATTCTGTGAACAAGTACCTAGGGCTACATTTCATATGGGCAAGTAGCTGTGAGAAAAGGCTCCCTCGTAACTGTGGGAGATTTTGTTCTCCTATGGCTCCTCTTAAACACAATCCCCTCAACATTGGTGGCACGTACTAAGGACTGCTTTTTTGTTGCTCTCTAGCCCTAACATATTACATATAGCCTGTTCAGTAGTCTCCATAACAATGTTGCTAAATGGTACCCACTAGCCCTAATATCTTCACTTTCTCCTTCTATCTATATAAACTCCATTTCCATGGCAGGAAAGGGGTTAAAAATACTAAAAATTATGCACTGGGGTTTATGACCCCTCTACTTATGACTCGCTACCCCCTATGAGCCTGGGGATCCATGTGATGCCTCCCAATACCCGCATTGGATCCCTATGGCATGAGGTTAATGATAGGTGCCACAAGAGTTCTTTAGGGACCTTCATGGCACAGGGGTGAATGTTAGGTGCCACAGAGGTGCTTTTAGGGTCCCCATAGCACATGGGTTAACTTAGATTTCATGTAGTTCCTTTAAAGACCTTCGTGGCATAGGGTTAATTTTTATGTGCCACAGGGGTCTGTTAAAGACCTTTGTGGCAGGGGTTATTTTATATATGCTGTGGTGGTCTGTTAAGGACCTCCATTTTATGGTGTTTATTTTTTTTGCCATGAGGGTCCAATGTGGATGCGTGACAGTAGGATTTTTTCACAATCTCAGCACTCATAAGGACTTATGATTACTGATGATTGTCATGTCAAGAAGGCCCCCTACTGAATTTTTTGGACTATGGACACTGGATTATTATTCATAACAACATGGGACATGGGACTTCCTAAGAAATATGGCATGATGGTGCTATGTGTAACGTATGGTAGGTCTCAATAATTAATGTTGGGATCCCTAAATGATGTGTATTATACAGAGCAGTGTGTGTGTGTGTGTGTGGCCTTATGGATGCAAAGGGGGTAAACAGGCATGTTTGGTGTCCACATGCTGCATTTCTCTCAGAGAGTTTAGTGAAGTTTATTGCTGGGGTCTCTGGGCCATCAGTTGTGAGGTGCTTGGTCGTAAGGGAATCCAGTACAGTATGGAAAAAGGCCTCCATATTGCCATATTACTGCTATAAATGCATCTAGCCTAGTGGCACCTCAGATGGTGTGGTGCCACAAGCCATATGTTACCTACTAGCATGGGCCAGTCCCAGAATGTATAGATCAGAAGATGCAAGTTGCTAAACAGGGAGACAATGGCTCTCTAAGTATCCCCTAGAGAGAATAGGAAGCAGGAAAGAGATCAAATGGTGAAATCTTAGACGTTCAGGCTGCTAACCTCAGTTAGGCAACTAATAACCCTGACCTCAAGGTAATTTGAACATATGGGAAGGTTAATTAATCTTGTATGATTGGTTACTGTATGATTTACATATGTTGCATTGTTGCCAAAATAAATGCTCAGTGCCTCTACACTAAACTATTGGTGTTGTTGGTCTGATTTGTCCTGTTTCTCCATGACTGATGTTTTGTTCTGAAATGCTGGGTGCCGAGAATAATATAAAAGTCACAACCTGCAGATTGCTCCTATAAGCTATGGTAGGAGAATTAGGCGGTGTACTAAGCCCCAAATCTGGGTTGTGACAATAATTTAACATGTATCTCTCAGCTGGACCAATGTGATGGACTTTTGGAAAATATCAATGGGGCTGCTACATGTAGAATTTAGGTCAAATTTAGATTTATCAGCAATCAGTAGGAAGTGCTAGTATAATTTGTTTTGATATGTGAAGTGATAGCCCACAGCAGATTTATAAGTAAAGTTTACTTTTAAATATTCAAATGGAAGGCATGTGATGGAGATGTACGAGGCCCTACATCTCACTCTAATGTTCACTCTGAGATGTATAAATTTAGAGACTACTGTACAAATGCCAAATGAGCTTGTTTGGCAAAAGGGCAATGGGCCTTAATAAATTCCATAAATACTGTCTGCAGGCTTGAAATTTGCAGCAGTTACAGAGTGATTAAATTGAACCACACCTTAACTAAAAGGCCGAAAGAAAAACCTTAAACCATGCACCCGTAAGTAGCATTTCAGGGCATGATCATGATCAATGAAGCAAGCCCATAACTAGCGATCTAGAAACAGCCAATAGCAAACATATAAATGCCAATCAATAGAGTTTTGACGTCCAATATGACATTAGGCTCTCAATCTAGCGATTTAAAGATCAATACAAATGAAGAAATTGTTATAGTCCATGTGGGTGGCCTGATTTGTATTAACTCCTTGATTCCCGAGATTGAAATAACACAGAAATTAAAACGTAAAAAAAGTTATTTTTTATTACAGATTTGCGACCTTGAGACTGTTGTTCAATTCATTCTGTCTTACATTGCTTACCCTTTATTTTAAAGTGCAGTATTGAGTTTCTATTTGCTTTTATACTGTTACAAACAGGTGTTTAACCCCCTTGCAAATTCTCTAGTACTCGTAGGATTTTTTGCTACATTTGCCATTTATGGGTGTGAACGCAATTGCGGGCTTGAGTAATTGTAGCAATTTAATAGCAATTTGCAATTTTAGCGATTGCAGGCTTGACAGATCAAAGGCTTAGCTGGGAAGGAGTTACGATTTTGACAGCCCATAAGGATTTTCAGCCTATAACTCGCAAATAGATTAGTAGCAGTAACTTTTGTGGGCTACAATACGGACTACAGTAACTACAATTTGGCAATTTAATAGGGCCCTATGTATAGTGCTGTTCTACCTTCTGTGGTGGAATACCAATAAAACCATTCCAATGTCTCATACCAACGTTGAGTGAAATAGTAAGACCTCTGCAACTATTATCACCAAATAACTCAATAGCACTGAAAGCTAACAATTGTCTCAGTTGGGGCATATTTGGGACTATTCCCTTATTAACTAGATTCTCAACCTGCATCCATATATTTGTCAGCTTTCTACTTGTCCTTTTCTCCATGTGTACACTGACAGCAATTAGAGGCTCATGTTTATGAACAGATGTCAAAAAATCTGCCTTTCTATCAGCATATTTTTAAATATGGGGCAAAAACAGAAAAAAATTGTTAGCAGGAACATATAGAAGGCAAAACGACAAATTATTGGACAGATAGCATTTTGATTAGAACTAGAAATTCATATTTGCTGTTTCTAATGTGTGTTATAAACCCACAGATAGAACCTTGAATGCCGATATTTCCCTGAATTTAGAGACACAATCAGCAAAAGTTGTCTCTAAGGTGTCTCATACAACTTGCTCTTTTTTTGCAATGTGTCTTTTGGTTTCATTGCTTCCAGAAAACATTACATCTATAATGAAATTGTGTTCTGCTTTTCTCTTAGAGTCACCCTTATTATTGTAGTTCGTGAGGTTTTATATTTCACAGTGACATAAAAATACTGCTAAATACAATACTGAAAAAGGTTGTTAAACTGCAGATTAGCTTGCAAGTACAACGTATATATTTATGTGCACATGCAAGCATGACAATGCCTCCTATAATCCTTGCAAATACATGACAGTTAGGAATTGTCCCTCAATTAGGAAACACTAATTAGTTATTTAATTGTACTTCCCTCAAAATAATGTTCTCGTTATTAAACATCTGGCTTCTTCCTAGCAGATTAGGCCTCCAATGTTTATAATTCTAATTTGAAGCACAGCAAATTAATATGCTGATTTTTGTAATGTTTGTCTTAACCTGTTCAGAGAAATTATGACTACAAATATCTCTTACAAAACATGGTCTAAACAACCGGCTTGTACAAACATCATAAGAGCCGATGCAGTCTCATACAGATGATTAGAACCACTTCAGAGGCAATCATGATTAGCACATTGGCTTGAAGCCATATGTTTCACATAAACAAAGCATATCCTTGCAAGTTCCTTTGCTGTCCCCGGCTAATAAACCCACCTCTGCTATCACTAATAAGCAGATTCTAGAGCACCAGATGGTTTGCTTGAAATTTGTATTTTTCCTTAAGCAAGACAGAACTGGGGTATATTACTATTAAACATCAAGCAAAGATGTTCCTTCCATCAAGCGTAGCTAGGAAGAGAAATCCTAGAATTTTGCATATTAACACATTATAACAAAACACATATAGAATAATAGTTTGGTAATTATTATATGCACTGTACATTAAATGAGCACGTACATGATTACTTAATTATATACATTATGTAGATATCTTTTTTTTTTATTGTTTTTATTAATGGGAATAAAAGTTATGACAGAGTAGGATGTACAGTACAAGAACAATATATATGGATTTCCTAAGATTAACAAAACTATAAAAAGTTAAAATTTTAAAAAGGTGCTCTCAAGTTATGTGAGGTATAATGTATTGATAGTATTTGCCGGCCTTTAAGATGCACCTGCACATACAATATAGCAAACTTTTAAAATTTAAAATGAGGAAACATTTTTCTATGTTTGATATTGCTAAACTACAGAAATAAATAATTAAGACTTACAAAGTTATATTCTTTGCTGAAGCATACATCAGTATGCACATTTGGTTTGTAAAAGAAAGAATATCTTATATGATATATTTAAGTCACAGATAGTTACAGTGGCGGAGCTAGGGAATAAATGGTCTTGATGCAAAAAAAAATTATGGCCCCCGGTGTATATATATTTAGAATATAAATATATTATAAATACACACATATATATATATATATATATATATATATATATATATATATACAGGGAGTGCAGAATTATTAGGCAAATGAGTATTTTGACCACATCATCCTCTTTATGCATGTTGTCTTACTCCAAGCTGTATAGGCTCGAAAGCCTACTACCAATTAAGCATATTAGGGGATGTGCATCTCTGTAATGAGAAGGGGTGTGGTCTAATGACATCAACACCCTATATCAGGTGTGCATAATTATTAGGCAACTTCCTTTCCTTTGGCAAAATGGGTCAAAGGAAGGACTTGACAGGCTCAGAAAAGTCAAAAATAGTGAGATATCTTGCAGAGGGATGCAGCACTCTTAAAATTGCAAAGCTTCTGAAGCGTGATCATTGAATAATCAAGCGTTTCATTCAAAATAGTCAACAGGGTCGCAATAAGCGTGTGGAAAAACCAAGGCTCAAAATAACTGCCCATGAACTGAGAAAAGTCAAGCGTGCAGCTGCCACGATGCCACTTGCCACCAGTTTGGCCATATTTCAGAGCTGCAACATCACTGGAGTGCCCAAAAGCACAAGGTGTGCAATACTCAGAGACATGGCCAAGGTAAGAAAGGCTGAAAGACGACCACCACTGAACAAGACACACAAGCTGAAACGTCAAGACTGGGCCAAGAAATATCTCAAGACTGATTTTTCTAAGGTTTTATGGACTGATGAAATGAGAGTGAGTCTTGATGGGCCAGATGGATGGGCCCGTGGCTGGATTGGTAAAGGGCAGAGAGCTCCAGTCCGACTCAGACGCCAGCAAGGTGGAGGTGGAGTACTGGTTTGGGCTGGTATCATCAAAGATGAGCTTGTGGGGCCTTTTCGGGTTGAGGATGGAGTCAAGCTCAACTCCCAGTCCTACTGCCAGTTCCTGGAAGACACCTTCTTCAAGCAGTGGTACAGGAAGAAGTCTGCATCCTTCAAGAAAAGCATGATTTTCATGCAGGACAAGGCTCCATCACATGCGTCCAAGTACTCCACAGCGTGGCTGGCAAGAAAGGGTATAAAAGAAGA
Source organism: Discoglossus pictus (assembly GCA_027410445.1). NCBI lineage: Eukaryota > Metazoa > Chordata > Amphibia > Anura > Alytidae > Discoglossus > Discoglossus pictus. The sequence goes on from CM050167.1 coordinate 221,596,334, forward strand.
AAATCTAATGACATGGCCTCCTTGTTCACCTGATCTGAACCCCATTGAGAACCTGTGGTCCATCATCAAATGTGAGATTTACAAGGAGGGAAAACAGTACACCTCTCTAAACAGTGTCTGGGAGGCTGTGGTTGCTGCTGCACGCAATGTTGATGGTGAACAGATCAAAACACTGACAGAATCCATGGATGGCAGGCTTTTGAGTGTCCTTGCAAAGAAAGGTGGCTATATTGGTCACTGATTTGTTTTTGAATGTCAGAAATGTATATTTGTGAATGTTGAGATGTTATATTGGTTTCACTGGTAAAAATAAATAATTGAAATGGGTATATATTTGTTTTTTGTTAAGTTGCCTAATAATTATGCACAGTAATAGTCACCTGCACACACAGATATCCCCCTAAAATAGCTAAAACTAAAAACAAACTAAAAACTACTTCCAAAAATATTCAGCTTTGATATTAATGAGTTTTTTGGGTTCATTGAGAACATGGTTGTTGTTCAATAATAAAATTAATCCTCAAAAATACAACTTGCCTAATAATTCTGCACTCCCTGTATATATATATATATATATATATATATATATATATATATATATATATATACCCCGTATATACTCGAGTATAGGCCGACCCGAGTATAAGCCGAGGCACCCATTTTACCACAAAATACTGGGTAAAATGAGTGACTCGAGTATAAGCCGAGGGTGGGAAATGTGCTGCCCCCTGTGTCCCTCTTGTGCCCTCTGTGTCCCCCTCTCTCTCTGTGTCTCTTCTCCCCTCTCCCTTCCCTGTGTCTCTTCTCCCCTCTCCCTTCCCTGTGTCTCTTCCAACCTCTCCCTTCCCTGAGTCTCTTCCAACCTCTCGCTTATCACCCTCCTCAACCCCACCTCCTCATCCTCAACCTCCCTCCTCATCCTCAACCTCCCTCCTCAGCCTCAACCCTCCTCAGCCTCAACCCTCCTCAGCCTCCACCCTCCTCAACCTCAACCCCCCTCAACCCCAACCCCCCTCATCAACCTCCCTCCTCAATCCCCCCATTCTCAACCCCTCCTCCTCAACCTCCTTCCTCATCCTCAACCCCCTCCTCAACCTCCCTCCTCATCCTCAAATTGTCAAACTGCGAGTTGTTGTCACGCTTTGCGAGCATGAAGCGAGGGACAAAGTTCGGGCCACCTGTGTGCAATCTAAGTGTCACATGATCTGTCATTACATATACACACCTTTTTTGCAACACCTAAGCAAGAGGCACCACTAACCAAACACTGCCATGAAGACCAAGGAACTCTCCAAACAAGTATGGGACAATGTTGTTGAGAAGTACAAGTCAGGGTCGGATTTGCGGAGGTGGAGGCTCCCACATCATCTGCAAGGAGTCGAAGGTTCATTGCAGGCCGCAAATGTGGACCCTCGCAAAGTGAGGGGCCGCATTTGCGGACGTGGACATAAACTGCAATGAGCCGAAGGCCGAAGGCTCATTGCAGGCCGCAAATGCGGAACTCGCGAAGCGAGTGTCCGCCTTTGTGGAGGTGTAGGCTCTACGGGGCCTCAATCTCGATAAAAAAGAAAAGCAGGACTTTGAAAAACAAAATACAAGCTGCGGGACTTAAAAAAAGAAAAATGTGGGATGAGGAAATCGAGACTTAGAAAAAAAATACGACCTGCGAAGTTAACGGCCGAAATGCGTACATCGAAAAACACCAGAAACACAGAAAAATAACAATAAAACATAAAAAAAACATCACACACAGCACGGGAGGACAGCCAGGACGTCTGGGAGTGAGGTTGCATGCAAATTTAGGTAGAATTTAACCAGTTTCGCACTTGAAAATCAGCTAAGAGAGAAAAAAAATGGCGGCCCAAAAAAATGGAAACAAGGCTACACGATCCCGAAAATGTATATTTTACACTGCAGTTATATATATGTATTATGCTTACCAAGGAACTCTCCAAACAAGTATGGGACAATGTTGTTGAGAAGTACAAGTCAGGGTCGGATTTGCGGAGGTGGAGGCTCCCACATCATCTGCAAGGAGTCGAAGGTTCATTGCAGGCCGCAAATGTGGACCCTCGCAAAGTGAGGGGCCGCATTTGCGGACGTGGACATAAACTGCAATGAGCCGAAGGCCGAAGGCTCATTGCAGGCCGCAAATGCGGAACTCGCGAAGCGAGTGTCCGCCTTTGTGGAGGTGTAGGCTCTACGGGGCCTCAATCTCGATAAAAAAGAAAAGCAGGACTTTGAAAAACAAAATACAAGCTGCGGGACTTAAAAAAAGAAAAATGTGGGATGAGGAAATCGAGACTTAGAAAAAAAATACGACCTGCGAAGTTAACGGCCGAAATGCGTACATCGAAAAACACCAGAAACACAGAAAAATAACAATAAAACATAAAAAAAACATCACACACAGCACGGGAGGACAGCCAGGACGTCTGGGAGTGAGGTTGCATGCAAATTTAGGTAGAATTTAACCAGTTTCGCACTTGAAAATCAGCTAAGAGAGAAAAAAAATGGCGGCCCAAAAAAATGGAAACAAGGCTACACGATCCCGAAAATGTATATTTTACACTGCAGTTATATATATGTATTATGCTTACCTCTTTATCATACATTTAATTAATTAATTCATGTTTTAATAATGTCAAATTATTTTATTAATTGCTAATTAGAAAACACTGCTCTAAAAAAAGGTGCCTTTTACACTGCAGTTATATGTCTCTATTATGCTTAAGTCTTCCTAATACACTTATTCATTAAAGGCAATTAATTTATTAATTAAGAATTACAATATTGTCTGACAGCAATATGACCCTGAAATATGTTTATACTGCAGGAACAAAAATGTATTTTTTACACTGCAGTCAAAATATCTGTACTATGCTTAGCTCTTTATAATACATTTATTTATTCATTCATTCATTCATTTATTAATAATCTCAATTTCATTTATTAATTGATAATTACAAAAACAAAAATCATTCCACTGCAATAAAAAAAGAGCTCTTTTACACTGCGGTTAGATATCTGTATTATGCTTAAGTCTTCCTAATACACGTATTCATTAACGACAATTAATTGATTAATTAATAATTACAATATTTTACACTACACTTAGATATCTGTATTAATGCTCATTGCATGACAGCAATAGGTTACCGGAAATAAAATAAATAGATATTTTACACTGCAGTTACAAACAAGGAAATTTGATAGTGCACTTACTTCAATCAGTTTATTATGCTCTGAGACATCACAAAATTCATCTTGCGCAATGATCTTACTTAAATTACTTTATTATGCTCTGAGACCTCAAAAAAGATATATTTTACACTGCAGTAAAAAAAAATATACTTTACAGTGCAATTACTTACATCAGTTTATTATGCTCTGGACCTCCAAAAAATACATATTTTACACTGCAGTAAAAACATATGTAGATTTTACACTGCACTTATAAATTTGTATTAATACTCATTGCCTGACAGAGATAGGACCCTCAAAGCAGTTACATATTTAAATCAGTTTATTATGCTCTGACACCTGATACATTTCATATTGATGCTTAGGCCTTTACGTTTTGCATGTATGCAAATTAAACTTGATACTTTCATTGATTCATGAATTAATTGAATACAAAAATTAACAATGCTTTTTATGTCATTTTACAGTTTGCTCATTTCTGTGAACACTGGACCTGAATGAACACAGACCCTAAGCTCTGCAATTACATCACCATTACAGGTATATGATTTAATGATGCCCTTCTTTATCAAAACATGATTAAGTTTCTTGCTTTGGCATTGATGAAAGTTATTGATTAATTAATGTATGTACAATAAAATACACAATATATCTTACAGATTTGAAGACAGAAAATAATACAACTTCAGGCCCATCAGAAAGTGGAAAGGAAGTTAATGCTTTAATACTTCAGGTAACTAAGAATGTGCTGATTCATTTTGTTTGCTATACAAGAAAAATTTACAATTGAAACTAAAATGCTTGTATTTACAATTCCAGATTAAAATGGCGGACAAACCAGAAACAAAGAAAGAACGGAAAAGAAGAGCAGCAAGTGAACGAAAGCAAAGTTGGACAGATGCACAGTCTCCCAAGACGTCCCAAAGACTAAGAGAAGAAGACCGACAGAGACTTGCCAGTAAAAGAAAAATGAGTGCAAATGGACAAACTGAGTGTGCTGGATCTTCAGAGAATAGAAAAAGTAAACAAAAACATGTCTGTGAAACATTGCCTAATTACACAATATTGTCTCATGACACCAGTGTTGATACACATGACACCAATGTTGATACACACACGGGTACTGATAGCTATGTTCAGGAAGCTCAGGATAGTCCTTTATTTACATCACTAACAGTAGACACTCATTATTGTGGATTAATGAATTTTGTTTGTCAGTTTTGTGGGGCCTATTATTTTCTCAAGGAAAGACTAACTGATCGAGAGTTTATTAGTTGCTGTCAGAAAGGAAAGGTAAGACACACATTTCCTGAATATTTACAAAGTATAATGAGCGATCCAACATTTCTAAATTATACTAACTTAAAAAAAAAACGTCAGGTCTTATAACAGTGCAATTTAATTTGCTTCAGTGGGGGCTACATTAGCAGAAAATGTCCCAGGACATGGTCCTTACTGTTTTAGAGTTCAAGGACAAATTTACCACCATACTTCACATTTATACTTACAAGAAGGAGAGCAAAGGAAAAGTGCACAGTTATATGTCTTAGATACAATGGAAGCTGTTGAACAATGGATGACGCTTCTTGAAAATAAATAGTGTTTGAGCATAGTCTATGAACAGCTGGATAAAATTATGGCCAACAACCCATATAGTCAAGCATAAAAAAAATTAGCAGAGGTTGAAAAAGAACAACAGGAACATGCTCAAATACATCAATTGCCAATGCCAAGACTAAATATGATTTTGAAAAGAGATCGCAATAGTATAATTTACCAACAGTAAATGAGGATACATGGTCTTTAAAAATGAGGATGGTGAACCCCCTTTTCAGTGGGATATTAGAATATATCCATGCAATGGAGACCAAATTTTTATAAACATCAATATATTAAGTTGTAATTTGGATCTAATGACATGTACAAATTTATTTCCAAATGGGGAGCCAGTATGGAACCAAAATTACAATTGGAAAGTTATCCCAATAGTAAAGTTCGTGTTAGAAATAATATTTCTATGCTGAAACATAAAGTGGCACAAACTTCTATTCGCAATCATTTGAATCCTATTTTATGTTGGGGAAAACTCACACAACTACAAGTTGAAGCAAATAACTACATTTTTGTCAAATTTCAACAAAACAAGCTTTGCATAGAACTATATAGTAGATTGATGGATTATGTCGCTGAATCGGCTAACAGAGACCTTCCAGCTGGAAGAGCAATAATTTTGCTATCCACTTTCCAAGGATCTCCTCGCAATATGCGAGAAAGATACAATTATGTCATGGCTATTGTGACAAAATTTGGAAAACCTGATTTATTCATTACATTTACATGTAATCCACAATGGCCAGAGATCAAGGACAATTTAAAATTTGGCCAAAATACTTCTAAACAACCAGATTTAGAGGCGAGAGTATTCAAAATAAAACTCAATTAATTAATACATGATATAACTAAAGCAGATTTATTTGGAAAATGTGTGACTTTTGTTTATACCATTGAATTTCAAAAAAGAGGCCTGCCGCATGCTCGCATACTTTAATCCTGCAAGAAAAAGATAAATTGAATACTACAGAGAGAGTGGATTCAGTAATTACTGCTGAACTGCCACATCCAGAAAAATATTCAAAACTTTATGACATTGTAACACACAGAATGATTCATGGACCATGTGGAGATATCAATCCAAATTCACCATGTTTGAAAAATAAAAAATGCACAAAAGAATTCCCAAAACAATTTCAAATGCAGGCTTATGCAAATTGTGACGGATACCCTTTGTATAAAAGAAGAGAAGGACAAACTGCTATTATTCGTGTCCAGAAGGTTGATAATAAATATGTAGTTCCATACAATCAACATTTGCTGATGAAGTACAATGCACATGTAAATGCAACAACTGTTGTTTTGCAAGGTGCACAAAATGAACAAGACAATCCAATTTTACATGACGAACTTTCTAATTATTTAGATGATCGCTATGTCAGTGCTCCAGAAGCAATTTAGCGTCTTCTCAAATTTGAGATGCATGATCGGTCACATGCTGTGTATGTTAGCTGTACATTTGCCACAAGGTCAATTTGTTTGCTTTACTGCAGGGAATTAAATAAATGCTCTAGCACAAAATGAACATAGAGCAACAACACTTACTGCTTGGTTTCAATTAAAATATCAGGACACTGAGGCCAGACAATTTTTATACATTGAGATTCCATATCACTGTGTATTCATAAATGGCCAATTATCCCAAGAATTCATACCGTCAGTCCAAGAGATATTGAACATTTCAGTTTAAGATTACTTCTTTTACATGTTCTCGATGCACAAAGTTATGAACATTTACGCACAGGAATTACATCGTTTATGATACTTTCCTAGTAGCTGCAAGACAACAAAACTTCATAGCAGATGATACCGAATGGGAGAGGTGTTTGAAAGAAGCAGCACTATGTCAAATGTTAAAGCAAATGAGAGAACAATTTGCATTAATTTGCATATTTTGCAATGTACCTGATGCTTTAGCTTTGTGGGAAATATTTAAATTAAATATGTGTGAAGACTATTTGAAATGTTACAATGAGCCCATTGCATTATTAAGAGCAATAATGGAAATTCAAGAAATATTTCTGGCACCGTAATGACACCGTAGAAATTCAACCACACATGATTTGCAAAGAATCACTAATTCAATCTTTCTGAATACAATCAATAACGACGATTAATCAGACATTGCAAACAAAGTGATATTAACATCAAAAAATATAGATGCCTTGAATCTAAATAACATAATTTAAAAATTCATCAATGCACCAAAAAAATTGTTGTATAGTGCAGATTCGGTTCTGGCTGATGACCTAGGGCCTCATTCTATTAGCGGCCGTAAATCGGCCGTAAGGCTGCGATTCCTTGCGGGGGTTCAGTTAACTCGCGATTCTATTATACGGCCCCGCAAGGATCTCCTTTTACGGCCGGCCGCATATCTTGGAACCGGCCGTAAGCTGTGAAATATAAAACCTCAAAAATAAATTCAAGCCTGCACTGTACAGCTCTGTAAATGCTAGGGATCATATTGGGGGACATGAGGATTAAAAGGAACCCACTCTCAAGCTTGCATATCAGCCCAAACCCAAGTTCAAATTAACTGTTTATTTTCCGGCTGCGGCGTGGGCGGGTCTGAGGTGCTCCAAGCACTCTGGACTTTTTACATGGATATTTTACGGATATTAAAAATAAAATATTTTACGGATTTGAGTATAGGATAATTATGTGCTATTTTTTCTAACACCTAAAATCCCCTTATAGTCTTCTCAAAGTGCAGGATGGCTTTATTTGAGCTATTTTATGTGCTTAATTGGTGCTAGCGGGACCTCTTTCCTGCAAGTAAGCAGCGGCTCGCTTTTAGCCTTGCAGAGAGGTTTCCCGGAGCAATTGAATTGCAAATAGGAATTTCTTACGGCCGAAACTCTTGCGGCCGTTTTAGATCAAAGGCTTTCCTCTGGCGCGAGCAGCCGCAAGAGATAGCAAGGCACCGGCCGCAAGCCTGCCGGAGCCTCCGGCCGTAAGGGAATAGAATAGCCGAATAGCTTGCGGCCGGTCCTTGCGGCCCCGCAACGGCTGCGGCCACTAATAGAATGAGGCCCCAAGACATTAAATTCAACTTTTCTATCGAATTTCATTCTTTAACTCCCTCTGTACTGCCACCACATGTTTTGCAACTTAAAAAAGGGGCAATTGTCATGCTACTGAGAAATATGCATCCAAAAAAAAAGAACTTTGTAATGGGACCAGATTAATTGTGTAGGATTTAAAAGATCATTTTCTATATGCAGAAATTATGACTGGTACCCATAAAGGTGAACACGTTTTTATGTGGTTTACCTTTTGTCCTTCAAAGGAGACAATTTCCCATTATCATGGAAATAACCATGACCATTAATAAATCACAAGGACTCACTTTTAAGACTGTGGGTATTTATTTACAGGAACCTGTATTTGCCCATGGACAACTCTATGTTGCTTTTTTCAGATGCAACAATCCAGAGGAAATTAAAGTTAATGTTGAAGAAAACCAAAGTCAGTGTGATTTATTAGAATTTTTATTATTTTTACCAAAATCATTGTGTACTATGAGGTTTTGTAAACATAGAGAACAGTGGTTTTATTTCGAGGACGAAAGTTGATGTCACTCTGGCTCTTTTTAGAGAACCACTATTTCACTAAGAAAGTTTATAAAATGGCAAAAAACATAGAGAAGAGTGGTTTTACTTCCAGGATGAACTAGAATTTCACCGGGACTCTTTTTAGAGGACCACGATTTCACTTAGGAGACTCTATCTGCCGTTTGCCAGAGCTACAAGAATAATAAAAAAAAGTAAAATAAATACTAAAACAAGAATAAAAATTGATTATAACTTATAGACAAACTTACAAGTCTCATGGGCTCTTTTCAAGGGAACCACTTGGACATACAAACAAATAAACAAATTGCAATGTCTTGGAAGTGGCCTTTTCACATGATGGGCCCCACAAAACAGTTATGTTGCATTTTCTTAAAATTCAAGGTCACGTGTTACTACATTAAGTTACTGTTTGTAATGTTAAAATTGTATGTTAAACGGTGGAGAGTTATTTCATTGTAAATTATTAAGAGTTCATGTTAGTACGATGATGACCATTTGTTCATAAGTTAACATGTTTAAATATAGAGAGTATTGATCCAGGTAGTAATCCAATCGCCAGTTAAAGGGGTTAGAAAGGAATTTTTTTTTTACCACTTTGAAACAATTGTCCAATTTTCACTGGGGTTTTTTTGGTTTGCCTTCCTCTGGATTCTATATTCAAGATCACTGTATTTTTTGATAATTGTACTTTAAATGTTATTAGATTAGGTTAATGTTTGCATTGTTAACATTGTATTTTACAAGGTTTCAAAAGTTGTTTTATTGGATCTTATTAGGCTTTATTTTAAATGTATAATTAAATAGAGCTGATTGATCCAGGGAGTAATCCAATCACCGGTTAATGGGGTCAGGAAGGAATTCATTTGTTTCCCCCTTTGATACATTTAGTTAAGTTTCCATGGGGGTTTTTACTGTTTTCCTTCCTCTGGATTCAATACCTACATGCTTTACCAGTAGTTCAACTACAAGTTGCATGTTAAGAAACATTCTGTAATAGTTTAAAATACTCATTCATACAAAGTTGACCTATTGTTATGTTACTCCTGCATATCTCAGAATTAAAAATGTTAGTATTGTTAAAAATAATTGGTTGCTCACTGTTTCAAATATAAGTTGCATGGATTTATGTAATGGGTTAAAATACTTATTCATACAAAATTCATCCATTGCTATAGTATTCCTCCATACTTGACAATTAAAAAGGTTAATATTGTTAAAAAAAATATGGTTTGACAGTTCTTGAAATACAAGTTGAATGTTAAAAAAAAAAAAAAAAAAATCTTACAAGCGTACTTCTTTGAAGATAACAAAAAGGTTAAGAGTGCTGGAGACTCACATTGTGTGGCAAACAGCATTCCCAGCCTTACAATTTTATTGCTGTCATTTTTTACGGGCAAGTCGATAGTATATATATAAATCACCAGTGCAAATATTTTTTTTCTTATTGTAGGGCCCCCAGCCTATCCTCCATGCCCCCAGACTATACTCAATGCCCCCCCCCCCCCCCCCCCAGCCTATGCTCAATGCCCCCCCCCCCCCGCAAACTATGCTTAATGCTCCTGCCGTCTCTAGATTTATCAGCCCTCTCTTACTACTTAACATGATCAGGAGTTGCTTTCTCTTCCTCCATGTCTCCCCTGCCTGTGGTCTTGTGTGTGACCTCATTCAGGAAGTCCCTGCCTCTGCAGAAAAATGCAGGCAGGGGAGAGATAGTGGAAGAGAAAGCAACTCCTGATCAATGTGAGTAGTAAGAGGGGGCTGATGAGGCTGTAGCCCCTCCACACAAGGACCACTGGTCCTTTCCACCACCTGCAACAGTGGTAGCTCTGCCACTGGATAGTTAGGTAACATAATCATTCCCACTATTTCCTTTGTAATTCCCCTTAATACTGATGTAAAATATTATGTAATATAAAGGAAGTGCGGGTAGAATAAATCACTCTGTATACTGTATCTTGAGTGATTAAGAATAGTTAATATATATTATAAAATAACAAAAATATACAAATATAAACTGCTTAATCCTACTCTGTACAGTTCTAATGCACCAATGATATTTCAAACATCAGTCATAACAAGTACTGAGTTAACATACTTAGGCCCCCATTCAATTCCAAGCCCATAATTACCTTCATACATCCTGTATATCTGCGGGTTACAAATTTGCTACAGATACAGATGTATTTAATTGCTCAAGCCCGCAAGTACAGGGACGAAAGCTAAAACCGTAAACCATGAACCCGTACGTAGCATTTCAGGGTATGATCAATTGCAAGTTACAATTTAGACAGAGCCAATAGAAAATGAGACTGTTAATATGACATCCGTAAAACATGTAGTTTAGACTACTATTAATTGGTGTTTATAAGTCCGATCTGCAATTGGACTCGCAAACCAGAAATGTAGAAATCAGTAAAAATCAATAAATAAACTGTTCTCGTCCATGTGGGTGGACTGATATGTATTAACTCCTTGATTCCTGAGATCAATATAACACGGAAATAAAACATAAAAAAGTATTTTTTATTGTAGATTTGCAAGCTTGAGACTGTTTATTCCTATGCCTTTCATTGTTTTCCCAGTATTTTAAATTACATTAGTGTGTCTTTATTTGCTTTTACAGTGTTACGAACAGGTGTTTAACCCATTTGCAAATCCTATCTAGTGCTTGTAGAATTTTTTTATGCATTTGCCATTTATGGGTTTGAAGGCAATTGCGGGCTTGTTGAATTGTCGCAATTTAATATGGATTTTGCGTTTTTAGCACTGGTAACAATTGCAGCTTGAAACATCAAGGGAGGAGATAGGACAGAGTTACATTTTCGACAACTGCAGGGATTTTGATCCTGTAACTCACAAATCGATTGTGGGTAGCTAGAAGAGGCCAAATAAAGATCAGTAACTTTTACCGGCTACATTACAGGCTTCAGTAATTACAATTTGGCCATTTGAATGGGGGCCATTTATAAAATGTTGACATCTGTAGCTATTGTTTCCTGTAAAAAGTGAATATTATAGGCTGGCTAAAGAGCTATTTTTTTTTAAATTGGAAGATTTTTCTTAATCCTTTAACATGTATGGTAGTAGCGTCTCTTTCTTCTGGAGCCAATATATGTGTTGTGGGAATACAAACCCAGATACTGAACTTCCAATGCAGTATTCTGCTGCAATTTAAACTAGATTCACACAATTGGTGTTTTATAGCTGATTGAAATTAATGGATTGTCAGGTTTTTTACAAAAAGGATTTCACAGCACAAGAATGGAAGTTGAGAAGAGCACCATGGAGAGTTCACTTCCTGAAACAGTTGAGATCATTTAGTTGCAACTGTTGGCTTCAGAAAAACAAACAGTCCAGTGAGGGAAAGCATATTAAGCATAAGAAGAAGAAAGGGAAAGTGTACATTTGATAAAAAGTGGTCACATTTTGCACAAACTAAGCTGCATAAAATGTTAATTCAGCTTAGTGTCTTATTTTGTTTGGTGGTCTCATTGGCAATTTGGCAAAACAGATTTATCAATATGTTAAAACTAGAACTACAGAAACAATGTATAAACAAGAAAAACAAAGTTGTATTAAGCTGTGTGTGCTAAAGTACATCATTAAATTCCAGCCTTGTAGATATGAAGTTTGTACTTAAGCCCTACGTGCTTCAAATTCTGAAAAGTGACGATGCTATTAAATTAGCCCTGCTGCGAGCAACGTGTGAAATACGCAGCACTGCCGTCCGTGTCAACATGGAGCAACAGTGCAGGAGGAGTGACATCCTGCAAGATGATCTTGCAGGCTCCTCCACCTCATCAATTTCCGTGGGGGTCCTGAACGGGACCTCCGCGGCCATCCTACATAAAAGCCCTACTGTGGGGGGTACTCCAAGTATTCCCCCGGCACCTAAAATGAACCCTGCTCTATGCTGGGGGTCCCCATCGGGACCCACAAAGTGATCCCAAATTAACTGCTTGCAGCAGGGGTCCATAGGGACCCCCGAAGCTCCCCCACATTAACCCCTTGGCATAGACCCAATTGGCATAGATCAGGCCCCCGCTGCATTTAAATGATTTAAATTCCCCAACTGGACTCCTTAAACGGTCCGCGGCACACTATTAGCCAATCCCTGCCGCGGCACCTAAAATTAACCCCCTCTATGCTGGGGGTCCACATCGGGACCCCCGAAGTGACCCCGCATTAACCCCTTGCCTGCAGCCTACCCCCATTAACCCCTTGCAGCGGGAGTCACCGATCGGCACTGATCGTGACCCCCATGCATTTAAAAATTCAAATTTCCCGCCTTCCACAAAAAGTATTAACCCCTGCCGCGGGTGGTACTATAAGTACCACCCAGGCAACTAAAATTAACCCCATCACTCATGGTGCTCTAAACAGAGCCCCATAAGCACTTAAATGAACCCTATAACTCATGGGGCTCTGTCTATAGAATTAACCCTGTGACTCATGGGAGTCAAAACAGACCCCCATTAGCCCTTAATTAACCCTGTCACTCATGAGGGTCAATACGGACCCTCAAAAACCCTTAATTAACCCTGTCAATAATAGGGGTCAATACAGACCCTCAGAAGCCCTTAATTAACCCTGTCACTCATGGGGGTCAATAAAGACCCCCAGAAGCCCTTAATTAACCCTGTCACTCATGGGGGTCAATACAGACCCTCAAAAACCCTTAATTAACCCTGTCAATAATGGGGGTCAATACAGACCCTCAGAAGCCCTTAATTAACCCTGTCACTCATGGGGGTCAATAAAGACCCCCAGAAGCCCTTAATTAACCCTGTCACTCATGGGGGTCAATACAGACCCCCAGAAGCCCTTAATTAACCCTGTCACTCATGGGGGTCAATACGGACCCCCAGAAGCCCTTAATTAACCCTGTCACTCATGGGGGTCAATACAAACCCCCAGAAGCCCTTACTTAACCCTGTCACTCATGGGGGTCAATACAGACCCCCAGAAGCCCTTAATTAACCCTGTCACTCATGGGGGTCAATACGGACCCCCAGAAGCCCTTACTTAACCCTGTCACTCATTGGGGGTCAATACAGAGCCCCATAAGCACTTAATTAACCCTATAACTCATGGGGCTCTATACAGAGCCACATAAAACTATAATTACCTCCCTCAGTGCAATATGGGTCTATATAGACCCCTATAGGACACTATTAACCCCTAGGTTAACCCTACAAGTGCCATGAGGTTCCTCTAGGAACCTCATGACAAAGTCTAAGCACTACACTACACTATTAACCCTAACTATACACCATTAACCCATACTAAACCCTATCTAGCCCTAACTGGACCTATCTAACCATTACTGGGCCAATTGAACCTTAATTGGGCCTATTTAAACCTATCTGGACCTAATAACCCTAACTGGGCTGATTTAATCCCATCTAGCCCTATTTGAGTACAAACACTACACTATACTACCCCCCCAATAAACCACTACATTTAAACTAACCCTCTTCTACCCTAACCTATTAACCCCTACCTAATTAACACTACCTACCTAACCCCCTATTAAACCCCCACCATACTAAAACGTACACAAAATAAGAAAAAACTAACGGTACATAAAATAAAATAAAAAACAAGGTACACAAAACAAAAAAGGACATTACGATGACTGAGGGAACTACGAGGGCTAATTTAATGAGGCAGTATATCTAAAGGGCATCTCCTTTAAAAATGAACATTAAATATTGTTTCTTCCTTTAGCCAGAAAACTATCATCAGTATTTTATTACATCAAAAATGTCATGTTTGTTACATAACCAGCAAACAATATTAGTAATGATTTTATAGATTTTTGTTGAGCAGAAGCTTATGTCTTAGGGCTTCCATGTTGGATGTCCTCAACACTTCCTGTTGACTTGGACCATAGGGGCGTGTTCTATTTCTGTGAGGAAGGGAGATAGAAGGGAAGATAAGTTGTTGCCTCATTGGATCAATAACATACTGTAAGCAATTTTATAATTTCACCCCCTCCTCACACATGCTCAGAAATAGGCAGTCATATGTAAACTTGTAAATACTACTTACCTTGCTCTGTGACCTCCTACCCTTGCCTTGAACAGAAAGTAATTCTCTCATGTCAGTTACCATGCACTAGCAGAATCTACTGCTATTGAACCATGCCGCGAGTTACGGGATTGAGACGCAAGCTTGTAAACCATTCTTGTGCTGGTTGGATGTGTGGCCGTTGGATGTGCTGGTTGGATGTGTGGATCAATTAGTCAAACCTGTAGTTATAGGTTGAGACGGAGCCAATGGTAAAAGAAATCATCATCATTACGTCACTGAAAAATGGAGGTAAGATTTCAAAGCCTAACGGGTTTGATTTATGATTTACGATCGGATCCGCATTCCAGAAATAATGTAATATTAGTAAATCAGTAAATATTATATTCTATTTATGTTACATTACATGTATTAACACATTGATTGCCGGGAACGATATAACACAGGAATTAAACAGAAATTAAAGTATTTTATATTGCAGATTTGCGAGCTTGAGAATGTTGTGCTATTAACTTTAATACCTAACATCACTTTCCCTTTAATTATAAGTACAGTAGTGTGTTTACATTTCCATTTACAGTTCTATGGATAGGACTTTAACCCCCTTGAGGGTCGTCTCTAGTACCCGTTGGCTTTTTGGCTCCATTTGCGGGTCACAGGGTAGAACACCAGCGGATTCGTAGCAATTTAATAGAGATTTTCCAACGTAACAGTTACGGGCTTGACAGATCAAAGGATTTGCTGCCGCCGAGTTCAGATATCAACACCCCATAGGGTTTTTTCGCACTGACCCCACAAGTCCTTAGAGGGTTGCTTTATGGGGCCAATTTAATAGCCGTAAGTCTTGCTTGCTACATTACGGGCTACGGTTTTGAAGGAAGTTAATGTGGCTGTATTTCTGTGCAAGCACAGAACAGTGCTAGATCACCCATTTACATTGCTATATTCAATTATCAGTTCTGCTTTTTTTAACGCTCAACAGGAAGGGGCAGAAACAGTCTGTCAAAATTGGGTTTTGTTTATTTTTACATATTAATATATATATTTAAACATGGTGAAAATACTTTCTTTTATAAAAAAAGAGTATTCGAACCTTGAAACAAAGCTTCAAAGCTTATGACATATATAGTTGTCAGTATTGGGGGCGTTTGAGCCACGCACAACTTGGGCTTTCAATGAGCGCCGCAGGCACTCATTGTGAGGCCTGGGCATTACCAACAATCGACGCGGGCATCAATGAGCACCAAAGGCGATCATTGCAGAACTTGTGATGAGCGCTGGAGGCGCTCATCGCGAGGCCCCCAGGACTCGCATTTCTCCCAGTACCTGGTTCCTGCCAGTGGAGGGCTTGCGATGAGCATCAGAGGTACTCATTGCAAGGCCCCCTGGGCTTGCATCACCCAACCTGGTTCCTGCCAGTAGCTCAAACATGTACCTGGCTGCGACTCTGCCAGCAGCACCGCACTCTGTCTTCTCCTCTGCGTCTCCCGTCCTCCGGCTGGAACTACTTTCTGGATGCGCGGCTTCATCCAGAAAGTAGTTCCGGCTGGAGGACGGGTGCTGCTGAGGAGGTGAGTGAGGCCGTGCTGGCAGGATTCCATCCAGGTAAGACATACAGGGGAGGGAGAGGAGGGGGGAAACAAGACAAGGGAGGGAGAGGAGGCGGAACGGAGACACAAGGGAGGGAGAGGGGGGAAGGAGACTCGACGGGGAAAGGGTGAGGGGAAAAGGAGACACAGGGGGTGAAAGGGAGAGTGGGAAAGGAGACACAGGGGGAAAGCAAAAAGGGGGAAAGGAGTAACAGGAGAGGGAGTGAGGGGGGAAATGAGACACAGGGGAAGGAAAGGGAAAGGAGATATAGGGGAGGGAGAAGGGGGAAAGGGAGAGGGGGAAAGGAGACACAAGGGGGAAGGAAGAAGGGGAAAGAAAACACGGGGGAAAGGTGGAACAGGAGAGGTTGAGAGGGGGAAAGGAAACACAGGGGAGGGAGATGGGGTGAAAGTAGACACAGGGGAGGGAGAGGCGGAAAGGTAGTTTGGGAATTGAGGTACAGGAGAAGGGGGAAAGGAGACACAGGGGAGGGAGAGGTAGGCAAAGGAGACGCAGCGGAGGGTGAGGGGGAAAGAGTGAGGGGCAAAGGAGGAACAGGTGAGGGAGAGGGGAAAAAGAGACACAAGGGAGAGAGGGAGGGAGGAGACACAGGGGAGGGAGGGGTGGGGAAAACTTATTCCCTTAATTTTTGATGGGCAATTTCCTAGTTTATTCTATATATGTATGTCCACAAGCTTGAAAATAATTCTGCAACATTTTCCACCCCAGGCATGCAATATATATTATATAGACTAATGCAAATTCACACAATTCAAAAAAAAAATTAAAAATACACATTATTTACTTAATAAACATGCAACCATTCTCTTGTCTTTAACCACATTTTGTTAAATATTTTTGAACTTAAACCCTACACTTTAATCTTAGAATATAATTAAAGATTAAATAAAATAATTACGAGAAAACTTTCTGGATTTTTAAGTCAAATTCCCAGATGAGTTTAACGAGGAATGAGATTTAACAGCTTCCCTTGACTTTTGAATTAATGTGTTTAAATTGCTACAGCGGTTGACGTATTTATTGCTGCTTTATTAATTCTTAAATTTATTCATGATCTAATATTTTGAAAAGCTGTTTAATGTTTATTTTGAGCATTAAATACATTTACATTTAGCTGTACAGAGTATATTTAGTAATATTTGTTACACTTGTCTCTTTTCCACTAAAGTTACTTTTAAGTTATATGCTTTTAAAATGTGCTGTCATATTAATTGCTATGTATTTAACTGAGGTGCAGTGTACATGGGGAATTCTGATGAAACATATGGAGTGCTGAAGATCTCATCATTCATTAATGTTCTATCTGCTAAGATAGGGGAGTTAGAAGCAAAAAGCTGGAAAAACTTATGAAGCATCATTTTAATTGCAATGGCTTTTTAAAGTAAAAGGAGTTGAAAAAATATGAATACAATCTTCTAGAAGACTGATAAGGTTGGTTGCTATACATTCTGAAAAATAGTATATCAATATTTTATCAACAAACTATGGGCCTCATTTAATTCCAAGCCCATAATTACCTTCAAACAGCCCTAAGTCAGCCAGTTAGAAATTTGCAACATTACAGAATGATTTCATTGAACAAGCCTGCAACTACATGGCTAAAAGCCAAAGCCATATACCATGAACCCCATAGTAGCATTTCAGGGCATGATCATGATCAATTAAGCAAGCCCGTTAGTAACGATTTAGAAACAGCCAATCATAAATGAGACCGTCATCATGAAATCAGTAAAACCTGGCGTTTAAACGTCAATCAATTATTGTTTAGTTGTCCGATATGCGTTCGGGCTTGCAATCATGCAATTTAAAAATCAATAAAAATGAATGAAGAAACTATTATAGTCTATGTGGGTGGCCTGATATGTATTAACTCTTTGATTCCCGAGATTGATATAACACGGAAATAAAACCTGTAAAAAATAATTTGTAATTGCAGATTTTTGAGCTTGAGACTGTTGTTCAATTATTTCTAATGTCTTACATTGCTTTCGCCGTCTTTTAAAGGGCAGTATTGTGTTTTTATTTGCTTTTATAGTGTTACAAACAGGTGTTGAAGCCCCTTGTGAGCTTGAGGAATTGTAACAATAAAATAGCGATTTTAGCGATTGTAACATTTGCAGGCTTGAAAGATCAAAGGCTTAGATGGGTCGGAGTTACGATTTTAACAACCATAGTTGCTTTTCAGCCT
Organism: Discoglossus pictus; assembly: GCA_027410445.1. Classification (NCBI taxonomy): domain Eukaryota; kingdom Metazoa; phylum Chordata; class Amphibia; order Anura; family Alytidae; genus Discoglossus; species Discoglossus pictus. The sequence goes on from CM050167.1 coordinate 221,614,556, forward strand.
GTAACTCGCATTGCAGGTAGCTAGAAGAGGCCAATATAATAGCAGTAACTTTTTCTGGCTATATTACGGGCTTCAGTAATTGCAATTTTGACAATTTAATAGGGCCCTATATCATTATTTGTCACACAGAAAGGTAAAATCTCAGAATCTATGGTAAATTATTGACATCCTGCCTTAATGTTTTAATTTTATGCCAGTTGTAATGTTCATTGTAAATTTCACCAACCACAAGAAATTACGAAACTGATCCACCAAAAGTTCCACTAATCATAAATATTGGTCTATAAAATGTCATATAAATGTGATATTACTGGTTCCTTAGGAAATACCATGTGGCAGGTAGTAATCATGGGTAATCATTACCTTGGTACCCAGAGACAATAGATAAAATAGCCTCACATAGAGATAGCTTATACAAAAATCATCATCTCTACCTAAGACTCTTGTAAAGAGAACAGTATTTATGAGCAAAACTTGACCCAAAGCTATTTAATTTTGCTCCTAATTATGATGAGTCACTGAATACCACACAACTGCTTCTCTAAACATAAACACACGCTTTGAAAAATCTGGGGAGGATCCCCCCCCCCCCCCCCCCCAGTTCTCACACCCATGCCTAGAGCCATATGTGGCTTACGTATGATCAACATAAAACTAATTTTATCATAACTATATGTTATGACAGAAGAGACTTCATCCCAGCTAGATTGAAACAAAAAGTAAGTCACACTATTCACATTTTTAACTTTGAATTGAATTATTCATATTAGAGCTGTGAATCCAGTCAGTATCAACTGTTTGCTTATGTTCTCAAACTTCCTCCTCTCTATACTACTTGGAGCATTGAAAAGTCAAAATAATTATGTATCCAAACATGCTGAGCCGTCCTTTAAAGTATGAAAGTGTTATTTCATAACCACTTTTCAATAAGATTGTTGTATATTTTCAGCTATGCAAATCACATTTCATACACCTTTGCTCCTTATTGATCTCTTGAGTTTTAATCATTGAAGATTTAAGACCCGTACTCTGAGAAGAAAAATGTGAATCCAAACAATACAATGGAGATGTAATCCAAGTTATTATTATTGTACATACTTTCCCCCTCTCCTGTGCCTCCTCTCCCCCTCTCCCTTTCCCCCTCTCACTCCCCTATACCTCCTTTCCCCCTCTACCCTTTCCCCTTCTCCCTTTACCCATGTCTTCTTCCCCCTCTCCCTCCGCCCTCATGACTCCTTGCCCCCTCTCCCTCCCTTGTGTCTCCGTTTCCCCTTTTGTCCCTCCCTTGTCTCCTTTCCTCTCCCTCCCTTGTTTCCTTCCCCCCCCCCTCTCCCTGCCAGCAGCGCAGCACTCACCTCCTCTGCTGCTTCCGTCCACCGACCGGAACTACTTTCTAGATCAAGCCGCGCATTGCGCATGCACATACCAGCTGCGCAATGCAAGGCTTGATCCAGAAAGTCGTTCCGGACGGACGATGGGAGCCGCAGAGGAGGACGGAGTGTTTTTCTGCTGACAGGGTCGCACCCAGGTACATGCTTCAGCTACTGGCAGGGTCGCATCCAGGTACTGGGGTTCTGATTGTGGGTGATGCTGATTGGGGGTGATGCGAGCCCTGGGGAGCCCAGGAACAAGGGACTGGGGTTCTGATTGTGGGTGATGTTGATTGGGGGTGATGTGATCTCTGGGGGCCTCAAAGGAAGAGACCAGGTAATGGGTGATGCAAGCCCTGCAATGAGCGCCTTCGGTGCTCATTGCAGCCCCCGTCGGGTGTTGGTAATGCTCGGGCGCTCATTGCAGCCTAAGTCCCACGTGCCTCAACTCGCCTCACAGTTGCGGCCCTCGATGCGCGTAGGCAAGCAAAAGTATGACCAACAGTGCAAACTTCCCCAACACTGACAACTATATATGTGATGTGATAGCAGTTTTTTTAATAAAATGTATTTTTTGCATTTGTAAGTTAAATCACAGTACACCTACATGCTATAAATTATTGTGCGGAAATAAATGTAACTTGTGTTTCATGTTTCTGCAATTATGTACCATATTTAGTAGGCTTCTAATTGGCATTTTATATTTCACATATGGTGTGTGTGTTTATTATTTACAGTTTCCATTGAATCTTAAACAATGAATATTTAACTATGTACACCAGTAATGAAACACATTGGGCCTCATTCTATTATCGGCCGTAGGAGATGCGGGGCCGCAAGGACCGGCCGCAGGCTATTTGCCTATTCTATTCCCTTCCGGCCGGGGACTCCGGCAGGCTTGCGCCCGGCGCCTTGTTATCCCTTGTGGCCGCACGCGCCGGAGGAAAGCCTTTGATCTTAAACGGCCGCAAGAGTTTCGGCCGCAAGAAAATCCGGTTGCTATTCAATTGCTCCGGGAACCCTCTCTGCAAGGCTAAAATCGAGCCGCAGCTTACTTGCAGCAAAAAGGTTCGCAGGCACACAATTAGGCGCATAATAAAGCCATAATAAAGCCATCCTGCACTCTGATGAGACGATAAAGTGATTGTAGGTGTTAGCATTCATAGCACAACATTCCCCTACACTCAAATCCGTAAATATTTTTTATTTTAATTCATGTCAAATATCCGTGGACAAAGTCCCGAGGGCTTGAAGCACCTCAGACCCGCCCAGTTAATGAAATATCGGATTTGGGCTGATGTGCAAGCTTGAGAGGGCGTTGCTATTAATCCTCATGTCCCCCATTATGATCCCTAGCATTTACAGAGCTTTACAGTGCCGTCTTGAATTTATTTTTGCTTTTAAAGTTTTCAGACCTTGCGGCCAGTTGCAAGATATGCGGCCGGCCGTAAGGGGATATCCTTGCGGCGCCGTCTATTTGAATTGCAAGGTATCGGGAGCCCCGCAAGGAATCGCAGCTTTGAGGCCGTTTTACGGCCGATAATAGAATGAGGCCCATTGTATTTAGATTGCACAGTGACAAATACAATTCAGACATACACCATGTTTTGGTGTGATAATAAAACATATAACGCAAAACCATTTAAGGACCAAAAAAGGTGAACATTTACCATAAGCTATTTTGAAGAGCTTGCGCCGATTATGAGAAAATTTTTTGGGGTACTTTATTTTTATTAAAACAAACCTCAGAATTCGGAACATTACCTTATAGTTCCATTAGTAAAATCAAAAAGTACATATTAAGTGAAAGCATTTAAAGAAAACTTGAGATATTTTAACAATATACATTTTTGTAAATATTTTATTATATCTTTTCATGTAACAACACTGAAGAAATTACACTCTGCTACAATGTGAAGCCCTCAAAATAACTCAACACATAGCCATTAATGTCTAAACCATTGGCAACAAAAGTGAGTACACCCCTAAGTGGAAAAATCCAAATTGGGCCCAAAGTAATAATATTTTGTGTGGCCACCATTATTTTCCAGCACTGCCTTAACTTTCATGGCCATGGAGTTCACCAGAGCTTCACAGGTTGCCACTGGAGTCCTCTTCCGCTCCTTCATGAATACATCACAGAGCTGGTGGATGTTAGCGACCTTGCACTCCCCCAACTTCCATTTGAGGATGCCCCACAGATGCTCAATAGGGTTTAGGTCTGGTAACATGCTTGGCCAGTCCATCACCTTTACCTAAAGCTTCTTTAGCAAGGCAGTGGCCATCTTGGAGGTGTGTTTGGGGTCGTTATCATGTTGGAATACTGCCAAAAAATGCTTGTATAAATTACTACTGATAATAACATTATTATCAGTATACAGTGTCTCTTACGTTCTTTAGTACCACGTTATATATATTGGACTTTAATAAAGCTATTATTATGATGTGAGTATACTTACAGGTACTGTTATTCCTTCAATGACCAATATATTGCAGCAATTTAAATAAGTATTTTTTGGCATCTCCTCTTTATTCTTATTCTTGGTGCTATTTTCTGTAATAATTTTAATCGTGTATGGAATAAAGGGTTACTTTTTTCCCCACACTAAATTTCTAATTATATACCAATAGGTTTTAAGCAGCACAGATAAAACACCTTCTTAAATATCTTACGTCTGTATTCTATTATTTACTGACATCATGATGATGTTATCATTTTCTATTCTATGGAGTTAATTGCGGGCTTGGTTTTATATTGAGAGCTCATATAATCACACTCCATGAAAGGTATGGCTTACGTATGGAGGCTGAGAGACTCAAGTTGTGGGTTAGAGGTAAAATAATACATCTAGAAGTTTAGATAAAAAGTACCTGCAGCCAAATTTACGGTTTTAAGTAATTTACGAGCTTCTAATAGAATAGGGCTCTGTGTTTTAGACTTTTATAAATTGCACATCTTAAAGGGACATGGAAAGAAATGTGTTTTCTTTTTTCAAATAAAGATCTCAAGACCCAAAAAACTATTCATAAATGTAAGTGCTCTTTGAGATATACAGACTGAAGTATGTTCTCTGCATTTGCTGTTAGTTTAAACAAGTATTACTGATTGTTTTCATGCAAAAAATAAGATAGATAGATAGATAGATAGATAGATAGATATTTAGATAGATAGATAGATAGATAGATCGATAGATCGATAGATAGATAGATAGATAGATAGATAGATAGATAGATAGATAGATAGATACATAGATAGATAGATAGATAGATAGATAGATATGGAATTATCACAGATCTGACTCTAGGTTCAGGGTAAGTGTACACTGTTTGTGTCTGAATGTAAAATATTCTTACTACAAATTCCAGTGTTTCATCCTTGATTTGGCTTAGGTACTGAATAGCAGGCCAACTATAGAAATACAAATGCAAATTTCACTGCATTTAGAGTACTGTACAATATTTCCAAAGTAATATTTGCGTTGTGTCTTTCTGCCTCCTAGTGGCATGCCAAGTGTATTAAAAACAGAAAAAATATTTGGATGTTTGATCATGTCAGCTCAGCATTATAAGAGACAATAGCTGCATTTTGTGATTTGCAACAAAGCAGTTAAGCTTTTAACACAATCAATCAACAGCAAATTTTAGAAGAAGTAAAAAGAAGTAAAACAGGTCGTGGAACAGTCACACTGTATAGAACAGCAAAAATAGTTAGATAATTATAATACAAATACTAAAAATGATGAAAAAAAGATCACATTGTTTTGAAATGTCTCTTGTTTTTATTTAATTGTAGAAATGTAACTTTTAGGTGTCAAAAATGTCAGAATTGCACTAAGACAATAAAAACAATGAATGATGCATAAGTACGTTCAATGCTAAACATTAAAGCTTTGGAAATAACATTTTTAGCAATAGAAAATTAGCCCAACTTGTCAGTAACTCTAAGATGGTTAAAGGTGTTGACACTGCAAACCCTCATTTATTTTAATTACAATTGTATTTTACAAAAGTCTAAATAAACTGTGTAGAAAAATACAATCAATAATTTTCATTATTGTTATAGTCACATGAAAACTATAGCCACTGAAATTAACAATATTTAATTACTTATATATGGATTACACTGCACAATTGTGTTGTTTTGGAATACTGCAGTGCTAAACTTTGCTATGGCAGCAAACGCAACAAATGCGAGTGTGGAAATTTGGTCCATAGAATAAGAATCTATTCTAAGAAAATGCATGAAATATTTGAATACTATGAGACTGTAATAGGGACTTCAGAAGGACACCAATCCTGGAAACACTATATCCAGTATAGGGCGTCAGATGTATAAGCAGGTTGATCCATGTGTAGTGATGCTGCCACTGGGGTTCTGCGGTTTTAAGATATCACATAGGTACAACAATTCCAGTATTTAAATCAAAATGCAAGGTTTTAAAGATCACAATGCTTTTTAATTGCATGCAAATGCACTTTTAAGGGAGCACTGTAGTCCTATATTTAAAACATACCCTTTTGAAGAACTGCACTTGAAATTATGATAAATATTCTTATAATGTTAAAAATAAAGTACATCAAATGATTTACATTTTATATACAATTATGCTGCTGTGGAATCTATAATTTTGGTTACTACTTATGAACTTCTTTTAACCTCTATGCAGAATGTTTTCAGAACAGCATATGAATCTCTGACCATGATAGAAACTTTCAAATATCTGAAAGGAATTAATAAAGTACACAGAGGAAATGCCTTCAAAGAAAAGTGGAATTCGAGAACAAGACATCAGAATTCGAAGGATCAAGGTGGAAGATTCAGGGTTAACGGAAGAAAGTACTACTTTACAGAAAGAGTATCAGATAAGTGGAACAGCCTTTTAGTAGAAATGGTAGAGTGAAAATGAGTACAAAATGTAAGCATGCTGGCTATCCTGAGGCATAATTAAGCTGAACATTTAGGTAGATACAGTGGGCAAGCCAGATGGGCCTTTTTGGTTCTTATCTGCTGTCAGATGTACAGTGGATATAAAATGTCTACACACCCCTGTTAAAATGTCAGGTTTCTGTGCTGTAAAAAATGAGACAAAGATAAATCATTTCAGAACTTTTTCCACCTTCAATGTGACCTATAAACTGTACAACTCAATTGAAAAACAAACTGAAATCTTTTAGGTGGAGGGAAGAAAAGAAAAAAAAGAAAAATAATGTGGTTGCATAAGTCTGCACACCCTCTTATAACTGTGGATGTAGCTGTGTTCAGAATTAAGCAATCACATTCCAAATTGTGTTAAATAGGAGTCAGCATACACCTGCCATCATTTAAAATGCCTCTGATTAACCCCAAATAAAGCTCAGCTGCTCTAGTTGTCTTTCCAGAGATTTTCTTAGTCGCATCCCACAGCAAAAGCCATGGTCCACAGTGAGCTTCCAAAGCATCAGAGGGATATCATTGTTAAAAGGTATCAGTCAGGAGAAGGGTACAAAAGAATTTCCAAGGCATTAGATATACCATGGAACACAGTGAAGACAGTCATCATCAAGTGGAGAAAATATGGCACAACAGTGACATTACCAAGAACTGGAGCTCCCTCCAAAATTGATGAAAACACAAGAAGAAAACTGGTCTGGGAGGCTACCAAGAGGCCTACAGCAACATTAATAGAGCTGCAGGAATATCTGGCAAGTACTGGCTGTGTGGTACATGCTACAACAATGGCCCGTATTCTTCATATGTCTGGGCTAAGGGGTAGAGTGGCAAGACGAAAGCCTTTTCTTACGAAGAAAAACATCCAAGCCAGGCTACATTTTGCAAAAACACATCTGAAGTCTCCCAAAAGCATGTGTGAAAAGGTGTTATGGTCTGATGAAACCAAGGTTGAACTTTTTGACCATAATTCCAAAAGATATGTTTGGCGCAAAATCAACACGTCACGTCACCAAAAGAACACATCATGCTTTAGGGCTGTTTTTCTTCAGCTGGAACTGGGGCCTTAGTTAAGATAGAGGGAATTATGAACAGTTCCAAATACCAGTCAATATTGGCACAAATCCTTCAGGCTTCTGCTAGAAAGATGAACATGAAGAGGAACTTCATCTTTCAGCATGACAATGACCCAAAGCATACATCCAAATCAACAAAGGAATGGCTTCACCAGAAGAAGATTAAAGTTTTGGAATGGCCCAGCCAGAGCCCAGACCTGAATCTGATTGAAAATCCGTGGGGTGATCTGAAGAGGGCTGTTCACAGGAGGTGCCCTCGCAATCTGACAGATTTGGAGTGTTTTTGCAAAGAAGAGTGCGCAAATCTTGCCAAGTCAAAATGTGCAATGCTGATAGACTTATACCCAAAAAAACTGAGTGCTGTAATAAAATCACAAGGTGCTTCAAAAAAGTATTAGTTTAAGGGTGTGCATACTTATGCAACCATATTATTTTATTTTTATACTTTGTATAGGTCACATTAAAAGGTGGAAATGATTTGAAATGATCAAACCACAAGGCACTGCCACAGCACCAATCCTGCAGTTTTAATTGCAAGTTGCTTGTCTACTTCAACTTACACACCCATAAAACACTTAAATGGTACTTGATATAGGTTAATGCGTTACAAACTGACTAGCATTACCACCTGTATAAACTTTATGCTCTAAAGGAGCCTTTAAAACATAAGAAAAGCTGGCCATTTTAGATGAATATCTTTTGCTTCTTATCTTTTTGCATAGACAATACTTAGCAATAAAATAAAATGTTATAAAAAAAAGTAAAAAAAATATGTTTTTCAGAATAATGTGTAGAAATGTGTATACAACATATAAACATACAGTAGATTTGACAACAGATAAGAACAGAAAATGGCCCATCCGATACGACCATTTGATTTACCTAAAGGTATGGCATAGTTAAGCCTCAGCATAGCCTTAACTGTGTTTCACTCTACCACTTCCACTGGAAGGCTTTTACAGTTATGTACTACTCAGCAACTCATTGCAACTTACATACTTTAAAAACTTTGCAAATACCAATAATAAATAGATTTAAATAATTTAATTTGCAATGTGCATTTAACTTTTTTAAATAAATAAGATTTAATATATTATACTGAAGTTTCATGAAATCCATTATTATGCTTTGATAGTATCTCCAAAAGTAAAATTACATATAAAATACTTCTATAATATATTTATTACTTGAGGTTTTAATTGTTATATTTAAATACAGGTGGTCCCCAGGTTAAGAACAAGATATGTTCCTGAGAATGTCTTTTGATCAGATTTGTATGTAACTTAGATCCCTGAATAATTATAATAATAATAATAATAATAATAGTAATCATCATCATATATAATCACTATAATGGCTCATATGTGGTAATAATAATACAGTTTAATATAGTAATAATAAAAATAATACCCCCGTACTGGAATAATAAGTTACAGAAACTATTGCACTCTTTGTTTTAATCAAACAAACAGAACATAAAAACAAACTCATACATAAAGCCTTGGGAGACAGTTCTTAAGTACATGTTGTCTGTCAATCGTGTCATCTATAATCCGGGGACCACCTGTACAAATAAGACTAAGCCTATTAAACATTGTCTGGAAGTTGCAAGAATTAAACAAAAAATCACAATCAATGTAGTATTATTCAATATTTATAATACTGTATCATAAATTACAAATTTGCCAGACTAAAGGGTAAAAATCTCACTGTGACTGGCTTGGTATTCAAGTTGTTAAATATTTGCTACACTTGCCTGATTGGGAATTTTTTCCAACCATTTTCCAATAGCTCCCTCTAGTGATGTATTGCTAAAACTGATTTGTAGGTTATATAACTATACTTTTCTAATCAAACATCGTATTGAGGGCTAAGTCCAACAGTTTATATAGTATATGTCTTGATCATTATTTCCATTTTTCAGCAGCAGCAGAGATTGAATGTGTTCTGTTATGACAATTATTGCAAAAAGAAAATATGCAATCATTAAGAAATACCCATGCTGGAACTTGACTCAAAATACACCAAAAATGTAACTATGGAATATACTCCAAGAAAAAAAGTAAAAAAACAATACCTAAAAGATTTTTTAGTTTTTTCCAGATATGCTGTGCATTATTTCCATTAAAAATAAAAAAAATAAACATTTAGCACATGCTTAAAAGTGCACTGCAAGTCTCGAACAACTTTATATATATATATTAAATTTTCTTACTGAATATTGTATTTACGCAAATCTAGTACACCATTGAATCTAATGCGCGCTCCTTCGGAGCTCATTGCGAGACTCTTGGTTGGTGTATGTTTGGTTATGAGAGCTCCTTTGGCGCTGATTGTAAGGTTTGCGCTGATGGCCTTTTGACTGGCATTGTGAGCCTCTCCCCTGGTGTAGTTGTGGTTCTGTAAACACCGTTGGCGCTGATTGTGAGGCTCGCGCTGATCGCCTTTATCGTTTTTTGTAATTCTGTAATTTTTGTATTTGGTTTTCTCTGTGTATGTATTTTTTAATGTAAATTAATTCATTATTAAAGTTATAAATTAATATACTTTACCTATTTGTAATTAATATATGCAGGAAGCAATATGCTGAAGAGCTAACAATCTGTTTTGATGTTCCTGCAGCATACAATGTTGATTTGCACTGTTGGTGACCTTAGATGTAAGTGTCAGCAATGTGTGCAGTGTGTAGTGTAAATAGGCTGTGTGAGCAAGGGGAAACCGTTTGTTTATCTGTTTAATTCCCCATTTTGTTATATTAATGTTATTAGTTTTCAAGGTAGGCCTTGTTTTACTTCCATGAATGAATTCCATGAATGTTACCCCTAAAAAGGCTATAACTATACCAAACCTTCTTCTATACTCTTGATCAATTGCATTTGCTGCAGGTAAAGTGATCACCTACGTCACTCTCTCACTGATCGACTTGGCTTTATAAAGCCATACATTAGCCAGCCAATCCAGTGTGTGAACTTTTCATAGCCCACCAATCAAAACACAAACAATCCTCAGAGGCCTACAGCCCATGGTAGTTAACATGGAGATGTTATGGCACTCGTCGCTAATGTAGAGTCTATAATGGTGTGCCTATGGTCTGTTCTTATCTTCTCCATGTGAATATCTGGGTCCTAAAGTACACAATTATAACAAAACATTACATATTTCTACCTTCCTTGGTGATCCTCACAAAGGTCAACCTGGCCAAGGGTACTGGAGTAACTGGGTTGTGCCAAGTGTTCAAGCTTTAAAACTCCCATCTCATCCATGATAGCTTCATTTTATACACTACAGGTAAATAGCTAATTGAAATGAGAAGGTGAAAGACAGCTAACACTTTGAAGTCATCAATCAGGGTTCCAAGAAGATCATATAATACATCCCCAAATTTAGGACAACATGTTCATAGTTCGGAATGTTTATGATAATGAATTTCAAATAATCTTGAGCCAACACAGTGATTATAGCTTTTGGGGGGTTGATAGGCTCTGTATATGCCAAGATTCTTAATTGCAGTACTCGCATCTACTCACATCAGCACTAACAGTACCACTCTGTTAAACAATGTTAAAGAAAGAGGGCAATCAAGCTGTTGATAAAATTTCCATTCACCACAAATTGTTTATCTTGTTTATATTGCACTACAACACACTGCAAGAGATGAAACATTACAGTAGCAAGCAATACAAGTAAAACTTTAACACTATAATCAAACTTATCATGGCTAGATGTTGCCACCTCACTACTGTACTAGCCAGTTGGAAAATACAGCTATATACCCACTGCTTACTATAACAATGGACACTTTAAGGAAGTCTGCAATATTTTTTTTCTCTATGGGGTCAGACAAAGCATGTGAAAAGTAAAGAAACCATTGTACTAATTAAAAAGGATGACTTTAAGATTATGGAAATTGACTCTAAACATAACCCACAAAGTTACCTCCTTATTAATCTTAAGATGTTTCTGTTTTCAGAGAAAGTTGCATAATAATTGTTGATTTATCAAAATTGCCAGAACTATAATGATGTTTCCGGATTTCAGTTGGGGCTGGTATGGGGGGCTGCCTCACCCTGAATGTTTTTGCCTCTGGTAGTTTTCTAACATCAGGATTGTAAATAACAAACTACCAAAGTATGCTGATTATTTTAAACTTGTTATACGCCAGCTTGGTTGGGTGGTCTCTACATCTCATTCACTTTAATTGATGGTCCAGGTCTGGTAATGCATATTTAGTACATTTTCTACAAGGTGATATGCATATGACAATTGTTTTCCTTTAATAAAACACATATACAATAACCAAGCCTGTTAGTTATGGCCAGTATTCACATGTAAGGTGCTTAGATGCTTGTGGTTTGTTCATGTTTAGTTTATTATTTAACTTATATTAGCTGTCAATCATTGATAACACCTGAACTTTATTACTTGGCCCCCAAAATTCCTATAATATACAATATTACAAACACATTCTACATCATGTCATAGCAGTCTCCTGGAAAACTATCCATTTTATATCAGTAGCATAGTGATGTCGCAAACATCAAATTTTGGGTTCGCGAACAGCGAACGCAAACTTCATCAAATGTTTGCGAACGGGCGAACACCAGCGAACCGCCATAGACTTCAATGGGCAGGCGAATTTCAAAACCCACAGGGACTCTTTCTGGCCACAATAGTGATGGGAAAGTTGTTTCAAGGGGACTAACACCTGGACTGTGGCATGCCGGAGGGGGATCCATGGCAAAACTCCCACGGAAAATTACATAGTTGATGCAGTGTCTGCTTTTAAGCCATAAAGGGCATAAATCCCCTAACATTCCTAAATTGTATGGAATAACATGCTTTAAAACATCAGGTATGATGTTGTATCGATCAGGTAGTCTAAGGGTTACACCCGCTTTACAGTAACAGACCAATCTCCCCGTTTAATGCACCGCAAACAACCTCAAACAGTCCCTTTGCACAACCGTAAACTCCCCATTTGCACAAGGTTGGAGACCAAGCTAGCCATGTCCCGTTCCTTGTCCTCACTGATGTCATTGAAGGTCTCTTCCTCCACCCAGCCACCAAGGGTCCCCGAAAGGTGACAACAAGCCCCCTGGGACGCCTGCTGTGTTTGGTCTTCCACCTCCTCAAAGCCACCTTCCTCCTCTGACTCCTCTTCTTCAGACTCCCAGAGTCTGGGGGCTTCCACTGCCCAGCATGGAATATTATACACAGGTCAGAGTCTGGGGGCTTACACTGCCCAGCATGGAATATTATACACAGGTCAGAGTCTGGGGGCTTCCACTGCCCAGCATGGAATATTATACACAGGTCAGAGTCTGGGGGCTTACACTGCCCAGCATGGAATATTATACACAGGTCAGAGTCTGGGGGCTTCCACTGCACATCATGGAATATTATGCACATGTCAGAGTCTGGGGGCTTACACTGCACAGCATGGAATATTATACACAGGTCAGAGTCTGGGGGCTTCCACTGCACAGCATGGAAGATTATACGCATTGCCTCTGCGTTATTATAAGGTGTGTACTGTTAAGTAGTACTATTCCTATCGGTTTAATCCCTGTTACGTCCACTATCGGGACGTGTATATGGCATGGATTTTTGGAAGCGGGAGATGGAAAAAGATGCTTGGTCGGTCCTCCCACTTCAAATTTGGGGCACTGCGCGTGCAATCTAAGGTGCCACCAGATATGAGTGTCACTGTGCACTGGCAAAAGTTGGCAGAGTAGGCGCTGTAGGCCTCACACACACACCTGTAGGCAGGCAATTGCTATTCAATCTATTACAGTCAAAAAAGTGTTGTTTTATGTCACTGTACACTACGGTTGCACCAGATATGACGTATCACTGTGCACTGGCAAAAGTTGGCAGAGTAGATGCAATAGGCTTCACACACACGCCTGTAGAGAGGCAACTGATATTCAATCTATTACAGTCAAAAAAGTGTTGTTTTATTTCACTGGGCACAATATAAGCTGTTAGGTGTTAGCTTGTCACACACACATGCTGACAGGCAGGCATATTTCGATTTCACCTTAAATGAAGAAAAGGGTTTCTTCACAGTAAGGGTGGTTAATCTGTAGAATTCTCTACCAAAGGAGATGCTGACAGCAGATTTGATAGATAACTTTACAAGGGGACTGGATATATTTTTAATTAAAAAGTGTATTCAGGGTTATCCTGGTTAATTAGAGAGAGTATTGATCCAGGGAGGAGTCTGATCGCCAGTATCTGGGGTCAGGAAGGAATTAATTTTTTTTTACCATTTTGAGATGATTGGCAACATGTCACTTGTTTTCTTTCCTGTTTGCCTTCTTTTGGATCAATTAACAACTGATCTGCATGTTGCAGACCAGAGGAGATCTTAAAAGGTTGAACTTGATATACCGAAAATCTTTTTTCAACCTCAATTACTATGTAGCTATGGGCGATATTTTATTAGCTGTTCGCAAATGACTCAAACTAATCTTCTGAATTTGTTAATATTGTATTTTCTTTGTTCTTATTCCCTGTACAGCGCTACGGAATATGTTGGCGCAATACAAATAAAAAATAATAATAACGCACAAATTTGGCCGCATGTGTTTTTTTTAAGTAGGATTTCAGGGGGTGTGATCATGTGATCTGAAAATATTTAAGAAAACCTGTAATTTACTTATTAAACACTTGTCAGTACTTCTTAGACACAGCCAATAGTAAATTAGACCATCATCATGACATCAGTAAAACATGGAGTTTTAACTTCTCTCAAAGACTACAAATTAATTTGTTTCAAGAAGTAAGTTTAGTGATTGGACTTGCAATCCAGCAATGTAGAAATCAATAAAATGAATTAAAGCAACTATTCTAGTTCATGCGAGTTCCATGATATGTATTAACCCCTTGAGTCCCAGAATCCATTTCAGACACACACAAAAAAAAATTGTAATTGCATATGTTTGGGTTTAAGACTGTTCTGCAATTAACTTTAATGTATTTCTCTGTTTTCCCGTGTTTTTTTAAGTTTAGTAATGCATGTTTAATAGCTGTTAAGGCTCTAATAATTGATTGAAAAATGCTTTGCGAGTCCTCTTGAGTACTCATAATATTTTTAACAAAAACATGATACATTTTCATTTGCGATTTTGCGAATTAGAGCTGTGAGTCTAATAAAATATTGATTTTGTGCAGGGGCGGATGGTGCATAGGGGCAAAAGGGCAACCGCCCTCCCAAAATGAACGCACTGACTTATTCCCTCCATCACTTACTTAATTGTTTAATTTAAATATAAAAAATTAAATTAATTATATCATGTTCAATCTTCTATTTTTTTTAGTATGCTGCTGCTGTCACTTTAAATTACAAAACACATCGTGCAGACAGTTAAACACACTGGGCCTCATTCAAATACGATTTGGCCAATTGAATAGGGCTCTATCTAAGCACATAGCATATTTTTTTACAGAAGTTGTCAGTTAGTGAAAACCTTGCTTTTGTACAGAAGTTCACTGACTAAAAACTTCTGTAAAAAAATATTCTATGTGTTTATATAGAGCTCTATTCAATTGGCCAAATAGCATTTGAATGAGGCCCACTGACATCACATCTTTACCCCTGCTGGTGACTTGCCTAGTACTACAGATCAGGGTACATGTGAAAATAAAAAAAAAATGTAAAAATGCTGTCTTTGTCCGGTCTGTGCTCTAAACTATGGGACTGAGCCTGTCTGTCATATGCAGCATCACCCAATCAGAACGGCAAGGAGGGAAAAGTCCTGGATCCTTGTTGTTGTTCTGTCCTTCAGTCATGTCTGACTCTCAGTGACCACATGAATGCAGCACACCAGGTACATCTGTCTGTGTTTCTGGTTGTGCTTATCCATATGATTTTCATGCCAGTTCATACTTCAGTGGACCGCAAATTGTCTGACCTCTCTAAAATGACCTGTCCATCTTGGGTAACCCATCACAGCTTACGGGCTTGGGGAAGTAGATCAATTTCACCAGGCCTGCAAATGTTTTCACACCCGTAAATGGCAAAAGGAGCATAGGGGAGTGAGAGTGGGGAGAAAGACACAGGGGAATGCTAGGGGGAGAGAGGGTTAAAAGAGACAGAGGGAGTGTGGGGAAAGACACAAGGGTGAGGGGGAGAGACACAGTGGAGAGAGCAGGGCAAAGAGACACAGGGGAGGGAGTAGAGGGGAAGAGACACAGGAGATGGGGGAAAGAGACACATGGTAGACAGGGGGAGAGACAATGGGGAGGGAGAGGGGGAAGAGACAAAGGGGAGGGAGAGGGGGACAGAGACACTGGGGAGGGAGTCGGGGGAAAGAGATACCCGGAGGAGTCAGAGGGGAGGGAAAGAGCCCCTGTGGAGGGATTGGGGGGGAAAGAAACACAGGAGAGGGAAATGGAGGCAAAGAGACACAGGAGAGGGAGATAGGGGAAAAGAGACAGTGGGGAGGGAGAGGGGGGAAAGGGACACAGGTGTGGGGAGAGGCAAGGGCCGCCATGAATTTCAAAGTTACGGGCTTGCGCATGCATGCAGCGCATGCCACAGCCTGCAATGAGCTGCAAAGCCGCTCATTGCAGGGCCCATGATGAGCACCAAAGGCGCTCATTGCGAGGCACGCAAGTGGTGGGTCGGCCGAGGCCTGCAATGAGCGGTGAAGCCGAAGGAGCTCATTGCGAGGCCTGTAATGTAGAGGGGGGGGGGGAGGCTCACAATGAAGGTGCTCGTTACGAGGCCTGTGATGAGTGCCAAAGGCCCACAAGCTAGAGGGGGGAGATCCTCGGATTGTGTGGCAAACAGCATTGTGAGGCTTCAAATGTTATTGCCGTTATTTTTGATAGACAAGTTGCTAGTATATATATATATATATATATATATATATATATATATATATGTGTGTTTGTGTATATAAATGTGTTTGTATGTATATATGTGTATATATATATATATCGATATATATATACTGTATATATATATATTGTGACAATGATGGCCATGAAGGACTGTGGTATCTTGAAAGAATCAATAGATAATAGCATATAGTGAAGCAAACCAGTTTATTAAGTGCAAAAATACACTAAAGCAGTAACTCTGCTTAAAAAACGAAAATAAAAATCTAAATAAACGGACTGACTGACATACGGGAACACCCTGACTAGCCCTAAGCAGCTTATCTGCTACAGGGGGAAAACGAGACACAGCGCTGTCTTCTGGTAGGAACTCAAACTCCTTATCAACCCTGTATGGAGTAGTTTTCCTGATAGAGCAGCACCAAGGACAACGGCCTTCCCTGCTCTCTGAATGTCCTTCTCCCAGGGACCCTTATAAAGAATACACAGGTGCTCAGAATGAGAAAAAGTCACTCTTACATCAACACAGTTTTTTTTCCCTGGGGGGTAACGTAAAGGTAATGGTCTTCTGACCTTAAGGTAAACGGAGGGTCTGTCTCTCTGGAAGCTTCAGTATGCTGTACAGTTCTCTCAGCTATACTATCACAACAGTATCCCACAGGTACTTGAAACAATGATTTCCTCTCAGTCCCCCAGCATAGTTGGTATGGCATAAAACAGCAATTTACTAGGACTGCGGTCCTCTTTGATTACCACACTTACTGTGTACTCCAGACTCTTTCTCTCTCTGTCTTTAGGGCTTCACACAGGCAGCTGCACTTCCTCTGTATGCTGGAGATTCTCTCCCTCACTCCACAGATCCTCAAGCTTCCTGTGTCCTTATGGATTCTTTGCCAGCTGCATCCATCCCAGATTGTAGATCCACTCAGGAACAGCAAGAAAACCTTTCTCTGTTTGCTGTCTCTAGCTGCTAGCAACTCATTTTCCTGTGTTTGTGTCTTTTAAAAGGCTTATCACACCTGTAGGTTTAATTAGCCCAGCTCCAGGTAGTTAACTCAAAGTTACCTGGAGCTGATTTCCTCAATACTGTGTGAGTTGCACCATCCACCGGGGGGCAGTACACCACACACCCTCCCCCTCAGCTCAACAACATGGGGTTGAGCGACTTGCAGAGAGGTCGGAAACTGTGCACATGGCAACCACATGGCATAGATGGCACTGTAGTTCCAGGTTGACACAACTCCATCTCACGTGCAGTAACCTCTGCATTCTGTAGAACCGCTCAGCACTCAAGAACTTTCCTCCTCTTTGCCATCAGCATAGAGGCATGACATTGTGATCGAGCGGCCACTTGTAGATCCTGCTTCTCTCCATCCTCACATTTGCGCATCTGTCCTCCCCAGGGCCAACTGCATTGACGCATTATGCACTGCCTGGAGGGCCACTCATGGATTCACCTTCTCTTAATGACAAGCGTTAAGCTGCGGCAGATAACCTTGGGAAGAAATGTTGATGCCTGCACTCTTCTCGTCACTTTGGCACCAATGGGACTTTCTTATAGCCGGCGAAGCTATTGCTCTTGCAGCTGTCTTATCCACTATTGTACCCTTCTTCGGGTTGCTAGGAACATTGCCAAAACATTGCGGGTAGGGCACCGGTCCGCCCATCTCCCCGAGTGCCCTCCACCGGGGACCCTTGATAAGTTGGAGAATGCGTTTCTTCATACGGCCCCTTCCCTGGGGCTAAATCACAGACAATATACATTTCCGTCACCTTGTCTCTCGCCTGATTCATCTTTTCCTTCAGAACCCTCATCTCTCTTTTGCGCCTCCGATTTATCCTCTTTATAACATTAATGAAAGGCCTGAGGTTTGCCGATTCACCAGAGGTTTGCCGATTCAAATTTCATGGCTAGATGGCATCTCTTTGTGCCAAATCACTCCGGGAGTATTTATGCCTCATCTGCAGCCCTAGAACTTGGGATTGGAGTTGCCTCAATCCGGCCACTTCATGTTTGTCTTTCTTTTGCTCCTTTAGTCCTTCTGTTAAACATTCTTTCTTTTTCAGAAGATTATCTACAGCTTTCTCAACTCTTCTTCTGGCCTCTTCTAATGCTTTAGCATCAGTCTGGTTTTGCTTTCTCTGTTCACTCCTGGACCTCCACTCCACCATCTTCTATTTAAACCTGCTGATGGCCTTCTCCATCTTATGAGTATTTACTTTACTTTCCTCACCTTGGTCATCATTACCTTCTCTATGAACCGCAACTTGGGTGGTTTCTCTTCCCACTCCCCTTCACAACTGGCTCCATTACTCTGTAGTTTGTCCTGAGTCAGTGATTTGTAATGATAGATAACCTGGCTCTCTCTCTTCCAGGTGCTCCAATCATCTTGCTGATTATTCTCACCAAGTTGTATCAGATTCATATGGCCATCTTGCTTCTGTTCTGATACATGATCCTTCGTAGGCTCAGCAGGTATACTCTGTTCCACCGTGCTTTAAATCCTGCAAGGTCTGCAACTCTCTATATCTGCCAGGACAAATCTCTCATACTTTTGATCTTGCTGGAACTTCTCTACCGGTACAGCAACTTCAGGCTTACACTTAATCCATAGGCCAGTACACATCTTGGAAACATTTTGAATTTTCAGTTTCTCAAGAAAACTTTGGTTTTCAGCATCCTCAGCTTTCACCCATAATTAATTTTCTTTTAAGTGCTTCTCTTCATCTTTTCTTGGTTGGTCTGCTTGCTTTGCCTCCAAGGCTTCCAGCTTTGCATATTTCTTGACTTGTTTCAGCTGTATTTTCTCCCCTTTCGCTTGTAAATCCAATTCACTCTGCTGACACTGAATCTCTGGCTGTATATTCAACTGAAGAATGTCCTCTCTATTTCTTCAGGTCCTCTCTGGATATCTCTGGCAGCTCCTACACTATGCCATGCATATGAACTTTCTTTGGACATAGCTCTGTGTTCAACACAGTGTCTTGTGTATATTGGTCCTGAAGTTCAGGGTTGGTCTCTTCTGGACAGCATCACCCTGTTTCAAACGTATCTTCATATCAGACGGATCGTTCATCCTCCGCTCTTGTGGAGTATGCATTGGCAACTTCTTCTCTATCAGAGCTGTTTTACTTTCTGCCTCTTGTAGCTGAGAGTGTAGATCATCTACTTGGCTGTGCCAAGTTTATTTTTCCTGCTCCCAGTAGAGACACTCCTCCTCTAACATCTATTCTATCCTCTTTTGTGCATCTTGTGATTTCTTTGTTTGCTCCTCAGACTTCTCTGGTGCCTCCCTCTTAGAGATATCGCTCATCCTCTGAGGTAAACAAATAGGGAGTAAATTTTGCTTTATCTGCCCACCACTGGGCAGCATCTTCTGCATAACTGTATCATTGTTATACTTGGCAAATTCTTTCTCTGCTCCCAAGTAGACATCTGGGTCTTTTCCTAGAAGACACTCTGTTGTCTTCAAGTGCAGGCTTTCTTCTCCATTCAGGAATATAATCTGGCATCATCCTGATACCCTTCATTTTAATAGCAACTTGCCTGTCTTCCATTGTAGGCTCTTCCAGTCGGACTGGGATAGAGTTCATCTGTACGTCTTGCTTTATTGGTTTCCCGTCTTGACTCTCCTTATCTATAATACTTGGTTTTATTGCCATCTGAGACAGAGAGCTCTCAGGGTACTTTACATTCTTTTTAGGACACAGCTCCATATTCTGCTTCTCATGGCCTCTCAAGGTTGGTGACTCCACCTTCACCACTTCAGTCACCAGACTCTTTTCATTCACTTCAGTAATGTTTCCAGTGTTTTCATCATATTTAGGACATTCTTCTTTTGTAAGAACACTGGCTATATTCATCCACTTGATCTCTCCTTTCTCCGGATCAGAGATCTTTAGCAAGCATTTTCTTTCTCTTACATCACTCGCCACCTCAGGAGTATTCACAGAAGACAGGTGGCTGTGTCTGTCTAGGTTTCTTATGAAGGCCTTCTCATTTCTCTTGTCCATAAGATTTCCGCATCTGTTTGGGTACACTTCTTCCCCAATTACTTTTTAGCATGCTTCATGCTGAAACTGGGCTTGCACCCTGTAGGTAACACCTTGACATTTTTCACTTTCATTCTTTTTGGCCTGTGCTTATAACTCCAGTCACATGAATATCATCATCTTGCTCCAGGAGCAATGGTTCTTTATCTGCACCAATGGCCTCTTTTGCTTTCTCAGCAATCTCTTTGGTGCTCTCTGCGGTCTCTTTTGCGCTCTCTGCAGTCTCTTTGGCGCTCTCTGCAGTCTCTTTCTTGGTGGCTTTTTGCCCTCTCTCTACCATCCACGAGGTCTCTAACTCCTGATTAACTTCTTTATCAGGTTCCTTACGCAATCCCTCATCAGGGAAACTGTATTCTGAACTTGGGTAGATAGGCATGACTCTTGGGTAGCGATAAGCATGCCTGTCAAAATATTGATGGCATACTCTTTACTCTGCACAGGATCTCTTTTTTCAACCTACAATAAGTTGTTGCCTTGTCTTCAGGCAAAACACCATATATTCTCTGAGCTTCTCCACATAGATAGGGACCAAGGATTATGGCCCAATCCACGTAAGGCCAACCTTCCCTAGTGGCAATTTGCTCAAAATTCAGGAGGTATGTTACAACATCATCCTTTCTGGTCATCTTCTTTAAGAAGAGTTAATGCTTCCCCTTGAGATCGAAGCCAAAGTGTTACTTTCAGCGATCAGTGGCTGTAGCTGTACTTTCTGTGTTTCTCTTAGCTGGACTCTGTCCGCTTCCATTTGTCTCTGCCACTTCTCTGTGGCCTCTCTTAATTTTACAGCCTCTCCCAAACCTTTATCTTCCTCGTTTGCGGCTTGGACTCTGTCCTCTGCAATCATCTCTCTCTTCTCTTGCTGGCTCTTACCACACTTAGCAGGGAGTACTCTGTTCATTTCTGCTTGCTGCATGTTCACTATTCGCTGTGCTGCAGCAGCTTGTAATAAGGCTTTTAATGCCTTCTCCATCTTCAGGGGTGCGGGCTGTCTTCTTAAACTCAGACACTTTATATCCCACTTCTAACACCAGTGTGACGAGGATGGCCATGTAGGACTGTGGTATCTTGAAATAATCAATAGATAATAGCATATAGTGCAGCAAACCAATTTATTAAAGTGCAAAAATAAACTGAAGTAGTAACTCTGCTTAAAAAACTAGCCATGAGCAGCTCCTACAGGGGGAAAACAAGACACAGCGCTGTCTTTTGGTAGGAACTCAAACTCCTTATCAACTCTGTATGGAGTAGTTCTTGTGATATAGCCCCACCTTGTGGCAAGGACAATGGCCCTCCCTGCTCTTTAAGTGTCCTTCCCCCAGGGACCCTTATAAAGAGTACAAAGGTGCTCAAAGTGAGAAAATGTCACTTTTATATTAACACAGTCTTTTTTACCTGGGGTGTAATGTAAAAGTAATGGTCTTTTGACCTTAAGGTAAACGGAGTGTCCATCCCTCTGGAAGCTTCAGTATGCAGCACAGTGCTCTCAGGTATAGTATCATAGCAGTATCCCACAGGTACTTGAAACAATAATTTCCTCTCAGCCCCGCAGCAGAGTTGGTATGGCATACAGGGGGAAAACGAGACACAACGCTGTCTTCTGGTAGGAACTCAAACTCCTTATCAACCCTGTATGGAGTAGTTTTCCTGATAGAGCAGCACCAAGGACAACGGCCTTCCCTGCTCTCTGAATGTCCTTCTCCCAGGGACCCTTATAAAGAATACACAGGTGCTCAGAATGAGAAAAAGTCACTCTTACATCAACACAGTTTTTTTTCCCTGGGGGGTAACGTAAAGGTAATGGTCTTCTGACCTTAAGGTAAACGGAGGGTCTGTCTCTCTGGAAGCTTCAGTATGCTGTACAGTTCTCTCAGCTATACTATCACAACAGTATCCCACAGGTACTTGAAACAATGATTTCCTCTCAGTCCCCCAGCATAGTTGGTATGGCATAAAACAGCAATTTACTAGGACTGCGGTCCTCTTTGATTACCACACTTACTGTGTACTCCAGACTCTCTCTCTCTCTGTCTTTAGGGTTTCACACAGGCAGCTGCACTTCCTCTGTATGCTAGAGATTCTCTCCCTCACTCCACAGATCCTCAAGCTTCCTGTGTCCTTAAGGATTCTTTGCCAGCGGCATCCATCCCAAATTGTAAATCCACACAAGAACAGCAAGCAAACCTTTTTTTGTTTTCTGGCTCTAGCTGCTAGCAGCAGGACACCAACGGGGCCTCTTTCAGCAGACTCCACACACTGCTCTCACTGCTTAGGCCAGAGCCTAATCAGCCCTCCTTTTCCTGTGTGTGTCTTATCACACCTGCAGTTTTAATTAGCCCAGCTCCAGGGAGTTAGCTTGAGCTGATTTCCTCAATACTGTGTCAGTTGTATCATCCACCGGGGGGCAGTACACCACAATATATATATATATATATATATATATATATATATATATATATATATATATATATATATATATATCACATATATAGTTGAAAATCTTGCGATGTTGGTGACGTTTGCGATGTTGGTCATGCCTTGGCGAGGAACACATGTTGGTCACACCTTCGCGAGGGATGCTACTGTGAGCCTTGCGAAGCGAGTCGAGCAGTTGAGGCACATTAGCAACACACCAACACCCAGCTGGGCTGGAATGATCGCCGAAGGCGCTCATTGCATGGCTCGTGATGAACACCAGAGGAGTTCCTCGCAAGGGCTCCTAGGGTTTGCATCACCCCCAGTACCTGGTTTCTGCCAGTGAACCCATCGAGGGCTGCAATGAGCGCCGAAGGGCTCGCGTCACCCCCAGCTGCAATGAGCACCGGGGGCGCTCATCGTGAGGCCCACTATTTCTCCTCCTTCCTTCCCCCTTATCCCCCTCCTCCTTTTCCCCCTCACCAATTACCCCCTCCAATTCCCCCCTTCTCCCTATCCCCTCTCTTACTGTGATCCGATGAGCTCCTGCTGCTCTCTACCCTTCAGCGCATCTTCTGGCTGTGTCCGACCGGCATATGCTAATGACTTGACGCCACATGTGGGTCCTGTAATTAGCATATGCCGGTCGGACACAGCCAGGGGACAGGACCAGGAGCTCATCGGATCACAGTAAGAGAGGGGAAACGGGGATAGGGAGGTCATTGGAGAGGGGGAAGGGAGGGTGAGGAGAAGGAGGGAGGAGAAGGATGAGGGGAAGGAGGGAGGAGGATTGGAAGAAAGGAGGAGGATAAGGAAGAGGATCCGGGGAAAGGGAGGAGGAGGATAAGGGGTCAAAGGGAGGAAGAGGAGGATAAGGGGGAAGGTGGGAAAGAGACACAGGAGAGGGAGGGGGAAAGAGACACAGTGGAGGGATAAGGGGGAAGAGACTCAGGAAGGAAAAGATGGGTAAGAGATATTGGAGGGAGAGGGCTGAAAAGAGACACAGGGGAGGGAGAGGGGGAAGAGACTCAGGGGAAGGGAGAAGATACACAGGGGAGGGAGAGGGGGAAAGAGACACAGGGGAGGGAGATGGGGGAAAAAGACACAGGGAAGGGGGGAAGAGACACAGGGGAGGGGGAGGAAGAGACACAGGGGAGGGGGAATAGACACATGGAAGGGAGAGGGGAAGAGACACGGGGGAGAAGGATGTGAAAGAGACACAGGGGAAGGAGCAGGGAAAAAGATGGGAGGGACAGGGGGGAAAGAAATGAGAGGGGGGGGAAAGAGACATGAGAGAGGTGGGAGGAACACAGGTGCAATGCTTGCGATGAGCGCAGAAGGTGCTCATATTGTGTGGCATTGCCAGGTTCAAAATGTTATTCCCGTCATTTTTGATGAGCAAGTAGCTAGTAAAAATATCAATATAAATAAGTATATATATATATATATATATATATATTTATATAAAATGTATCTTATTGTGGGCAAGAGAGCGATAGAATCCATCTGTCATACAGTAGTAGAGTAAATAAATTGTACATTTGTGTTCACATTTGAATGTCTAAAAAAAAATAAAAAAACTATTTCCCGCTCAGAATTCCCAAAAATACAGTTATTCAACGGCATTCTGGGAACTTGGGCAGGGACGTTCAAATATGTCCACAAAGGCTTTGCTCTTGTAATCCAATACCATTATGCATTATCTATCCTGGGCTTTGTTTCAAGCGAAATGATCTCTCTGTCTTATCTATCTATCTTCCAATCCGTCTTTTGCTTGTCTCCATTCTATGCCCCCATAATATAACATCTGAGTGATTTTTTTTTTTTTTATATCACGGGAGTTTTTTTAGTAAATGCTACACTATTGTGAATAAAGCACATAGATTGGTAGGGATATGAAATAAGTCACACGACTGTTGTGTGTACTCTCAAGCTAATTCTCATACCTTTAATAGTGAAAAGCTGTTTCAGCTTTATCCCCCCAGAATGTTTTTCGCTCCTACTGAAGGAGCAGAATTAGAAATATATGCTTAATTAACCACTCAAATAAGTTTTTTTGCAACTTAATATTATTTACTAGCGACTTGCCCGTCAAAAAATGACGGCAATTAAATATGTATGTTTTGAATTCTGTTTTGCATGTAATATGCGTAGTTGAGACTTGTAACCTTTTTCTTATCTATAAAGAAGTACAATTATTATATAAAACATGTTTATTTTTTTAACATGCAACTTGTACGTGACCAACTGTTAAATTATCTTTTATTAAGCGTAGTAACATTTTAATATAAGAACAGGTCAACATTGTATTAATGAGAATTGTAAACATGACATAATGTTTTCTAACATGCAACTTGTAGATTAACAAATGGTAAACTAAACATATATTGAATCCAGAGGAAGGCAAACATTAAAAATCCCCCTTGAAACTTAGCCAATTGTATCAAAGGGGGGAAAAAATAATTCCTTCCTGACTCCATTAACTGGTGATCTGATTACTCCCTGGATTAATATTTTGCATGATACACTTAAATTGTATAAAAAAAAGCTCCTCCTCCTCCTAACAAGAACTTTGAAATATATGCAATGAAATAACTTTGCACACCTTTTTCCAAAAAATAGTAACATTATAAACCGTAACATAATGAAGTAACATTTAAACTATAATTGTTCTAAAATGCAAGCAAAGTGTTTTGTGGGGCTAATCATGCTAAAAGGCTACTTCCATAAAATTAGAATATGTTTTTTTGTTGTTGTTGATTTTTGATGGTTGACATTTTGTTGTTATTGTTGTAATTTGTGAAAATGGCACATAGAGTTTCCTATGTGAAATAGTGTTTCTCTAAAAAGAGAACGCCAGACATCAAAGTTCGTCTGCGGGGTGTAACCACTGTTCTCTATGGTTTTTGCCATTTTATAGAGTTTCTTATGGAAATAGTGGTGCTCTAAAAAGAGACTGAGTGACATAAAATGTCATCCTGGAAATCAAACCACTGTTCTCTCAATTATTTTTTTTGTTGTTGTACATTTGTTCTTGAAATGAAAGTATTGTTGGAAAATGGCACATAGAATTTCCTATGTGAAATAGCGGTCCTCGTTATTTTTTCCTGGAAGTAAAACAACTGTTCTCTATGTTTTTTTGCCATTTTATAGAGTTTCTTATTGAAATAGTGGTCCTCTAAAAAGAGCTTGAGTGACTTAAAAGTTCGTCCTTGAAATTAAACCACTGTGCTCTGTTTTCCTTTTGTTTTTTCATATGAAAATGTCGTTGAGATAATTTTGTTGTTGTTTGTTCTGTACCATGTCTTGTATTGTTATATTTTGTGGAATTAAAGTTATAGTACCTCATAGTAGACATTGTTTTTTATAATAAATCACCTTGACTTTGGTTGTTTTAATAGCCTCTGGATTCTTGCATCTTGAGATTGCAACATACAGTTGGCCATGTGCAAATACTGGTTCTTCTAAAAAGATACCCGCAGATTTGAAAGTTTGTGCTTGTGATTTATTAATGGTCATGGCAAATGCCATGATGATGGGAAATTGTCTGCTTTGAAGTACAAAAGGGAGGCTACTTTCACTTGGTGTCAAATCTATTATTGGTGTAAAAATGTTCTCTTCTTTATGGGTACCAGTATGATCTTCGGCATGTATGAAATGGTCCTTTAATTCTTGAACAATTAATCTGGTCCCATTACATAGGCCTTTTTGGGTTCATATTTTGCAGTAACATGACAATTGCACCTTTCTTTAGCTGCAAAATATGTGGTGGCATTCCAGAGGAAGTTAATGAGTTAATGAATTCAATTGAAAAGTTTCTGACTTTTTTTGTCATCACCAAGTACAGAAACAGCACTGTGATAACTTTTTTGAGGTGCATTTTTTTTAATATTTCATCATTTAAGAGTAATGAATCCTTATTTTTGCATGTTAGTATTACTTTGTTGGAAATCTCTGCATAGTCCTCGTTATTTATTGTAGTTTGGAATATATCTGATATGACATCCTGTTTGCAAATCATATGAGCTGGGATGTGCACAGTATCATAGTTTCTATTATATTCTATTATATCATAGTTTCTATATATCATTCTATAGTATTCAAATAGTTTCCATAGTGTACTTGACTTTATACATGTTTCGACAATGTCGGTTCGATTTCCATGTACAACGACAGGTAATGTTTGTCTAAAATCTCCACCTAACAACATTACCTTTCCACCAAATGGCAAATTATTATCCATGACTTCACGTAGCAAACGGTCAATACATTGTAGGGCATGGCATGACATCATTGTAGCTTCATCTATTATAACTAATTTACTTTTTTTGTTTTTTTGCTTGTAATGATGTCATTCGAATATCCGATACTGATGTTTCCAAAATAGGGACTGGCAGTTTAAATCCACTATGCACAGTTCTTCCACCTTCTAACAAAAGTGCGGCAATTCCAGTGGTTGCAAATGGCAGTGCTATTTGACCTTGTGCTCGAACAAAACTCATCAATAAATTATATAGATACGTTTTTCCTGATCCGCCAGGTCCATCTAGATAGAAATAACGCTCTTTGAGCATGTCATCATCTAGGGCATTTTTGATTGCATTAAATGCTTGCAATTGTAATGTATTTAAAGTTGCAAGACTTTCTTCTGTTCCTTCTCTTTGCAGCTGAGTGCCATAGGCTTCAAAGTTTATGTCATCTATGAGACCTGGATCTGGCATATTAAAACTTGCACAACTTAATCCTTGGGTTAGAAAGACCTCTTGGATTTCAATTAATGCAAAAAGTCTTCAGCCATATTTGTTTTAAATTTGTCCCACAAAGCTAATGCATTTGAAGCATTTGAGAAGATACAAACGAATGCAAATTGTTCCCTCATCTGACGCAGCATTTGACATAGTGCTGCTTCTTCTAGACATCTTTCCCATTCTGTATCATCAGCTAGGAAGTTTCTGTGTCGCGCAGCTAAATGAAATGATTCATAAAATATGTCATTAACAGTTCTTAACTGTTTAAAACTTTGTGCACCAGGAACATTTAGAAGTAGTAATTAAAAACAGAAACGTTCAAAGTCTTGGGATTATTTTATTTCCGCAACTTTTTCGTTTTCGCCATAATCCATTAACGAAAACATAATGGTATGGAATGTCAATATATAACAATTCCCTTGCCTCTAAGTCAGTACAATTTAATTGAAACCATGCAGTTAGTGTAGTTTGGCGATGCTCACTTTGTGCCAAAGCATTTGTTTATTTTCCAACATGGAAATACACTAAATGTCTATGTGGCAAATGTACAGCTTATCAATATACTGCATGTGAGCGATCATACATTTCAAATTTTAGAAGACGCCACATTGCTTCTGGTGCACTTACATAGCGAGCATCTACATGAGATGCAAGTTCATCATGTACTAACTCACTTTGTTCATTATTTTCAGCACTTTTGACCACTACAGTAGATGCATCATAGCCTTTGTAAATATATTTGTAGACATATTTAATGGATTTGATAGAAGTGCAAGCTTCCACATTAATGTGTGCATTATACTTCATGAGTAAATGTGGATTTTATGGTACCACATACCTGTCATCTATCTGTTTACCACATATAATGGCATTTTGCCCTTCTCTTCTTCTATATAATGGATAGCCATCACAATTAGCATAAGTTTTGTCTCTATAATCTGTTAGAAATTTTTAAGCACATTTATTATTTTCCATACATTGTGACTGTGGAATGAATCATACGATGAGTTACAATCTCATATAGTCTACCATGTATTTCTGGATCTGGTAGTTCAGCAATAATTACTGAATCCACTTTGTCACCAGTATCCAATTTATCTTTCTCTTGAAGGATTATAAGAATATGTGCATGTGGAAGGCCTCTTTTTTAAAATTTGATGGTATAAACATAAACCAGACATTTGCCAAATAACTGAGTTATGGTTATGTCACCTATTAATTAAGTTAATTTGATTTTAAAGACTCTTGCCACTAAATCTGGTCTATCAGAAGAAGTTTGTCCAATTAGCAGATTGTGTGTAATCTTTGGCCATTGTGGATCAAATGTAAATGTAATAAATCTGAATTGCCAAATGTAGTTACAATAGCCATGGCATCATTGTATCTTTCTCGCATATTGCTAGGAGATCCTTGGAAAGAAGATGGTAAAATGATGGCTTTGCCAGCTGGCAGCTCTCTGGTTGTAGCAACCTCAGCGACATAATCTTTTAATCTACAATACTGTTCTACACGTAGTTTATCTTGTTGATATAACTTGCAAATATGAATCAGTGATCCATTGTTGTGGCAGTTTTCCGCCACATAAAATCTCGAATGGCATTTTGAGCCACTTTAAATTCAAGCATGGAAATATTATTTCTCACGAATACTTTTGAATTTGGGTAACTCTGAAGGGTTAATTTGGGTTGCCAACCTGCTTCCCCATGTGGAAAAATTAGGGGATATGTCATTGGATCCAAATTGGTACTTAAGATACTTATATTAATGAAAGGTTGCTCTTCATTTCTGGGATATATTCTAATATCTCTCTGAAATGGTGGTTCTCCGTCATTTTGAAAGACCATTGCAACCTCATTTGAGGTTGGCAAGTTGTAACGGCGTTTATCAGTATGGCGATCTCTTTTAAGCACCATATTGACCTTTGGGATTGGTAATTGAGGTATTTCTGCATGAATTTATTGTTCCTTTTCTACTTCTGCCAATTTTTTATAGGCTTGTGAGTATGGATTTTGAGCCATAATTTTATCAAGCTCTATAAAAACAATGGGTAAGCATTTTTATTTTCCTGAAGCTGCATACAATGCTCAACAGCTTCCATTGTATCTAGGACAAATAGTTGAGCAAATTTTCTTTGCTCTCCTTCCTCTGGATGTAAATGAGAAGTACGATGGTAAATTTGTCCTTGTACTTTAAAGCAGTAAGGACCATGTCCTGGTACATTAGCAGATAATGTTGCACCTATAAGGATATGGCACTATTATAGCATCTTATGTTTGTTTTGAAATTTTGAAATTTTGGTAGTTGGGGAAAGTAGGCTCAGTCAAAATGCTTTGTAAATATGTTGGGAACTGTTGTCTTTGTGGAAGTCTTACCTTGCCTTTTTGACAGCAACTAACAAACTCGCCATTTCTGAGTCTTTCCTGTTTGAAATGATAAGCCCCACAAAACTGACAGACAATGTTCATATCATCACAATTATGAACCTCTATTGTTACAGATTTAAGTAAAGGACAATTGTGAGAAGATATATCAATGTGACTGTGTAAATCATCATTCAAATTCTTATCTGATTGTTCAGGAACATTTTCTAAATGCTTTTGTTTTTTAGTTGCCTTCTTGGGGTTGGATTTTAGTTTGTCAGCTGATAGTCTTTTGCTTGCAAGTCTCTCGCGCTGAATTTCCTTCTGCTCTGCCCATGTTTTTTGACGTTCTCTAGTTTGACGTCTTTTCTTTTTCTGCCTCTTGTCAGTATCTGCCATATTAATCTGTAAATAAAAATATTATCATTTAAAAAAATGTTTACCTGCATATTTTTTTTTTTATATACTATCCGCTTTTGTTTCCATTATGAGGTTAGCTTTATAAGGTTGGAGTTAGCAACGTAGAGCCTCATTCAACAGCAATTTTTGCAATTGAATAAGGATCTATATAAACAGCGAGTATATATTTTTACTTTTAGTTTTTAGCTAGTGAAGACCTTACTTTTGGATAGAAGTTCAGTAACTACAAAGTTCTGAAAAATAAATATGCTATGTGCTTATATAAATCTCTATTCAATTGGGCGAATAGCAATTGAATGAGACCCTTAGTTAGGTTGCAGTGTATTTTGTGAAAGTGGCACATGAAAGATGATAGTTCCTTTTATTTTCCATGTGTTGTATATGATTTTTTTGTGCACTACTGTTGTCATTACGTGTTTAGGGTATGGAGTTGGGCTTAAATGTTTGTGCAGGAAAAAGCATATATATCTTTAAATTGTGTATATGTTAACATCATTTTTTTTTGTATTTTGTGTGCAACACTGTTGGCATTAGGGTCTTTTTGTTGTTGTTGTTGCTATCCTGTTTTGCATGTGGCAATGTTGTTATTATGCTTTTCCGGTGATAGGGTTACACTTATATTGTTAGTTAGGTTGCACTACGTTTCCACAAATTCAGATAAAAAACAGGATAGGTCCTTCTATTTGATATGTGTAAATAGCAGTATTTTATTTTTTGTTTAACGTGTAATACTGTACCTCTTTCCTTGAAATCTGTTGTGTGGAAATTGCTGTTGCGATACAGAGAGTCTTCAGGCAGTGTCTGTTGACCCTGAAAGAGAGAGATGCAAATGTTGCATTAAAATGTAACTATTTTTTTTTTGTACTAAGAGCATGTAAAACAGGATATATAGTTTGATTTTGTATGTATTCAGAGAGGTTTAGGTTATGGGGTTAAGCTTAGAGAGTGGTGCATATTTAAGAGGATAGATGGTTGCATGTGTTATGTTTTAAGAACATTTGTTGTAGTATCCTGTTTTGTGTGCAGCACTGTTGGCATTAGAGGTTTAGGTTCTGTGTTTGGGCTTATAGGCTAGGGCACACAAAACATGATTTATTGTTGAATTTTGTATGAGTTAACAATTTTTATTTTACTTTCCTGTTTTGTGTACACCACTGTTAACCTGATATGTTTAGGTTCTGGTGTTGGCCTTATAGGTTAGGGCACATTAAACATCATTTGTATTTGGATTTAGCATCTTGTAACAATATTTTTTGTACTATCCTTTTTTGTGTACACCACTGTTGTCATTAGAGGTTTAGGTTCTGGGGTTAGGCTTATAGGTTAGGGCACATGAAACAGGATTTATCCTTGTATTTTGTATGTGTTACCAATATTTGTTGTAGTATCCTGTTTTGTGTACACCATTGTTGTCATTAGAGGTTTAGGTTCTGGGTTTAGGCTAATATGTATGCAACTGTTTCACTTTTCTTGGAAACTGATATTATTATTAAATAGTCTTTAGTTTTCTTAAGATTATATGATGTATACTAATCAACAAAAGGGGAACAAAGAGGCAAAAATGCCTAGGGAGAAAGGTAGCTTTGAAAAAATTACCGTAAATAATGTTTTTACATTAATGCAGTATTTTTGGTGTGAATCCATTATAGTTTATGAAAGTTTAAATATGAATAAAATTACTAGACTGAATTGAATGGAGGCTGTTATAGGATGTGCGTATCTGAATGAATAATAATAAATGCCAGACGTCCAGTAACAATATCACAATACTGTGCTTTCTTGCCAACTATCTGGCTGTCAGGATAGGACTTGTATTTATTTCAATAGATAAAGGGACAAATATTAATGCTACACTGGGGAATGACACACTATGGCAGATTCCACCAAAAACTGGGTGATTACTCAGGATTTATATGATGTGAAAGAAGGGAAATGAAACAAGCAGTATTATAACTTTTATTGTGCCAATATATTACAGACTTTAAAGTCTTTCAAACCTCATAGTGTTTTAATAACACTGCTAAATCTACCAGTACTTTTAAAAAAAAAATTATTGCAATGTTTTTGTGAAATTGATCTGTTTTAAACCCCCAACTGTGTTTAAGACAATTGTGGAATAATTTTGAATATGATAGCAGCAACCAAATGTATCACTTTTTGCTTTCAGAAAGTGCTCATTTACATGAGTTCTAAACTAATGCAACTACCTATTTACTAAAGCGTTTTAGCTCATTTCTCTGTATAAATGCACAATTTTATAAAATGAAGATGTGTAATGTTACCATTCTGTTATAATGTGTATTTTGGAAAATTTAATCTATTCACTTTTAGACAACAAAACAGTAAAATAAAACATACAGTGTATCTAGTCTTCTAACCTTTGTGAAGCACATTCACTGATTTATTTATGTAGATACAGTATTTGCTGGTTTCCATACTCAGTCTATCCATTTAGCATAATGCTCTATAGCACGTCGATACATCCAAATAGTTCACAAATTATGTATCACAGTTTTTACAGTTGTACAATTAACAAATCATTCCATTTTACAATTTTGCAAGTATTTTAAGCACAGAGGATGGATAAGAAAAAAGAAAATTTCAGCCCTATACCCAAGCAGAATAGAAGCAGAA
This sequence comes from Discoglossus pictus, assembly GCA_027410445.1. Classification (NCBI taxonomy): domain Eukaryota; kingdom Metazoa; phylum Chordata; class Amphibia; order Anura; family Alytidae; genus Discoglossus; species Discoglossus pictus. The sequence goes on from CM050167.1 coordinate 221,647,403, forward strand.
TGGAAGTAAACTAAGTAAATTAAAGTTCAATTACATTTTAAGAAAATACTTTGGCAATTACTATAATAGTGATATTAGTTAAAATAATTCAAATGTGTTACTAATTTTTTTTAACTGTGCTCAAACCAATATATCCTGAATGTTGTAACCATACTTTTTGTTATTACGTATCAATCATTTTTTCTCCACTTCGTCTTTATATTTCCTTTAGAAACAGATTTTAAATCATATGTTCATATATTTAACAGGGGCGGCTGGTGCATAGGGGCAAATGGGCAAGCCCCCCCCCAAACTATCAATCACTTTATTATTGTTATTTAAGTTTATATAAAGAATAACAATACATTTTATTATATCTGTATATCAGCTTTCATGTCTTCTATTAAATGATTTTGTAAAAAATGTGCATTGATCACTTTAAATTAACCCTTTGTGTGCCTTCCCCCTTGCCTGGTGTCTTTCACTGCTGCTATAGATCATATTACAGTGAGAGTGTTGTAATCCTCTCTGACTGTCCCCAAGCCTATAGAGGATTAATGTTATGATATGACATCAGGAAGGCTTTATATAAAACCAATGATCTCAAACCCTCCCCACTCTGTTCCTGCTCTTTTTACTGACTGATCCTCTTGTGCTGATCTACCCAACCTCATCACCCACGTAAGTATGCACAGGCAGTGATACTGGAGTGGGCTGCCAGTTCCTTCTCTAGAGGTACTGACTTGGATTAGAACTGAGGTGAACAAGGTAGAAGCACAGAGCCCTAACCCACTGCACCACCAGCACCACCAGCACCACCCCAATTCTTATATTAATATGTGTATGTATTATGTGTTTTTGTACTCTGTATGGTGGAGGCTTCTATTGCTCTTGTTCTTCCCCACTTACTAAATTATATTTATATAGACACAGGGGAGGGGGAGGAGGGGGGAGAGGCTCGCAATGAGCACCAAAGGCGCTCATCGCAAGGCCAGTAAAGTAGAGGGGGGAGAGGTGTGTGGGAGGCTTGCAATGATTACTGCAGTTTCTCAGATGCTCGCAATGAGCGCCACCCGTCAACTAGAGGGGGGAGAGGTAGAGTGGGTGAGTGGCTTGCAATGAGAGCCGAAGGTGCTCATTGGGAGGCTTGTGATGATCGGCGAAGGTGCTCATCGCAAGGCCAGTAAAGTAGAGGCGGGAGATGCTCGCAATGAGCGCCTCCCGTCAAGTAGAGGGGGGAGAGGTACAGACTTCCATTGTGTGGCAAACAGCATAGCCAGGCTTCGAATTTTATTGCCGTCATTTTTGACAGGAAAGTCGCTAGTATATATATTTATATATATATATATATATATATATATATATATATATATATATACATATATATATACACATACACACACTTATCTATATATACACCCATGGCCGTTGGGACCTATATGGTCCCGCTTGGTGTAATAAGGATTTTTTTAGGTATAATTTGAGCCTATATAGTCCCGCTTGGTATTTTAAGGTTTTAAAGGTCTAGTTGGGGCATATATGGTCCCGCTTGGTGTAATGTGCGTTTTTAAGGTCCGGTTGGCGCCTATACAGTCCTGCTTGGTATTTTAAGTATTTTTTTTAGGTATGGTTGGGGCTTATATGGTCCCACTTGTTGTAATATGTTTTTTTTAAGGTCCGGTTGGGGTCTATATGGACCTGCTTGATATTTTAAGGTTTTTTATATACGTTTGGGCCTAAATAGTACCGATTGTTGTAATGTGGGGTTTTAAGGTTTGGTTGGGGCCACTTGGTGTAATGTGAGTTTTTAAGGTCCGGTTGTGGCCTATATGGTCCTGCCAGGAGTAATGTGGGTTAATAAGGTATGGTTTGAGCCTATATAGTCCCGCTTGGTATTTTAAGGTTTTAAAGGTCCAGTTGGGGCCTATATAGTCCTGCTTGGTATTTTTAGGTTTTTTTTAGGTACGGTTAGGGCCTATATGGTCCTGCTTGTTGTAATGTGGGTTTTTAAAGGTTCGGTTTAGGCCTATATGGTCCCGCTTGGAGTAATGTGGGTTAATAAGGTCTTGTTGGGGCTTATAAAGTCCCGCTTGGTATTTTGAGGTTTTTTAGATACGGTTTGGGCCTACATAGTCCTGCTTGGTATTTTAAGGTTTTTAACGTCTAGTTGGGGCCTATATGGTCCAGCTTGGTGTAATGTGGGTTAATAATGTCTGGTTTGGGCCTATATAGTCCCGATTGGTATTTTAAGGTCCGGTCGGGGCCTATTTGGTCCCACTTGGTATAATGTGGGTTAATAAGGTCAAGTTGGGGCCTATATAGGCCCAAACCGTACCTAAAAACACACATTACACCAAGAAGTCCTGCTTGCTGCTTGGTGTAATGTGTGTTTTTAGGTACGGTTTGGGCCTATATAGACGTGCATTGTATTTTAATGTTTTTTGGGTATGGTTTTGGCCTGTATATACATGCATGGTATAATGTGGGGTTTTATAAACTGTTTGGGCCTATATAAACCAGCATGGTATAATGTGGGTTTTTAGGTTTGGTTTGGGCCTATATAGACGTGCATGGTATAATGTTGGTTTTTAGGTACTGTTTGGGCCATAGAGACCTGCATAATATTTTAAGTTTTTTTTAGGTTCCACTGAGTCCCTATATAGACCAGCATGGCATAGTGATAGATTTTAGGTATCTATCTATGTGATAAAGGGGACAGTGGTGGTAGAAGGGATGATGCCTTGCATACTCTGATTTGTTTGCTTGTTTTAGATCACACCCAGGTCAAGCATATTGCAGCTACAGACTTTTTTTGACTGGTTGTTCAATGACCACACTTCAACCAACTGTTGGTGAGTGTCATTGTGTTGTTGAAACAGAAGACAGATTTTAATGTTATTATTCATCAGAGTCCTAAGAATCTTGAATTTATCAACAGGAAAAAAAATCTGGGTGGAGTCTATTTCAATGGGTGGAGATCAAAATGATGTCATGGGTGGAGACCATACAAAGGGGTGAAGTCTGTGAAGGGGGAGGGGCCAGCTCTCGCCCTGCCGCCCCTCCAACTTTGAAAGGTACATTGTGTTGATGTGCTTTATTTCCTATTGGGAAAACTGAAATTGCAGCACTTCTTGACTTATCAGTGATATGTGCCTAGGGGTGGAAGCTAGTTTAGATGTTCTTAGAGTATGTGCAGTGGAAACATGAGTGGAGCTCCTTAGTTCAGTTTATTCAACCCCTGCAGTGGTGTGCTGCTTGTCAAGATTATGAGCCACATTAAATTCCAAGCCCGTAACTAGATCGTAGATAGCCGCATGTCTGCAATTGAGTTGCATGCTCCCGTTGGTCTCCGTTTGCGAGGCTATTCAATTGCGCAAGCTTTTTTACAGTGAAAACTGTAAACCATGCACGGTGTCGAAGCAGTTGAGGGCGGGACATGGTCAATTAAGCAAGCCCGTAAACTCCCATTTTGAATCAGCCAATAGAAAGTGAGACTGTCATACTTACGGCAATAAAACATGGTCGTTAGATTTGGGGGTCCAAGTTACAATCAGACTGGCAAAAAATGCAAAATAAAGCATTATGGAAATTAATGCTAATACTGTCCCGGTCCATATGGATGGCCTGATATGTATTAACTCATTGATACCCAAGATCATTTTAACCCCGAAATGACACATGAAATTAAATCTTATTTTCTGCCGATTTGCGGGCTTGATACTGTTGTGCAATTAATTCTAATGTCTGTCATCTCTTTCCCCGTTATTTACAGTGCAGTGTTGATTTTTTATTTGTATTTACAGTGCTATGAATTGGTGTTTCAACCCCTTGCAGGTCCTCTATAGCACATGTAGGATTTTCTCCTTCATTTGCTGTTTACGAGTGTGATTATGTTTGCGAGCTTGTGTTGTTGAAACAGATGACAGATTTTAATGTTAAGCGTCAGAGTTCTAAGAATCTTGAATTTATCAACAGGGAAAAAACTGTGGGTGGAGTCTATTTCAATGGGTCTAGCCAGTATAAGGTCATTGGGCATATAAAGATCAAAATTATGTCATGGGTGGAGTCCATACAAAGGGGTGGAGCCTGTGAAGGGGGAGGGACCAGCTCTCGCCCTGCCACCCCTCCAACTTGGAAAGTCACCAGCTGCCACTGATATTTAATATATACTGATATCAAAATGTTGCACTTGAAATAGAGCAATTAAATAGCGATTTGCGAGTTTAGCCCTGTGAAAGTGAAAGATCAAAGGCTTCTGAAGGCTGTAAGTTACGAGTTTGACGGACCTAATTTTTTCAAGCAAATAGTAACCCGATCGGAGCCCACAAAAAGACACCAATTGAATAGCAAATTTTCCTGCAACCTCACTTACGGGCTCCGGGATTTCAAATTCGGCCAATTGAATGTGGCCCCATGTTCTCATGTGGACTAGCTCCACAGTAAGTATAGGATCACTTGACATCCTCTTCCACCCACGTTACCCACATGTTCTGTCCTTGCCAACTATGGTGACATGATGGGAATTCTGCAAATTAAGTAACATGAGAACTAGATTAATTGATGTAAGCTGAAATTACTTTGAAGTGGGTTGTGGTTAACGTCGGGGTAAAGTGGGGTTAAGGTCTTTGCTTTGACATATTGTTAGCCAAAGGTGTAATTGGTGTTTTGTCTCAATTTGCCTCAGTGATGTGTCACTGTTGCCTCAGTGGAGTATCATGGTTGGGTCTGGATAGGCCAGGTGCAATCTGATTGAGTGTCAAGTATCCTGTGCTGTCCAGGGCCCTCATTCAATTGCGATTTGGCCAATTGAATAGATCTCTAAATAACCACATAGCATATTTTTTTTAAAGAAGTTTTTAGTTAGTGAAAATCTTGCTTTTGCATAGATACTTACTAACTAAAAACTTCTTTAAAAAATATATGTTATGTGCTTATTTAGAGCCCTATTCAATTGGCCAAATTGCAATTGAATGAGGGCCCAGGCCTTTAAAGCAACAGTCCAAAACAGGACAATAAACAAGAAATAGGGCAGGTGGACATAAACAGTTCCTCTTGGTTTCATGACAGCCTCTATTAAATATCTAGCCACTTTTTATGCCACATAACCCCTTAAAAATCTAACCAATTCACTAACATTTACCCAAGTAGGAAATGTCTTCTCTACCTTCATTGGCTGCTTATTATTCTTAAACTTCAGAAGTTTCCACAACTCCCTTAAGAGCTAGCTTGTTTAACTCTTCCTAACAATCAGCCCCTTTACAATTCAAGGGATTTAACTTCCCTTAAATTGCATTCTCCACCACCAAAGAAGCCGAGTCCCTTTCAGCTCCTCTCCTAATAGACCATTTGAAGTAATATAATTTTAGCTCAAATTAACAGTTTCAGAACTGTACAGCTCTTTAATGTCACCATCGATACCATATCATTCAAAAAACAGGCCATGCTGTGGTTGGTCATTCTTCGCACTTTCTTAATTACTTTCTTAATTGCCTTTCTCCACTTCACTCAGAAAGCAATCTCAAACCACACTATCACTTGATCTCCTTACAAATTTTTAAACCTAAGCAAGTCATTTTTCATATAATGTATTAAAATCAAATATTTCATACAAACAAGATCATTTCCCCCATGGATAATGTGACATAAGCTTGCCATCTACTTGTGTCCAGTGAAGCCATCTCCTTCCTAGCCATTCCTAGAAATCTCGCCTGTCTGAAACGCAAAACACCATCCAGTTGAGTGATTGCGGGCTCTCTTGGCCATTTGGTGAATGAAGCAAAACCAAATGCACAGGATTTCTCTCTCTGAAACAAAGAACTTAGCCATTTGACATAACTTAAAAAGCTCCTCAGTTTTCACCAGCCCATATTCTATATAGAGGATTCTGGTATGCACATATCAGCTGCCTCTGTTTAAGAAATTAACTAATAATTAAATAATTAATGTATAATTTCTACAAATAATAAGTTCTTTTGGACAAATCAATAAACGAACATATGAATAAGTTTATAATTTAAAGACATATTTTGCATAAATCAATATACGGTTACACAATGGGTTTTAGACAAACAGATAGACAGTAGGGATAAAACGATATTTACAAAAAGATACTTATATGAATAACTACATTATAACTAAATACTACACCACAGGTCAGCAATATCTTCAGAGTCCATGGGCCTCATTCAATTGAGATTTGGCCAATTGAATAGGGCTCTAAATAAGCACATAGCACATTGTTTTTAAAGAAGTTTTTAGTTAGTGAAAACCTTGCTTTTGGATAGATGTTTACTAACTAACAACTTCTTTAAAAAAAATATGTTATGTGCTTATTTAGAGCCCTATTCAATTGGCCAAATTGCAATTGAATGAGGGCCATTATCTTTAGGCCTCAAGTCACAGCACGGCATGGTTTCTACTCAGCTGGGCCCTCCTCTGGACTTCCTCATGGACACACACACTCCTAGACTTCCAGACCTCCAGACTTCCAGACCTCCAACCTTAGACTCCAGACTTAGACTGTCTAAACTCTCTGGGCTTTTTGTATATCTTTCTTGGACACTCCCCCTTGATATGTGACTGTACATCTTATTAAAATCATCTCACCTTACCCCAAACTCCATAAAAATGCCATAGATGGGAATCTCACACACCCAGATGTCCCTTTGTTTACATATAAACACCCTGGGCCAAGAGACCTCCACACCCAACTGTTCTTTTGTTTACCCATAAACAACCTCAGGCATAAGTCTTTTGTTACAGTATGAATAGATAGCCACACCTGGTTTCTCAGGGATGGGTTAGATGAACACAATCTATATATTATAAATAAAGATCTATACAACTACATATATTTTATAAGATACACTTATTAAATACACAATGTTTAAAAATGTTCACTGTATAAGCCATATCTTACATCTGTGTGTGTATATAAATATATCTCCAATCCTCTACCTTCTTAGCTAAAAAAAATTGGGTAAGATTATATAACACATATAAGCTTAAGCGAACATATGATTAACCACCCCTATAGCTTGTCCCTGTTACTTAAAGGGCCAGTGTATTCACTTTTCCTGTTAAACCTTTTTTTAGTTCAACATTAATTAACATTAAAAATGCATGTGCAAACAGAAGTAAAGCAAACCTTCAGCCAGAAAATATAGTTAAAAAACACAGTATACCTCTTTAATGGACACTGCTGTACCACTCGCCACCTCTTTCGTTGTCTTGAGTAGTACTGAAAGGAAGTGACTGTTTGCAACTCAGATAACATTGGTTATGCTGTCTTGTTAATGCTTGAATATCTCAGTTGCAATCTGTCACTTCCTTTCAGTAGTGCAAGACAATGAGAGAGGTGGCGAGGGGTACAGCAATGTCTGCTAATTATGTGAACTGTGGGCCTCATTGAATCAAGAAATTGTAGCTTGTAAATTTTAGCCTATAAACTAATTAACTAGTCAATTTGCGTCTTTTTGCGAGCCGCAAACGATCTACGGGTTACAGGCTGCCAATCCCTGCGGATGTCACAACCGTAACTTACAACTCATCTAAGCCTTTGATCTTTCAAGACTGCAAGAGTTACAATTGCAAATCGCTATTCAATTGCTACAATTCCTCAAGCCCGCAAATATTTTTACACCCATAAATGGCAAATGTAGAAGAAAATCCTACGGGTACCAGATAGGACTCGCAAGGGGGTTTTACCCTTGTTCGTAGCACCGGAAATGGAATTAAAAAATCAATACTGCACTTTACGGGGAAAGCAATGAAAGACATTAGAATTAATTGCACAATCTCATAAATCTGTAATCCAAAATTATTTTTTTTAATGTGTAATTTCCGTGTTATATCAATCTTGAGAATCAATGAGTTAATACATATCAGGCCACCCACATGTACTAGAACAGTTTCTCCATTCATTTTTATTATTTTGTACATTGCAGGATTGCGGGTCTGACCCCTAAACCCTATTGATTGACATGTAACCTCCATGTTTTACTGACCTTATGATGACGGTCTCATTTTCTATTGGCTGTTTCTAAATGGGTAGTTAAGGCCTTGCTTAATTGATCATGTTCACGCTCTGAAATGCTACATATGAGTGCATGGTTTACAGTTTCGGCTTTCGGCCCGTAACTTGCAGGCTTGTTCAACTGAATCGCTACTGTAATTGTAGCAGAGTTCAAGCCGCAGCAGGCCTGCAGACACATGGCCTATATACCGTGAGTTGCTGACTTACAATTGAATGAGGCTCATAGTAATTAAGGTTGAAAAAATTATTTAGTCCATCAAGTGCAACCTTTTTAGATCTCCTCTGATCTGCAATATGCAGATTAATTGTAACTCTCTATTTCTGGCATTCAAATCAAAATCAGAAAGCCAAGTAAATCTGAGCTATCCTCCATTTAGGATATGATTCTGGATTTTACTAGGTACATATGCATTTGTTTACTTTTATGAATTTTGTTTTATTAAGAAGCGCTTAAAAAGCCTATTTTCAGGGACCACGTCTCAGCAGCATGTTTTCTGACACATGGCCCCTGATAGGATAAGACACTGCACTCCACATCCAACTCTCTCTGAGTCTGCATACACTGAAGTTGGCAGGGAATATTTGTTTTATTTTTTCTTTGCAATGAAAGCAGAGCTTTTAAGTGGTTCTTAATAAAACAAAGTACATGAAAATTAAAATAAAACATAGCTATATTAAATACCTACTAATATCCATAAGCCTTCCATTTCCCTTTAAAGACACAATCTCCCACAATCTCTCTTGATACCAGTAGCAGAGATTTTAAGGGAGATTTTTGAAGATGTTGAAATCTCACAAGAATGTTTCTGCTCCAGGAACATGTCTTTAAAAGATCTTTGCCAACAGGCAGTCAGGTCTCCAAATCTAAGTATGCTGCCAAAGCTTCTTCAGCCACACTGGCTTGACTGCCCACTTTGCTGGAACAGAGGAAATACATTAAGTACACTATAGCACTCCATACCCCTCACATCACCTTGGGAGGTGCTCATGTCTGGTTGTTATGCAGTACACCCTTAACTGTCTTGGGCTACTTTATCCATTCACAACCACTGATATAGCGGAATCTTCCCCTATATTAGTACGTCTCTAGGCTGGGACTTTCAGTTTACTCAAAACATAGACACCATGAGCCTCATTCAATTGAGGCATCAGGAGATCCGGCTTCGGAAAAGGAGGCATAACTTATTTTGCTATTCAATTGGCATCTTTTTGCAGGCTCTGATCGGGTTACAGGTTCCGGCCTCTGATTCATTGCGATGGTTAACCTCGCAAATTAATGCCCCTCCAAGCCTTTGATCTTTCACGGCTGCAAGAGTTACGAATGCTAAAATCATAAATTGCTATTAAATTGCTTTGATTCCCCCTTGATAAGCAAGCCGTCAAGGCCACAAATGGCAAAAGTCGAACCACAAGTTAAGGGTTCCAAGGAGGACTCACAAAAGGCATAAAGACATGTCCGGAGCGCTTTAAATACTAATAAAAAGTCAATACTGGACTTTAAATGATGGACAACACAACGTAAGACATTATAATTAATTGCACAACCCGTAAATATTGAATATAACATTTTATTTTTTAATTTGTAATTTTTGGGGTTATGTCAATCTCGGGAATCAATGAGTTAATACATATCAGGCACTATCAGATTGGCTTCGGTTCACATTGGCATCATATTTATAAAAAATAAATACATAGGCCCCCAGACTTACATCCTTCATCCAGCGACTTGCGGGCTTGCAATTGAATGAGGCTCCATGAGTCAACTCTACTTTATGGACATGTCACATATCATTATTATTCTCTCTCTAAACATGTAGCCATTGCTCGCAGTAGCAGGTGTCATATACAGAATAAAATGTAGCGACTTCCAGATCTCACACACACGCACTCACACATATTGCCCACCATCATTCTGCTTCTAGTGATCCTCCTGGTGATATTACAGCGCCTTACCTAGACCTAGAACTAATTATGAGGTCATCACACCTCATTTTTTTCAAGGGATGCAGTTGTGTCTGAGTAACTGCACCCTCAAGCATTTCAAACTGAAAAAGAGGGACTTGAATACAAATTCACTGTTTGGAGTGGCAGCAATCTGAGTAACATTGTAAACTTTAGTGATGTGTGTGATTAACATGTGCACAGGGAGTGTGCTTTGGGGGCAGGATTGCAGATTGTGGAGGATAACTGCGGGTCACTGGGGATCATGCAAGCCTGCACCTTATTAAATGGGCTCCTCACTAACAGTGCGTGAGGAGTCATAGCCAGGAGCCAAACCTTGGCAGGCTGGATCCACAATGAAGGCAAGAGGAAGGGAGCTGCTTTAAGAAGGGATCTTGGAGGTGAGAAAATTAAGAGGGCCTGTGGCTGGAAGAGTGAGGACTTGGAGGGAATGAGAGCTGCTTCAGGAAGTGGTCTTGGGGGGGGTAAGAACATTGAGAGGGGACAGTGGCTAGGAGTTGGTGGTATAGGGGGGAAGAAAGCTAATTAGGAAGAGGACTTTTGAGAGTGATAGCAATGGTGTCGGAGAAGGTAGAGCTGGGTGAGTTGGCACCTGTGGGGGGATCATGGACAAGCTCTGAACATGGTCAAGCATTCCAGCAGAAATGGTAGGTAAAATACAGTAAAATAATTTAAGCATGCCCTAGAGATGTACAAATACTATTTAGACAAATAAATTGTTTAGCTATGGACCTCTTGTTGCTTAAAATTATTGTAATGTGTAGCACCTATTATACAACACCATGCTATTCTCAATACAGTTAGAACCTGCATTATGACATAGAAAAATAGTATGTTATGAAATGATATATGCCTATGCATATTATATATAAATATATATAATTTGCACACACTTATTTTCAGACATTATGTAAAGGTATATAGAAGTTTGCTGGGTTTTAAATGTTCCCTAACTAATAGCCACAGATTAGCAGAAAAATATGCATTATATTGAAAAGTTCAGTCTACTTACAAATTCATGTGCAGCCAAGTGAAATCCTGATTTCCACACCCACATCACGTAAACGAACTATCCTATAGCAGCACAGCATGCAAGTACAGATTTTAACCTGTTTGTTACTTAGAAAATGGCTGTGAAGTCCAATTACATTCTGAGGAGGGGTCACAGCTCAGCTCACAGCACAAATGCTTTTGAGAGAAAGAGAGAGAGAGAAAGAGAGAGAAAGAGAGAGTGAGAGAGAGAAAGAAAAAACAGCAGCAACTCCAATTATGTTCAGCTGCTGCTTAGTTAGTTCTGCCAGAGAGAGGAAACAACAGCAGCAGATACACAGAATGGAATACCAGCAGAAGTGGTAATCACGCATTTATGCTCATCTGTTGCTTAGTTAGTTCTGCCAAATAGAGAGAGGAAAAGAACCAGTAGCAGTAATTGACATACAGAATTGACTACCAGCTGAAGTGGTAATGAAGGGCAGAATGTGCTGCAGAGACTGTTATATGAAAAAAACATAGCACCTTCTAACATCAATATGTGCCAGACTGCAAATCCCAGGCTGCTTTGCAGCAGAGACAGGATCCCCATACTTTCATACAAATGTTGCAGCTGCCTGTGATTGGCCTGTGTGAAAAGCAATTATGAATGTTATGCTAAGTTGGCCAGGGTTTGGAGGGGGTGTTTACCCTAAAATTTAACTGGCAAAAAATAGAAGATATTTTGCTAACTTCAAGGTACGTTTTTAAATGTTTATGTTTATTTTTTTATTTCCTCTTTCAGATGCATTCATAATCCAGGAAATGTAGATATGCCTTTCATTGCGCCTTCTCATTGGCTGTAATACTCACTGACATTGACAACAGCCAATGAGAAGGCGCAGATGTCTTCAGCCAATCACTCCATGGCGGTTTATCCCATTGTGATTGGCTGAAGGCATCTCCGCCTTGTGATTGGTTTAAATAAAGATTTACAGGTGTGTTAGCCAAACAGGGTGGGATTTTGGGGTGTATCCCATCAAGATTGGCTCACACATTGACGACTTCTGATTGGCTGAAATTTGATAGACAGCTTTTTCAGCCAATCAGAAGCCGCCATTGCCAATTTCCTTCTGGTGATTAGAATATTTAGAATGTGTATAATTTTTTTTTTTTTTATGTTAATGTGTTGTACTCATTTTGGTTTTTTATTGTTTTACCCCTAGGTTTGTGATCTGAAGGGACATCTCAAAGGTAAGTGGTCTTAATTATTTTATTTTAGCTTAGAATTAGGGTTTGTGTATGTAGTTAGGATTTTAATTATTTTATTTTAGCTTAGAATTAGGGTCTGTGTATGTAGTTAGGATTTTAATTATTTTATTTTAGCTTAGAATTAGGGTTTGTGTATGTAGTTGGGATTGTAATATTTTATTTTAGCTTAGTATTAGGGTTTCTGGATGTAGTTAGTATTTATTGTATATTAGATGGATAGGGGATGTATTTGATATAGTTAGGCTTTATTGTATATTAAATAGATTGTATGTTAGATAGATAGGGGGTATTTTATTTGTATTGTGTGTATTGTATGTATTGTATTGGATGTAATGTATTGTATGTATTGTCTTTCCTTTTCAGGTGTGTATTTCTTTTTGTTTCTGTAGTGGTGGGGGGGGGGTTGTAATGTATTTTTTTTTTCTGTAATGTAGGTTTTTTTATTTTTGGTGACTTAGGTTTTTTTATTTTCTGTAAGGTAGGTTTTCTCATTTTTTTTTACTTCGTTTTTTTTATTTTCTGTAAGGTAGGTTTTTTATTTTTTGTAATTAGAGTGGTGGGGGGTTTATTAGGGGGTAGGTAGTGTAGGTAGGTAGTGTAAGTGTTAATAGATTAGTGTAGAGGGGGTTAGTTTAGATTGAAGGTTTTATTGGGGTTATAGTGTAGTGTTTGTAGTTAGTGTCATGATGGTCCTTGAGGACCATCATGGCACTTATGTGGTTAATGTGGACTGATGGGGTTAAATAGAGGCTTATGTGGGTCTGTATTGACACCCATGAGTTATAGGGTTAATTAAGGCCTTTTGGGGGTCTGTATTGACCGCCATGAGTTATAGGGTTAATTATTGTGCTTATGTGGGTCTGTATTGACCCCCATGAGTTATAGGGTTAATTAAGTGCTTATGGGGGTCTGTATTGACCCCCATGAGTTATGGGGTTAATTAAGTACTTATGGGGGTCTGCATTGACCCCCATGAGTTATAGGGTTAATTATTGGCTTATTGGGGTCTGTATTGACCCCAATGAGTTATGGGGTTAAAATAAGTGCTTATGGCGGTCTGTATTGACCCCCATGAGTTATGGAGTTAATTTTAGTTGCCTGGGGTTAATATTTATAAGTGCGAGTCCTTTCAGGACCTTTTAAGGACCCATATGGCGGGAAATTTAAACATTTAAATGCAGCGGGGCCACAATCTGTGCCGATCGGGGACTCCCGCTGCAAGGGTTTAATGTGGGGACATTTTGGGGGTCCCGATGGGGACCCCCAGCATAGAGGAAGGTTAATTTTATTTGCCGCGGCCGGGTTTGTTAATAGTGTCCGTAGCTCTCTCGGAGCCTATTCTCTGCCATTTTTCTGAGTCATCTCGCAAAGCAGGCTGCGAGGGATTTGGTCCTCGCAAACAGCAAAAAAAAGGACTGAGAGAACTACGAGGGAGAATTTAATGAGGCCCTATATTTACAGACAGTACAAGAGAATACATTGATTTGTTAGTAAAATGAAGGTTTACACAAAGTAGTGGTGAATATGTAAAAAGGCACATAACCATTATATATTAAAAATATTTATTGCCAGTAGTGCAACTTAAATGCTTTTATTTGAAAGGTTGTCAGACTGCCTGCAGTACTGGTAGACACTGCCTGTCTCCCTCATGACTTTAAATCAAAGTCTTTGGACACTCCCACCTGTAGTGTCCTAGAGCTCAGCCACATGCTTGATGCTCCCAAACCCTAAAAAGTTACACTGGAAAGCAGAGCCATACTAATGGCATCACCTCCTTTGTCCCAGACAAGCCCAAAGCACCACTTTCTGACTCCTGATTGCTGGAGGCTGCATCACGGTCTAATTTTCCTATACTAGGAAGCAAGCAGCATGTTTGTACAATAAATATTATAACATTGTTGCTTGTGGGCACTGGGCCCTTCACACCATACATTGATGTTCCTTGCATCCCACTAGTAGCAGGCCAGATTTGGGTATATGGAATGTACATTTTTACAGTAGAGGGTTGGATGTGCTTGTATGGTTGCTGGCAGAGCCCATGTAATTACTTTTTTTTTTCCTCCTAAGTAGTTTCTATTTCTTCCTATTTTGAGTCTCCTATTTCTTCATATGGAAGATCACTTCTTATCTACTGTTTGTTCTGTGTATCTGTATACTATTGGATTGCATCACTTACTTTTAAGCAGTGAATGTTTATAAAATATGAGGGCCTCTGAAATTATTAAAACTGCTCTGAACATCATTCAGAATGAAGTAGCATAGGTACAAAAACTTAAATTTGATGCTCCTTTCAGTTTTTTTTTTTTTTTTTATTGATTTTTATTAGACAGGTCAGACATATAACATAGTACACCAAAAACATTAGAAGTGATAAATAGGAATTAACAATAAACGTATTTCACATATTTGGTTTCCAGTGTGTCCTCTGCCTGTCCAAAACTCCTCTCCCTTTTCCGTTTTTCTGGTATTATAATAGCTGATATTAGCTTTTAAATAACTTAAGGCTAACAAGAAAACTATATTTAATGAAGTCCCATAACTATGGGAAAAATATGATGAACTTGGATTCCTGACCAACTGTTGTTTTGAGCTTGGTTGGTAGCATCTAATAGAAAGATTATTCTGTGTTTAGGTTACTGTGTGGGCTAATGATGTTGGGTAAATTAAGACCACTACTACTATGGATCCCCTAATAGCTCCTTTGTAGGGAGAAGTGTCACTCACCCTATTCATCTGCCGCGTCTTGTCTCCCAGGCGGCCCAGCAGGAGGCCCAGCGCTTGTAGTTATGGTCAACCTCTGCGGACAAAACGCTCATGGATCGAACGAACTCAATTTTGTTTAAGACTACTTCAAATGTAGGGGTGGGTGATTTCCAATGGGCGGCTACTACTATCCTAACTGCTAGGAAAATTTGGTTAGTTAGGAATTGTTCTGAGTTGGACATCCCTTCTACCGGTAATCCTAGGATGGCCTCTTCTGGTCTCATGGGATAGCATTGACCCCATAGTTTCTCCAGGGTTTTGTAGGTGTCCACCCATGTGTGTCTAATCATAGGGCATTCCCATAATTTATGGATTAGAGTCCCTTTTTGGTTGCAGCCCCTTTCGCATATGTCACTAATTGTCTGGTTCCCTATGTGCATTCTTACTGGGGTTAGGTACCACCTCATAATAACTTTATAGGAGTTTTCTTTCATAATTACGTTAAGTGATGTGTTTTTGGCTTGTTTCCGAATACTATTCCATTGGTCTCTGTCTAAATTTATGTTGAGGTCAGCTTCCCATGCTGATTCATAGTGTAATTTAGGGGGAGTGACTAAATCGCTTAAATGGTTATATATTGTGGAGATGTTTCCTTTCCCTCCCGGGAATTTAATGCAACATTTTTCGAATAAGGATATATTTTGCCCTCCTTTATTCTTAGTGATGTGATTTAATCTTTGGTTTATAGCGATTAGGTTAAGCCATTCCCCCGGAGGAAGGGGTTTGTCTTCTAGGAATGCGGTGGTGGACCATTTTTGATTAACAACCGGTAAATCTGCCGCAATTGAGCAATTATTATCAATCCACCATCTGTATTGAGCATTAGAGTTTATTTTGGGGTTAGTTGAAAGTGGCCATAGAGGGCTGAGCCCTGACTCCTGGCCCAGCAGTCTGTTCCTCTTATTTATATCTTTCCATAGGGAAATTGAATGCCTCACACTTGATGGAATTGATTGGGGTAACTTGAAGCCCTGCTGGGTTGAGAGCCATAGTAACTGACGCATGATTAAATCATTGGACCCTAGTATGTGTTTTTCTAATTGAACCCATACCGGGGGGGAGTCCCTGACATACCACTTAACTAGTTGTGCTAATCTAGCAGCTTTAAAGTACCTGGAAATGTCTGGAAATCCGAGCCCACCATCCTTCTTAGTCGCAGTAGTTGTTTCTCTGTTTATTCTAGGTTTTTTATTGTTCCACAGAAAACTCATTAGTAATTTCTGTATTTTTTTCAAGTCTATCGCTAAAATCGAGATAGGTAAGGTCCGAAAAAGGTAGAGCAGTTTGGGGAGTACGTTCATTTTGACAGCATGTAGCTTTCCTAACCACGAAATCTTTAGTTCTGACCACCTGTGCAGGTCCCTAGTTAATTGTTTAAAGAGGATTGGGTAGTTTGCTTCATATAGGGTCTTAGTTGATTTTGTAATTTGTACGCCTAGGTAGTTGATAGAATTCGGGGCCCATTTTATTGGGAAGTTATTGGCTAGTAGTTTTTCCGTGGTGGGAGGAAGTGATATATTAAGGGCTATGCTTTTACTTGTGTTCATTTTGAATCCTGACAGTGGGCCAAATTGAGACAAAAGTTTGAATAGATTAGGTAGACTAACCAGGGGGTTTGATATTGTTAGTAGGATATCATCGGCAAAAAGGCTAATTTTATGATCTGTCGGGCCGACCCGTATACCCGATATGTCAGTGTGCTGACGAATGGCAATTGCTAGGGGCTCTATACTGAGGGCGAACAGCAATGGTGATAGAGGGCACCCCTGTCTTGTCCCCCTTGTGATGTTGAATTTTAGTGAATTGTGTCCTTGGTATGTAACTTGTGCGGTTGGTTCCGAGTATAATGTCGCAATGCTTCGCAGAAAACCTTCCGGAATTCCGAATTTGTTCAGTGTGGCGTTCATAAATGTCCAATCTAACCTATCAAATGCCTTCTCGGCATCAAGCGCCAACAACATAGCGCGGCCTTCATTACTTTTGGTTATGTCAATAAGGTCAACAATTTTTCTGGTATTGTCTGGCGCTTCTCTCCCCTTAATGAACCCTACTTGGTCTGGATGTACCACTTCAGGTAACAGATTCGCTAGTCTTGACGCTAAGATTTTGGTGTATATTTTTAAATCTGTGTTGATCAGAGATATTGGTCTATAGCTAGCACATTGGGATGGGTCTTTCCCCGGTTTAGGAATCAGTATTATTTTAGCTTCTAAGAATTCCGGTTTAATTTTTTCACCAGCTAAGAAGCTGTTAAATAGCTTATGTAAGGTGGGGCTAAGTAGATCGCTCATATGTTTGTAGTAGAGGTTGGAATAGCCATCTGGCCCTGGGGCCCCGTGTGCCTTTGTGGATTGGATCGCATCCTGTATTTCTTCGACCGAGATGGGCTCTAAGAGTGATTTAGCTTTGATAGAGTCTAATTGGGGTATATTTAAGTTATTTAGTGTATTTTCAATTTCTAGTTTGTGGGTTGGGGTGCCTGATTCGGGTGTTTTGCTGTAAAGGTCCGCATAAAATTGTCTGAATTCGTTTACTATTTGATCTGGTTTAAAAACTGTCTGCCTATTTTTGGTGATTATTTTGGCTATGAATGAGTTTGCTCTTTTTTCTTTTAGTCTCGTGGCCAGCATTCTATCGGGCTTGTTTGCGTATCTGAAGAATTTAGCTTCAGTTCGCTGTAGGATATTGACCATTTTCCCTCTTAAAATAGTGTTTAGTTCTTGTTTGTAACTTAGTATCTTCTCATGGGTATGTCGTGATTTATCTTTAACAAATAGTTTCTGTGCTTCAGCAATTTTCTGGTTTAGAAGTAAGATTTGTGCTTGGTCTTTTTTCTTTTTGATTGAACTAATTTGTATACAGACTCCCCTGATCACTGCCTTGTGAGCTGCCCAAATTCCATCTATGTCTATCTCCCCTACTGTATTGAGGTCAAGATAATCTACGATTGCAGTTCTGACCTTATCTCGTGTGATAGGGTCGTTCAGTATACTGGGATTTAATGACCACCTTGGGTTATTTCCTTTCGGTAGGAGATTATTCATGGAGATTTTGACTAGATCGTGGTCCAACCATGCTATGGGGCAGATAGAGGCCTCAGTTAGGTTCCCTGTAACGTTCTGTGGGATCAGGATATAGTCTATTCTGGAGAGCG
Organism: Discoglossus pictus; assembly: GCA_027410445.1. Classification (NCBI taxonomy): domain Eukaryota; kingdom Metazoa; phylum Chordata; class Amphibia; order Anura; family Alytidae; genus Discoglossus; species Discoglossus pictus. The sequence goes on from CM050167.1 coordinate 221,665,537, forward strand.
AACCATGTCTGGCGGAAAAAAATGTGTATTCCCTTTCTGTGGAGTTCATGTTTCTCCAGGTATCAATCATGCAGTTTGATTTTAGGAGTTTTTTGAGAGCTTTGGTCGCTGTGGGGATTTTTGTGAACCTAAATCGTTTGACTTGTCTTTGAGCGGGTCTAAGACCGCGTTCATGTCTCCTCCTATTATCTTAAGTCCGTCTTCCCAGCTATCTGTGAGTTTCTGTATTTTTTGAAAGAATGGCGTTTGATCTGTGTTCGGGGCGTAAATGTTCAAGAATGAAACCTTACGTTCGTGTATGGTCCCATGTACTGCTAAAAACCTGCCATCTTTATCTGTTTGAATTTTACTTAACTGAAAGTTGAGTCTTCTGTGGAACAAAATCGTGACTCCCTTTTGTTTGGTATCTGCGGTCGAATGGAATGCCTGAGTAAAGACTCCCCCCCAATATTTTGGTAGTGCTTGTTTTCTAAAGTGAGTTTCCTGAATCATTACGATATCAAGATTTAGTTTTTGGTAATTTCTCAAGGCTACCCCCCTCTTGATTGGTTCGTTCAGACCATGAGCGTTGTGTGACGCAATGACAATGTCCATATTTCTTATTGAGGTGTATGACCCTTTGGTGTGTCTAAATGGCTATCTCACCTTTCTGGAAGCCTGTTACTTCGTTATCCTGTGCCTCCTGCTGGTTTCCGCCCGAAGACTGCTCAGCAGCTGGCTGTGTGGGAGAGTATCTGTACTCAAAGGAAAAAAGACAACAGAGTATGAGCCAAATTGCTTATACTTAAACTTTCGGAATTATAAAAACCTGGCTCAGTAATTAAGCAAGTTCCTACTTTTCCTCTAGTGGGGAACCCTAAGGTAATCCTGGGTAAGAAGTCTAAGTACTTGAGTCTGTTTGTGTGTCTTACTGTTGGTCAGGAAGGCTCTTAGTATGTTTGAACTTAATTGTGTTCCTTACTTAAATAAAGTGTGGTAATTTAAACTACTATGAGGAGAGCGTTTGCTGTCCTCTTCGTATTTTACTGGTGGGCCAGTTAGTGTCTCTAAACTGACACTGAATTGGTCCGCCTAAACTTTCCCTACTGTAGGGGTTTTTGGAAGTCTACATGTTAGCGCCCGTAGGGACGCCTTCTAGGTGTGTGTTGCTCTTGCCTTTACGGCCTGGGTTAACTGACTATAGTGTGGATTAGAACTTTCATTGGTGTGGGTGCTACCTTATTGGATCTACTCGTTTTCAGATTCAACTAGCTTTGGTTGTCAGAGTAGCATGAAAACAAGGAGAGAGAGAGAAGAAGAGAGAGGAAGATGAAGCAAAAAAAGACAAAAAAAAACAGAGAAACAAAATAAGTGACAACTCATTGTAGTAAGTCTTTTTCTCCGTTCATGGGAGGACTCCTTCCTCTCGGGTTTTCTGTTGGTTGTAACTGCTCTCCGACAGTGACCTTGATGTTCCATTCCGCCAGCAAGTTAATGCCTTCCTCCAGTGTTCTGATGGTGAAGAATTTTCCCTCTTTGGATATATTGAGGCGAAAAGGGAAACCCCATGTATACCTCCATCCTTGAGCCAGGATACAGTCCAGAACCGGTTTCAGTTGTCTCCTTTTGGCAAGGGTAGTCGGGGCTAGATCAGAAAAAAGCAGCGGTGTGTGCCCCTCGATTGGAGGGATGCCTTTTCTTGCGGCCTTCATGAACAGTTCTTTGGTGGAGTAGTAGTGGAATCTGGCAATGATGTCTCTTGGGCGCTCCTGTGGAGATGAACGGAATCCTAGGGCTCTGTGAAACCGATCCATTCTCAAGTTTTCTGGATGTATGTTTGGGAGGAGAAATTCACATAGATCGTTTAGGTATGCGTGTAGGTCCTTGACAGACTCCGGCACATTCCTCAGCCTTATGTTCTGTCGTCTAGATCTGTTTTCTAGATCTTCCTGTTGCAACTGTTGTCTAGATTGTTCCTCCTTCAAAGCCAAGATCTCCTCTGTTAGCTTGTTGTTATGTTGCATTATTTCCGAAATTTTAGTTTCCAGTTTTGTTGTTTTATCGTCCACCTTTTTAATTTCTGTGGTTAGTTCTGTTGTCACCTTCCGGATGTCTGATTTGACCTCCTCTCTGAAGTTGGATATTAGGTCTTTAAGGTCCTGGATGTCACTTTTAGTGCTAGGCGCTGACATTTCAGAGCTTGTTGCTGCGTGGACTGCGGCTGTGGGTGTTTTATTGGTGGGAGAACTTGCTGAAGATTTGGGTAGGCAGTAAGATTGGATCCCTTTATTGTTCTTTCTCGTGGCAACACCTGCCATCTCAGTGAGAGTATTGTAGATCAAGTTGTTGCCAGAGACCTGGTTTCACTTGGTATGTCCCAGAGCAATTGTTAGCGTCCCTATATTGCTGGGCTTTTTGCTAGTTACATCTTTTTGGATTTATTAAAAGTTCTTGAACCGAAGTGGTCATAGCTTAAATGCTTATAGTTGAAAATTGAGCTTTGGTTGTCTCTTTTTACTTGCTTGGTGCTTTTGAACTTTGTCCACTAGGTGGTAGTAGAGTTCCACTAGTACAGTCTGTTACACAAGCAGGGATTCGGCCTGGAAACTAGCCTTGAAAAACAAATGGTTTTGTAATCCTGTTTGGTTGGTAAGTGAGCCCTGTGCAGTGTACTTTTAATGTTCTGAGTCTAAGTAGACAGGTTGGGCTGGGTTGCTTGGACCCAGGGTATGGGGAGAGCTTTGATGGGGATATGTGGGTAAGGGGCCCCGGATTGCTTAGTTTTTCTGGGGCTAATTTGCTTCTGATGCCCCCCTGGGTACCCCTTCCTTGGATCAGGGCTATTTTCTCCCCCCACAGCTCTATAGCCTCTCCCCTGTACCTGCTTATATATGTCCTCAGCAGTGCAGCTCCACACTCTCTCCCTCCAGGCTTCCAAGGGGAAAAGTTCAGCTGGGTAGGGATTCCATGCAGGGGACTCTTCCGATTTTATTGTTTTTTTTTAAGGTAATTTTGGGATCAATTTGTTCCCCTAGGTCTTCTGAGTTTAGTGATATTGTTTGTTGGTCACTCAGGGCATCTATAGGGGTCGATTGTCCCAGATTAACCCAGGCCTTAGCTGGAGTTCTTGCAGGACATGTCTTTCCTCTCCAGCAGCTTAGCCACCGATGCTCCTTTCAGTTTTGTTGGTCAATGTTGATTTATTAATGTGTATTAAAAAGCAAAGATATTACACTGTCAACAAAGATCTGTGTCATGCCCAGAGCAGTGTGTGGGTGTAATATACAGGGAAGTGTGTGTGGCCTTTACAGGCAGGAATTATCGTGTACATTTATAGAAGTAGAGGTGGTACCCAGGCATTTTTCCCGGTGAGTGTAATAAAGTTATTACCGGTTTCCCTAGGGTGAAAGGAGTCCATTTACGGGGGTTATCTGTTTTTAGGGGCAAAAGCTGGCAGAGTGGTGTGTGTTATAATCAACTCTATAAAACAGTGTTGTAATCCCACAGCGTGATCTACATTATTAAGGACTCTGCCTGCAACTCTGTTCCTAACCACTGGGGGTAGCATTGCTTTACTGTGTTCCTGTATCATGAGGACTGGTCGTTCCTTGGCTGATTAGGCAGACTGGGTACTGAGAGTTAACCCCCAAATCCACAACTTAGAGGAATTCCTGTAAGCTAATATGAGGAGAATTAGGGTGCATATGGCCCTTCATCTCTGGGTTGTGACAGTATGGTTAGAAATATATAGTGACAAACAGATGTGAGAGATGGACCATAAAGAAGGATGAGAGCTGTAGAACTACGGCCTTTGAATTGTGGTATTGTAGAAAACTGCTTGGGCTGCCAGAAAGATCCAATAATCAGTACTACAAGAAATCAAGCCAAACTCTTCACTGAAAGGTTTGATCATGAGGCTTAAAGCTCAAATATTTTGGGCATATCACAGGATTCCTCAGATAAAAATCAGATGCTGGAAAATATTAAAGGCACATGAAGAATGGGATGGCAGAGGTGGGGATGGATAGATGATGTAATTGAACCAATGAACTTGAACCTAAGGGAGGTCAGAGGAGGACCTTTGGGGGCCTCAAAGACGCCTTTCATGCCAAAGTGGGTGTAATAAAAGACAAAAATGGTAGGGAAGAAGATAAGATAAAGAAGAGGTGACAGGAATACACTGAAGATCTATACAGGAATGATCTTAACAGCAGTGATGACTATCACGACCCACTCTCTGGCTGGGGTCTGCTGACTTGATTTGGGTTACTCTGGACCTTGGAGCCGTTTTGATTACAGGAACACCATGTCTCAGGCCTTGGTTTAGACTGAGCAATATTGACAGTAAGTCTGACGAATCTTACTGCAAGCATAAGTCCCTGGGTAAATAATACATCTGCACACAAAGTCTTGATGAAAATTATGAACAACTTTATTGGGAAAACAACATCTTTTAAACAGACATACATAATCACCAGGAGGGCTATCTTTAGTCAGCCCCTAACTGCCTCTGGCCAATCAGGCAGGGAACCATGAGACTCCTCCCAGGTCCGCCCACTAGGTGTGGCTACCTAATTCAGTTGTTGTGTAGCTCACAAGGGAGAAACATCTACCTGTCCTCTGGAATTTGCCCTGATGAATACCTGTAGACCCCCTGGGGTTATGGTGCCTCAATGTCTGTATAGACCCCTTTGTTCTGGCCTTACTATTACTTCAAGTGTTTACTCTAAAGACCATATGGCCAACTCCTGACTGAGAGTTTATACAATGGGGGAGGGTTGACTAATTAAAACATAACTATCACTCCCCAATACAATATACAATATAACACTAACATATTATCCCCCATAACACAATATACAGATGGTGGCGATTGGTATATAACAGTCCAGTCCCAATATAGGCCACTGCTGCCAGTCTCAAGATGGCCCCAGCATAGTTCACGCCAAATCCAATATGGCCCCTGGGTGATTCATGACAACACCTCCCCAAGCGTGGCAGGAAACATCCCTGATTTTTCCAGCTACGCTGATCAGTCATGAATGTGCTGGTTTGGCCCTCTGTATGCTATGCCAGTTCTTGTCTGTCCCAAGGTGCAGAGTAAAAACCTCCCCCAGCCCTTGGCCTTGCTCCCACTGTATAGAGCAAATTGCTCTTCCCATTCACACCCACCCAAATAGTCCAGGGTACCTCCCCAATAATCTGGTATCCCAGAGTACAACAGGTGGGCCACAGTTTCTGTCCCATAGCAACTCTGTTCCCCCCAGCCAGTCCCCACCGATGGGCTGGGATCTCTAATACAGTCTCTGGGCCTATGGGATTGCAAAGGGACAGCTCCTCTTGGCTTCCTTCCTCTGGTCCAGCTGTTTCCGTTGCTGCTTGGGGAGCTACGCTGCTCCCACCCAAGCTGTGCTTACACTCCTCCATTGCCCGGGGTTGAGCAACTTTATCCCAGTCCTTTCTGTTGAACTGGGTCTTTGGAGTGGTGTCTGTTCCAGTGGGCCCCTGGACAATGGTTATCCAGGGTATCTCCCCACTTGGTACACCCTCTTTCATGGTGCCACTCTGCACCCATAATGCTTTTGCCAAGGCTGGCATGCTTGCTGCCCCCGCCTGGCTCTTTGTGCCCCTGGCACTCTCTTGCTGTGTGAGGTCAGGTTCCTTGTAGCCAGAAACCAATTCCTTTCCCTCCCCACAGTCTCTTACACAACCCTCCTGGGCTCTGTGCTTCACTAGCACCTCTGGGGACAACTCCCCTGGACTGTCAGGGTACAGACAGTGGTTATCTGATGCAGGCTGGGGAATCTCATCATTCCCTTCCAGCCTGGCCTCTAAGGCTCCCTTCCCACCGTCCATCACACAATCATCCCGAGCCTCTGGCTCCATTAACAGTTCTGGCCAACACACTTTGCCTAGAACTTCTGAGGGCAGACTTAACTTATCTGGCCCTAGCTTGTGAACAGTTCCCACTTCCTCTGGGATTAAATCTCTTGGGGTATCAGGGGGCAGACATGGATTATCTGACCGCACCCAGGAAACATTCCACTGGGTCTCTGGCTCTTTGGGCTGGTGACTAGGCCCTGACACAGTTACTGCATGTTCTAGGGGCAAACATTCTCCATCCCCAGGAGTTGGCAAAGAAACAGTGTTTACCCCTTCCCCCTCCTCACTTTGTTTACAGTCTAGAAATGCCTCTCCCCAGTTCCAGTGAGCATACTCACTCTGGTACATACCGTCTGAGTTGTAAAAATACTTCTTGGGTATCGCATCCCACAATTCCACATACTCAGCCTCCAGTTGCAGCTCTTGCTGAATCAGGGGTTCCAGCAAAGGAGCCTCCGGGAACCATGCTTCCAGTCCCAGACCCCGGCAGCGTTCAACAAACAAGTTACTATGCCTCCTTGCAGTTCCCATGCCACATTCCGGATCACCATTCAGAATCTCACCGACCCCATATTCTAGATCCAAACGAAAATAGAGATCCTCTCTCCGGCCACCCAAGGACTCTATCCTGGCAAGGTACTGTTCCTCCAAGTCCATCTCTTTCTCTACCAGTTCCTCCAACCAGCTTGCCAGCTCATGGCCATGCCATAATTGCATGAATGCCATCCATTGATTTAGCAGGAGTAGTCTGTAGTCCTCTGCTTCCATCTGCTCCATTTTCTGGTCCTTCTCAGAGTACCCCACCACTGTGCCACCAATTATCACGACCCACTCTCTGGCTGGGGTCTGCTGACTTGATTTGGGTTACTCTGGACCTTGGAGCCGTTTTGATTACAGGAACACCATGTCTCAGGCCTTGGTTTAGACTGAGCAATATTGACAGTAAGTCTGACGAATCTTACTGCAAGCATAAGTCCCTGGGTAAATAATACATCTGCACACAAAGTCTTGATGAAAATTATGAACAACTTTATTGGGAAAACAACATCTTTTAAACAGGCATACATAATCACCAGGAGGGCTATCTTTAGTCAGCCCCTAACTGCCTCTGGCCAATCAGGCAGGGAACCATGAGACTCCTCCCAGGTCCGCCCACTAGGTGTGGCTACCTAATTCAGTTGTTGTGTAGCTCACAAGGGAGAAACATCTACCTGTCCTCTGGAATTTGCCCTGATGAATACCTGTAGACCCCCTGGGGTTATGGTGCCTCAATGTCTGTATAGACCCCTTTGTTCTGGCCTTACTATTACTTCAAGTGTTTACTCTAAAGACCATATGGCCAACTCCTGACTGAGAGTTTATACAATGGGGGAGGGTTGACTAATTAAAACATAACTATCACTCCCCAATACAATATACAATATAACACTAACATATTATCCCCCATAACACAATATACAGATGGTGGCGATTGGTATATAACAGTCCAGTCCCAATATAGGCCACTGCTGCCAGTCTCAAGATGGCCCCAGCATAGTTCACGCCAAATCCAATATGGCCCCTGGGTGATTCATGACAATGACCTCATAAATTTTTCCAATGAGCTGGAGCCAGACAACTTGGAGAGCGAAGTGAGATGGGCCCCAGGATGTCTTTCTGATAATAAAGCTGCAGGAGGTAATGGAATCCCAATTGAACTATTCAAAGTTCTACAGGATGATGCTGTGAAAGTGTTACTTGCCTTATGCCAACACATTTGGAAATCGCAACAATGGCCAATAGACTGGAAAAGGTCAGTCTTCATCCCAATTCCAAAAAAAGGTAGTGCCAAAGAGTGTTCCAATTATCGAACAGTTGCACTCATTTCACATGCCTGCAAGGTAATGCTTAATATTCTGCAAGCTCGACTCTGACAATGACATATGTACCGGAACTACCAGATGTACAAGCTGGGTTTCACAGGAAGAGACAAAAGAGATCAAACTGCCAATGTCTGATGGATAATAGTGAAAGCAAGAGAGTTCCAGAAAAGCATTTACTTCTGCTTCATAGACTATCCTATAGCTTTTGAATGGATCACAACAAAATGTGGCATGTTCTTAAAGAGACGGGAGTACCAGATTATCTCATGCTCTTACTAAACTTAATATATGGGACAACAAAATGGTTCAAGATCAGAAAAGGAGCGCGAAAAAGTTGTATATTGTCACCTTATTTATTCAACTTATATGCAGAGTACATTATGCGTAAGGCTGGACTGGATGAATCCAAAGCTGGAATCAATATTGCTGGAAAAAATATCAACAACCTCAGATAAGCAGATAATAGTACTTTGATGGCTGAAAGTGAGGAGGAACTAAATTATGTATTGATAAGGGTAAAAAAGAGAGTGCAAAAGTTGGCCTGCTGCTTCATGTTAAAAAGATGAAGATAAAGGCAAATGGCAATCTCTGTTCCTGGCAAATAGACGGGGAAGAAGTGGAGGCAGTAACAGATTTTATTTTCCTCGGATCCAAGATCTCTTCAGATGGTGACTGTAGTCATGAAATTAAAAGATATTTGCTTCAGGGAGGAAAGCTATGGCAAGCTTGGACAAGCTAGTAAAAAGTAAAGATATTAAACATCAACAAAGGTCTTCATAGTTAGAACTATGGTATTCCCAGTAGTAACATAAAGTTGGGAGAGCTGGGCCATAAAGACTTCTGAACGCCATAGAATTGACGACTTTGAATTGTGGTGTTGGCAAACCTACTTGAGTCCCTTGGACTGCACGAAGATCCAGTAAATCAGTACTTCAGGAAATCAAGACTAACTGTTCACTAGAAGATATGATCATAAGGCTGAAGCTCAAATATTTTGGCCATATCATAATATGGCAGGATTCCCTAGAAAATAACCTGATGCTGGGAAAGATTGGGAAAGGGACAACAGAGGCGGAGATGGATAGATGAGATCACTGAAGCAATGAACATGAACGTGATGGAGCTCAGAAGGGCAGTGACTGAGAGATGTACCTGGAATGCTGCGGTCCATAGATTCATGGAGAGTCAGACACGACTGAATGACTAAACAACAACAAATGTACATCATTTTGAGATAGCAAATAAATAGTTTAGAAACCATTTCTGATTTTTTTATATTTCTACATAGAGTGAGGTAAAAAAATCAAGTGCCTCATGTCGATTCCCCTACCATGTATTGATTATTGCAAGCCCATGTACATACACATGCACATAGTACAAAATATAAGATAAATGTGGACACTGAGTACTACAGGAGAGCGGGAGCTCCCGTGATGCAACAATAATACCTCATATACGTGAGGTTGTAACATGAGTGTTCCTTTATATCTTTTTATTGGCCACATTTGTAACCAGCTTTTATCCTCTATTTCTTGTTCTTTCGTAAGACTCTATCCTACTGCAGATTATTGCACAATTAATATTAATTTTTAAAGGGCAACTCTATTCCAAAATGAAACATAAAACAATAAAAAAATATATATTTTTTAGTGTAAAATGAAGAAACTGTTAGCTACTTGTATTTGATTGTTGGGGAAATTATTTGCTCATTATTTTGCAGTGACTTAAATTATTACATTATTATGAATTGGAGGAGGGCATTTAATAAATCCACATAGTACTAAATTATTGGCTAAGAAATTAAGTGGTTTCCTCTGAACTTTTTATTTCAACAGATCAGGCTAGAACTAAATGAAAATGTGGGGAGTTCTATTTAACCCGAATTCCTGATGCTATCAATCTTCAGCTAGTCTACCGCAAGTATCCCTGAGTGCCTGATTCCATAGGGCTATTTACATTCAAACTAAAAAAGTTAAGGAGGCAATCTGAATTGCATTATCCCTGTATTTTATGGTTCTGAGTTATTAAAATTCACACAGTGAAATCTGAGACACTAGCAAAAAGTTTTACATTCAAAACAGCCAGTAAAAGTATAAACAGTAAAAATGTGTTTGTTTTTTTCTCAAATTCTGCTTTCTTTTCTCTATAACTTATTTTGAGTTGAAACTGGAAATGCATATCAAATTATACAACTGTTGCTGCATGCAAAATATGTTTGAATATAGAAGAAATAAAGTAGGTTCAGAAGTATGTGTCCTCTTACTATATGGACACCGCAAATGTTCTTAAAATCTAATTTTTTAAATATCTCAAAGTACTTTAAGATTTATATATACACATATCCCCCCCAAAAAAATACTACATCGTCATTTACGCACCTCATCCTTGCATAATCAATTATAGAACATACTAAAACAATTTGAATGCATATTTTATGGTTAACCTATACAATACTGATGGGTTATATTGTGCTGATGGTTCTTTTTCTAATGTTCACTTTCCACACAAAGCTATTTACTTTGTTTGTCCTTTGGGCCCATTATTTTAACAACACCAAAATTGGGTATGGCAGCTTCTCTTCCCAAAGCTTTCTTTCACAACTGACCTGTCTAAAATATCTCTTTTAATTGGTTCCTCTGCTCGTTCCATTTTTGTTGTTCCTGACAGGGATACCTGAAATCTATGCACCATTCTTCAGTATGGACAGAACACAAAGAAATGTGTCTCTGATGGCTAATTTGGAGAATGTTATATACAGACAATGCTGTCATCTAAGGCTTTATTAGGTTTTAAATCATTATGAGCTTCACATCATTTGTAGAGGAGAAACATTGATTTTCTTTTCTAGTTTTTTAATCAATCAAATAATTGGTGTGACAATTTTTTAAATAACTTGCAGAAGGGCTCTTGTGAGGATACTTCTGAAAATGAGCCCTAAAGAGTGAGAAGATGTAGGTAGTTTTATGAAGCGGTGTCTAGAAATGGAAAGCAGAAACCCTCATGGAAGGCTATATGGGAGCAATATGGCTCAATGTAGCACACATATGGATTGCAGAGTCTCTCCCTTAAAGTAAGACCTAAAAGGTGTTGGTAGTGGTAGTTAAAGCTTCCACGTATTAACCTCTATAGATCATATTTTAGTATTACTTAGTAGGCCCTTCTACTTCAATAACTTCTATATCTGAACAGCCTGGAACCCAGTTGTGACAAAAAAAATTTGGGTCAGAAATAAAGTGTATGTTTGACCTGATTTAACCATGGCCCCACAAACTGCAAACACACTTAAGAGTATATTTATCAAGGTGATACATGGGGTTACAAAATGTGTATATCCCCATTTCCTATGCATTCTATAGGGCTGCTGGTGAGTTACCATTTAACATTGCTTGTTAAATTGGCTCAATAGAAATCATAGTAAGTGGGGATATTTTCATTTTTTTTCTATGATTAACACCACTTAACTCTTCTTATGCCCATGTATCCCTGCCTGTCACAAACCCCAGGACACTTGGACTTTTTGGGTCTGGCAGCTGGATTCTGATTAATGCTAGCCACATGGTCAAGTGGACAAAGGCTATACTTGGTATCGTTGTTGGATATTGGAAGTGACTACTGGTTGCCCTTAAAGTGGTTCTATGCTCAATATATTTATTGGCCCAATGCAATAGTTATATGCTGAAACATGTGCTACACACAAAAACAATAGTCCTTAAAATGGAAAATGGACTAAGAGCCCTGTATGCCCAAATTACTTTGCGGAGAGATTGCTTAGGGGTCCAGACAAGTAAAAATGCCATTCTAAAGGTCCTTTATTGCAGGGCATCCTGGGTCAGCCAGCCCATCTACCTCCCTCTGCTAGGTTTCCCCAATTAGTGGAGGATCCCCTCCCTGAGTTTTCTAAGTCTGTCTACCACTGATTCCCCTACTAGCCCATGTGGGGGTAATTCATATGGGGCACAAAGTGTCAAACATATGTTTATTTAAGGAAGTGGCTTCTGTTATTGGGGTAAAAATTGTATAAAAAGGTGTACTGAAAAAATAAAGTTTATGTTCTGTTTGGGACACATATGCACGGTGTGTTTCAGGGAAGGCATTTCTGCAACTTGTCCTGGAACCCAGTAACTTGACCTGAGAATCTGCAACTTGTCCTAGAATCTGGTTAAGCTGTCCTGTGTAAAACAGAACCAATACAACCTGGGGGTAGGACTGGTTTCCTTGGCCTTTGAACCTGTTTTAACCCCTTCAGATTAATACCTTTTGAGACCAGAGTCAGTTATGTATTTAGGCCTAGATCACCAAATTAGAGTTCTGGGTTAAAAACATAACACTAGATCACAATACTATCTATAAATGTATCAACAGTTTCTCATGAAGAGTCTTTTTTTTGGTTTCCCAGATATTTATTTCTAAATAAATATAAAATAATTGTAATCGCTTTGTCTCAAAATATCCCCAAAATTGTCCTCTTCATTCTGCTAACAACCTTCTTCTTTTCTCCTCTCTTGTTACCTCCTCTCATTCTTACCTTCAGGACTTTTCTAGAGCTGAATATTTAATTAATTTCGTTGTGCAGTGCTATCACATTTATATTGTCCCTGTACTTGTAATTTGATATTTGTATCTACTGTACTTTACTTTAATTTTTAAATCGCTCTACAGAAAATGCTGGTGTTTAATAATAAATAGGAATAATAATCATAATAATTTACTACTTAAAAAAGCAAGATGGAAAAATGACATGTAATGAGGGACATTTTCATTTAAAAATAAGAACTTTTGCTATTTGGAAGCACAGAGTTCCACTTTTACAAACTACATGAAGATTCATGACAAGTGATGTCGCGAACATACAATTTTCGGTTCGCAAACCGCGACCAGGAACCGCCACAAATGTTCGCGAACCGTCGAACCGGGTGAACCGCCATAGACTTCAATGGGCAGGCGAATTTTAAGACCCACAGGGACTCTTTCTGCCCACAATAGTGATGGAAAAGTTGTTTTAAGGGGACTAACACCTGGACTGTGGCATGCCGGAGGGGGATCCATGTCAAAACTCCCACGGAAAATTACATAGTTGATGCAGAGTCTGGTTTTAATCCATAAAGGGCATAAATAACTTAACATCCCCCTCCATCATCATCCTCCCCTGTATCTCTTTACCCCCTCCCTCATCATCCTCCCCTGTGTCTCTTTCTTCCCTTCCTCATCACCCTCCCCTGTGTCTCATCCCCCCTCCCTCATCATCCTCCAAACTCCCTCATCATCCTCCCCTGTATCTCTTTACCCCCTCCCTCATCATCCTTCCCTGTGTCTCTTCCCCCTCCATCATCATCCTCCCCTGTGTCCCTTTCCCCCCTCCCTCATCATCCTCCCCAGTGTCTCTTCCCCCCTCCCTCATCATCCTCCCCTGTGTCTCTTTCCCCCCTCCCTCATCATCCTCCCCTGTGTCTCTTTCCCCCCTCCCTCATCACCCTCCCCTGTGTCTCATCCCCCCTCCCTCATCATCCTCCAACCTCCCTCATCATCCTCCCCTGTATCTCTTTACCCCCTCCCTCATCATCCTCCCCTGTGTCTCTTCCCCCCTCCATCATTATCCTCCCCTGTGTCTCTTCCCCCCTCCCTCATCATCCTCCCCTGTGTCTCTTCCCCCCTCCCTCATCATCCTCCCCTGTGTCTCTTCCCCCCCTCCCTCATCATCCTCCCCTGTGTCTCTTTCCCCCCTCCCTCATCACCCTCCCCTGTGTCTCTTTTCCTCCTCCCTCATCATCTTCCCCTGTGTCTCTTCCCCCCCTCCCTCATCATCCTCCCCTGTGTCTCTTCCCCCCTCCCTCATCATCCTCCCCTGTGTCTCTTCCCCCCTCCATCATCATCCTCCCCTGTGTCTCTTTCCCCCCTCCCTCATCATCCTCCCCTGTGTCTCTTTTCCCCCTCCCTCATCATCTTCCCCTGTGTCTCTTCCCCCCCTCCCTCATCATCCTCCCCTGTGTCTCTTTCCCCCCTTCCTCATCACCCTCCCCTATATCTCTTTACCCCCTCCCTCATCATCCTCCCCTGTGTCTCTTCCCCCCTCCCTCATCATCCTCCCCCTCCCTTGATGATAAGGGGGGGAAGAGACACAGGGATAAGTGTGAGGGGTGTTAGGGTTAGATGTTAGAGTGAGGGATGTTAGGGTTAGGTGTTAGGGATAAGTGTAAGGGGTGTTAGGGTTAGGGTGAGGGGTGTTAGGGATAAGTGTGAGGGGTGTTAGGGATATGTGTTAGGGTGAGGGGTGTTAGGGATAAGTGTGAGGGATGTTAGGGTTAGGTGTTAAAGTGAGGGATGTTAGGGTTAGGTGTTAGGGATAAGTGTGAGGGGTGTTAGGGTTAGGGTGAGGGGTGTTAGGTATAAGTGTGAGGGGTGTTAGGGATAGGGTAAGGGGTGTTAGGGATAGGGTAAGGGGTGTTAGGGTTAGGTGTTAGGGTGAGGGATGTTAGGGTTAGGGATAAGTATGAGGAGTGTTAGGGTTAGGGTGAGGGGTGTTAGGGATAAGTGTGAGGGGTGTTATGGTTAGGTGTTAGGGTGAGGGGTGTTAGGGATAAGTGTGAGGGGTGTTAGGGTTAGGTGTTAGGGGGAGGGGTGTTAGGGATAAGTGTAAGGGGTGTTAGGGTTAGGTGTTAGGGTGAGGGATGTTAGGGTTAGGTGTTAGGGATAAGTGTGAGGGGTGTTAGGGTTAGGGTGAGGGGTGTTAGGGATAAGTGTAAGGGGTGTTAGGGTTAGGTGTTAGGGTGAGGGGTGTTAGGGATAAGTGTGAGGGGTGTTAGGGTGAGGGATATTAGTGTTAGGTGTTAGGGATAAGTGTGATGGGTGTTAGGGTTAGGGTGAGGTGTGTTAGGGATAAGTGTGAGGGGTGTTAGGGATAAGTGTGGGGTGAGGGGTGTTAGGGTTAGGTGTTAGGGTGAGGGGTGTTAGGGATAAGTGTAAGGGGTGTTAGGGTTAGGTGTTAGGGTGAGGGATGTTAGGGTTAGGTGTTAGGGATAAGTGTGAGGGGTGTTAGGGTTAGAGTGAGGGGTGTTAGGGTTAGGTGTTAGGGTGAGGGGTGTTAGGGATAAGTGTAAGGGGTGTTAGGGTTAGGTGTTAGGGATAAGTGTACGGGGTGTTAGGGTTAGGTGTTAGGGATAAGTGCACGGGGTGTTAGTGTGAGGCATGTTAGGAATAAGTGTGAGGGGTGTTAGGTTTTAGGGATAATTGGGAGGGGTGTTAGGGTTAGGTGTTAGATTGATGGGTGTTATGGATAAGTGTGATGGGTGTTAGGGTTTGGTGCTAAGGTGAGGGGAGGATGATGATAAGGGGGGGAGACACAGGGGTGTCCTTGCAGCAGAGATCAAAAGAGTCCTTCAGGACTGTATTGCACACTGTGTACAGTAGCCTAGCTATGGTTTTCCCTATTGATGCAGTATCACCTACACTCAGCCTTCTCTCAGTAAGACTGCAAGTTAGTTATGATTCCAAAAAGGCTGCTGTCCATGAGTTGGAAGGGTCTGGAAGGCAGGGTATGATGCTGATTGGCTGGAATCTGTCTGCTGACTGTGAATTTCAGGGTCAAAGTTTGCTCAATGATAAAGTATAGGGGCGGGTCGAATATCGCATATGTTCGCAGTTCGCCGCGAACGCGAACATGCTATGTTCGCCGGGAACAGTCAGCCGGCGAACTATTCGCGACATCTCTATTCATGACTGTTTATGCGTGTAATTGTTTTTTCCAAATCACTTAGATTAATCAGTGGACATAGTAGGCCTTTCACTAGGCTGACAAATAAGTTACCAGATTGGTATGCACCTAAAGATTGTATATAATTATCCCCACATCACCTATAATAGTTATCAGTTGTGCGTCACGTTGCAATGTTGGTCATGCTGTTGCGGCCTGTAGTGCTGCAATTGTGAGCCTCGCAAAGCCTCGTTTACGCAGGCGGGACTTAGGCTGTCACATTGCAGCCTTTAGGGCCACAACAGCTTGACCAACATTGCGTGACTTAGGCTGCCCGCAAGGCTCCCACCTGCCCCAATGACTCCCCTGCCCCACTGATGCCCCGTACCTGCTTCCAGGGCTCCTGGCCCTGCCTGCTCCATCCTCCGGCCTCACCCAGCTCTGACAACCTCGCACTCACAATGCGTGCCTTGATCCAGAAAGTTGTTCCATTACGGGGTGAGTGTGGGGTCTCGTCAGAGCCGAGTGAGGCTGGAGGATGGAGCAGGCAGGGCCAGGAGCCCTGGAAGCAGGTACGGGGCATCAGTGGGGCAGGGGGAACAGTGGGGCAAGACAGGGTGTGGCACTGCTGGCAGGGTTACATCGAGGTATGAGACACAGGGGAGTGAGAGGAGGGGGGAAAAGTAGACAAGGAAGTATGAGGAGGGGGGAAAGGAGACAAGGGATGGTGATGAGGGGGGAATGGAGACAAGAGAGGGAGAGGAGGGGCAAAGGAGAAAAGGGAGGGAGAGGAGGGGAAACGGAGACACAAGGGGCAGTAGGAGACACAGGCGATGGAGAGGGGGGAAAGGAGACAAGGGATGGTGATGAGGGGGGAATGGAGACAAGAGAGGGAGAGGAGGGGCAAAGGAGAAAAGGGAGGGAGAGGAGGGGAAACGGAGACACAAGGGGCGGTAGGAGACACAGGCGATGGAGAGGGGGGAAGGAGACATGAGAGGGAAAGGGAGAGGGGGAAAGGAGACATGGGGTAGAGGGGGAAAGGAGGAACAGGAGAGGGAGAGAGGGGGAAAGGAGACAGGGGAGGAGGGGGAAGGAGGTACAGGAGAGGTGGGAAAGGAGACACAGGGGAGGGAGTGGGGGAAAGGAGACACAAGGGGGGAAGGGAGAGGGGGAAAGGAGGAACAGGAGAGGGGGTGAAAGGAGACACAGGGAAGAGAGAGGGGTGGAAAGGAGACACAGGGGAGGGAGAGGTGGGGAAAAGACACAGGGCAGGTTGGCCAATACAAGTGGCGGGTTGGCCAAGGGCAGCAATGAACGGCAAAGCCGCTCATTGTGTAGCTCACAATGAGCGCCTTGAGGCCCGTAAAGTAGACACTGGGATGGGCTTACGATGAGCGCCAAAGGCGCTCATCGCATGGTCCGCAAGTTACAGGGGGGAGAGCCAAGCATTGCCAAGCTTTCAAAATGTATTCCCGTTGTTGAAGGGCAACTTACTAGATTTAATATAAATTTCTGCAGCACTGTTATGTATTCCTGTGTCCATTGCACAGTCTTGACTGAAGTGTATGTCTATTCTAACTGGTATATGTTGTATGTGTTCTGGGTACTTATTATTTTGCATAGAGTGTTGCATCATCATGTTCTTTCAGTGTCTCTGAAACTCTCCCTTTAACTGAAACTAAAATCAGTCCTAGAACAGCATTCTTTTGGGATAACTTTACACTTGGATTTGTTTATCTCCCCAGTTATTAAAGTGTCTTTATATGTGGTGATCACATATAATAGTTGTCAAACTACGTCATGCTTTGCGAGCTCGCAATAACTGCGTCCCCTTCGAGCCGCAAATGCGTACCCTCGCGAAGCAAGGGGCCGCATTTGCGGAAGGTGGAGGCTCCCTAGTCGGCTGCAATGAGCCGAATGCTCATTGCAGGACGCAAATGCGGACATGGAGGCTCTACGGTGCCTCACAAGCGGTTACAAACACCCACGGAAACGGGATTTTGAAAAAAAAACCTCTAACACGCAATGACTAAATACAGACTTACTCAAAAAAATACGAGCCACAGGACTTAGAAAAAAAAAATACGGACTCGCAAAAATATTACCTTAATGGCCGAACCGCGCACAGCGGAAAACATTAAAAAAACATTAAATACACACAAAAATGAAATAAAAACCTTAATCAGAGCAAGGGGGACACCCAGGATGTCTACAAGCCAGGTTACACCTCAATTTAAGTCCAATTTACCGAGTTTACACACTCGAAAATCCCCTAAGTGAGAGAAAAAATGGCCGCTGAAAAAAACGAGAACGAGGCTATACGACCCCTAAAGCCGCAAAACACCACCAAGCACATACAACTTTTACAAAAAGTTGTACGAGATACAAGATACACTATTAGCAAGGACGCTAAATCATCCACACCCGCGTACCACATACACATTCACCGCCATTTTACAACACTAACTTACACAATGCGGAAGTACACAGCTACACTATCCGTTTCCCCTCGCACACGCAGCCTATTTACACTACACACTGCACACATTGCTGATACACTCCAGCTCAACAACACCGCAAATCTACATTGTATGCTGCAGGAACTTCAAAACAGATTGTCAGCTCTTCAGCACATTGCTTGCTGCATATATTAATTACAAATAGGGAAAGTATATTAATTTATGATTTCATTAATTAATTAACTATCATGAAAAACTACATATAAAAAAAAACAAAAAAAAACACAGTATCACAATAAAAGGCAAAGCCCTTCACAGCCAACGGTGCTCATAGGACACAAACTACACCAGGGGAGAGCCTTGCAATAAGCGCAAAAAGGAGATCAGCGCGGATCTTACAATCAGAGCAAAAGTGCCTCTCGTAACAAAAAATATACCAACCGAGAGGCTCTGCGCTCATTGCGAGCCACGCGATGAGCACCAAAGGCGCTCAGAGCGAAGCTCGCAATAAGCACCGAAGGATCTCAGACGACCAAAACACTTGTCTGTGGCAAACAGCATTACCTACCTTACAATTTTATTGCCCCGTCATTTTTGGCGGGCAAATCGCTAGTAGTCTTATAAATGTTATCTTCAGTAGGCTGCATGAGGGCCATTCCTTTTGGATGTAACTATGCTGCCATTTTCATAAATTAAATTACATTTCTCTCTTTCACACTAATAGTTTAAGCTAACTACTGTACAAAAGAGGACTTCCCATTCTTTCAGATGCTACTGGTACATTACTGAGATTCCAAACAGTTTGATTTTAGTAACAGAACTAATCCCTTTACTCAACCACTCCTGGTAATGGATGTAATATACACCCACTCCCATACTAAATGTTCATTTACAAAGTTGAATGAATTGATAAAAACTCTTGCCTGAATTTTCCTTACTTAAAGGTTATAAATCTTTTCGAGTACATGGATATTTTTTTTTTTTTATTCTCCTCTATACCTTTGCTAATAAATTTACATTGCCTATAGTCTACAGCAGTGACACGCATCTTCTTTAAAAGGGAAAATAAAAATAATGAGTTATTATGCACTAAAAGGTTCTTACTGTATCCAAGCAATGAAGTCTCTATTTTGCCCAACTATACCTAATACTGAATTTATAACCCAAAACCTAACCACTTCAAAGAAAAATATATCATAATGCTGAAAATCACTTTGACTTCTGCATGCTTTCTCAAATCCACATTACATTCTTTTCTCATTTCCAGCTTTGACAAAGTGGCTTTTTACTCTTCCTTCGCCTTCCCACCTTACAACATGTTCTCATTTCTTTAATCAAAACTATGTACCACTTACTGCACATCTAAAACTTCTTTCTTATCTCTGACTTATTTTCTTTTTCCTTTAAACATTTACTTATTGCCCATATCGTTAAGGACCACTGTGATCATATATTTCGTTAAATTTACTCCTTGAAAACTTCACTTAAAAATGTGCAACATGTTTTTAAGTGTTAAATAAAAAGAACAATACTCTAATGTATTAATTTGAATATGCATCTATTCTACTGTGCAATCTGCCATAATGATCTCAGTAGGGGAGGTGTTGAATACACAGGAACTTTGTATCTGCTCAATAGGAAAGGGGCAGAAACTACTGCCAGTGCTCTCTTCAGCACTAATGGGAAGCTTGCTAATTTTCAAGGACACACCCGCCTCAGGAAGTAACAGGCAGCAGCATAAGAATTATAAAATGGATGCTTGCAGCAATGAATAATGATCACATATAATAGTTTCCATCATGTGCAGGCGCAAGCAAGCGTTACTATCCACAATTCCCAGTATCAGCACATGCGCAGGGCGCTGCGTAAGCCGCGCACATGCAATGCACATTGAGATTCATGCATGTGCACAGCCAGTCTATAATAAAAAGTTGTGTGCAGGGGACAGCTTCCATCTGTCCCCAGTTCACATCACAGAGTAATCCAAATTAGTTTTCCATTGAATTACCGGTCACCCAGGAATCTGTAAAACTATAAAACACATAATGTGATCAACAGAAACACCAAGCATATAATCACAGAGGTTACTCTCCCCTCTATAAACCCGTCTTCCCTCTATCTACTAGAAATCTGAAGCTTTGCAGTCCTTCTGATAAACATGTTTTTTAAAGTGCTGAAATAAACTGTAATGACATTATAAAAATGTGAAACTATTTCTATACTAGCGACTTGCCCGTCAAAAAATGACGGCAATAAGATTGTAAGTCAGGTAATGCTATTTGGTTGAGACATTAATTTTGTTGGTGGTCCGAGATCCTTTGGCGCTCATCGCAAGCCTTGCTCTGAGCGCCTTCGGCGCTCATCTTGTGGCTCACAATGTGCGCCTTCAACGCTCATTGCGAGGCTGTTGGTTGTTGTATTTTTTTTTTCTGATAGGTGCTTTTGGTGTTATTGTTTGGTTGGCGGTGATGTTTTTTTGCGCTTATTGCAAGGCTTTGTGTGCTATGAGCAGTGTTGGCGGTCGTTGTGAGTGGCGCAGTGAATGGCTTTTATGTTTATTGTGAGATTTTTTTTTTGTGTATATGCTTTTTGGAATGCTAATGAAATATATAATAAATTAATAAATGAATATACTTTACCTATTTTGAAGTAATATATGCAGGAAGCATTGTGCTGAAGAGCTGACAATCTGTTTTGATGTTCCTGCAGCATACAATGTTGGTTTGCACTGTTGTGGAGCTGATGTGTAAGTGTCAGCAATGTATGCAGTGTGTAGTGTAAATAGGCTGCGTGCGCGAGGGAAAGCTTTTAGGAAAGCTGTGTACTTCAGCATTTTGTAAGTAATGTTGTAAAATGGCGGCTAAGGTGGATGTGGTACGCGGGTGTGGATGATTTAGCGTCCTTGCTAAAAGTGTATCTTGTACCTCGTACAGCTTTTTGGAAAAGCCGTATGAGCTTGATGGTGTTTTGCGTGTTTAGGTTCCTGTAGCCTCATTTTCGTTTTTTTCGGCAGCCATTTTTTCTCTCGCTTAGGGGATTTTTGGGTGTCTAAACTCTGGAATTTGGACTTAAATTGAGGTGTAACTTCACTTGCAGAGGTCCTGGGTGCCTACCCTTGCTGTGGGTAGGCTTTTTATGTATTTGTTGTGTGTATTTATTGTTTTCATGTGCGAGCGGTTCGGGCGTTAAGGTTGTATTTTTGCGAGCTCCTAATGTTTTTTTTTCTAAGTCTCGCGGCTCGTATTTGTGGATGCTAAGTCTGTAAATTTTCCGGTGTAAGTCCCGCCTGCGGCTCATTACAGCCGACGTGGGAATCTCCACCTCCGCAAATGCGGCATTTGCGGGCCTAAAGTCATAGGGGGTCGTAGGGATGAGTGCCTACGGCACTAATCAGCAGCGCAAGGAGCGCCTTGCGAGGGCCGCAGTTGCTGCGGGCTTGCTACACAAATCCGCAAGTGTTAGCAACAACCCGCATTGCTGACAACTATATATGTGACTAGCGAATTGCCCGTCAAAAAATGACGGCAATGAAATTGTAAGGTAGCTAATGCTGTTTGGTGTATAATAATGAAATATGTAATACATTACTAAATGAATATACTTTACCTATTTTGAAGCATTGCGATGAAGAGCTGGCAATCTGTGTTGATGTTGCTGCAGCATTAGTGGTGTGGAGCTGCTGTGTAAGCGTGCTGAATGTGTGCACTGTGTGGTATGAATATCCGTAGGTCGTTTGTGGCGTTTTGCGAGTTTCTTGTGGTGTTTTGCGAGTTTAGAGTGCTGTAGCCTCGTTTTCGTTTTGTTCGGCGGCCATTTTTTCTCTCGCTTAAAGTTTTTTTTAGTCTCTAAACTCTTTTATTTCAAGTAAAATGAAGGTCTAAGTTGCATTTTTGAGGTCCTAGGTGCTCCCTCTTGGTGTAGGTAAGGTTTTTATGTATGTGCTGTGTGTATGTATTGTGTTTTACATTTTGTAATGTTCGCGAGTTGCGTCCGAGTGTTGCGAGGCCGTAATGTGTGTGAACGTGTGTCGTATGTTGTTTGCGAGTGTCGTAATGTGTGTGTCGTGCTCTTTGGATTGCGACGTGAAGTTTGCGAGGGTCGCAGTTGCTGGCATGGAGCGCCTACGGCGCTCCATGCCAGCAACTGAGACCCTCGCCCAGTGCCCTCGCTTTGCGACCCTCGCTTTGAGACCCTCGCCGAGTGCCCTCGCTTTGCGAGGGTCGCGACTCGCATAGCGAGCCCGCAGCGTTAGCAACAACTCGTACGCTCACAACTATATATGTGATTCTAAGGCATGGGGCTTACGGAGATGGTTTATTATAAATGGGCCTCTAATCTACAACTATGTGCGCTTGTTTTTCAGGTCCATGTCAGCATAACTGTGCCAGTGCCAGAGGTAAGTGAGGAATCAAGTGTGGTTTTCTTCATCTGTACCTGAAGTAAGGGCTGGACCCCAAACCCCTTATTTATACAAATACACACACTTGAAAATACCTCACTAATGCTTTAGGGTAAAGAAACATGAGTAACTCATTTTAGCGGCTTTCCAGAAGTCATTTCATTGTCTGATTTTAGATGACAGATTTTGATTACTAAGGGATGTTTGTGAATAGTTCTGTAGTTAATTGTCATCCTATTGAATTCCAGACCCCACCTGAAAGACAAAAATAAAGATGCACAAACATGATAAAGAACTCCAGTCAGAAAAAGAGGTGTAATTTCTACCCCCTTTGGCACTATGGCTCCTCAAACTGCGCAGTTACTATCCAGATATAAAATATAAATACTCTACAGGAAAATAAATGTATGGTTTGAGTATTTTTGTAGACTGGAAAGCTTTATATTATGTCTTAATCAGGATGTACTGTACATAAGACAAAGTACTAAAGCGTTTTTATTTTTCCTGATGTTGGAAATAAAAAAAATTAAAAAATTAAAAACATACCAATGATCCTTCAGTATTTATTAAATCATTCATTTGATTTTCTCTTGTATACAGTTTTCCAGGTTTTAAAAAGCATTAAATAAATACTACAGATTATGCAGATACAGATTGCGGACAGAGTTATGAACCAATAGGCCCATCTTCTCTGAACTTTATCTTTCTAAAAGCTTGACGTATGGCAAGCCATGAGCTACTCTTTAGGCCATTCAATAAACTGTACAGGTTTTCCTAAAATGTTTATGCATCTGAATTTTGAACCTAATGGAATCATATATGTAAATAATTATCTTGAAGATCTTCTAGAACCACTAGGGGTCAGCAAAGCATTTCATATACAGTACAAACTTCCAAGAGCATTGAGATGCATTGACAAATATTTTTTGACCTTCACCTGACATAGATAAGAGATTGTAATCAAGATATCATTCAAGATAAAAGTAGTAAGATGTTTAGCACATGCCATACATTGCTCAAAGATTACAAATAATTAAAGTGTTCTAATCTATAGTTATTATCTTGTGTTTCCTAAATAGTCAATGAATACAATCTTATCTCAGAATTGCTGTATGATTGTAAGGTGTTTGTCTGTGTTCGAGTCCATAATATCTAACTAAATGTTGCAATGCTCTTCACTGTACAGTTTGCAAAAATGCATGTTCTAAGACCAAACTGCAGCTAAAATTATTAATAATATTAGTAATGTAATAGTAATTTTTAAAATACTGTAGATCAGGTTATTTATTTAAGCAAAGAAGGGCATTACATCAATAAAGAAAAAATACAGGAATTGCAGCATAGTACTTGAAAATGTCATGTTTTATTTAAGCATTGATATGTTGAATATTTTATCTTACAACACTGCCATTATATTATAAAAACTATTGCATTTCTCATTATTAATTTAACATCATAGTATTTTATATAAAGATGGAGAAGCATGTTACAATCACAATGCAGTATAATATAGTTGGTGTGTTACAAATGTGGGATTTACTTTATCCTAATCCCATTTACCACACATCCCACGCTACACTCTTCCTTAGAAATTCTCTATCTTGTGCCATAAGACATTCATTCAAGCTTCACAGCTTCAAACATTCTCTAAAAACCACTACAGCCCAGTAGTGTAGCTAGAGCTTTTGCCATCCAGGGCTACCCTGGATTTTCACGCTCATTCACACACTTTCCCACAGACACACACACTCACACTGACACACACTCACACAGACACTCACAGACACACTCACACAGACACACACTCAGACACACTCACGCAGACACACTCAGAGACACACACTCACACTCAGACACACACAATCACAGACACGCACACTCACAAAGACACACTCACTCACAGACATACTTACTCACAGACACTCACAGACACACACACTCATTCACAGACACACAGACTCACTCACAGACTCACTCACAGACACACACTCACTCACAGACTTACACAGTCACACAGACACTCACTTACTCACACTCATTCACACACTCACATCAACAAACACTCACACAGACACTCATAGACACACACTCACAGACACACACTCACAGACACACTCACACAGAAACACTCATAGACACACACTCACACTCAGACAGACACACACTCACACTCATTAACTCACTCACATTAACACACACTCACACAGACACTCGCAGACACACACTCACAGACACACACTCACTCACAGACTTACACAGTCACACAGACACTCACTTACTCACACTCATTCACACACTCACATCAACAAACACTCACACAGACACTCATAGACACACACTCACAGACACACACTCACAGACACACTCACATAGAAACACTCATAGACACACACTCACACTCAGACAGACACACTCACTCACAGACACACACTCACAGACTCACCCACTCACAAAGACACACACACAGACTCACCCACTCACACAGACACACACACACTCATGCACACACTTTTTCACAGACTCACTCACATTCAGACGCACACACTCACAAAGACACACACACTTACACAGACACACTCACAGACAGACACACTCACTCACTCACACACACTCAGACACTCACAGACACACTCACACAGTCATACTCACACAGACACACGCACAGAGACACACACACGCAGACACACAGATAGACACACACTCACACTCAGATACACACAATCACAGACACACACACTCTCACAGACGCACTCACTCACAGTCACACTTACTCACAGACACTCACTCACAGACACACACTCTCACAGACACACTCACAGACACACACTCACTCACAGACGTACACAGTCACACACACTCACACAGACACACACTCATTCACGCACTCACATTAACACACACTAAAAACAGACACTCGCAGACACACACTCACAGACACACTCACTCACAGACTTACACAGTCACACAGACACTCACTTACTCACACTCATTCACACACTCACATCAACAAACACTCACACAGACACTCATAGACACACACTCACAGACACACACTCACAGACACACTCACACAGAAACACTCATAGACACACACTCACACTCTGACAGACACACTCACTCACAGACACAAGTACTCACAGACACTCACTCACAGACACACACAAACTCAGACACACACTCACAGACTCACCCACTCGCAAAGACACACACACAGACTCACCCACTCACACAGACACACACACACTCATGCACACACTTTTTCACAGACTCACTCACATTCAGACGCACACACTTACACAGACACACTCACAGACAGACACACACTCACAGACTCACCCACTCGCAAAGACACACACAGACTCACACACTTACACAGACACACTCACAGACAGACACACTCACTCACTCACAGACACACACACTCAGACACTCACAGACACACTCACACAGACACACGCACAGAGACACACGCACGCAGACACACAGATAGACACACACTCACACTCAGATACACACAATCACAGACACACACACTCTCACAGACGTACTCACTCACAGACACACTTACTCACAGACATTCACTCACAGACACACACTCTCACAGACACACACTCACTCACAGATGTACACAGTCACACACACTCACACAGACACACACTCACACTCATTCACACACTCACATTAACACACACTCACACAGACACTCGCAGACACACACTCACAGATATTCACTCACAGACACATTCACTCACAGTCACACATACTCTCATAGACACACCTACTCACTCACAGACACACACACACACACACTCGCTCAAAGAAACAGACACACACAGAGGCACACACTGACACAGACACACACATACACACACTCACATGCAGTCACGCAGACACACATGCATGGGGGTGGCATCAGCAGCAACTGGCCGGTGGTCTCGACGCAGCTCTTGCAGCCCCAATGAGGTTGCACCCGGGGCTGTCCGCCCCCCACGACCCTCTCTTCCTACCCCAGTGCTACAGCCTCACAATTGAGTGCAGGGCGCTCAACTACTTCTGTAATAATGTGGATTATTTTGCCTTTTGTATATTGTACTCAATTTAACTGCTCTGGGGAATGTGTTTACAAAATATTTGAAGATGATGATAATAATTTACACAAAGATTTTGTGCATAAAAATAAAACCTAGATTTCATTGTTGTGAATAAATGTATCAACAGTTTCCGCTCAAGGAATCTCTATTATGGATAAACTGATGATAACTTTTTCTGCAGCAGTAGAATCTAATTCAGGAAAGAAAACTTTAAGCACAGAGTAATTCTAATGCAATTGTAAATCAGATCTAGCACTGGTAGTAACTTACTGTACACGCAATTATATCTGACAAGTTATTAATTAATGATGTAGTATGCTTAGGTGGGAGGAATTATCAGATGTAATTTTATTTGTTTATTCAAATTCCCTATTTACACAGAATATAAATAACTGGTTTAATTAGGTTCTGAGATTGCTAAGGCAACATGTACTACCAGTTTCCTTGTGTAACACATTATTGAAAAAGAAATTAATATTAAGAAATTAATACGATTGTAAATGGGCAGAATCTGAAATGAAATAATAATTTTTAAGGAAATCTAGGAAGATTGAAAAATAATAGTTATGATGACGCAAATACCTTATGTTTTGGAAGTGTTATAATTAGGATTTAGGATTAAAACTTTTAGGTGGAGATAGAATGGTCATATATATATATATATATATATATATAGTTATTTTTTTTTTCCACACATATAACAGACAATCACTGCTTAAACTTTGAATTCATTGTATACTACAACATGCACAGTCATTTGAAATTAATGAAGCCAGCTAGATGTGATGAGTTTCTTTACACACAAACAGGTGCTGTGTTAATGTTTTGTGCAGAGAAAAATGTGATTCATCTAATTTCCGACCTATAAATGCACAATCCCAGGGGAGAGCAGTACTGAAAGAAATGATAGTGAAGGTTAATAAGAGATTAAATGTTATGTTTTGTATTCAGCCTCCGGAATTTATTTTGCACCATATGGTGTTTTATTCCCTCATTTATTGCAATTACAAGATCAGCATTTTTAATGTCAAGATATAAGAAGTCATTTAACTCATTTGTCCCTTTTGACTGCCGCATGCACCTAGCATCCTGTCACTACATGATTTATACATAGCAAGTAAGATTGTCACATGACACTAAATCCACCTGAGATTCCAATGTACAGTGCACCTGGCATTATAATTACTGTGCTGGATTAAACAACCTTAAACTAGATTATCTTTTCTGTGCAGTCCATATCATGTATTTAAGGAGCTTAGAAATCTATAATTATATTAGCAGCTTTCCAAGGCTGGCCATATTTTTTACCTCTTTGTCAACAGCAGAGTTCAAATGTAGTGCTATCCTTCAGTCAGTCAAGTGAGCATTTACTTACAAGCAGGCACAGAGATTAATGTTCAAGTGATTAATAGTTATCAAGGAAGATACTTAAGTAATTTGTGTTGTTAATTCATGCACTTCTAGAAACACTCACTGAGAGATACTTTACATCACTGTCAATTTATACTTCTAAATAAAATTAGATTGTTCCCTACACAAATGCCTTATTTCTTAAATGTTATAAGGAAGACAGATATGCTCTGTGTTACAGTGTCATGTATTTAACATTTGTCAAATGAGTAATTACCAAGATTGTTTCTTTGCTGTGTAATGGAACCATGTGAATGGATCTTGGGTATTTATTGTACTACACGGTAAGAAAAATAGCTGTCCTATAAGTTGCAGGTCCATAAAGGTAAGTACTGTAAAAGTCTGTTTATTCAGCATCTTATGTAACTGCATGTGCACGCTAGTGGAATTTTTTCATATAGATAATTACAAGATATTAGTTTAGAGGCATAATTTGCGACTATACCACATTGCATGGTATCTCCACTGCTATCTTGAAGGATTAAGATGAGTACTATACCTTGAAGCCTAATCATTTATCCTTAATAATTTATCAAAAATTGTGTATCTGAAATCAATTTTCTCTCTACAGATTCAGTCTAATGGCACACATAATTACCCACGTGTACCAGATAAACTGACATTCATTGTAGTTTTAAGTTTCTGAGTCTGTTTCCAATGGAACATCATAAATCTGCTTTCTTTCCAAAATTTCCATCTGCTTTTTGTCATGTGGCAATAGAAAGGAAGATATATAGGACCCTATTTAATTGTCCAAATCACAATTACATAAGCCTGTAATGGAGCCTGTAAATATTACTGATATTCAATTGGCTACTTTTAGCTATACGCAATTGATTTACAGGCTCAAAATCACTGCGGTTGTCAAAAACGTAACTCTGTCCTATCTCCTCCTTTGATTTTTCAAGACGTAAATGTTACCAGTGCTAAAGACGCAAAATCAGTATTCAGTTACAGCAATTCAACAAGCAAGCAATTGGCTTCAAACCAGTAAGTGGCAGATGTATCAAAAAAGTATACAAGTACTACATAGGACTCGCAAGTGGGTTAAACACCTGTTCATAACACTGTAAAAGCAAATAAACACACACTACTTTACCTAAAGATATTTTGTTTTATGTTTTATTTCTGTGTTATATTGATCCCGGGAATCAAGGAGCTAATACATATCATGGAACCCGCATGGACTAGAACAGTTGCTTTATTGATTTTTATTGATTTCTGCATTTCTGGATTGTAAGTCTGATTGCACCTCTGACTTCTAAACACTAACTGATTGTAGTTTAAACGCCATGTTTTACTGACATCATGATGACGGTCTGATTTACTATTGGCTCTGTCTAAAATGTAACTTACAGGCTTTCTTAATTGATCATGATCAGGTCCTGAAATGCTACTCACAGGTTCATAGTTTGTGTGTTGGGGCTGTGAGCATGTAATTGCGGGCTTAAGTCAATTGAATACATCTATATGTGTAAAAAGAAATAGTAACCTGCAGCCAAAATGTTGGGGTCCATGTAATTATGAGCTTGGAATTAAATAGGGGCCATAGTCTGTATTTTGGAAATGTGAAATCACTGAATTTCAATGCATTTCAGACTATGTTGTGTTTATTCTGTGTGACCAGACAAAAGGTATGACACATTAACACATTTGTTTAACTTTTTTAGGTTTCTTAATATTTTTTTTATTTAAGAATATTTGATTGTGTATTAAAAATTCAACTTGATGTAAATTGGTAAAATATTCTACACACATAATATGGTTAAGTTGTTAGAGAACCCAAGCCAGCTAGACTGTCCAGTACTAGAATATTAAGCTACGGCTCCAATCAGAGGTATCGTTTGTAGGCAATTGAATCTGTTGATCACTCATTGGAATGTAATAGGAGTAAAAATAAAGACTTTGACAACAGCTCTATTGCATTTTTGCCCAAACTAGCACACATTATTCAGGAATCAACAAATATATATATGGATCCCTTGCAAAATGTTAACCCTTACAAATATCCCACTGTTCTTTCCTCCCAGCCGGGTCCCAATGATTGCCCAAATATGCATCGGGCTATATGAGGTCAACCATGTGTAAGTATTCATGTGCACGTCTAGTGATAAGAAAGCAGGTGCCCTGGAGGTGATGTAGTTAGTGAGATGAGTGGTGTATGTGACAATTCACCAGGAGTCTATCAAAGGTCTAAAGCTATCTTCCAGGGTGATAACATTATTGTACAGACCTTCAATGACCCACTCAGTGGAGTGCATTACTGCCTTCCTCCCCCTACCAACCTGTATGCATCCATACAGCCTGTTGTAGCCAATCTTGATGAGAAATGGACAGCCCAGTGACAGACAGAGTCTTTTCATCTCTCTATAGCATTGTATCCATTCTCACAAGTCCTCCTGTCCACCTGACATAATGTAATCACAACATTTTAGAGGAATGTAAACTCTCTATGTGTATCAACATATTTAAATGGCATGTTTATATCTAATTTGCATAATTGAATGTATTTACCGCAAAAAGGGCTGTGGTACTAGAAGCTACTCTACTGGAACAAGTAGACCCTGCAATCAAACAATTTCATTGCAAACGATTGTACATCCATGTTGCAGATTACTATAGTGAGGTACCCTTTGTTTACTCTTGCAATCTGAATATTAGATATCTATATCCCCAGTTACAATTATTCATAACATCCTACAGACTTATAAGCACTGTCAGAATGAGAAAAAATATTCTCATTACCCTTTTACAAAAATAACTTATCACAGAAAAGCCCTGAGAAATAAAGCGTAACTTGAGAAGGAAAGGGCACCAAGCTATTAACATAAAATGATTGATGGGTGAAAAGTAGAATCATATTAACTGAGAGGCATCATTTTTCTTCATATCAGTTTCAAATTGTCTGGTAATTGACTTATTAAATAGCTGCTCGCTGGGTGCCACAAACTGATAGGTTAAAGAGACATAAAGTATTTGATGTTCCATATTACATTAAAGGAAGCCAGAGGGAAACAACTTAACAAAATTTACATTGCATTTATACTGAACTAGAAAATGTAAGCATCCTGTGCCAACAAGAAAATGCTTATTTATTTTTATTTCGTTTTTTTAACTAATTCTATCTTTGTTTAAAGTGTGAGAAATGAATTAAAAAAATGTTATCTAATGATTATCACAAAGTAGCAGAGTGCATTTCACTGAAAATCATTAGTTGTTACGTAAAAGTAATATAGATAAATGTAAATAAATATGTAATAGCAAAATATATAATCAAAAGTCATTTCAAATCAAATTCTCCTAAAGATGTACTCTATGTAACTGCTTCATATTATGATTATTGTATTACATCGCATTAGACAATAAAAGTGCATAACTGAAGCAAATCTTTACATGCCACCAATATACTAAGGATGTACAGTATTTATGTTTATTCCATGGTACCACTTAAAATATTGGATTTAAAAATATTTTTTAATTATATTAATGCAAAGAATGTCAGGAAGGAGGCTATAGGAACATTACAATATGAAACAGGCTGTCTGATAATTAGTGATCAGGAAAAGGCAAAACAGCTAACTAAAAGCCTGATTCAATGACAAGCCCACATCTTGCGGGATACAGGCCATGGGCCTCATTCAATTGTGATTTTAGTGATTTTATTTCAATAGGGCTCTACATAAGCACATAGCATATTTATTTTACAGACGTTTTTTGTTAGTGAAGATCTTGATTTTGGATAGAAGTTCAGTAACTAAAAACTTCTGGAAAAAAAAATGCTATGTGCTTATGTAGAGCCCTATTCAATTGGCCTAATCACATTTGAATGAGGCCCTTGGTGTGGACTCCCGTTAGTCTCCAATTCCGGAGCTAATCAATTGAACAAGCCCACAAGTTACGGTCCGAACCCCCGAAGCTGTAAACCATGCACTCGTGCATAGCAGTTCAGGGCGGGAACATGATCAATTAAGCAAGGCCATAACCACCCATTTCGAAACAGCCAATAGAAAATGAGACCACCATCATTACGGCAGTAAAACATGGAGGTTACAATTAGGTTTGGGGGTCCAATATGTGATAGGACTCGCAAACCCTCAAAATACAAAATAATGAAAATGAATGCCAATACTGTTCTAGTCCATATGGATGGCCTGATATGTATTAACTCCTTGATTCCCGAGATTGATACAGTATAACCCTAAATGAAACATAAAAATTAATTATTTGTTATTGCCGATTTGTGAGCTTGAGACTGTTGTGCAATTAATTCTATTGTCTTTTATCTCTTTCCCTGTCATTTACAGTGCAGTATTGATTTTTTATTTGCATTTACAGAGCTGTGCTTAAACCCCCTTGTGGGTCCTCTTTAGTACACGTAGGATTTTCTCCAACATTTGCCGGGTGAAACTATTTCCAGGCTTGGGGAATTGTAGCAACTGAATAGCGATTTGCCATTGGAACTCTTGCGGACGGGAAAGATCAAAGGCTTCGAGAAGCTGTAAGTTCTGAGTTTGGAGCCCGGAAAAAAGACACCCGCAAAAAGACACCAATTGAACAGCAATTAACTTATGCCTCACTTACGGGCTCCAGTAACATACAACTGCTCAATTGAATCGGGCTCTAAGTTATTTTCTTTGGTATAAGGGAGGTACCAGAGGTTGGGACACTGCAACAAAATGGGCTACACTACCTTTGCCAAATAATTAATGAAAGCAGGATGAAGTCAAAAAGAGGTAGAAAACATCCAAGGGCACTGAGGAAACTGGGTTCTGTAATAGCCAAACCATTATATCTATTTTTTCAAGATTCACTCAGCACAAGGTCGATGACTGGAGAAAAGCAGATGTGATACTTACATTTAAGAAGGGAGCAAGAGCAAATCTGGGGAACTGTAGACCTGTAAGCCTCACTTCTGTAGTAAGAAAGCTTTTAGAAGAGTTAATAAGGGATAATATACAAGAATATGGCTTTCATTCAATTGAGCAAATTGTAGTTACTGGTGCCCATAATGTAGCATGTAAAATAGTTTGCTATTCACTTGGCGTCTTTTAGCAACCCGTAATCAGTTTGCGGATTAGAAGCTCAAACTCTCTGCGGTTGTCAAAATCGTAAATCCATCCCATCAAAGCATTTGGTTTTCAAGCCTGTAAATGTTACAATCGCAAATCGCTATTTAATTGCTACAATTCCTCAAGCCGTTTTCACACCTGTAAATGGCAAATGTAGAAGAAAATCCTATGATTACCAGATAGGACTCACAAAGGGGTTAATCACCAGTTTGTAGCAGTGTAAATGCAAATAAAAAATCAATACTGCACTTTAAAAGACAGGGAAAGTGGTGAAAGACATTAGAATTAATTGCACAACAGTCTCAAGCTCGCAAATATGCAATAACATATTTTTTTTAACGTTTAATTTCTGTGTTATATCAATCTTGGTAATCAAGGAGTTAATACATATTAGGCCACCCACAGGGACTAGAACAGTATCGTCATTCATTTTTATTATTTTCTACATTGCCGGATTTCTAAACGCTAACTGATTGACATTTAACCTCCCTGTTTTTTACTGATGTCATGATGACGGTCTCATTTACTATTGGCTGTTTCTAAATCAGTAGTTACGGCCTTGCTTAATTGGCCTGAAATGCTAGTTTACTGTTTAGGCCTTAAGGAACTGCGGGCTTGCAACTGAATGAAGGCCTGTGTTTATTTGAACATGTTTATAAGTAGGGGTCAACATGGATTTATGAGGGAAAGGTTATATCAAACACATCTAATTATTTTCTATAAGGAGGTTAGTAAGAACTTGGATCAAGGCAACTTGGTGGATGTAGCCTTGTTGGATTTTGCAAAGGCTTTTGTTATTGTGCCACATGGAAGACTATTGTGCAAACTAAGGAATACAGGAAGTGCAGTAAATATCTGCTTAGGGATTAGGAGATCGCTAAAAGATAGTAGGCAAAGGGTTGTAGTAAATGGAACATACTCAGATTGGATTAATGTGGTAAGTGGGGTTCCTCAGGGTTCAGTATTAGGTCCTCTCCTTTTTAACATATGTATTAATTACTTAGAAGTAGGATTGGAAATTATTGTCTCCATTTTTGCTGACGACGCTAAGTTGTGAAAGGTAATTAAATCATAAAATGATGTATTTTCTCTTGAAAGGGATTTGCATAAGTGAGAGAAATTGGTGACTAAATGGCAGATGATATTTAATACGAATACATGTAAAGCTATACATTTGGGAAGGAAAAATAGCCATGTAATTTATAATCTTAATGGAAAAAAAATTGAGAGGCATCAGATATTGAAAGGTATTTGGTTGTGCTGGAGGACAACTACCTAGGTAACAGTGCTCAATGCCAAGCAGCAGCTGCAAAGGCAATTCAAATATTAGCATGTATTAAAAAGGGTATAGAACTAAGGGAAACAAATATAATTATGACACTATTCAAATCCCTAGTACACTCTCATTTGTATGGAGTATAATTTTGAGCACCACTTCATAAAAAGCTCCTCCAGGGTTACCATATGTCTCTGTGCTGCCTCTCTGATTAATGCCCTCCTTGCCCGGTCCGTGAGTTTTGGTGGGCGGTTGTCTCTTGGCAGGTTTGCTGTTGTGACATGTTCTTTCCATTTGGTTATGATAGATTTGATGGTGCTCCTGGGAATCAACTGCCTCCACTTCTTTCCCAAGTGCTATATTACTGCTGCTAACATTTTAGCGGCAATACACAATTTTCTATATATAATAAATTCCCTTTCTCTTAAGAAAGTTTGCCTTGCCCCTCACTAATCTAGCTGGCTCCTAAGTGAACTTTTTTTTTTTTTTGTCTTTGTCAAGGCATATTGAAAAATCTAAAAAGATCAGGGAAGATTGATTGTTTATTTCTTCCACATTAACAGAATAAACAACGCAAGCACACAGAGACAATAGAGGCAATTGTGAAAACTGTGCTTAGCGACATCACGTATGTAAATTAAAAATTGACTAAAACCATGTTTATTTCCATTTTTCTTTAGGTAATACAATTATTAAGTGTTGAAGTTCATACATATTTTTATAAATCAGCTTAATAAACAGCAAAGTGAACATTTTTTTTAAAGGTCAGGTAATTTATATTTTTAAGGATTTAAAGTAATGGGTGCCTTGAGTTGCTCTTCTTTGCTTCCTAAACATTTTAAAATATATGCTTTTAATAACCCTGGTAGAATGTTTCATTTTTTTTAAATGTGTGAAACATAACAGTGCTTGATAAGTCCTGTAGACAGAAGGGAAATTAGATAATGATTGGCAATTAGTGATTTAAATTATGGACAGAGCAAATGAGCATATTTGAAGATAATATAAGAAATAAGTTAGTATGGTATTGTTGAGGACTTTGTAGGTCAAAATAATTAACATTATACTTGAGAATATGGGAAATCAGTAAAGAAACTCACAGATCGGAGTAGCAGATGAGGAAGACTTAAAAGATGGGTAAATCCAGTGAGGGGAAGAACAATTACAATAGAGTTGCCGAAACCAAACAAGACATAAATGAATGAATTAGGAAATTGGCTTTATTTTGTATGTGAAAAGGACGGACACAGGCTTATTTTGCAGGTGTAATTGGCACGACCAGGTGAGTATATGCATTTTTTTTAAGTGAATGATAGAGTGTAATCAAGAGTGACCATAAGACAGTGGGCATGGCATATAGTTGACAATGCACAGGTAGCTGCTGCCATGAGTTGGAAGGGATGGAACTAAGTCCCCAACGTGAAAGATACTGCAGATATAGTGTAAAGTATTATTTGAAACCACATGGTGCTTTTTAGTTTGCAAAGCAAGCATTTAAAGATTGGAAATCGCAAAGGACCAATAACTGAACTGGTGGTACTGGAGATGAAGTGACAGAGAATAAGGCAGTAAACGAGAGGTTAGAAATTTAATTTGGAATCAATGAACAAGTTTGCAGAGGCCAGAAGGTTTGAGAGTTTGCAGTAGAAGAAGCTGCCTAAATGTGTCAAAGGTGGGAGAAATGTCAGAATGTAGTTTGCAACAGTGAGGAATGTACAGAATTGCATGCCAGTTATTTAAGCTGTAAATACAACTCCAAGTAGTTTTGAGGTGCAGAGAGATAGGGTATTTGTTAAGAGGGGTCAGTTAAAGATGAAAAACACACTTCATATGCTACCATTATATTATGTAGAAAAGGAATGACACTTGGCAAAAGTCAGCTTCATGATTTTTCTACTAATGAAATTAAGTATACCATAGGTATAAAGGAAGCAAAATATACAAGCTATTACTTTACATACTTACATAGTAGTTAAGGATAAAATTAATGAAAGTACCACTGTATAGGGATTTGTACAGTATGAACTTTTGAAAATGTGGCAAACATCTATTCAATTTTATTTGCAAATATTACTTTACTGTAGAATGCAATTGTCTATTTATGTAGTGTGTGAGCTGTTTTTTTTTAGCAGATGTCCTTGTAAACAAAAGATTTCCATTAGACCTATAGAGAACATTCACACTTTGAATTGCAACATAACCAGTGTAACAGGGAACACTCTCTATCCAAAGAGACCCAAGAATAGTTCCATACTTGGAGTTTCATTCAATTGAGCAATTGTAAGTTACAGTAATCTGTAATGGAGGCTGTAAGTTATTTTGCTATTCAATTGCCGGCATTCATTTGTATTATTTTGTGTTTTCCAGTTTTGCGAGTCTGATCGCATATCGGATCTCCAAACACTAATTCATTGACATGTAACCTCAATCTTAGACTGACGCAATGATGACGGTCTCATTTTCTATTGGCTGTTTTTCGAAATTTATCATGTTCCCGCCCTGAAATGCTACGTACGAATGCATGGTTTACTGTTTTGGATTTCGGCCCGTAACTTGCAGGCTTGTTCAATTGAATATCACTGGAATTGTAGCAGACTGGGAGCCTGCAGCAAGCCTGCAGTAATATGGCTTATATACTGTGAGATGCGAGCTTTGAATTGAATAAGGCTCTTGGTGAGGAACTAACTTCTTAGATGCTTGATCTGTACAAGATAATTTACATTTAATCTGGCTTAAAATTTGAATGTGTCCTCCATTATGTATGTGTGAGATGGATCAAAGTTAGTTTATAGCTTAAAAGTTTACTATTTGTATTTATTAAAAAGAAAAATACATAATCTGGTTCTGGTAACATGACTTCTGACATTATATATGTACACTAGATTGCATGCAAGGTCTTCTCCCCCCTCTTGGTAATCACAACTCTGAAACAAGAGAAAAATAGACCATCTAGGTTGCCTGGTATTTATTTTCAGCTGTCTCTAAATATATAAGGTTCCTGTGGTCTGAGAAGACTTGAATGGAATGTCTAGCTCCCTCCAATAGATGTCTCCATTCTCCAAATGTCATCTTAATGATTAATAAATCCCTGGTGTCAATGTCATAGATTATTACCGCACTGGTGAATTTTTGGAAAAAGGAGGCAGAGAGGTGCAGGGGACCACTTGGAGACTGATGTTGGGAGAGTCCACCACCTGGTCTGTATTATGATGCATCCATTGTGGACATAATCACTAAACACCAACTATTTTGGCCATTGATCAGCACCAAATGATCAATCAGTTTATCCCAACTTCTATAACCGTTAAGAAATGAGTGATCAAAATAAAGTTCTAGCTGTAGCCTCTTTGAGTGTCTATAGTCTGGGGCTGACCCTGATGTGGTGTTTGGCTACACTCTGTGTTATTGGAGGTTTCCTCCATACCAAATAATAGGTTTCTCTTCCTGGAAGATTCATCTCACTATTCAGCTGCCATAGGCCTCTATTCCATGGCTCCCATAAAAGGGTGGCTGACCCACAACTCGGGGAGTTCTGAAAAGCTATTCAATGGCTCCTTGAAAATAGAAGCCTGTATAACATAACCAAAATTAGGGCAACATCTTGCTAGTCACATGGACTGTTCCATCCATCATTAGGACCACCTTACTGGTCACAGGGATGAATTCATCTAACATTACGGCCAGTTTCTTACTGGTTAAAGAGATAACTTTATCTATCATTTGAAGAGTAGTGGAGGTGAAAGTATTTTTTAGTATCTTAAAAATCTTGAGGGCCTGAGCATTCCTTCTCTTGAGATTAGCACCTTCTTGAAACTCTGATAGAAAGTTGCAAATCATTTGTGGTAGGCACTGGTGAGTTGTTAACAGCCAAAACCTTTGCTGGGTCAATGGAGAGCCCCTGTGCAAAGATTATGAATCTGAAGAAAGGCGCAGGGGTACATTCAAAGATAAACTTCTCTCGCCTGGGATAGAGACATTGCCACACTTCCTTGACATGGGGCCTCATTCTATTAACGGCCGTAGGAGATGCGGGGCCGCAAGGACCGGCCGCAAGCTATTCGGCTATTCTATTCCCCTCAGGCCGGGGATTCCGGCAGGCTTCCGGCCGGCGCCTTGCTATCCCTTGCGGCCGCTAGCGCAAGAGGAAAGCCTTTGATCTAAAACGTCCGCAAGAGTTTCGGCCGCAAGAAAGCCCCGGTTGCTATTCTATTGCTCCGGGAACCCTCTCTGCAAGGCTAAAAGCGAGCCGCAGCTTACTTGCAGGAAAAAGGTCCCGCTAGCACCAATTAAGCACATTATAAAGCCAAAATAAAGCCATCCTGCACTCTGAGGAGACTAAAAAGTGATTGTAGGTGTTAGCAAAAATAGCACAACATTCCCCTACACTCAAATCCGTAAAAAAAATATTTTTTAATTTATGTCAAAAATCCATGTAAAAAGTTCCGAGGGCTTGGAGCACCTCAGACCCGCCCACGCTGCGGCCGGAAAATAAACAGTTAATATAAACTCGGATTTGGGCTGATATGCAAGCTTGAGAGGGGGTTGCTATTAATCCTCATGTCCCCCAATATGATCCCTAGCATTTACAGAGCTGTACAGTGCCGTCTTGAATTTTTTTTTGCGTTTTAAGTTTTCTGAGCTTACGGCCGGTTGCAAGATATACGGCCGGCCGTAAGGGGAGAATTCCAAGATAACGGAACCCCCGCAAGGAATCGCAGCCTTGTGGCCGTTTTACGGCCGATAATAGAATGAGGCCCATGGTGTCTATAGATAGCAAGATCCAGTGAAAAGATGAGGATGTTGTCTAGATATACAACCAAATACTGATACATCCCTGAAGATGTCGTTCACATACCTTTGGAACAGAGCTGAGCATTACAGAGTCCGAATGGCATCACTAGTACTTGTAAGGATCATCTTGGGTGTTGAATGTTATCTTCCATTCATCCGTATTTCAGATTCTGATGAGATTGTAAGCCAAGCAGAGATCAAGCTTGGTGAATAACTTTGGTCCTCTCAAGTAATCCATCAATTCCGAAATGAGAGGGAATGGGTATCAGACCCATATCATGATCTTGTTCAGACCTCTGTAATCATACATGGTCTCAGTCCTCCATTCTTCTGGCTGAACCTTTTACTGAGATTGTCCTTAATGTAGTCAGGCATAGCTTTCATTTTGGTTCTGACAGAGTGTATATTCTACCTCAAGAAGGCGTGTTTCCAGGGAGGAGCCCAATGGAGCACTCATATGGCTAATGAGGTGGTAACGTTTATGCCTTAACTGTAGAAAAGACATCCAGATAGTCTAAGTAAGCAGCAGGGGAATTAGATTGGCTTGGATTCATGATAACTGAGGTCATATCAAACTTAGACATGATGGTGGTTACTTGGGAACTAAAGTTATCTTGGTTTTTCTACAATTCCTAGAGGATTCAGAAACTGATTTATTGTGACTGGATGCTTCTATGGGTTTTTTGGTACTGGTTGTCTGGTACTTAGCAAGGATTACAGGAAGCATGATCTTGGGATCATGATGTTAGAGCTATGGTATTCCAAGAACCAGGTCTGTGGTGGACAGATCAAGTCCTGCTTTAGGATCTCAGAGTGTAAGGGGCCAATAGTCATAATGAGGTGACATGTTTCATGAGAAATTCATCCAGTGCCCAAGGGGGAACCATCAAGAACATTTATGTGCAGTGGTCTTTCTTTGGGGTGGGTATTTTGAACTGTCTCACAATTCTTTTGTTGATGAATTTCTGCGCAGAGCAGACCCTAAGTCAATATAACAGTTGTAACAGAGAACTTCCACCCTCCTTCAATGTTGCGCAGTCTCAGACAGTCAGCCTTTAATTACCTGCATAGGATCTTCATCTGGGAAAGCAGGACTGGATCTGTCGTTTAGGAGTTCTTGACAGAAGTTGTCTTTCCTGCTGACTTGTCGTTAAACCGAGAATCAATGAAAGTGGTCAGTGGAATCATCATATCCAAGGTAGTGTCATAGTTGGCATAAGGAACAAGCTAGAACACTATTCCAAAGAGAAACCACTAAAATGTGTGTAGCAAAGAGTAGCCTGATCCCAGGACCATTTGGCTGCCAAGGCCTTGAAATCTATAGTGTAGCGGGCCAATAAGTGTCAACCCTGGTTCAACTGAAGAATGTCAGTGGCAGAAGAATCTTCCATGACAGGGGCATCAAATGTTCTCTTGCATTATCATAGGAACAGGTATAGGTTAGTATCTAGAATTGAGTTATTTTCCGAGAGGGACAAAACCCAGTCCAGAGCTGCATAAAAAAGAAGGTAAGTCACCTAGGCAATTCTAACCCGAACTGTTGGGAATATTTTAGGATGTAGAGTCCAATGTTGAGTGCATTGCTGAAGGAAGCCACAGCAGGTGGCCGGGCCTCCACCATAACACCTTGGTAGCGCAAGAAGGTCCATATTTGCACTGAAGGGAGATGGTGAAGTGGCATGGGTCTGAATACCTGAGGTCGGCTGACATTATAGGTACTGAAGCAGTTGTTATAACTGGAAAACCTTCCATGTGGGTGCAAAATATGGTAAAGGCTTCCACCGTTTGTGCCAGCTTGGTTTCAAAAGAAACAAAGAGGGTGTCATACTTACTTGTTTGCAGTCTCACTTGGTCTAATGACTGAGATACCTGGGTCTATGTGCTTGTAGATGTTCCAGCTTAAGGACCTTGTGGAATATTTGTGTTTTCTTGTATTCCTTGACTCTGTGTCACCTGATGTTATGGGGTGAAGCACTAGGGTGCAAACTCAAAGGTCCAGGGGTATCAGACTTGTCTTGGCCATGGCACTGGAATTGGCAATGGCACCTCTGTGTCACTTGCCATGGCTTGGTTGCAGACATACACTTTCTGTGTCACTTGGCAAGGCTTGGCCGCACAGATACACTTTCTGTTTCCCTTGGCCCAAAGTAGCTGCAAAGAAGGGGAAGGCAGCACTCCATCAACAGGCAGCATGCAATGGAATATAACAGCCCTAGAATTCATGACTCCATGTCCTGTAGTTGATAATGTCAGGAGTAATGACCCATGGGCAAATTCCAGGAAGTGAGGCCTGAAAAGTACCAAACAAACAGCAGAAGTAGACTTGCCAGGACATGCACATGACAGGGATGTGGAAGTACCTGTAAGAGTCTCACTGTTTTCAAGTGCAGATGTATCCACACATTGCCTAGGCCTAACCTCCAGTCTACTCAGCATGTGTGTCAGGTTAGATCCAGGGACTTAAACAGTAAAGAAATTCAAGGATTCCAGACATATGTATAAGGCTATCTTGAAAATTTAAGTCAAGTTTTTTAAGTTAGACAGACAGGGCATACTAGATTGATTTATTGGTTCGTATCTGCTAGCAAATTTCATAGATTTCTACTCTCTGTCTTTTCTATCATAATTCTTCTGGATCGCTCTGCTGCCTTCAACCACCCACTTCTCATCCAAATGCTCTGCTCTCTTGGCATCCTTGACACTGCTCTCTCATGGTTCTCATCCTACCTTGAAGATCAAACATTTAGTCTACTTCTCTAGCACCTTTTCTTCGACTCACCCTCTAAATATTGGCTTACCCCAAGGTTCAGTCCTCGGCACTCTCCTTTTCTCCATTTATACTTCCTCCATTGGTACCCTAATAAAAAAAATTGGATTTCAATATCATCTATAGGGTAATGACACTCAAATCTGCCCCCCGCAGATCTACCCCCCTCTATCCTAGCACAAGTGGCCAGTTGCCTCTCTAGTATACAGTATCTTCTTGGATTTCTGCCCGTCAACTCAAACTCAACATGTCAAAGACAGCTTTCACTCAACATATATCTCTCAATGTTGACAATGCCATCATCACTCCCACCTCCCAGATTCATTGTCTTGGGGTTCTGTTGGACCCTGCCCTCTCTTTCACTCCTCACACACAATACATAACCAAATCTTGTCTTTTTCATCTAAAGAACATTGCAAAATATGTCACAAGACACAACTATTACATACCTAGAATGTCCTTATTTAGAATATGGAGTACAATACTATGTAATTAGAATCCTAATCCACTCCTGCAACTCTCCTTGCTGGCCTCCCCATCATCTGTCTCTCTCCACTCCGATTCATAATGAATACATCCGCTAGACTCATCTACCAAAATTAACTTTCTGTGTCTGCAGCACCCCTCTGTCAGTCACTCCACTGGCTTCCCATAGCCTCCAGAATAAAGTTTAAAGTCATAACTCTAACCTATAACGCTCTCAACAATTATACACCCTCTTATATCTCTGCACTCATCTCTAAGTACACCTCCAATCGCTCTCTTTGCTCTGCCAACAACCTTCTTTTTTCGTCCTCTCTTATCATCTCCTCTCACTTCCGTCTTCAGGACTTTCTCGTGCCTCCCCTATTCTATGGAACTCCTTGCCTCATTAACTAGACTATCCTTCTGCCTCAAAACCTTCAAACACTCACTAAAAACTCATCTGTTTAAAGAAGCTTATCGTCTTCAACCTTAATATACACTTCACATCTATTTTCCTTCTATACCTCTCCCATATCCTTTAGATTGTAAGTCTGCACATTTTAAATCTAGCTATGTGGTTTAGTGAAAGCTCTGTATACATTTTATTTTAAGCTCAAAGACCGGGCCCTCAATTCTTTTTTTTCTTCATTGTGTTAATATTATTTTGATTTGAACTCACCCCGGTATAGCGCTAAGGAATATGTTGGCGTTTTACAAATAAAGGAAATAATAATAAAACTACTCTGCCATATTTGAGCAACATCTTCAAGTTTGTGGCTTAAGCACGCTGCAAAGCATAAATTTACAAGAAAAAATATAGATTGTAAAACAATATTATTTAATTAATCCACAAACAAAACAAATTACAAAGTCTCTTATACAGCAGACAAATAAATCTCCTTTGTAGCAGAAGTCAAAAGGAGCAGAAATGTTACATTAATCAAAATGTGTGTTCGGTTAAATCCTTTAATGTTTTGATAAACTGCAAGACTATCAACTACTGAAAGGAATATGTAAATTAGAGCAGCTTTACACCAATATCATACCTTTTTAGTATTAATATAGCTCTAGAGAATTCTGTGATTAAGTCTACAAACCTGCAGGCAGTTCTATTTGCATATT
This sequence comes from Discoglossus pictus, assembly GCA_027410445.1. Lineage (NCBI taxonomy): Eukaryota > Metazoa > Chordata > Amphibia > Anura > Alytidae > Discoglossus > Discoglossus pictus. The sequence continues at coordinate 221,708,797 of CM050167.1, forward strand.
AATTTGCATACAACACATTGTTCTCTATCTTTTGTTGGCTTGTCAATCTAAAAAAAAAGATCAAACTGCCTCGCTTTATCATTATGCAACTAATTATTTGTCATGACCCTTCCAGAATATTACATTTCCTTTGTGGTGCATGATTTGAGATTTTAATTTTCTTTGCCTTATAATGGCTTGTTTTACATTTTGATATTTTTTTGAATTTTTTAAGGACCCTTCTAAAAATCTGCAGAGGCTTGCATGAATATATATATATATATATATATATATATATATATATATATATATATATATATATACAGATTATTAATGATGGGGCATACTAAAAGCATGCGCAGAAAAGCCAAGTACAGTATGTATTCACATGGGGCCTCATTCTATTATCGGCCGTAAATCGGCCGCAAAGCTGCGATTCCTTGCGGGGCTCCCGTTACCTTGCAATTCAATTATACAGCGCCGCAAGGAAAACCCCCTTACGGCCGACGGTATATCTTGCAACCGGCCGTAAGCTCAGAAATCTTTAAAAGCAAAAATAATTTCAAGACGGCACTGTAAAGCTCTGTAAATGCTAGGGATCATAATGGGGGACATGAGGATTAATAGCAACCCCCTCTCAAGCTTGCACATCAGCCCAAATCCGAGATTACATTAACTGTTTATTTTCCGGCCGCAGCGCGGGCGGGTCAGAGGTGCTCCAAGCCCTCTGGACTTTTTACATGGATATGTGACATAAATTAAAAAATATATATATTTACGGATTTGAGTGTAGGGGAATGTTGTGCTATGAATGCTAACACCTACAATCACTTTATAGTCTCCTCAGAGTGCAGGATGGCTTTATTATGGCTTTATAATGTGCTTATTTGTGTGCCTGCGGGACCTTTTTGCTGCAAGTAAGCTGCAGCTCGGTTTTAGCCTTGCAGAGAGGGTTTCCGGAGCAATTAAATAGCAACCAGGATTTTCTTGCGGCCGAAACTCTTGCGGCCGTTTAAGATCAAAGGCTTTCCCCGGCGCGTGCGGCCGTAAGGGATAACAAGGCGCCGGCCGCAAACCTGCTGGAATCCCCGGCCGGAAGGGAATAGAATAGGCAAATAACTTGCGGCCGGTCCTTGCGGCCCTGCATCTCCTACGGCCGATAATAGAATGAGGCCCATGGTGTTCTGTGGTTTTCTGGATTGCATTATCGGAAAGATTTCCTTTAACTTGAGTTGGAAGGATATAAGACTTTGTTTTATTAACCTAGTAACATGCTGCACAAACATGGAGTGTGAGTCTTAACTCATCAGTAAGCAGCATATATCTCTGTTTTTAGGTCCTCCCTCACAGACCATTCCCATTATGTAGCTCAGCTTCCTCTTTGCTCCCTGTTTCTGACTATTAAAGACAACCAGTCTTCAATACCCATTGGTCTTAATTATTTCTGACAGTATTTGTACCAACGTGCAGCGAGTGATGTGTGATGGAAGGACATCAGAAGCTATTAACAGGTTTATGAGAACATATACATCAGGATGATACCAATTGCAGGCACAGCATTTTTTTAATTAAATGTATATATGATGCTGACAATTAAGTACATTTTAGTACATTGGGTAATTATATATTTCAAATAATACATGATGAGTTACTTTGTGTTTACAGTGCTGTTCTCTCCAAGTCCTCATATTTACAGTTAATAAAAAATGTGTCTTGTGAAAGAAAAAAAAAATCATAGGGTCAAGACACCTGTGTATCAGAGCATTTTCTTGATTATCTTTTAGATCTCTCTCCTACTCATTTGTCTCAAAAATGGTTTCCAAGGAATGCCCCATTACTTTTTAAATACTCTCTTAATAATGACCCATGGAGTATAAGCCCAGTAAATCAATAAATGTGCTTTACCATTCTGCAAAACACACAACTGCCAGTAAAGGTGATATGTGTCACTTTCTTAGACACCAAGTAGTTGGGAAGTAACCATTAGGTATATGTCACTTGATGACCAACTCAATTAAAATAATTTTAGGCCATAATTATGAGAAAAAAATATGACACAGCCACACTTGTGCTTTTTACACTTTACAGCTGCAATACATTATTATTAACAATGAAGTTAAGACCATTACAAGGATCTATAAATGCCATTGCTGTTGAAATAGATGTTTAAAATAGACTAATTTTAGGAATATTTATTTACACAAGTTGGATCAGGTTTATCAACTATTACATTTAAAACCACTCAGTAGCACAGCAAGTTTTAAATACTTTCTTGTTTCTGTTGGATGATTACCGGTACTTAGTTGTCATATAAAGTTTTGAAATATTATTGACAAAGAGGTTAAATTGTCATCTTTAGGACAAATATTAATTTGCAGGGTAATCTTGCGAAACGCTAATGATTAAGGAAAAATCAAATTATTTGTTACTTTGTGTGTTTTCCTAGAAGTGATTTCTAACATAACAAAATGTATAATAGAACAAAAAAAAGAGTCTGGGATTGCTTTCTTACACCAACCATCACCAGAACCCTATACTTCAGTGGGGATATGAGCGAATCCCACCATCTACCTTACTGCCAATGCCAGAGGATAATTTCTCCCCCTTGCCACATGCAGTATCTGTACCTAGTCCAAAAGGGTGAGGAAGCAAGAGTACCTTAGGATCACGCACTGACTGTCCCTTTACAGCTGAGTGTTCCAGATAAGAATGCAAAAGCAAGTTTGAGGTAGATTCAACATTCCTTTCTGCTGGTTGAACCCAAAATGTGACAGAGCAGAAGACTATCACAACTAGTACGGCTACACTGCTTGTTATACTTTGTGAACCACCATCAGGATTGCTCCCTTGCACCAGGAGACATCCTGGTGATGGTTCACAGTCTAACTAGCAGATCTCCAGCATCCTCCGAAGCTGAGATTCCAAGGCCCTCATTCAATTGCCATTTGGCCAATTGAATAGGGGTCTAAATAAGCACATAACATATCTTTTTAAATAAGTTTTTAGTTAGTAAACATCTATCCAAAAGCAAGGTTTTCACTAACTAAAAACTTATTTCAAAAAAATATGTTATGTGCTTATTTAGAGCCCTATTCAATTGGCCAAATCGCAATTGAATGAGGGCCCAAGTCTTTTGTAGTAGGGACAGTTCTAGACATAAATTGAAAAAGAGAGAGAAAAAAAGAAAATTACCTTTGTTAACCAGTAACAACTCTCTTATAAATGTCTCAATACTAATCCTTACCTGGGAGGGCAAGGAAAAATAAGATTTCTAGGTGAATAAAATATAACCTTAATTAATTAATTATTAAAAATGTTCTAAAATTAAAGAAAGCAATAAAAAATAAAATACATTCACTTAAGTTCACAATTCTGAGGTTGGACAGTATCAGGGGCGGCCCGTCCATTGGGGCGTCAGGGCAAACGCCCCCCCAAATATTTTCTTCACCCTGCAATAAAAAAAACACAATAATGTATTAGTATAACCCAAAAACAAATAAATATAAGGTGTACATCATCATTTCAAGTCTCAATAGTATTAAAAATGAAGTAAAGTTAGTAAAGGGACACTGTCACTTTAAGATAACCCTTGCGCTACATTAACTAATGCTGTGTATCTATATAGCCCCCTGCCTGCACCCTGTGTGATCAAATTACACTAGTTATACTGTGTACACTAACCTTTAGACTCTCACTCTTCTCTTCTCTTCTTCAATGAGTCCTGGCCTGCCCCCCTGACCGTTAATGCATGCCGCCCACCATCACAGTGACGATATGCATGGGTGGTCATAAATGTATCAATTAATAACTGATAGTCTTCCATCATTGACCAATCAATGATGGAAGGCTGTCCAGTTACTAAGTGAACAATCTAAACCCACCCAGACCGTTAGCCCTAAACGCCCGCCAGCAAATAGGGCCTCGAGTTATCATTTTGATTGACTGATACAGTCAATAAAACCACCAGTTCCCTGTCCCTTCCCCCTTTCTGTTTCCTGACCCTGAGACTGAGAGACCTCCCTGGCTGAATCTACTCACATCTGCTCTGCCTGCCTAACACAGTAAGTCTACCTGCCTGGCACCTGCCCTGCCCCTGGCCAAACCAAAACCCCTAGTAGCCCCTAATAAAAGTTAGGGGTGACCAGTTACCCCCAGTCCCCCACTATGCCTGCCTGGCCTGCCAGTGCCACCTACCCAGCCACCCACCAACTACCACCGACGACCCTAGGCCTATAATGCCTGGTGCCAGTGCCACTCCCAGCCATCACCCCCATGTGGCCTGTGCCACCCCCGATCAGGCCTGCCCTATGCTACCTATGCCATCATGCCACCGCCGGATTACCCCGATCACGGGATCGGGGTAGTCGGGTGGTGAGCGGGGTGGCACAGGCCCACATGGGGGTGATTGGATCACCCCCTTGATGAGGCCTGTGCCACCCCTGATGACCTCCATGTCGCCGCCCTATGCCACCCCCGAGGCCCGATCACCACCACCCCGATGCGGCTTATGCTAGCACCGCCCGATTACCCCGATCACTTTGATCGGGGTATTCGGGCGGTGAGCGGGGTTGACCAGGCCACATGGGGGTGGATGTTCACCCCCATGAGGCCTGTGCCACCCCTGATCGTGGCCTACGCGGTCCGATGGGCGACCGACGGGCGCCTGAGCGTGACCGACCCCACCCTGAACCAATACCTACCACCCCCCCCCCTATTTTTATTCCATTTTTAGAAGTAACAGGCATGTATATGTGCCTGTCACTTTTAAAGATAAAATAAAAATAAGGGAAGGGAAAAAAAATACAGTAAACAAACACATTAACACAGTATGTAACACAACACATTATTATACAAAAATAAACAGCTTTAAACAAACATTAATAAAAAATAAAATAAACAACAGCACATACTTACCTGTCAAATTGACCCCTCCAGCGTTGGCCTTCTGTCCTCTGGATATAGTCATGAAAAATAAATAATCCAATGTTGATTGAAGCCAATGGTCAAATAATCCAATGTTGATTGAAGCCAATGGTCAAATAAAATAATCCAATGTTGATTGAAGCCAATGGTCAAAATAATCCAATGTTGATTGAAGCCAATGGTCAAAATAATCCAATGTTGATTGAAGCCACTGGTCAAATAATCCAATGTTGATTGAAGCCATTGTCCATCCATCCATTCTGGCCCATTGAAAGAGGCCTCCACAAAAAAAAAAAACGACGCTCTAAAAAAAAAAAAAAAAAAAAAAAAAAGAGCTCCTTTTACAAGGAGCCCCTCCCGCGATTAATTGTTTTTTTCCCACGGTCTGCTATATATACAAATTTTTGAAGGACTCTGATTGGCTGAAATTTTTGATTGACATCGATTTCAACCAATGAGAGTCTTTAAAAAATTAGCAAATCAGCAAGCAGGTATGGAAGCCTGTAAGGGTAAAAAAGGTTAGTGTGAACTTGTTTGACCCTGTATGTATTATACATATTACAGGGCTATTTTATGTGATATACATGTTACAGGATAATATCCTGTAACATGTATAGCCAAAAAATAGCACTGTAATATGTATAAAAAATAATGTGTAATAGAAATGCATGAACAATATAATATAACAAGTAATAAAGAACATCAATTAATCAAATAATAAATATCAATTAATATATATTGTTGTATGTATATGTTTATGTATATTTATGTGTATTTTTTATGCGTATATATATATATTTGGATATATATATATATATATATATATATATATATATATATAAATTGATATCAATATATCACAATAAATAAATATATATATATATACATATATCAATTTGATATATATATATATATATATATATATTTATTTATTGTGATATATTGATATAAATTTTTATATATATATATATATATATATATATATATATATATATATATATAAAAATATATATATATATATATATATATATATATATTATTATTATTTTTTTAATTTTTTTTACAATTTGGGCCTATATGGTCCCAATTTGTTATTTAAGGTTTTTAAGGTGCGGTTGGGGCCTATATGGTCCTAATTTGTTATTTAGGGTTTTTAAGGTGCGGTTGGGGCCTATATGGTCCCAATTTGTTATTTAGGGTTTTTAAGGTGCGGTTGGGGCCTATATGGTCCCAATTTGTTATTTAGGGTTTTTAAGGTGCGGTTGGGGCCTATTTGGTCCCAATTTGTTATTTAGGGTTTTTAAGGTGCGGTTGGGGCCTATATGGTCCCAATTTGTTATTTAGGGTTTTTAAGGTGCGGTTGAGGCCTATATGGTCCCAATTTGTTATTTAGGGTTTTTAAGGTGCGGTTGGGGGCCTATATGGTCCCAATTTGTTATTTAGGGTTTTTAAGGTGCGGTTGGGGCCTATATGGTCCCAATTTGTTATTTAGGGTTTTTAAGGTGCGGTTGGGGCCTATTTGGTCCCAATTTGTTATTTAGGGTTTTTAAGGTGCGGTTGGGGCCTATATGGTCCCAATTTGTTATTTAGGGTTTTTTAGGTGCGGTTGGGGCCCATATGGTCCCAATTTGTTATTTAGGGTTTTTAAGGTGCGGTTGGGGCCTATTTGGTCCCAATTTGGTCCCAATTTGTTATTTAGGGTTTTTAAGGTGCGGTTGCGGCCTATATGGTCCCAATTTGTTATTTAGGGTTTATAAGGTGCGGTTGGGGCCTATATGGTCACACTTGGTCTTTCAAGGTTTTAAAAGTTAAGGTTTGGGTCTTGAACGTTCTAATGTTTTTTTTGTTGTTTTCTATCGCTTCCCAGGAGCAAACTATCTGTGGAAGCAGATTTGTTTGGACTCGTTGGTTGACTTACTGGACGTGAATACCCAGAGAAGGAGAGTCAACTGTAGGTGAGTATATGGTCACACTTGGAATTTGAAGGTTTTTAAGGTGCGTTTGGGGCCTATATGGTCCCACTTGGTCTTCTAAGGTATGTTTGGGGCCTATGGTCACACTTGGTCTTTTAAGGTATGTTTGAGGCCTATATGGTCACACTTGGTCTTCTAAGGTATGTTTGGGGCCTATGGTCCCACTTGGTCTTCTAAGGTATGTTTGAGGCCTATATGGTTCCACTTGGTCTTCTAAGGTATGTTTGGGGCCTATATAGTTCCACTTGGTCTTCTAAGGTATGTTTGGGGCCTATGGTCACACTTGGTCTTCTAAGGTATGTTTGAGGCCTATATGGTTCCACTTGGTCTTCTAAGGTATGTTTGGGGCCTATATAGTTCCACTTGGTCTTCTAAGGTATGTTTGGGGCCTATGGTCACACTTGGTCTTCTAAGGTATGTTTGAGGCCTATATGGTTCCACTTGGTCTTCTAAGGTATGTTTGGGGCCTATATAGTTCCACTTGGTCTTCTAAGGTATGTTTGGGGCCTATGGTCACACTTGGTCTTCTAAGGTATGTTTGAGGCCTATATGGTTCCACTTGGTCCTCTAAGGTATGTTTGGGGCCTATATAGTTCCACTTGGTCTTCTAAGGTATGTTTGGGGCCTATGGTCACACTTGGTCTTCTAATGTATGTTTGAGGCCTATATGGTTCCACTTGGTCTTCTAAGGTATGTTTGGGGCCTATATAGTTCCACTTGGTCTTCTAAGGTATGTTTGGGACCTATGGTCACACTTGGTCTTCTAAGGTATGTTTGGGGCCTATATGGTTCCACTTAATCGTTTAATGTTTTTTAAGTATGGTTTTGTTCTTGAATGGTCTGATTGATTTGCTTGTTTTCTTTCAACCCCAGGTGCAAACCCTATGTGACTGCAGATTTGTTTCTACTCGTTGGTCAACTTACTGAACGTGAATACCCTGAGAAGAAGACCCGACTAATGGTAGGTGTCACTCCTTTAATTTTTCTGTTAATGCGTATAGGTGCAATTATGATATTGCTGTAGTCTTGTCACATGAGTTTTTTCAATCTATATTGTATACCAATGAATTTAACACATTGTTACTTTACTTATTGACATTTCTGCATTGGTAAACATGTATTTCAATGGGCTTTACAAGTATAAGGTCATTGGGCGGGGCTTATAAAGGTCATCATGACGTTAGGGAGAGGAGTTATAAAAATGGGTGTGGTTTGAAAAGGGGGAGTGGCTATGTTTCTCCCTGTCGCCCATCCAACTTGAAAAGTCACCAGCCGCCACTGGACAGTATATAAACATAAATACTTTGCACACAAAGGTATAGTAGTAAGATATATTTCACACTGATTATAGTGCTGTGTGATAGCAGCTGCAATAATAATCTACTTTGCACACTTACAGCCTTATTAAATTGCAATTCTGACAATTGAATAGGGCTCTATTTAAGCACATAGCATATTTATTTTACAGAAGTTTTTAGTTAGTGAAGACCTTGCTTTTGGATAGAAGTTCACTAACTAAAAAGTTACTAAAAAAAATATGCTATGTGCTTAAATAGAGCCCTAATCAATTGGCTGAATCACAATTTATTAAGGCTGCAGGAGTATTGTAGTGACATGTGATTCACACCGAAGACAGTGCTGTGATAATAGTAATAGGTCATATAACAGCTGCTACAATAATAACCTACAATAATAGTATAGTGTGTATTAACTTATAACATAAATGTAGGTTGAGTTTGATAACAGTATCATTTCAGATAATCCTTATCAGATTATTTATAATTTGTTTGGCATATAAAACATATAATGTCATGTAGTAATGATATCAGACCATAACAAAATACAAGGTCTAATGGAGAGTACACTAAAGACAAATGTTTCTGCTCAAAAAAGGGAATAATAAGTTGTAAATGTATACCTGGTAAACAAACTCTCTATATGACCCTATCACATGATGCCAAGATTTAAAAAACAAGAGAGAACATTTAAATCCCTACTATACCTTAATTTTGGCTAGGGTAGTGAATCATAATCATTGGAGCAGCAAGTGCTGCCATCTGACCATTGGTAAATGCCATATCGTGTGACGTCACTCTAGGACGGCATACACGTGATGACGTGGCCTAAACATGTGAAGTTATGTCTGTATTGGTAAAATTAATATATAAACCTATATTCCACATAATAGAATATCAACATATGTAAGGTATAGCAACTGTAAAAAAAATATATAAAAAGTGTAAGTCTCATAACTCAATTGTAAGACCAAAGCATAAAAATTAAAGTGTCCAATTTTATTTATAAATAGCATAATCCATAATTATTTATGCAATGAAGGATGTAATGCCTAATAATTAATTTGCTGAAAAACATTTTAAAATAATAAGTTGTATTAAAGTGTTGATTGTTCATAAAAGCACACAAAGGATTTATTAGTGCATAGTCCCTTATTTAAATTTTACAAAACAGTGAAGAGGGAACTTTAGAAAAACAAACAGTGCACATAGTGCACAAAGAAAGTGACAAAATTCAAGATTAACTGAAAAAGTGATATGAGAAATACACAATCAACTGTAACTAGTGATAGTGTCTAAACAAATATGAACCAGAGTTGATTTTAATAATAAAATTAAAAAAAATGTCAAAAAATCACAGAGGCTTTCATCATTTATTTTAATAATAAAGTAAAATAAACTATAATTAAGTTAATGTAAAATATAGAGTGCATAACAAAAATAGTTTTTTACATGTATTTTACATTACTTATTTTAACCATAGTACTGAACTCCAAAATACATGTGTCCCTACTGTGCCTTAAACAGACAATTAATTATAAATAATACTTTTTAATGTACAAATAAATGACTCCCAATATTTAGATGGAATTTTACAATATTGGCAACATTATTGTGTCCATTAGAAAGACATAAGTTGGTAGATAATTGGAAAGAGTATTTACAGAGCTTTTCTTATTTATTGTTGAATGAGCATTAGCATCTTGAAAGAAATAGTGATCAGAAATCCTAGACTGAAGACTTTCTAACAAAACGAGAACTAAAAAAAACATTTCAGTAATAAGTCAGTGGTGGATACATGTCATGGATAAATCATACTTCTGAATGTCTGTCAGACATTCTTAAAAACTGTATTAACTCTGATATGTATATATATATATATATATATATATATATATATATATATATATATATATAAATGGGAAGATCCATAGATTTGCAGAGAAAAGGGCTTACAGAATGGTGAAATGAACACAGTGAAGTTCAGATTTTTATTTAGCCTGTTAGGCATAGTTATATCTAGCAATGTAATCCAACAACCCTCTGCCTTTAAGAGTTCTGCCTCTAAGTTAACCTTTCTAATACCTAAAGTCAGTTTTGGAGTATCCAGCAGTTCACCAGTAATTTTGATTGGTGACATTTCAAGAAATGTCTGGCTGTGGTGGTTGGGGTCTTTCCTGCTCTATTATATTTCTAACTGTTCCTAATATTGCTCAGGTGTTCACTAAATCATTTTCTGATCTCCATGGAGGTCATCCCAATGTACCCTTTATTGCATGGACATTCCATACAATATATAACCCCTTGATAGCTACAATCATGGAAACCCCTAAGATTGTGGGTTCTCCCAACTCAGTGACAGCACTTACAGTGCGTGAGAATATGTTTGCAAAATTTACAGTGCCCACATGGAAAGGTTTGGCAATGAGCTCTGTGTCGTTTAATGCCTGTAAAAGTGACGTTTAACAACTTGATCCCTGATTGCTCTTGATCTTCTCCAGCTTGTTTTAACAAATGTAGCTAGATGTTCATTGAGAAAGTGACATTTTTTCAATTACATGTAGATGTTTATTAAAGAAAAGTATAATCTTCTTCCACTGCTGATTGAAGCGACTAACAAAGCAAATATCATTATCCAATTTATCCACAATTGCTGGAGTCAGGATTGAGCGCTACTAGTATGCACTTTCAAATGCATTACTACTGTACTCCCTATTTTTTAATCTCTGTTTGAGTTCCTCAGATCTCACCTTAACATGCTAGTATTAGAGCAGTTTCTCCTGACTCTTAAAAATTCTCCAATGGGGATTGCTCTTTTGGTCGCTGGTAGATGTGAGCTCTCACTATGTTGTGTGCTGTTTGTGGTGATGGTTTTAGGATAGAGGTCTGTGGCTATGGTACCCTTATTATATTTCTTAATGTAAATATTCAAAAAGTCTATAGAATCAGAAGATCATCTATGTATCTCAGCCGTAGTGCGATTTTGTCAGTATACTTGTTTAGGTCCTCAGTGAACACAAACTCCCTCTCCCACCAGCCTAAGTAGATGTTAGCATATGTTGGGGCACAGTAGGGCCCATGGCAGTTTCCTTCTGCAGATAATATGTATTGTCGATAATAAAGAAATTGTGTTCCAACAGAAATCTCAGTAATTGAATAATTAAACAATTTTGATCATGCTTGTCTGATACCTCCATGTACAAAAACATTGGACTGCAGTACATCCATTATCATGGTTGATGGACATGTAGAGTGACTCGACATCACATATAACAAGTAATATAGTGGGTTTAGTACTGATGTTGTTAAGTCTACTCAAAACATCCATCGTGTCGGTAGAATAAGAGGGGAGACTAGCCACAAAGGGTTTCAGGTGTAAGTCCAGGAATCTGCTTGTCTGTTCAGGTAGCCCACCAATTCCGGAGATAATTTGTCTGTGGAAATTATTCTGTCCTTGGTAACGTAATACTGTATGTAGCTACCCTGGGGTTGGTTTCTTTGAGGAGAGAGTGTTCCTTGGAATTGGTGAGATTCTCCTCTCTGGCCTTATCTATTAGTCAATTAAGTATCTTGCCACTGGCTGACTTCATAAAAGGCTTTCTGTTCTTGATTGATAATATTTGAATGCTTAATAGTATATTGTTTTAATAAATCATTGATAATCAATTTAGCAAACACCACTAGTGGGGGACAAATATTAGTGGACGGTTAAACTTAGATTTCAGTTTAAATTTACTAGACAAGTTATCAGTAGTATCATCATGTCATCGTACACATGTGACTTAACTGCAAAAGGGTAAAACATTTTGTCATTTTTGTTAAAATGTTTGGCAAGTAGCAGTTTATGTATGAACAGTAGATCTGTTATGGTCTCAAACAGCTCAAATTTACATGAAAGAGAGAATGAGAGTCCCTTACATACAATTTTTATTTGATCTGTTGTAAGCTTTCTTTCTGTAAGGTTAATAATCTGAAGTTGTGCATCTTTCACCATCTTGGATTTATCATCCATCTGCCTTTTCTCTGCAGTCTGTGGTTGGATTGGTACCAAACTAATTTTAGATATTTTTCCTTTTCTTTATTAAATGACACACACTTAGACTACCGTGAAAATCCCACGGCGTCCAATATGGCACTAGTTTTGCTGTATTTGTCCAGTGGGAGCCCCTTGCTGTGCTGATGCCTAAGAATCAATGGGCCTCATACTAATCGTGGCCGTAAAACATCCGCAAGTCTGCGATTCCTTGCCGCTGTCATACTAGTCATAGTAACACTATGTCTACGCTGGTATTCACATGGGAAGTGCTGCAAGAGGTCCCCTCAATGGACAATTGTAAGCCTTGGCGGGCTTGAACCTGATTGCCTGTAGATCAATGGTTCAAGCCCGCCAAATCGGAACACTACTAAATCAAATATATATTCAAGGAAATACTGTAAAGCACTGTAAATGATGGGGAAAACAATGGGGGACATGAGTATTAAAAGCACTACATTCACACGCTGGCACATTGCTGCTAGCCAGTACTGTAATTTGTGGCCAAAGTCTGACGAGCTTGAAGAGCAAGTTCCTGGCTTGGAGGTCATTCAAGCCTGGGGAAAGATGAACAATAGGGGATTAGAGAGGTAGCGTAGGTGTTAATAGGTTAGGGTAGGTGTTAGGTAGGTAGGGGTTAATAGGTTAGGGAGGAGGGGGATTCATTAGTTAAAGGAGGTTAGTTTAGATTTAGTGGTTTATTGGGGGGGATAGTGTAATGTAGTGTAGTGTTTGACCCTCATGGCACTTATGAGGGTCAAACACTACAGGCCTAGATGGGGTAAAATAGGGCTGGATGGGGTTAAATAGGTCCAGATGGGGTTAAATAGGCATAGTGAGGGTTAAAGGGGGATACTTGGGGTTAATGGAATTTAGTTAGGGCTAATGGGTTAATGGGAAATGGTTAGGGTTAATAGTGTAGTGTAGTGCTTAGACTTGGTGTCATGAGGGTCCTGGAGGACCCTCATGGCACTTATAGGTTTAACATAGGGGATAATAGTGTCCTATAGGGGTCTATATAGACCCCTATTGGACTGAGGGGATTAATTTTAGTCTCATGGGGGTCTATATTGAACCCTATGAGTAATGTCATTAATTATTTGCTGGGGGGGGGGGTACTTATAGTACCCCGCAGCAGGGGTTAATTGTTTTATTTAGCGCAGGTCCTTTAAGAACCTTTAAGATTCTTTCAGGACCTGCGTGGCAGAATTTGAATTTTTAATGCAGCAGGTGTCCCAATTGGGCTTTCCGCTGCAAGGGTTAATGAGGGAACCATCCGGGGCTACCCAGATAGGGACCCCCCAGCATAGAGGGGGTTAATGTTCGGGATCCCTGCAGCAAGGGGGACTTGATTGGGAACAGTGGGGAGACTACATAAGAGCTTAACAAGCCCTTGCGACTGCTCCTTGGTGTAAGTAAGCTGCGGCTCAATTTGAGCCATTTCTGTGCTTGATGGAAGGGTGAGCGTAGCATTTGAATATCGAATGGGACTATCTCGCGGCGACGCAAGATCAAAGGCTTTGACGGAAGTAAGCTGCGATTGAGCTCATCGCAAGGGATCACAGCTAGAAGGCTGTAAGCCGCCGTAGGCCGCCATTAGAATAGCTAAGTAGCTTGCGGCCTCCCCTTGTGGTTACTTATTTGGAAAACATAGCATTAGAATAATGCCCTAAGTATAACAACAACAAAAAAAATCAGTTCACATTTCCTGGTGCTTTACACCCAAATCAATAATAAATCAGACAATTTTATTTTGAAGCAATAAACAACACTGATTTAAAATATGTTATAACTAATTTTTTAGATAAGGGTATGTACTATCATTTTACCATTCCTTGTTTTTGATGTAATGTGCAGTAGTTTGCAAAGACATATGTACAGTGCACATTTTATCTGAATGATTCTGACCTCTTACAGTTCTGGCATTTATACTACTGATAACATTATGATATCACTGTTGCCATGATACAACATCACAATATTTTTTTGAGCATTGTGCAGTTATGTAAGCACTAGATATACTTCATCCATAATGCCCAATGTCTAATTCATTGTAAGGGATGCAGAGACCTGGTGCATTGCACCGAGTGCACCGGTCGTAGATCCGCCCTTGCTTTCTGTCCTGTGAATTATCCCCCCCCCCCGATTTTTTTTGGCTCCCACGCCCATGCTCTCTGCTATGACCTGGCCATCTTGAGTGAACCTACATGGTGTAGCTGAAAGCCATAAAATTAATGTCTTCGAATTGTGGTGCTAGAGCAAACTGCTTAGAGTCCCTTGGACTGCAAGAAGATCCAATATCTAACTTTTTGGAGCCCTTAGGCAGTGAAGTGGAGGAGCCCCTCCACGGACCCATTTTTGCCTTTTCTGTACGTGTAAGTTCCCTTTGCTTTTGTAACTGTCTTGTTCTAGGTGATTACCCCCTAATAGCCAGTCTATGAACTGCAACATTTCAGTTTTCATTAAGACAGGAAAACATTTTTTTAATAAGTAGCACCCCTGTTTAGTTGGCTTAATAGGTAATCCGGAAATGACTACACAACTATTCACTGGATGGTTTGATCATAAGGCTAAAGCTCAAATATTTGGCCCTATCATAATAAGTCAGGTTTACCTGAGGGAGCTCAGAGGGACAGTGGTTGATAGATGTGACTGGGTTGCTTTCATAGGGTCACAGATAGTCAGACACAACTGAATGACTAAACAACAACAACATTCTTTAGTTAATTTAATTATTCATCATAAAGTATTCTAATTCTACCTAATGCAACTAGTTTTTTTAATTACTTATTTTTTTAACATTTTTTTTATTTTGTGATGCTGCATTAGACAAGTCTTAAATATATGTCCAGTTTGTTTAGTATAACAACATGGTTTATGTACAAAAGCCCTCATTTAATAGATATTAGTGAATCTAAACCAAAGTCTACAAATAAGGAATAATATCACTACTTTTACTTACCATTATACCTCAAATCTCCCACCCAGATCTGAGTCTTATTTCCTACAACACCTGCTGCTAGACCAGGCATTAAATTGAACCCCTGGCAATGTGCAATCAGGCAGAAGGTGTTCCTTCCCTACACTCTGTAATGAAACCAGTTCACTTAGTTATGCAAGAAATAACACACTGAAATATTGCATGTATCTAGCTCCCTGCCAAATGCCCAAGATATAACAAGAAATAAAAATTGCACCTACCAGATGGAACGGTTGGAAGGAAGCCCAGAAATACAATATCATGTACCTGAATGAGATAGGACAGCAAGTGTGATGAGTAAACATACATATTTCTCTGGGAAAAGAGAAAGAAAGTGAGTCGACCTTTAACTTTGAGACAACCTTAGTAATGAAGACAATCTGTGCCATTTCGGTGTGTGCAGAAAAGTAAATGATTGTGTTTATGTAATAACATGTTATTGGCATAGGTCTTAAGAGCAAACCAAATGATCATTGTATTATAATTCCCTGTATGCCCTGGATCCTTGTCCCTACCTATCATAATAATCACTCTTCTGACAAGGATGGTAATGAAAATCGAGAACATGAAAACAATAATCTGTGGTAATGATCAAAGCAACAAAAATCTATTTCTGCAGTTATTTCCTGAGGTTACAACCTTGTATTTCTCAAATTAAAAAAAAACTTGCTACTAATTAGTCTTTCGGGCAGTAAAGGTATGGACTAAAATCAGCCTGGGAATATAAATTTTGGACTTTTTTTTAGCAATACATGAATGCAGTTCATGGAAGTTAAGCAGATGGCTGAATACATCTGGGAATGGCTCTGTCCGACTTCATTTATTTTTTCACATCCAGTTCAATTTCCATAAAACTGAGCGACACTGCTAGCATCATATTTTATTATGAAGACAATCTTCAGAACTAATTGATATTCTGTCTGTTAAACAGGAATTAAAAAAGAATACAGAGAAGAGAGACTTTATAATGATGGAAACATATTAATGTGGGGGGATGAGGTGGGGTACATGTCAAAAGTAATGTAAAACTAAAGCATAGGATGCTAACAAAGAGAATCTCTCTGATGTTCTGCAGGAATCACTTTAGTTAGGGCAGCAGCTTTCTCCTTATGGTATAATCAAGTAACAAGAGCCTGTAGCTTCCAACATCTGAGCATTTACAATCCACCACACGCTTACACCTGTATTTTTCATTATTACTGAGCATGTTTTTTTTCTCTGCTGTCTGCTTTTTTGTTAAATACAAGATGTTCCAAATCTTAGCTAAAAGCTACATATGGTGTTTGTGGTGTTAGATACAAGGATATCACTGGGTATTAAACCATAACAAATTGCAGTATTGCCAAAGGATGCTATAATAATAATTTCCACATGCCATATAGTTAATTATTCAATCAACAGTCTAGCATAAATCAACTGATGATTTATCTACACTTTTTTTAACAGAATGACATGAACAGCGTACAGATATTAAATGCAATAAAATTAGGTATGTACTTCCAGTGATATGACCGTTCTGCACTCATATATTATCTCAATGAAAACTGTTCTATCTCAGTAGATGGTGTAGTTGGCGGCATACCTGAGAGTGAGATTTCACTATATTAATATATGTGTACGTTCTCTGATTTTTTCACTTTAGCCTTATTTCCAAAGACAAATATACTATAATTAATGGTTTTCTCAAAACCAGGAACTGAGAAGCAATTAGCAGTGATGTGATATAAAAAGTCAGATATATCAAAGATTTAATAATGTTCATAAGGAACTATTTTCCAGAATACGTGGTATGCAAGAACAAGATGCTATAAATTGAAATTAAAAGGAGGATGATTTAGGGGGAAGATGCAAAACTACTACTATTACTAATACTACAGCCTTCAAGTGGAATTTAATCATTTAGGCATGCATGGGATATTAGCATAAGACTATTCTAAGGATAACTTAAGCCAAGCTTTTTCAGTAGATAGGTAGACTATATGGACCTTTTTATTCATATCTGCAGTCAACTATATGTTTCTGTAACAAAATGACTGTATATCTATGCATGTTTTATTTAATTTAATTGCATGCTATAGTTAATAAATACAAGACTGTGAATATTTTTTACATTCTAAAAATGTATTTGCTTTTATCGAAGTTATTCAAAAGAGTGTGCTATAAATATGGAAGTTCCTTGTTCCTTGAACTAATCGGTCTAATATTGTTTAATGAAGCTTAAGTGGTAAGCAGCAAACCTACCACCCATAATGATGACACAGAAAGAAGCACAAAAACACTGAAGGATCTTCAGTCTTTCTGCATATGATGTTGTCACCTCGAGTTCTTCATCATTAAAATCACATGTGGTTTATTTTACACAACAGATTATGTATAGCTGTGGCAATGATTAAAATGTGTGATTTAAACAATGAAATAGTATGTTAAATCAGAATAATATTTCTATAGATACCAGCCTCTGTTTGTCCTCTCTGGGCCATTACAATTTATTTTATGCTAGCTGGATAGCATTTCATTGTCTGTTATTATTCTACAATTGGAGGTAGACATTAGATGCTGGAAATATTTTGTCAGGTAATATTATGAATCTCATACCTATTGCATTTCATTAGAATTTAGATATTTTAAGAATGTTTGTGAAAGGATCTTGAGCATCACCTTGCAGCACTGTACCATTGTGGGGCTCTGTTTAACAAGTCAAAATGAACCTGGCAATAATAACATGTTGTATAATAAATGTTATGTCCATCCCATTTTCTTGAATACAAAGATTTCTGCAAAATCAGTTTCAAAACCTAGAATTTAATATGCTACATGATATAAAATTGCACACTAAACAATAATTTTCTACTACACAACACCCTATACTACACTGTTGTTAAATATGCCTTTGTTGGAAAATGAGATAGCCATCTTTAATTTTTATGACTGTATAATATTCTTGTTTCAGCTGTGACTCAACCATATACTTGATATAATGCCACTGGATAGATCTTTTAAGGATTAAATAAGATGGTGGAAGACATATGATGGTATTTCTTAGATATATTTAAAGATACATATCGGTATCCTTAAATCTATTGATCATTGAAAGAGCATCATCTAACCCCTCCTTGTCTCCATTTCATATGGAGGGAAACCAGAAAAATATTATACAGAAAGGCATTTAATCATCATTGCAGATATCAATTTCCATCTAAGCATGAGTCCTTACAATCCTATACAATCCAATTAAATGTTTTAATTCTAGTGTCATCTCCAAATTATAACCACTTTCTTGTTGGTGAATAACATATTTTACTAATCACCAACTCAACCAATGTGTGTCTACAGACAGAAGATATTCATTGGTGAGTGATCATTTTTATATTACCCCAAATTTCTGGCTCCATTTGAAACATAGTATTTTGTGTGATGTTCTGATAAAGTACATTTTTAACCTAGTTTATGCATGTAATAGTTATAAGTCTTCATTAGACTCCTATAATGCACTAATAGTTGGGTATAAATTATTATGACTGATCTGGAATAATGATATAATTGACCAGATTAATACAGGTTTTAATGAGTGATTTAACTTGCTTACATGAGGTAAAGTTATAAACAATATACAAATATGCAAAACAATCTAAATACAGGTATGTCCTGCTTAAAGCTACCCAGTTTAGAGTGGATTCACAATAGAGCGTTTTTTCCTGCCAGACCCCTTTTAATGCCAAACCCTGCTATAGCGCTGTTTTTGCCTGCCAGATCCCTTTGAACGCTCTGATTTTCTATAGCATTGCCCCACTCTATTACTGTTTTTGCCTGCCGGACCTCTTTGAACGCTCTGATTCGCTATAACAAAACAGAATCCAGGATGAAGCAGAAGCTCCAATATCAATAATTTAAAGTTTATATAAAACCAAAAATGTTTAAATTTCAATTGATATTGTGTGTTTTTTCATGAATTCCCCTATCCCAATCTCCCCCATGTTAAACTGCCCCGTTTAGAGCTGTTTCACTTAGCACTCCTATTGCCTGAAACCTTTCTAAAGGGTTAAACAAGGTATACTGTAGCTGTATAATACATTATCTGTGATTGTTGCACTGAGGAAGTCTGAAAGATGTATGTGTGGAAGAAAAGCAATGTGCTATTGTTTATAAGACATTAAGCCAAATTGCTTATTTATTCAGTTTTCATGCCACCATTAGCCCTGGATAAGGCCACATTACCAGCCCGATTGCTTCGTTGTCACCTGCCTCTCTTTAACCTTGTTCTCCTTTATGCATTGCTGTTAGTGTTAGCAAATTAAAGTTTGTCTCCCTAGGCCTAGGCTGTGTTCACCTCAATAAAAATAGATTACAGCTTTCAATATTACAATTTATAAACAGAAATAATTCTGTTAACAAGAAAACTCTTTATGAGCATTAAAAATATAACTTTTATTTGTATCTATAAAAAAGACAAGATAAAAAATGCAATTATATGGGTCCTAAAATTAAAAACAAATAGCATATAGAGTATACACCACTCAGGGTCAAGCCTCAAAGATCTTCTAATATAACTGATTGTGTGATAGTCTAAATATACTGGCTTATCTCAAGTAATTCCCACTCTGACACAAGAAAATAGTTTCAAATTATCTTAATATGCTTTTGAGTTGTTATACAAATTTACTTGTAAATAAAGATAAAGCGTAGTTTGTGTTGTACATTGTTATTTTATATTTCATCACCAGAGAATACTTCCAAATAAATCTTTAAAGTGGCATTTTGTATTGAGAGTACTATAAGACTGTCTGATTAACAAATAAGTAACACTTTTCTCCAGTTAGCAAGGGTACCTTGTATCTGCCTTAAAGGTATATGCAGAAGAGATGGATTATGAATGCGTCTGATAGAGGAGAATTAATAGTGTATGAAAAAAAAAAAAATCATGAAAAAATACCAAATTAAACACTTAAACGTTACCCTGAAGTTTCCTGAATTTCTTGCATTTGCAAACTGTTTTCTATCAATGTTGACACCCCCTGAAAATCCCAGTGAAAATTAGCATACATAATACATTGTACCTTTTTGGTCTGTGATCTTTCCTTTTAAAATTCTGTAATAACCAGAACAAGCTATGTGTCCCTTCATTCACTGATTGTGTTATCTACATCCCAGGTGAAACTTCCCCCAGCCCCAGTGATTTACCCCTATAACCCCCCAGCCCCAGTGAATTGCCCTATCACCTCCCCCAGGCCCAGTTAATTGTCCATGTTAGCTCCCTCGTTCCAGTGAATTGCCCCTGTGACCTCCCCCTGCCACAATGAATTGCCCCATCACCCACCCCCCTAGCCCCAGACAGACACTCACACAGAGATACATGCACAGAGACCATGAATGCAAGTTCTCTTGCAGGTCATTGCAGGACCATAAATCAAACATAAATGCTCATTCGCCTAAAAGACACATTAGAATAGGAAGAAGAAGCTGAAATGTTTAGTTTCAGTACAATTATAATTTGTCAGAATTTATCAAGGAGAGGGTGTATGTCTCTAAAGAACAATCGTGTAACAGCTCAAGCATTTTTGCTTGAATGTTGATCTATGGTCCTTTAAGGATCTTTAGTTCTAAGGAATGTAGCAGCCTCATCTAGCTGGCTGTATACAACATTTTTACAAAATCGAACCCTCAGAAGCCTAGCTCAATCCTAGGGGTGTAAACATCACCTGCAACAGTTTTTTTTTAATGCAAAGCTAAAAAAACTTAGTACATGCAAATAAATGTAATTATACACTACTAATTACCCTCTATCAGATGCATTCATAACCAAGCTCACTTGTATATACCTTGTAGCGGAGAGGCAATATTCCCCAGGTTATCTCCGCTTATAATCCCAGTGAGGCTCAGGAACAAGTAAATGGTAAATCCACAGGCAAGGTTTCCAACAGGTAAAATAATAGCAATATCCCAACCTCAATCCCAATACCTGGACGACACACAGTTTCAGGAGCAGAACAGAACTCTTTAATGACAGGGGATCTCCTTTTATGCAATGGTGCCCTCTGAAGGGCTACACCCACATAATTATCACAACAGCCAATTATATACATGGTTCAACCCCCACGTCTCCTCCCCTCAGATAACAGGTAACACAATTAAAACAGACACAATTTTAACCACATTCTGGATGTACCCCAAAAACAGGGGGTACACCTTTAAGTCCAGCACCGTTCAGTAGCTCTCACCCAGGGGAGCAACATATAAAAAAAATGGCATGAATCAGACCAGGGGTTCAAAAGTTAGTAAAAGTATCTTTTACCCATAACACACAGACATTTCACAGGCAATACACATAGAGGGACAATAGGTGAGTCATACCTCCCTGAGGCTACCTGGCAACTTTGATATAATCAGACATTGATTAAATCAGCCTTCTTTGTTCTTATGTCTGAGAATGAAAACACTTTATACAATCGACTTCCTTATCTGTAACAGGATTCTCTGTAATAGGATTATCTATTAGCCTAGTAGCTGTAATATTCTGAGCCAATATATTCTGTAGAACATAAAACAACATATCTACAGTACAGCAATGTGATCATATTTTAACCATAGTAATTAAATAACCGTAAAACAGCGTAAAACAGTGATGGGTTCCGTTACACACCTCCCCCGTGACCATAAGCCGGCATACACAGTCTGATCCCAACGGATCGGCCTGGGGATGTCCGGACAAAACGATTTGTTGGTCACTTCTACAGTTTGACAACCCATCAGCATTACTGCAATTCACATTTCCTCACATTTCAAGAACAAAACAAACACACACTTCATACAGCATTCACAGCAATACACATTTCAAGGAGAGGGAAAATACATTTTACAAACTGGTTTCAGACAATTAAATAATGAAGCAGAAAAGCATCAGCCTTCCAAATGAACTGAAGTCCTTTAGCAAAACCGTCCCAAGTTGCAGAGTACATTCCTCCCCCAGCTCGTGGTCGGGCCCCTATTGCACAGGGCCACTGTTCTTCCCCTGTACACCCACCCAACAAAATCCAGGATCCCATCCCAACAATCCAGGATCACAGTGTACAAAAGGTGGGCCACAATCTCTGTCCCATAGAAACTCCTTTCCATATAAAACGTTCCCGCTCATCCATTCTGTTGTCGGCCAATGCTCGGTACTTTTGGAGGTTGGGGTCCTGTCTAGTTTCCCTCCCAAGCTCTTCGGGGTTGTCCCACGCTATGGGTCCCTCTTTGGCATTAGTGCTAAGTGTCTGCTTGGGGCTTACCTGGGTCTCCCGACCTGTTGTAGGATCGTCCTCGGTACGGGTCTGTGAGCGGGTGACCACAGGGTAAGCTTCTCTTGTGGTGGGGGTCTGGGGCTCAAAAGCAGACGTGAGCCTCCCCAGATCGTTCCCCAATAAAACCTCCGCTGGTAACTGCGGCATCAACCCCACCTCCACATGCCCTGCCCCCGCTCCCCAATGCAAATTAACCCTTGCAGTGGGTAGCCGGTATACTGCTCCCCCGGCTACCCTGACGGCCACAGTCTTGTTAAGTTTAGCCTGGTCTGAAACCAGGTGACTTTTTACCAAGGTGATGGTAGCCCCTGAGTCTCGCAGCCCTTGGACCGCTTTACCCTCCAGGTATACGGTCTGCCTGTGATGCTGCCAATTATCAGCATTGGCCTGGACTGGATCTGCCTCGTGCAGCACCTCCCATTGTTCCACGGTTGTAATGGGAACAGCTGAACCATATGGCATGGCTACTATGTCCTGGTAGTGGTGGGCTGCGGCTGCTCTCGGTGGTGGTGGTGGGCCTGGACGTATCCAGGTGGACCGGTCTCGCAGCTGGGGACATTCCCTTTTATAGTGTCCCCATTTCTGGCAGTGGTGACAGGGGCCAGAAGCGGGCTGGCGGAAACGTGGCTGTGCAGCGGGTGGTGGTGGTGGTGGCAGTGTTCTCGGTGGGGCTGGGGTGTAGCTGGTTCCCCCATAGGTTTTAAAAGGAGTCTTTGGTGTTACAGGTTTTTGCTGCCTGCGTGCATCTAGGTACTCATCTGCCTTCCTGGCAGCTTCGGTGAGGGAGGTAGGGTTTCGGTCTCTTACCCACTCTTGTACCTCGCCAGTTACTCCCTCATAAAACTGCTCCAACAGCATCATCTGTATCACATCCTCCATGGACCGTGCCTTGCTCGCTTGTACCCACCCAAGTGCTGCACTTTGTAGCCTGCATGCCCACTCTGCGTGTGAGTCTTTTCCCACCTTCTTTAAATCCCCAAATCTCCGCCGGTATGCTTCTGGTGTTATAGCATACCTGGCCAGAATAATTTCCTTTACTTTGTTATAGTTCCTTATTTCCTCATTAGGTACAGTACGATATGTCTCGGCTTCCCTCCCCGTTAGCCTTCCTGCCAAAATCGGTACCCAGTCCTCTGTGCTGATTCTATGCAGGGCACACAGTCTTTCAAAATCCTGCAGGAAAGTGTCTATATCTTCCTCTGCCTCCACATATGTTTTAAAAGCCTGGTATGGTATCTTAGGCTTACCTTCTTGTGGCATATTTATTGCAGAGCTGCGTTCTGGGGCTGTTTGTTTCCTCAACATAAATTCCTGGACTTCTGTCATGGTCCTTGAAATAATTTCTGTTGAAGGTTGTTCCTCATAAAAAGACAGCCGAAATTGTACCTGCCTCCGGAACTCCACTTGTTCCAAATTTTCTCCAGAATCCCCCTGTTCGGGAACCGAATCTCCGTCCATTCGGTACTCCTCCATCAGTTCAGTAATGAGTACCGCTTTCTTCTTATTGCTGGCTTGTATACCCCTTGCCTCCAGGAGGTCTTTTAGTGTGGAGCGTTTTAGTGTGGCAAAATCAATCTCCATCCATACTCCATTTATGCTTGTTCCTCTGTGAGTCTGGATCCCAGCGCTGCCAACCAATGTAGCGGAGAGGCAATATTCCCCAGGTTATCTCCGCTTATAATCCCAGTGAGGCTCAGGAACAAGTAAATGGTAAATCCACAGGCAAAGTTTCCAACAGGTAAAATAATAGCAATATCCCAACCGCAATCCCAATAACTGGACGACACACAGTTTCAGGAGCAGAACAGAACTCTTTAATGACAGGGGATCTCCTTTTATGCAATGGTGCCCTCTGAAGGGCTACACCCACATAATTATCACAACAGCCAATTATATACATGGTTCAACCCCCACGTCTCCTCCCCTCAGATAACAGGTAACACAATTAAAACAGACACAATTTTAACCACATTCTGGATGTACCCCAAAAACAGGGGGTACACCTTTAAGTCCAGCACCGTTCAGTAGCTCTCACCCAAGGGAACAACATATTAAAAAATGGCATGAATCAGACCAGGGGTTCAAAAGTTAGTAAAAGTATCTTTTACCCATAACACACAGACATTTCACAGGCAATACACATAGAGGGACAATAGGTGAGTCATACCTCCCTGAGGCTACCTGGCAACTTTGATATAATCAGACATTGATTAAATCAGCCTTCTTTGTTCTTATGTCTGAGAATGAAAACACTTTATACAATCGACTTCCTTATCTGTAACAGGATTCTCTGTAATAGGATTATCTATTAGCCTAGTAGCTGTAATATTCTGAGCCAATATATTCTGTAGAACATAAAACAACATATCTACAGTACAGCAATGTGATCATATTTTAACCATAGTAATTAAATAACCGTAAAACAGGGTAAAACAGTGATGGGTTCCGTTACATACCTTTACATACATTTTGATTCGCTACACAGTGTATCTATTCTCCAATTCTATACCTCCATCTACAGTGGCTCTGTCTGATATATGTGCACTATAATCAAAAAGTATCTCTTATAACTCTTCTATTGAACTGTACTTCCCTAGTCACATGCAGTGTGCTGTATATAATATTTTTTCACATTACTTTTTAAACAATTAACCCTTACATTTCAAAAAGCACATGTATGTACTGGCCCATCCCTTATTCTTAAAGCGCCAAGTAATGTCTATTGTTTATATGTATATCTTAGCTTAAACCATTTTTACTGTGCTGCTCATAATTAACTGGAAGAAATAGATCATAGTAATCCTTTAAAATCAAGCAAGAATATGAGAATGTCTTTGTCTCAGCTGCAATATTGAAGCTTTTAAATTTCCTTTCACATTCTAGCAGAGAGAAAAGAAGCTCAAATAGCAGCAGTTTTTACAAACACATATTTTAGTATTGGCTAGGTTAGAAGCAGTGACCTTTAGATTTAATACAATGCATATTGGAAATACTATTATATAAACTCAGCTGCCCTCCTGCGTCCTTTATAATGACAAATACATCATGCAGCTAGTCCAATTTGTTCTTCTCTCATCTCTTCTTCCCTTGTTTTTGTTTGTTACTCCTTTGGGAAATCTGCTATGCAGTTCTGTCAGGACATAGCAGGAATATCCATTTGTTGCAAAATAAAATAAAATATCCATCTGCTATTTTTATGACAGTATAATATTTCTGTTTGAGCGGCGCAGTCAACCATATGCTTGACATAATGTCATTGTGGGACATCTCTTAAGGATGAATTAAGGTGGCTGCAAATAGGTGATTGCACCTCTTGTTAGACATATTTATAGATACACTCTGCTTCATCCTTATTTCTCTGGATATTTGAAAGGGCAAAAGGTAACCCATGAACTTCTCCATTTCATAGTTAGTTGAACATGGCACTTTAATGGAGAAAGGCCAGGCCACAATGTATTTTATTGAGTTTTCGATTTATTTCCTTTTCATTAGATATTTTGTATTTTAAATTGCAAGGTCTTCAAATTTTCAGGAATTTATTAGCTTTTTCAATTTATATTTGAAACAATAATTAGTTCAGCAGATAGTATTGATTATGCAGCTAGAACAATATGATTACAAATTTAGGGCCCTATTCTATTGCTCAGTTCACACTAAATTTATACACACATTGAGCCTCATTCAATTGAGCAATTGTAAGTTACTGGACCCCATAATAGAGACTGTAAGTTATTTTGCTATTCAATTGGTGTTTTTTTGCAAGTTACGGCCTTGAAATCCTTGCGGTTGTTAAAACTGGAATTTACAGCCCATGTAAGCCTTTGATCATTCACTTCCGCAATACTAACGATTGCTAAAATCGCAAATCGCTATTCAATTGCTACCATTCCCCAAGCCCGAAAGTGTTTAAACACCTGTAAGCAGCAAATAAAGGAGAAAATCCTACGATTTCTAGAGAGGACTCACAAAGTGGTTAAAGACATGTCCGTAAATCAATACTGCCCTATAAATGATGGGGAAAGCGATGTAAGATATTAGAATTAATTACACAATAGTCTCAAGCTCGCAAATCTCCAATCAAAAATCATTTATTTTTATGTTTCAATACAGGGTTATATCAATCTCGGTAATGAATGAGTTAATACATATCAGGCCACCTACATGGACTAGAAGAGTATCGGCATTCATTTTTATTATTTTGCGGTTTTGCGCTTACGATCGTATATTGGACCTCTAAAAGCTAATTGATTGATATGTAACCTCCATGTTTTACTGATGTCATGATGACAGCCTCATTTACTATTGGCTGTTTCTAAATGGGTAGTTATGGCCTTGCTTAATTGATCATCTTCCCGTCCGGAAATGCTACGTACGAGTGCATGGTTTACGATTTCGGCTTTTGGCCCGTAACTTGCGGGCTTGTTCCAGTTGAAGAGCACCGTAATTGTAGCAGAGTGCAAGCCCGCAGCAGGCCCGCAGGCGTATGGCCTGTATACAGTGAGATGTGGGCTTCTAAATGAATGAGGCTCTTAAAATCACTCTTAATATTGCCACATATTATACCCGCTCACACTCACTATGGGTCAGCCAAAGACGTAAATTTGGCCTTAGAACTCTATTAATTTCACCACAGTTCAAATATTACAAGATCTAAATAAGTAAAGTTACACACAATATACTTAAAATTGTAAGGCTGGGAATGCTGTTTGCCACACAATGTGAGTCTCTGACACTCTTAACCTTTTTGTTATCTACAAAGAAGTACAACAATTGTAATAAATGTTTTTATTTTTTTTAACATTGAACTTGTATTTGAAGAACCATGATAATGGGAAATTGTCTCCTTTGAAGGACAAAAGGTAAACCATTCTCACTTGGAGCCAAATCAATTTGTGGTATAAAAACATCACCTTTATGGGTACCAGTCATCATTTCTGCATGTATAAAATGATCTTTTAAATCCTGCACAATTAATCTGGTCCCATTACAAATTCCTTTTTTAGGATTCATATTTCTCAGAAGTATGAGTTAAATAATTGATAAATTCGATAGAAAAGTTGGATTCACTGTCTTGGTCATCAGCCAGAACCAAATCTGCTCTATAGTACATTTTTTATAGTGCATTGATGAATTTTAAAATTTTGTTATTCAGATTCAAGTCATCTATATTTTTTGATGGTAATATCACTATGTTTGCAATGTCTGAGTAATTGTCGTTATTAATTGTATTCAGAAAGATTGCCGATATTAGTGATTTTTGCAAATCATTTTTGGTGAAATTTCTACGGTGTCATTAGGTAGATTACCGTATTTATCGGCGTATAACACGCACTTTTTTTACCTGAAAATAGGGGGCAAATGATAGGTGCGTGTTATACGCCGATATTCCCTCCCCCCTCCTCATCCTCAACCTCCCTCCTCATTCTAAACCCCCTCCTCAACCTAAACCCCCCCCTCCTCAACCTAAACCCCCCTCCTCAACCTAAACCCCCCTAAATACCTCCTCCTCACTTACCTGCTTCTGCTCCAGCCTCCGCTCCGCTCCTTGACACGGTGACGTCACATGCGTGCCAGCGAGCCACATCATTAGCATATACCGGGTGCATTTATGTGTGCATTGTACTTCATCAGCAAATGTGGATTGTATGGAACTACATATATATTATCATCCTTTTGGCACAGATAATAGCTGTTTATCCTTCTTTTCTTTTATACAAATGGTATCCATCACAATTTGCATAAGTCTACATTTGAAATTGTTATGGGAATTCTTTTGTGCATTTTTTTTTCCATACATGGTGAATTTGGATTGATATCTCCACTTTGCCCATGAATCATTCTGTGTGTTACAATGTCATAAATATGAATATTTTTCTGGATGTGGCAGTTAAGCAGTAATTACTGAATCCACTCTCTCTTCAGTATTACATTTATCTTTTTCTTGCAGGATTAAAAGTTTATGAGCATGTGGTAGGCCTCTTTTTTTAAATTTAATGGTATAAACAAAAGCCACACATTTTCCAAATAACTCTGCTTTAGTTATATCATATATTAATGAATTGAGTTTTATTTTGAATACTCTTGCCACTATATCTGGTCGGTCAGAAGTATTTTGGCCAAGTTTAAATTTTTCCTTGATCTCTGGCCATTGTGGATTACATGTGAATGTAATGAATAAATCAGGTTTTCCAAATGTTGTCACAATAGCCATGGCAACATAATCCATCAATCCACAATATTGTTCTATGCAAAGCTTGTTTTGTTGAAATTTGATAAAATTTAGATTATTTGTTTCGATTTGTAGGTATGAATCAATAATCCATTGTTGTGTGAGTCCCCCCCCCCCATAAAATAGGATTAAAATGATTGTGAATAACAGTTTGTGCCACTTTATATTCCAGCATAGAAATATTGTTTCTAACACGAACTTTATTATTTGGATAACTTTGCCATTGTGATTGTGGTTCCCATCCTGGCCCACCATTTGGAAAGAAAATTGGATATGTCATTGGATCCATATTACAACTTAGTATATTGATGTTTATAAAAGGTTGTTCTTGATTGCGTGGATATATTTTAATATCCCGCTGAAATGGGGGTTCACCATCCTCATTTTTAAAGACCATGGCAACCTCATTTACTGTTGGTAAATTATACCTTCTTTGATCAGTATTGCAATCTCTTTTCAAAACCATATTTACTCTTGGCATTGGCAATTGATGTATTTGAGCATGTTCCTGTTGTACTTTTTCAACCTCTGTTAATTTTTTGTATGCTTGACTATATGGGTTGGCCATAATTTTATCCAGCTGTTCAAAGACTATGCGCAAATACTGTTTATTTTAATAAAGCGTCATCCATTGTCCAGCAGCTTCCATTTTATCTAGGACATATAACTGTGCAAATTTCCTTTGCTCTCCTTCTTGTGGGTGTAAATGTGAAGTGCGGTGGTAAATTTGTCCTTGAACTCTAAAACAGTAAGGATCATGTCCTGGGACATTTTCTGCTAATGTAGCACCCATTGAAGCAAATGAAATGGCACTGTTATAAGACCTGATGTTTTTTTTTTTTAATTAGTATAATTTGGAAATGTTGGATCACTCAATCATTTTTAAATATTCAGGAAATGTGTGTCTTTGTGGAAGTCTTACCTTTCCTTTCTGACAGCAACTAATAAACTCCCCATCAGTTGGTCTTTCCTTCAGGCCCCACAAAACTGATGAAACCACATTCAATAATCCACAATAATGAGTGCCTACTGTTAGTGATGTAAATAAAGGACTATCCTGAGCTTCCTGAACGTAGCTATCAGTACCAGTGTGTATATTAACATTGGTGTCATGTGTATCAACATTGGTGTCATGAGGCAATATTGGGTCATTAGGCAATGTTTCACACTTTTTGTTTACTTTTTCTTTTCTTTGAAGGACCAGCACACTCAGTTTGTCCTTTTGCACTAATTTTTCTTGTATTGGCAAATCTCTGTCGGTCTTCTTCTCTTTGTCTTTGGGAAGTCTCGGGAGACTGTGCATCTCTCCATCTTTGCTTCCGTTCCCTTGCCGCTCTTCTTTTCCGTTCTTTCTTTGGTTCTGCTTTGTCCGCCATTTTAATCTGGAATTGTAAATACAGGCGTTTTATTTTCAATTGTAAATTTTTCTTGTATTGCAAACATCATGAATTAGCACATTCTTAAAATGTTTTCTTAGTTACCTGAAGTATTAAAGGATTAACTTCCTTTCCACTTTCTGATAGTGTTGAAGTTGTATTATTTTCTGTCTTCAAATCCGTAAGTTATATAATGTATCTTTATTGTACATACATGAATTAATTAATCAATAACTTTCATCAATGCAAAAGCAAAAGACTTAATAATGTTTTTGATAAAGAAGGGCATCATTAAATTATATACCTGTAATGGTGATGTAATTGCAGATGAAATGCTGCAGAGCTCAGGGTCTGTGTTCATTCAAATCCAGTGTTCACAGAGATGAGCAAACTGTAAAATGACATGAAAAGCATTGTATTCAATTAATTCATTAATCAATGAAAGTATCATGTTTAATTTGCTTACATTCAAAGCATAAAGGCCTAAGAATCAATATGAAAAGTATCAGGTGTCAGAGCATAATAAAATAATTTATTTTATTCCAGGGTCCTATTGCTGTCATGCAATGAGCATAAATACAGATATGTAAGTGTAGTGTAAAGTATTGTAATTCTTAATTAATTCATTCATTAATTGACGTTAATGAATAAGTGTATTTGGAAGACTTAAACATAATACAAATATCTAACTGCAGTGTAAAAGAGCTTTTTATTTTAGTGCAGTGTATATTTTTTTGTTTGTAAATAGCAATTAATAAATTAATTTGAGGTTATGAATACATTAATTAATGAATACATTTATTATAAAGAGGTAATCATAATACAGAGATATAACTGCAGTGTAAAATATACATTTTTGTTTCTGCAGTATAAAACATATTTCAGGGTCCTATTGCTGTCAGGCAAGGAGCATTAATACAGATACATAAGTGTAGTGTAAAATATATTAATTCTTAATTAATTAATTTATTGACGTTAATGAATAAGGGCCTCATTCTATTATCGGCCGTAGGAGATGCAGGGCCGCAAGGACCGGCCGCAAGCTATTCTGCTATTCTATTCCCCTCCGGCCGGGGATTCCGGCAGGCTTGCGGGCGGCGCCTTGCTATCCCTTGCGGCCGCTCGTGCCGGAGGAAAGCCTTTGATCTAAAACGGCCGCAAGAGTTTCGGCCGCAAGAAAATCCCGGTTGCTATTCAATTGCTCCGGGAACCCTTTCTGCAAGGCTAAAAGCGAGCCGCAGCTTACTTGCAGTAAAAAGGTCCCGCTAGCACCAATTAAGCACATTATAAAGCCGAAATAAAGCCATCCTGCACTCTTATGAGACTATAAAGTGATTGTAGGTGTTAGCAAAAATAGCACAACATTCCCCTACACTCAAATCCGTAAAAAAAAATTTTTTAATTCATGTCAAAAATCCATGTAAAAAGTCCCGAGGGCTTGTAGCACCTCAGACCCGCCCACGCTGCGGCCGGAAGATAAACAGTTAATGTAAACTCGGATTTGGGCTGATGTGCAAGCTTGAGAGGGGGTTGCTATTAATCCTCATGTCCCCCAATATGATCCCTAGCATTTACAGAGCTGTACAGTGCCGTCTTGAATTTATTTTTGCCTTTTAAGTTTTCAGAGCCTACGGCCGGTTGCAAGATATACGGCCGGCTGTAAGGTGAGATCCTTGCGGGGCTGTATAATTGAATTGCAAGATAACGGAACCCCCGCAAGGAATCGCAGCCTTGCGGCCGTTTTACGGCCAATAATAGAATGAGGCCCGAAGTGTATTAGGAAGACTTAAGCATAATACAGACATATAACTGCAGTGTAAAAGACACCTTTGTTTTGTGCAGTGGTCAAAATTAGCAATTAATAAATGAATTTGACAACAATTAATTAATGAATACATGTATGATAAAGAGGTAAGCATAATACATATATATAAGTGCAGTGTAAAATATACATTTTTCTTCCTGCAGTATACATTTTTTTTTTTTTTTTATTAAGTAATTATTCATTATTAATGCACATTAATAATTACGTAATAAATAAATACATGAATTAGAAAGAGCTAAGCTTACTAAAGATATATAAATACAGTGTCAACTATACACTTTTTTTTTAGTGCAGTGGAAAATATTTTTTTTATATATTTTTCTTAAAAAATATTATATTAATAATTAATTGATAAATAAATTAATATACTTTACCTATTTAGAAATAATAGCCAGCAATTAATATCCTGAAGAGCTAACAATCTCTTTGGATTTTCCAGCAGCAGAAAATGTCAAATCAGACTGTAATCACCTGAGGAGAAAGTGTCAGCAATGTGGCAAGTGTGTAGTATATATAGGCTACGTGCGCAAGACCAAACCATTGTTTTAGGCGGGAAAGCCGCCATTTGAGAATCGTAATGTTGTGATTTGCAAGTTAGTGATGTAAAATGACGACGGTATTCTATGTCTTACGCACCTTTCGAGCATTTTCTGTCCTTCCTAATAGTGTACCTATTATATTTTGTACCTCGTACGTGCCTGGTTAAAAGTCATACGTCCCTGGCGGTGTTTTGTGCGCCTCGGGGTCATGTAGCCTTTTCATTCCATTTTTTTCGGCTGTTTTTTCTCGCTTAGCAAATTTTCAAGTGCCAAAACTGCTTAAATTCAACTGAAATTCATGTGCAACCTCACTCCCAGACGTGCAGGCTGTCCCCCCGTGCTGTGTGTGATTTTTTAAATGTTTTTTTGTTATTTTTCTGTGTTTTTGGTGTTTTTCGATGTACGCAGTTCGGCCGTTAACTTCGTATTCTTGTGACCTTGTATTTTTTTTTTTTTTAAGTCCTGATTTCCTCATCTCGCATTGTTTTTTATTTCGAAGTCCTGCGGCTCGTTTTTTGTTTTTCTAAGTCCTGCTTTTCTCGGTTGTTTTATACTGAGATTGAGACGCCGTAGAGCCTCCACCTCCGTGCTGTGAAATGGCAACCATATTCTATGTCTTAGGCGCCTCGCAAGCATTTTCTGTCTTTCTAAATAGTGTATTTAACATAAATAAACAGGGTAAAAGATTAACACAAAAGAAACATAAAGGCACCTAAAGCATATACTCAAGTGAAGTGCTGTATGAATAAACAAAACTATAAACAGATAAAAGGATTATAAAATCTTATAATAGTCTTATGTAAATATCTTAATCTTATGTAAATTAAAATTCAGGGTACCTGATAAGGATTTGATCAAGGAAAAATAACCAAAAATACACAAATACAGTTGAATTGAAAAACAAAATCTTTTATTGACTGGAGCATAATAAATTAATTAAATAATCTCGCTTAGCTGATTTTCAAGTGCCGAAACTGCTTAAAGACGTGCAGGCTGTGTGGGATTTTTTAAATGTTTTCTTGTTATTTTTCTTTGGTTTCGGTGTTTTTCGATGTATGCGGTTCGGCCGTTAACTTCGTATTTTTGCAACCTTGTATTTTTTTAAGTCCCGCGGCTCATATTTTTTCTACAAGTCCCGCTTTTCTCGTTTGTTTTTTATTGAGATTGAGGCGCCGTGGAGCCTCCAACTCCGCAAATGCCGACACTCTCTTTGCGAGGGACCGCGTTTACGGCCTGCAGCTGACGTGGCTCATTGCAGCTGACGTGGGAGCCTCCAACTCTGCAAATGCAGCAGTTCTGCGAGCTCACTTTGCGAGCTCGCAAAGCGTGACGACAACTTGCAGTTTGACAATTATAATATGTGATTCTATCAAGTTTCTATCAGAAATATTACAAGTACGAAATAGGACTCGCATGGGCTTTTTCAAACACTTATTAGAGCTGTAACAGTAATTAAACATGCAATACTGTACTTTAACTTCCTAAGCAGTAACCTGAGCATGACTCGGGGTTACTGCATTGAGGATCTGGAGGGGGCCCAGGCAAATATGGCTACACCGGGCCCCCTCCAGATCCCAGCTCACAATTCCTCCTCCTCATTCCTCCTTCCCCCTGATCATCCTCCTCTTCCTTCCCCGTTATCATCCTCCTTCCCTCTTTAACATCCTCCTCCCCCTTATGATCCTCCTCCTCCTTCCCCCCTTAGGATCCTGCTCATTACTTCCCCCTGATCATCCTCCTCACTTCCCCCTCTCTCCTTACTTGTAATCAGATGAGCTGCATGCTCATCTCTCCCCACGCAGCCTGTCTTCCGGTATATGCTAATGAAGTGATGCGCCTGTGAGGAGGAGGATGATAAGGGGGGAAGGAGGAAGGAGGATAAGGGGGAAAGGGAGGATAAGGGGGGAAGTGAGGAGGAGGTTATGGGGAAGGAGGAGGGTGATAAGGGGGAAGAGGGATGATGATAAGGGGGGAAGGGAGGAGGATAAGGGGGGAGGAGGAGGATAAGGGGGGAAAGGGAGGATAAGGGGAAAGGGAGGAGGGGGAAGGAAGATGATGATAAGGGGGAAGGAGGAGGAGGATGATTAGGGGAAAAGGAGGGAAGGGAGAAGGAGGAGGATAAGGGCAGAAGGAGGGAGGTGGATAATAAGGGGAGGATGATAAAGGGGTAAGAAGGGAGGAAGATGATAAGGAGGGAAGAGAATAAGGGGAAAAGGAGGAGGGGAAGGGGGAAAGGGAGGTGATTATAGAGAGGTAAAGTGAGAAGGAGGATAAGGGACGAGGAGAAGGGGGAAGGGGGAAAGAGATGAGGATAAGGGGGAAAGGGCGGTATGATTATGTCAGTATTTTTTATGTACCGCTTTAACATTCTAAATACTGACATCATACTGCTAGGAAGGTTAAAAGCATTTTATTTTTAACTGTTATTTCTGAGTAATATTGATCCCGGAACTCAAGGGGCTAATACATATCATGAAACTCATAGGGACTAGAACAGATGAACTAATACATTTTATAGGTTGCTGGAGTGCTTGACTGCGAACACAGAGAAGCCGCTGATATATCCGCAAAATGGTTGCGGGCTTCAAATAGTTTAATAGTTAAGTAGCTATTCAATTCTAAATGACAGCAAATCGCTGGCCCAAACTTTATCATGGTTTATGATGCATACCCGTAACTTTCATCTGAGACGGAGCCAATAGGAAATGAGGTCCTCAACATGACGTACATCCCACATATCATGATGTCAATCAAATAGGGTCATCAATGTGCAAATCAATAAGGATGAATGAACACAGTGGTCTAGTTCGTGTGGGTGGCCTGATGTGTATTAACCCCTTGATTCCGAAGATAGATAGAGCACAGAATTACATTTTTTAAATTTAAATTATTTTTTCATTGCCGATTTGCGGGCTTGAGACTGTAGTGCAATTAATCCTAATTTCATTCTTTGCTGTCCCCGTACTTTACAGTACAGTATTGATTATGTATTTACAGTGCTACGGACATCTCTTTAACCTCCTTGCAAGTCCTAGTTGGAACCTGTAGGATTTTCATCTACAGTTGCCGTTTATGGGTTTGAATGCATGTGGAATTTCAGCAATTAAATGGCGATTTGCAATCATAGCTCTTGCGGGCTTGACAGATCAAAGGCTTTAATGTTACTATTCACCAATAATGTTACTTATTGGCACTAATTAATTTGTAGCCCCCCGATTGCAGATTATTATAGTTTATTATAATTATAGTTTATTTATAACGCGCTGACATATTCTGTAGTGTTGAAAGATCAGATTATGATCTTGATTAAATATTGTCACATCTTATGATCACACCCCCTGAAATCCTACTTAAAAAGGCAGAGTTAAGTGTTTTGGCTTAATGAGGTAAATTGTGGGCTTGAGTCAACAGAATACATCTAAGCATTAAGAGTAAAAAAACACCCACAGCCAAAATTACGATAAGCTTATCTTGGCAAAGATACTGGAGAGAAGTTGCCACTTCCTTCTCCAGTGGACCTCAATTTGTCAGTCCTCTCTTCTATGACCTGCCAATCTTGGTTAACCCTACATGGTATATCTCATAGCTTCACTAAGGCACACAATCCCCTTCACCACAACAAGGTAGATATGCAAAAGAGGACCCCCAAATTATCAAAATGGAAACTACATGATGATTACACAGTCTCCCCTGATAAAGATGAACACTGTTATTGGGAACAGCTCCAAGTATAAGTTTTGTTATGAATAAGTTATGTAAGATGCAACACACCAATGTCCGTAGAAGTACGCACCAAAACTCACAGAACCCGCACCATCGGCAGTCAGCAGTAACTCAGAATTACGGGTCATGCATCACATACAGTATAATAGTTGTGGTGACTGCGAGCTTGTCTGTAACGCTATGTTAAAAATTGCGACAAACTCTAAATTACTACAACTAAAACTTGCTAGTTGAGAAATTGTGCATGTGCATTGCACTGCGAGTCGCGCAATGGGCGTCGTTAGCCGTGCAAACGCGTGCAAGGCCTGCGATGAGCACCAAAGGTGCTCATCACGAGGCCAGCATGTGGGGGGGGGGGGGGGGGAGAGCCTCGCAATGTGTGGCAAACAGCATTGCCAGGCTTCAAAAGTGTTGAACTTGCGCATGCGCGCAGAGCATGCCGCAGGCTGCAATGAGCGGCAAAGCCGCTCATCACAAAGACTGTAAAGTAGAGGGGGAGTGGCTCACAATGCGCGCTAAAGGCCAAAGGAGCTCATCGCGAAGCCAGCACGTGAGGGGGGGGGGGGCGGGGGAGCCTCGTAATCTGTGGCAAATGTTCTGCTGTAATCCTAACATGGTGGTGAGGCTGGCTTATTCCTGCCATCTCTAGAAAGTAAAACAATTATTTTCATGGATATTACCCGACACTCAAAATTGAACTTGATCAACAACAACTGCATAACCGCAGAGGAAGTTTCTTAGCCCCCATCACACTCTCAACAGAATTCTTCAAATTAACAAGAGTAATTTGCCAAGAGGTAACCTACATTTCATGAAAGTAGTATCTATCTGTATGTTCAAGAAATGAAGAGAGTGAGAAGGGCCCTCAGATTTGTCTGAAGTGAGTGGCTTCCCAACTTCCAGTGATATTGTTATAAAAGTTTGTAGAAGATGAACACAATCTCCAAAATCCACCGGACCGAAAAACAGACGATCATCAATCTTATTAACTAAAGATGATAGGTACAAGCAACCCAATATAAAAAGGAACTAAACTTCTCAAAATAAGAACATGAGATCAAACAGCCCATTGGGAGGCACAAATCAGTAAAATACTGTTTTTCAATATGACACCCAAGAAAATAATTAGAAGAAGGATGCACTGGCAGTAGGCGAAAAGCTGATATCTATATCCATCTTCTCCAATAGAGCCCCTCGACACGCACATCAAACTAGGCTAATCGCCTGATTGAAAGATGCATATGTTACAGATGAAAGTTATTTTTCTATCCTATCATTAACTCATAACACCTTTGAGTAACGCAAATGATGTATTAAACTAAAACTCACTGCTTTCTTTTTTGGAGAAATTATCAGGTTAGGAATTGGAATGTATGGAAATTCCTCTGCCATTCTACCCTTTGAAACTTCTACCATCAATTTATCCAGAACCAAGGAAGAGCGTTCCTTAATCGACTTTACATTTGGAGGGCACTTAAAAGAGCTAATCTTATAAGAGAGGATATGTAACCCCACTGAAAAAACTGCTAACAGGAGTTTTGCATCTGTTTCCCTGCCCTGCATCCTATTGTACACTTTTAACCAAAGATACATATTTTGAAACAAGAACTGGGTCCTCCATATTTATAGCTAACTCACCTGATATTTGAAATTTTTAAAGCAACGTAAAAGAGGATAACAGGTTCTACATAATGAGAAGTTAGGCCTGAATCTACAGAAAGCTCCCCATGTACAAGTGCTCTTATAAGCATAGCAAAACCATTTTTAAGGTGATATTGCTAATATAGACTTTGTGCCCCCTTGGCTCTGGAACGTAAAGGTGTAATGAGCTTTAATCAGTTTCCCATGTCTCTATCATCCCATTGCATCACAGGGCACCTAGCTAACTTTTGACATAATTTTTCATCATATTTCCACAAAGCAAATCCCTCAAAAGTCTGATGTATTCCAACTATTTCATCCAGATAACAAAAGGATGATAAACATTATTCTGGATGCTTTTCCCCAATTATGCTGACAAGGGTGACGTAATCCTTCAACCAATAAGAGAAGATTTTAGGATTTCTTCTGTACATATGTCTATGCTCTTTTTCCTCTTTTTTGCTTTATCTCAAGAAGAAACTACAAAAATATTTCTATAAATTCCCTATGCTAAATATTCTCTTTTAAATCCTGTGAGACATATTTGCCAATCAGTGGAGCATAAGGATGACTTTTTGAGTGCATTATCTGTCACTTTTAGCACAGACCCTGACTTCTGAACCAATTCCCCTTCCCATGGCCTTATAACTCATATTGTTAGAACATATATAGAATAAAATAAGTTCTGGGGTCAATTTTAATTCTCAATTAATTATTTTAGAGATCTGGGTTATGCATATCTTACAAATTTTGGGGATTCGTTGAAAGACCACCACTTGCATGCGTGTCTAAAACTAAACATCCTTTCCAGCATTTTCTAAAACACTCATCTGGAGCTATTTTAACTAAAAGTGCCTGTACTATGTGACATATTTGCATAAGTTTAAAGTATATCTCTTTAAGTGAGACACATTTTATATTAGTCTCTATCAATTCAAAAACTCTGTACCATTATTACACTTCCCATTCCATGTTTAAGTCCCTCTCACACTTTGCATTGCTAAAGTTATGGCTACTTCCACCATAGTTCTGACTTTGCCTTGCACATCTTTTTGACATGAGTAAATTCTCTTGGGTTAATAAAATTAAATTCACTGCTTGCATCAATGAATTATAGTTTAACTATTTTTCTTGTGAGATAATGTTTCTTTTAACCCAATCTTCAAAGGATCTAAATAATTTGCCATGAAACAAATCATACAAAAATGTTGCATCCCAGAACTCCCAATTACTTTTTGCATAAGCAATAACCTGTTATATACTATGCAGATGACACCCAAATCTGCATCTCAGCACCAGATCTATCCCCCTCTCTTCTAGCACACGTCTCCGACTGCCTCTCTAGTATATCCTCTTGCATGTCCACCCACCATCTGAAACTCAACGTGTCTAAGACTGAACACTTAATCTTCCCACCCTCTACTATAGCTTCAATTCCTCACATCTCTCTCTCTGTCAACAATGCCATCATCACTCCCACCTCCCAAGCCCGTTGTCTCGGGGTTCTACTGGACCCTGCCCTCTCTTTCATCCCACATATACAGTTTCTAACCAAATCCTGTATTTTCCATCTAAAAAACATATCCAAAATACGCCATTACCTTACACAAGACACTACTAAGATTCTAATACACTCTCTCATCATTTTCTCATCTTGACTATTGCAACTCGCTCCTTGTTGGCCTGCCCATCACTCGCCTCTCCCCACTTCAATCCATAATAAATGCCTCCGCCAGACTCATCTTCAGTACACATCGTTCAGTGTCGGCAGCTCCTCTTTGTCAATCACTTCACTTGCTTTCCTTAGCCTCCAGAATAAAGTTTAAAATCTCTGCTCTCATCTCCAAATACTCCTGCACACGCCCTCTTCGTTCTGCTAACGACCTTCTTCTTTATACCACTCTTGTCACCTCCTCTCACTCCCACCTCCAGGACTTTTCTCGCGCTGCCCCTATTCTCTGGAACTCCTTGCCTCGCTTCACCAGACTATCCTCCTGCCTTAAATCCTTCAAAACATTAATAAAAACGCACCTCTTTAAAGAAGCCTATAACCTTCCTCCCCAACATGCTCAGCACTACTCTCTCCCTACTGTACCACAAACACACTTCAACCTTTAGATTGTAAGTCTGAGAGTTTCAATCCTGCAAGGTGCTTTAGGGAAAGCACTATGGACACCGGATTCCAAGCTCAAAGACAGGGCCATTCACTCTTTGCAATGTGTGAATCTTCAACTTGTCATTGCCTGTAACTTAACTTATGTATAGCGCTACGGAATATGTTGGCGCGTTACAAATAAAGGATAATAATAATAAAATAATAATGTAGTAACTAGATTAGGGCAATGGGAGATGGAAATGTTTCTAAATTCCATCTGCCATTGCAATAATATAATATCTCAATCTTCAGCTAGTTTTGAGTTCCTTAAATATTTTCCTGTCTATCACATTTTACCATAGCAGAGATTTCACTTTAAAAGCTCTAGAAAGAATATTCTCGATCTGTAAAAACGTTAAACTGTAATTTGCAGAACAAAGCTTCAACGTATGCGATAGATTCACTGCCTCAGAGTACTCAATTAGTTTAGGTGAAGCTAACCCTCCCCTAGAGAATTTTTTTTCCCACTATTTCTTTGTTGATACAATATTTTTTCCCTTTATATATGTTGTTGATCAATCAAACTTTGAAATTTGTTAAAAATATATTTTGGAATATGTAAAGGGCTACATCTTAACAAGTAAGTTATTTTGGGAAGAATTACAATCTTGATGGCTGCTGTCCTGCCGTTCTGAGAAAAGTTTTAAAAATAGAATTTACATGAGTAAACAGTTTCTCAAAATTATTAGTAGTAGTTTCAAATTTGGTATGAATACCTTTTGATTCCAATTAAAAAGATACATATTTTTAGGCTTAGATTTTACATCACTTTCAAGATTTAAAGATACGTTTTACATGTTAGCATAGTTTAGTTTTGTAGTAAGATTTTTTACAGAATAAATCTATAATGTGGTATAAGTGTTTTAGTGACTCCAAAGGATCTGTTAGTGTAACCACTACATTATCAGCAAATACAGTGATTTTACTTATTAAGGTTCGAATTTCTATTCCATCAATAAATGAACCACTTCTGATAATTAGCCAAGGGTTCAATGGTAAGAACGAATATCAAAGGTGAGAGAGGACAACCTTGTCTTGTCAGATTGCTTATTCCAAAATGTTTGTATCTAAATCCAGAACCTGAAGCATATGCTGTGGTAATTCCGTATTAAGCCCACATGGGAGCTGAACGATCTATAAGCTTCCTAGTATTGTGGGTGCCCTGTCTGCTTTTAATGAACCCCCTTTGGTCCAAATCGATTAAACTTGCCATTAGGGGGTTTAATCTGGTTGCAAGTCTTTTTGAATAGATTTTAATGTTTGTGTTAGAGAAATAGGTCTATAATTTTTGTAATCTGTCTCGTCTTTCCCTTTTTTTGGTATAGTAATTCTCTGTTTCTAGCATTTCGGGAGGGGCTACTCCATAAGATTTAATTTCATTAAACATCTTTTTTTAAATCACCAATTAACGAAGGAGAGACGATTTTATAATATATCTTCAGGAAGCTATCCGGGCCAGGGGACATATTAACTTTAATACTTTATTCTACTCAGGAAATCCCTTACTTGATCCTTAGATGGTTTACTAAAATTAAAATTGTATTCTTAATTATAAAGTGCTTTGTAGTAATTAGAAAAAATATTACCTATGTCTTTAGAATTAATATCCTTTCTGATCTACTAATTTCTCTATTCTTTAATAAGAAGTTCTTAATTTCAGTTGATTAGCTGTCATTTTACCTACTTTATTTCTATGATGATATTGTTTCTGCTGACGCAGCCACATCATATTATCAAATGCATTTGAAATATTTTCCTAATTTTGGCCTGGATTAGTGACATTTCCCAAGCCATATCTATTGAAGGTGAAACTGTTTTTAACTTTTCGAGGTTGCTTAGCTTAATAAATAATTATCTCAAAGAGGAACCTCTGTTCTGTCCTCGAGCTCCTGACCACGATATCAAAAGGCCTCTCACCACAGCTTTGTGTGTGTTCCATAAAGTTATCTTTGAGTGTACCGAATTTTCCTGGATTATGAATGCATCTGATAGAGGATAATCAGTAGTGTATGCAAACATTTTTTTGCATGAACAAATCCCAAAATAAATGTTTACAAACTTACTTTGCAGTTAGCAAAACATATTAATCCAGCTCATTTAGATATGCCTTTAAGTAAAAAAAAAAAAAAAGCTATAAATTGAACTTTTCAGTTTAGCTCTATAGTCACTTGATTTGAAGAGAGTGGTATCTTGGTATCTATTTTATTTCTTAGATTTGTTTAAATATAATTTTAACCATGATCTGACCAACTTATGGATCTATTTCTTGAAATAGCCTATTCGTTGATGTCTAAATGAATAAAATGTGTAACCGAGCTTATTAGGATGGGGTGTTCTCCTACCATAGAATAAGTTGAAATTGAATACACTTCTATAAAAATTATGGTCAGGCGAGGAGGTGGTGGTGATGGAATGGGAAGGGTCTGCCTCCTCTCTCTCATCTCCTTACCCTCCCTCCTCCACCTCCTTCCCCTCCTCTCCCTCCTCCTCCACCTCCTCTCCCTCCTCCATCTCACTCCTCACCTCCTCCTCCCCACCTCTACTCCCCATGGACACCTCTCTCTCCTCTTCTCCTCCTCCCCACTTCTACACTCCTCTCCCCTTCTCTCTCCTCCCTCCATATTATCCCAAAAGTCAAATAAGGATAACTAAAAATAAGTGTAACTGTATATGTCTGATAGAAAAAAAATGTGTAGGCTATGTGTTATTAATAACCGTTGGGGGATGGAGTGTGGGGGGATGGGTGTGTGTGTGTGGAGCAACCTAACTCTATATGTCTCTATGTGTGTTCTTTAAATGATGTGTATTGCAAATGCTGTATGTGTAATCTGTAAATATGTGTAAGCAAGTATTAAGTGTAAAATCATATGAAATAGAATATAAATAAATAAAACCTTTCTCCAAACTCTCCTACTCTCTCTCAAATTGAACCTGACCACCAACTCGGGGACCTGCATGTTACTTCGAAAGAAAATACAACACAGTCAATACATGGGCGGGTGGAACGCAACTTTAGAATCTCTCTGTCAATCATCTTTGGCTAGACCGCTATTTATTGGCTGTTCGGCCTGTGTAGCACTACGTTATACCCCAATTGGTTATTGACAGCCGATTGCGGCTCATCCAGACCCTTTACAGCTTGTGTCCTTAATGGTTAATGATAATGCACTTTAAATGAGGGAATCCCAAGAATTCCTGGGCTCATGGGTATAGTGGTATTAGAGAAGAATACATGAGATCCCCAAGTTTATGTGATATAGTTAGTGGGTATTAGGAAGGCATTTTTAACCCCTTAATTATGTCGGATATGAGAAATTAAGCCTCATATCTGACCCAATTAAGGTGTACTGTTCATATCATCAGATGTAATGCTTGATTTATTTTCAGTTACATTGTTTATGCCTCTATGTTTGGTCTGAAGTACACATAGGAATGTGGAAGAAAATCAGTACTCCTAAGGACTTACCTACAGTTCCTAACTTGCCTGAAACCCTTGTATCTCAGATTGGAATAGGCTTTGGCAAATTTTCAATGTGACAGCTACACCTAACTTGCCAATATATGTATTTTTACACTATTCAGTGCTGTCTTCACTTAGTGCTGTTTTTCGTGTGTTTTGGAATAGCTTGGTAGTGATTTACATGTCAAGTTAACATGTAAATCAGATAAAAAAAGATTAGAATGGGGACTTTAGTATGTTATTAAACAAATATA
Organism: Discoglossus pictus; assembly: GCA_027410445.1. NCBI lineage: Eukaryota > Metazoa > Chordata > Amphibia > Anura > Alytidae > Discoglossus > Discoglossus pictus. The sequence goes on from CM050167.1 coordinate 221,752,459, forward strand.
TATATATATACAGTATACATAGCGGTAATATCACCAATGTGGGCCTTGGTGACCCATTTCTTAAGTGGTAAATATAGATAAAAACAGTAGATAGTCCAAGTATATTTTTATCTTTTGAATAAAAAGTCCCAAAACATACTTCACAACACAAAATAAAATGGCATACGTCACAACACAAAAGAAAACTCTGCATATACATTCAACAATACTTCTGTTTTTAGGTCTTCTTCCTCGGTCCTTATTGATTGTAGATCCCCACAAGCAGATGGGAGAGGGACCCGACCCTCATTCTGGCTTTAGATCTCATAAATTCTGATTGAGTTTCAGCTCAATAAGCCCTTTCTGTTCTAAACTGGATACACAGCTCTGCTCAGGCTCAGACTCTCATAACATCAATGCTTCACTTTGTCACCACAACCCTAGCACAACGCTATGTTGTCAAGAGACTTGAGCCAAGAAGCAGTGGTCCCTGGATAGGGCATCACTATTAGTGTGTTTCTTTCCAGATGATGTTCCACAGTAAATTTGTATTGCTGTAATGAGCAAATCTATCTAGTCACTCTGCCGTTCTTTTGCTTATTTAGATGCATCCACTTTAAGGGGGCCCAATCTGTGAAGAGCTCAAGTGGCCTCCCCAGTATATAATGCTTTAGAGCATCTGTGGCCCATTTTATCACCAGACACTCCTGCTCAACCACTGAATATCTTAGTTATCTTGGCAGCAATTTCTTGCTGAGGTACATCACTGGGTACATCACTGGGTGCTCTTCTCCCTCTACCTCTTGTGAAAGTACAGTTCACATTTCAACTTCAGGAGCATCTGTTTGTAATATAAAGTTTCTAGAAATGTGGAAATACTAATATTTGTTCCTGACACAACACCAACTTTAGGTCCTCAAAGACCATTTCAGCATGGTGATTCCATCTCACTGTGTCTGGGACCCTTTTTTTGGTTAGATATATTAAGAGGGCTGTGATTGTGGCAAAATACAGTATACATCTTTGATAGTATCCAACAGTACCCAACAATCCCCAACAATCTTCATCAAAGGCACTTTATTCAACTGACCAGTCCAAATCCTACTGTTTATACCAAATATTTAGTTTCTGCCATTCCAAGTGAACAACTGGCTGGATTGCCTGTCAGACCTGCTCTTCTCAGGATCTCCAAAACTTAATCTGTGGTATGAATCACAATGCCATCCAAATAAGCAGTTGCATACTAAGAATGTGGTCGTTGGAGCCTGTCCATAAGCCTTTGACATTTTCCTGGGCTCCATGAGGGCCAAATAGCAAAACTTTATATTGGAACATGCAATCAGGTATACAGAAAACTCTATTTTTCTCTTGCTGACTTTGTCAGAGGTACATGCCAAGAGGTACATACATGTCATTTGGTCAGATATAATGTAGACACGAATCTGTCTTTATATCCTCCCTCTTTGCCCCAAGTTTGCGGCATGGTCTGTTTCTTACAATTACTCTGGTTTAGTGTGTCATGGACCCCTTTTAAGGTAGGAAAATGGGTAGGGGAATTACATTGGAACATGGGCAATATGGGCAGGTGGGTGGTGGGGTGAATAGCTGTAAGACAGAGGGCCAGAGTGTACCACCATGCCTTATCCTGTATACTGTATGTAATTGTGTTCTGTGTTATGTTAAACTATGACTTAGTGATCATGATGGGGTTAAAACAGAGTGTGCTGAGTCCCTGTTAGGGTCTGCAGTGAGCAAACACCTCCATTGTATCGTAATCTGTGTTGTCCCATTATTATATCTCCCATCTGCTTGACAGCTAGAGACTGCAGGATGTGTACTAAAGGTAAGGCCTATTGCCACTCCCTGCCATTGTTGTGTTGTATACACCCCCTCTGTATCTAATTGCTATAAATATTGTTGACTTTCCAAAAATAAATCAGTTGACTGCTGAGACATATAGCAATCATATGCTCTCTTATTGGATCCTGGTGGCGGCAATACTGATCCTATCTCCACCCTGCAAGTAATTTGTCCTGGTCACTACCACAGGAAGGTTACTGAGACTCCTGGAAGTGCTGATTCCTGATGGAGAGACCCTGACTGATACACAAGCCAGATATCAGGGTGCTGGTGCCAAGATTTCCAAAAACCTAAACGTTCCTTGTGGGTAGTTAGCCTGTAGTCTATAACAGGTGGTCCTGTGCAGTAATAGCCCCTACCCCTGGATCGTCACATAGTGACAATGTCATGATAGACCACATTTGTCTGACTTGGGTTTACTTTGAATACATCACTAATACATTGAATAATTTGCAATACTTCTTCCATTTGCTGTGGTGATAATTCTGATGATACAGTATTTGGACATCAAGTAGGGTCACTTCTAGTGGGTTAAAATTGCATACTATGGCTGTCCATTCTCAGGCCAGGCTATTAACAAATTCACATGAGTGATCTGTTCTTCTTGAGTCTAGCTGCTTGATTGTATAGTTTACCTCTCCCATAGTCTCTATTACTTCATATAGTCCTTAGTATATTACATTTTCTGATGCTGTTGTTCTTGCTCCATATTTTCTTTACCCAGTGGGGTAATTTGTGACATTCTATTTTTCTGACCCTTGACAAGCTCTACCACATTTTTCCTTGGACTTTTTGTTCTTCCCATGTTTCTGAAAAAGTATCAAGTATTCCTCTTGAATGGCGTCCATACAAGAGCTGGAATGGGGAAAATCCAGCAGAGGCCTGAGGTACCTCTTATATTTCAAATGGTAGAAAGTGCAGCTCTTTCCATCTTTGTCCGCCACTTTTTGCATCATCCCTTTCAATGTTCTGTTGAACCTTTGCACCAGTCCATCAACCTGAGGATAATATATTTAATTCCTTAAGGTTCTGATTTATACAAGTTTGCACAAATCTTTCATCAGCTTTAAAATAAATGGTTTCCCCTGGTCTATTCATATCTCTTTTTATATTCCTACTCTTGAGAAGAGAAAGAGCATTTTCTTTGTGATACTCTCAGAGTTGTTAGACCTTAGCACCATGGCCTATGGCTAGCATAGTCCAGTATAACCAGAATGTACTGATGACCTTGAGCTGCCTTTTCGAGTGGACCTACAAGGCTCATCGCTATTCTTTCAAATGGTTCCTCTATAAAAGGAAGTAGTATCAAAGAAGCTTTAAATTGGGGGCGTGGACTTGCTAGCTGACACTCTGGGCAGGATAGGCAGTGCCACTGTGCTTCTTCATACACTCCGAGCTAGTAGAATCTCTTCATTACCCTGTATACGGATTTACCTACTTCCAGGTGGGCTCCAAAGAGATGACTGTGGGCCATTTCTAACACTTTCTTTCTGTAGCCCTAAGGCACCAGCAACTGTTCTGTAGTTTATTTTCCTATTTTCACAACGCAATAGAAGAGATATTTTTTTAACACAAGTATGGCTATTAGGGATTCTCTCGTCCCTGCAAGATTTCTCCATTTACCTATACCACTTCTCTTTACACATTCTGTAGAAGAGAATCATTTGCCTTGTCTCATGCAAAATTCTCTACCTAATGGAGGAGATTTTGTTATTCAACCTTTGCTTGATTTGGAAGGACCATCTATTTCTGGGAAGGAGGTTCTACTGATTCTGCTGTCTCTTTCTCAGTCTGCGAAGGTTTTTTCTCAATTCTGCCTCTTCTTTATTACTGTCCCCCTCTTCTTTTCTTTCCGTCTTTCTCTATGTGTCTTCAGAACCATTTCCTGGCTGGAGAACAGTCCATTATCCACAAAAGGGAAAGTGTCCATTACAGATTCCTGACTTGCCCCATAGTCTTCTATTTTTATAAGATTTTCAACATTTGGAAAATGTATTCTTACAACCACAGCATATGGTAATCGGGGTGCTAGCAGGGCTGTTATTTGGGCTTTTATCCCCTTGACTTCGATCCATATGGCTTTTGTTTGGTGGTTCATAACTGTTCCCTGCACACATATAATGTCCATGCTTTTTCCGTACCTCCCGTTGCCTGCGGCTACAACTCACCTGGACAATAGATTAACTGCACTTGACTTTTTGTTACTTCTGTGATTAATTAGGCAGACTATATTAACCATATTACAATAAATTGCAGTCAACCGTAGATTGCACTGCATTGGCTCATCCTGATTTAGACATGGAAGAACTTGACCATATTCAAGTAATGATTTAATTTCTCTTTTCTCTTGTGAGCTGTGTGCTAACTTCTCCCCGAGTCTCTCTTTTGTAAGTCGCTCTGGCCCCTTCAATAAGCCGACTTTTGTGGACAAAACACTCTTCCATTGCTTGGATCTTTCTACAGATGATTTAGACTAGAGCCTTTTTATGGCTTGATGAATTCAACCTGAGTAATTACCTCTTCAAGGGACTGAGATCCACACTGTGCCCTACCCACTCTCACAAATCTAAAGATAGTCCTATCTGGAAGTGATCCACTACCAATTACTTTTTTGACTTTTCATTATCTGGTTAGTCTTCAACTGTTTAAATTCCTGTTGTTGAATATTGGTTTCTTATTGTGCTGCCTTAGCTTGGTTGTCTTTACTACCTCTTCCATTATTTTTCTGTTGGTGGTCTTTAAATCCAAGACCGAGTATAACACCGCTGACACCAGTGGTAGTGGGACCCTTGGTGTTATATATAGATCAAAACAGTAGAAAGTCCAAGTATATTTTTATCTTTTTAATAAAAAGTCCAAAAGCATAAAGAAAATGTTCAGCAACCCAATACCAATACTTCAGCAACACAAAATAAAAGTCTCTAAATACAATCTGACTAAACTGCAGGAACACCATGACTAGCTCTAGAATTACTTTTCATCTCTCACGCAATTGAAAAACAGCTCTCTTTACACAATCCACTTTCAACAACACTTCTGTTTTTAGGGCTTCTTCCTCAGACCTCATAACTGTTTTTTCTCACAAGCAAATGGGTGGGGCACTGTCCTGCCCTTCTCTCCACATGTCCTACCCCAGGGGCCCCTAACACACTTTTTGGTGAGTGCTGTATACTTTTACACGTAATATATTTCATGGTGGGGTAGAATTAAACGGTCTCTTGAAATGGTACCTTTCTCCACAAACAGTCTAATTTGTCTTTCCCTTAATGCAGGTGCAACTATCTTTACATTAAAATGTATCTCTCCTGAGTTCCTGCTTCCAGTAGGTTGAAAACACTTTGTCTTCCTCTCAGCAATTCCAGGTTCCCCCACCCTCATTCTGGTTGTAGGTCTCTTAAATTCCCTTGTATTGAGTTCAGGTGTTCAGTCTCTGGATCACATAGATTCATATATCAAATATATATATATATATATATATATATATATATATATATGTATATATATATATATATATATATATATATATATATATGTATATATATATATATATATATGTATATATATATATATATATATATATATATATATATGTATATATATATATATATATATATATATATATATACTGTATATATATAGTGACAGAGTGATACAAGGAGCCTCATTTAATTTGAAGGCCGCATCTCGCGGTATATACACCCTATGTCTGTGGGCCTGTTGCGGGCTCACGGTTGTCTACAATTCTGGTTCTATTCAATTGACCAAGAGCAAAAGTTACGGCCAAAGGCCTCAAGCCCGTAGCCCCTCCCATGGCCACAAACTGTTAATGGGCTGGACTAGATGTGGTCCGCAGTTACGATTCAATCACTTTATAACAGAGTGTGATGCAGGCCTCTCAGCCAATAGAAAGCGGTCTAGACAAAGATGATTGACAGAGAGAGATTATAAAGCTGCGTTCCACGTGCCCATGCATTGACTGTGTTGTAGATTCTGATGAAGTAGCACGCAGGTCCCGGATTTGGTGGTTTGAGCAGAGTGAGTGAAAGTAGGAGAGATTTTAGAGCAGTATATTGCGTTTTTGTTCTTTTATATTCATCTATTTACAAATTTACACTTAATCCTTGATTATGCATATTTACAGATTACACATAATAGCAATACACATATATTAAATTACCCACATAGATACACATAGAGCTAGGTCACTCCATACACAAACACCATCCTATCCCCCACACGCATTTTTTTTCTTCATACATATACAGAAACACTTATTTTCATTCTTATATTACTTTTGGGATTGAAATGAAGGGAGGAGAGAGAAGGGGATAGGAGTGGAGAGGCAGGGAGGAGGAGATTAGGAGAGGTGAGGAGGAGAGAGAGGTGTCCCTGGCGAGTGGTGGAGGAGAGAAGGGGTTGAGAAGTGGTGGAGGAGAGGAGGAAGAGGTTGAGGAGTTGGAGGAGGAGGTGGAGGAGGTGGATGAGGAAAAGGAGGAGGTGGAAAAGGTGGCGGAGGTGGAAAAGGAGGAGGTAGAGGAGGAGGAGGTGGAGGAGATGATGGAGGAGGAGAGTGGTGGAATAGTGGTGGAGAGTGGAGGAGAGGAAGAGGTGAGTGGTAGCAAGGCAGCCCTAGTAACAGGCACATCTAGGCCAGGGGCAGCGGGGGAGGGGCCTGATCCCAGGGGGGATAGTTCAGGGGAGGGGCAGGCCTCTGGAAGAGATGAGGGAGCTCAGGAACCCCATCCACAGTCGGGAGGGCAAGAGGCTAAGGGCAAGCACAGGGCCAACAACAATGTGGTCCTTCTTGGTGGCATCCGTGGCCATCCTGTAATCCTTGTGGGAGGAGGGAAGTCAGGCCAGGGCGTAGGCCCCATGCATGAAAGGAGGTAGCGGCAGAGGTAAAAGCAGTAGGCACAGCGCAAAGGGATGCGAGGTAGGTCGGGACATCAGGGCCATGCTGAGGAGGATGATGGCCAAGGAGGAAGAAGCAAACTGCAGCACCAAGTGTTAGCCTTAAAGCGATTGTGCGCTACAAAGAGTGGGAGAGTGTGGCCAAGGACCTTCTCAGCCATGTGCCCACTGCTGGAGTGTCAGGCCTGGTGGCCCAGCAGGACCATGTCAGGTGAATATCACATACACCAAAATGTCACCACATGTACAACACACACAAGGCACATGTACATGATGACCAACAAGGACACTGACATGTTAGCTACAGGGAATTCCTGGGCACAACAACAGTAATCAACCAATAGATAGTCCATGTATTGGTGTGCACAATGCATTGTATGCAGTTACAGACCGCAGCTGGAATCAAGATAGCATTAGGAGCCAAGAACAATCAAGATCAAGAACCAAAGAATAGATCACATCTAGCTAACCTGAGTTGCAATTAGGAGAAACATCCAGGTTCAAACCTAGATGGCAGATAGTTAGGAATGAACACAAAACAATGTATTATTCATTATACTAATATGATGAGCCAGAGGTGGGGATGTCAGCTCCATTGGAGCAGGAAGTCGAGGAGCAAGCCTCCGTCCAGAAGGAACTGTCGCAGGGGGAGGAGGAAAGTAGAGAAACCAAGGGCCCTGGTTTGGAGGATATCAATGGCTAGTGGGGTTTCCAGCATTTGAGCCCACTGTCCCCCTCCTCCAGAGACTAAACGTCTCACCTGGGCCCTCCTACTGGAGGTACCAGTGGGGCTTGATCCCATCTCCTCCTCCCCTCACCATTGCAGGAGACTGGCCACCATCAGCAGTCCCAGCAATGACACCACCACCCCCATGGAGGGATGATCCAGCTGGGCCCCAGACCCTCCCCACTGGGCCACCGCCTCCTCCTCACCAGGCCACTGCCCAGGGACATCCAAGGGACACACCAAGCCAGGCTGCTGTGAGATGACACTTCATTATTAATGGTCATGGCCAGTGAGTTATCCTGGGATCTAGCTAATGGTTAGTAATGCTTGCAGATGGGAATCAGGTGAGTTGGTATATCGTTACAGTTAGAGTATTTAGCACTGTACTGTACATGCATGTTTGTTTATCTTTTTTCAGATTTTGTTTTAGAAACACACTCTATGTGTGAAACTGGATTGGATTGGATTACACAATCCAGAGGTTTAAGCATCTATTTCATTGATCAGATATATACAAGTTGTAAGTGCTATGCACATTAATTGTTTCTTCATTTAAATGGAGTGATTTCTGATGATCCTTTTTTCCTCAGATTCCGGTTGCACTGGTGTAGTGACCACATGTGACCCCGGTATGTGCTATTCATTATGCTTATTCTAGACTATGACATTACCCCCTTTAGGTATCCGCTTTTTACCAAAAATATGCCTCTTGCTCTCCTGGCAATTGCCCACACCACACCTATGATATTAATGCACAGTCTTGACCATTTCTGATTGTGCTCTGTGTATGGAATAAAGGTTTGATATACCGTTCTTACTGTGTCAGTGTGTTTTCAATGGTTGGGGTTTTGGGACACCCACATAAATCACATTTATGTCACATTCCTATATCAGTAAATTTTTTTTTTTTTATTTTTTTTATTGTGTTTCAAACAAAACATACAGAAAACAAATAAAGAATTACAAGACATACATAAACAAAAACAAGTGTGCCTTAATGAATAACTAAGGCACCAAATACAAACTCCATTATTTGGATTTCAGTGTGAGAACATTACCTAGCTATTCGATCTCTAAACACTCCGTGTATAACTATAAAAAAGAGAAAAGAGAAAAAAAAATATAAAGGGAAGCAATATTGCTCAAATGGAAACATCCAAACCTCCGGGTGGGAAACTAAAAAAAAAAAAAAAAAAAAAAAAAAAACATTATATGTACTCCATATAGTCATCCCATTTCGACCAACTAAAATGACTGGCGTAGCCTGCTGAGAAAGTATCATTATGATTACGCATTAATTCTCTATTTATATGAACAAGATTACGTAGTTCGTAAATTGTAGGAGTCGTGGGTTGCTTCCAGTATTTTACTAAGAGATATTTGGCCACCAATAAAATGTGGCATATCAAGTATCTATCAGTAGGAGATATTTTCTCTATATTCATGTGCAAAATTGCTACTTGGGGGGACAATAAAATTTGTTTATCAAGCAAATTAGATATTAGTTGGGAGATATCTATCCACCACTTCTGTAGTTTAATACAGTCCCACCAGATATGATAGTCAGTACCTCTTGAGCCACATAATTTCCAACATCGGTCAGTTATCTCTGGATTGATTTTCCCCATTTTAACTGGTGTTAGGTGCCATCTGTGAATAATTTTAAAATACAGTTCTTTATACGATGCGTTAACAGAGGATTTTTTCGTGGTTTTAAGAATATCCCGCCAGCTAATGTCTTCCAGATTGATCCCTAAATCCGTTTCCCAGCCTTTAATCCCCAAACTTTTAGTAAAGGGAATGAGGTCATCTATAATACTACCACATTTTGATATGATATGTGACATTTTTCCCTTTAAAATAAGTTCTTCTAATTTAGTCGGGGTATTCGCCCCGGATAATAAAAACCCACTAGCCAGCAGGTTTTGCTTGAGACTAACATAATTTAGCCAATTTAGTTTTTTTAACTCCGGATTTAACTGTAATGCTTGTAGAGTTAGCAAGTTGCCATGGTTATATAAATGGGAAATATTACTAAGGCCCTGATCAAGTAATAGCTTTATTACGGGACATTGTGCCTTAGGTTTTAAGATTTCAAGGGGAGCCGCAATTGATGGTATATTAACTATTTGCATCTTTTGTCTAACTTTATACCACAGTTTTACCATAGCGCGAAGATTTTTGGGAAGATTGCTAGTCATAGTTTTGGTATAAGCAGGGAGCCAGAGCAATAGTTGAATAGGGAGATCCTCCACCAGTGCTTCTTCCAAGATTAGCCATCTAGGCTTATCATTGGAGATATTCCAACAAATGAGTTGGGCCATGATTATCTTATAGTGAATATCTTTTAAACTTGGAGCATTTAAACCCCCTTTAACAAATTTTTTATATGTTGTACTTTTCTGAATCCTCGTTTTTTTTGATACGTATAAAAATGTATCTAATTGATCCTGAATACACTTCAAATAACTATTAGCTAAAATATCAGGTATGGATCGCATATAATATGTAATTTTGGGAAGAATATTCATGTTGATTGAAGCTATTCTAGCCGACCAAGTAAGATTATAATGGCTCCAGACCCTTAGTGTGGGTCTAATTCGCCTCATCGCCTCATTAATGTTATCTTTAAGAATATTATCCACTTTAATAGAAAATCTTATACCTAGATGGACTATATATTTGGAGTCCCAATTAAAGCAAAAGACTTCCCTCAATTTCTTTGTAGTTTCGTTTGTTATCCCTTTTGTTAATGTGTCTGATTTTGAATGGTTTATTTTAAAATAGGATAACCTCTTGAACTCCTCAATTAAGTTTATAGCATGCACGTAACGGATTTGTTACAGTTATTACAATATCATCTGCGTAGGCCATATATTTAAACTCTTCTTTACCTATACAAATACCTTTAATATCCTTACACTGTCGTATGTATATTGCTAGTGGTTCCATGAATAATGTAAATAAGAGTGGGGACAAAGGGCACCCCTGACGGGTACCATTCCCGATATTAAATTGTTTTGATTCAAATTCCGGATTGACAACTCGTGAGAAGGAGTTTCTGTAGAGGGCTTTAACAGACATAGAAGCAAAATCCCCCAAACCAAATCTCAGCAACACGCACTGTAAAAATTCCCAATTAACTCTATCGAAAGCTTTCTCAGCATCTAGTGATAAAAACATTACCGATATGTCTTTATCCCTAGTATAAGATAACAAATTCAGAAGTCTTCTGGAATTGTCTGATGACTGACGTCCGGGGATAAACCCGGATTGATCAGGGTGGATCAGATTAGCCATAATATTTTTTAATCTGTTTGCCAAGATTTTAGAGTACAGTTTCACATCTATATTAATTAAAGATATTGGTCTGTAACTGCTGCATTCTTCCGGATTTTTCCCTTCTTTTAGAATATTTATTATTTTAGTCTCAGTCATTTCTTGCGGGATATGCCCTGATTGTTTAATTTCATTGAATAAGCTATGCAGAACCGGTGTAAGTTCTGGCAGAAAAATCTTGTAGAACAAGTGATCAAAGCCATCGGGCCCCGGTGCTTTATTTGTTTTACCAGAATTTATTACTTTAATAATTTCCTCATCCGAAATTTCCCTGTTTAGATCAATCAATTCTGTGTCAGAGATCCTAGGGAATTTGATCTTATCTAAAAAGATATTAATATCTATCATATCAGGCTTTACAAAATTGACGTCCTTGTCTAGGTTATATAATTTCTCATAAAACTCCCGAAAGAGCTCACCGATTTTGTCAGGTTTCATATGAACGTGTTTCTTATCATCTAATAAGTTTGTGATCCTATTATTATTACGTTGTTTCTTTAACCTATTTGCGAGAATTTTGCCAGTTTTATTACCAAATAAAAATTTCGATTGTTGTACTCTCCAAAGAAGGTTATCTGCCTGAGTTTGTAAAATTTGGTTAATTTGGTTGTTTACGGTTATTATTTCACAACGTAAAACTGTATTTGAACATTTTTTGTTGAGCTGGTGTAATTTCTCTAATTCAATATATAGAGTTTTTAGGGGTTTTCCCCTTTGCTTATTTAGGTTTGCCATCCGGGAAATTAGGATACCCCTAATGTAGGCTTTATAGGAACACCATAGTGTCTTACTGGAGGTCACGGAGTCTTTATTTGTTTCAAAAAATTCTAAGGTATCTTTTTTCACTGCATTGAGATTATCAACATTTTTAAATAATATTGGATTAATTTTCCATCTCTTTATTGCTTTTACAGCCTGGGAGACCACTAGGTTAATACTATTCATGCTATGGTCTGACCAGGGTGTTAAAATAATGTCTGACTTCTCTATCATTTTTAGGGTATGTACATCAGAAAATATATGGTCTATCCGTGACAAGGATTTATATTGATGCGAAAAAAATGTGTAGTCTTTACAATTAGGGTGTAGGACCCGCCAAATGTCATATAATTCCAAATCATTTATAATATTAGAGAAATCTAGAGCAGTTTTTATTTCTGTAGCTTCCGATTTTATCTTATAGTCTCTCTGTTTATCCATCTTTGGATCTCTGATCATGTTAAAGTCTCCACATAGAATAAGACCCCCTCTCTTCAGTTTATATAGATCTTTCAGAAACGTCTTTAAGTATTTAATCTGATTTGTGTTTGGCAAATATACATTAGCAATAGTCAGTAAAGAATTATTCACGTACCCCGACCAAATTATAAATCTACCTAGAGGATCTATTTTTGAGAATAATTCCGAAACTTTTAGGTTTCTATTAAAGAAGATAGAAACTCCCTTAGATTTGCTTCTAAAAGTTGAATGAATATGGAAGGAATATTGTTTTTCAGTTAGATACTTAATAGAATCCTGCTTCAGGTGAGTCTCCTGAAGACATAATATATCTGCTTTGATGTTAATATAGTTTACAAAGGCAATTTTCCTTTTAGTCGGTGAGTTTAGTCCGTTTACATTATGAGAAATTATTTTTATTCCTTTTGACATTATCCCAACATATGGACTTAATTATCATATTTGGTGTTTCCCAACAACTAAAATTGTCCCACACTGCAAAGATTTTTGTAATACACAGCCCATAACATTGAAGGATATAGATTGTTTTCTGGACCCTAAACATGCTCACACAGACCCTTGTAACCTCCCACCGGAGGTGTGAACACAAACAACGTGAAACATTACAGTTAAAAAAACAACTACCTGATGGTAGAAAATGACCGGACATAGTCCTCATACCAAAATAAAGACAATGGCGGGGGTATATGGACATTTTGATTACTCTGGATAATTTACCATAGTTTTACCACTATTCGCCCTCATACAACTCCTCCCCCCAACATAAACATAAATGAAATGAAATGGGGAGGGACGATAGGGGGGGAAACGAGGATGGTACATACTTCCTTCCCCCGTCCCGACCCCATCGTCTCTCCCCAGATCTCCTAATTTTTTTGCCATGCGAGCTCACTGGAAATTAAATTCGGCTGACCAGCCTCTAAATCACAAGGATTAATTTCATAATTCCATGTTTGTAACATTTTTACCCCCTCCTGGACAGATTTTATCCTGTGCCACTTAGAATCTTTATAAACAGATAAGCCTACTGGAGATGACCATTTGTATCTTACTTCTTTTTGTCTTAGAATTTGGGTAATTTCCTTAAATTCTCGTCTTCTAGATAAGGTATATACCGACAGGTCAGAAAATATTTTTAGATTTTCATAAGGAGATAAGAATTTTTGCTTAATAAAGGCCTCCTTCATAATCTCGTCTTTATATGAACGATAGTGAACTCTTGCTATAACATCCCTAGGAATAGACTTATCTAGATGTTTTGCCAATGGAATTCTATGAATAACATCAATAGTAGTCTCAGTAGGTGAGAAATTTGGGACCAAGGTCGCCAAAAAATTCTCCACATAGGATTTCAGGTCACAATCTGGTATGGTTTCCAGGATGCCTCTCAGGCGGAGATTGTTCAATCTGCTACGGTCTTCGATTGAAGATATCTTATTTGTCAAATCCTCTATTCTGTTCTCTAGTAACTTTGTATATTTAAGCAGATTATTATTGTCCGTGATTAAGTTATCACATATATCTTCCACGGATTCCACTCTCTGGTTCACTTCCTTAATTAAGGCTGAATTATCCGCAATTTTTTTTGTCAGCTCTGAGATTATATTCGTCTAAAATGATTGTAACATCTCTTGCATTTTAGAACAGGTGAGGATTTCTTCTTCTTCCACTCCTGAGTTTTCCGATCTGGAAGTCTGTGATGCTTTATCTGGTGACTCAATTATTGATGGACTAGATATAGTGTGATCTGTTCGAGTAGACGAGCCAGAGCCCTTATATCTTGGTGAGAACATTTATGGTGTCTTTGTCGGCTCATTTTTGGCTTTGTCCCTTGATTTCAATTTCGTTGGCATGTTGTATCAGATATAAACGCCAAGTTATAACTTGTAAATATTGAATAAGTATATCACGGGTAAACCACGTGCTTTATACTATAGGACAGGAGAAGGGGGCTGGAAAAGCGAACGTGTGGGTCAGAGACCAAAAGCTTGACCATATATACACCAAGAAGTGCAAATATATGTATCTCATATATAAATATACCGTCTCTTTGTGCAGCGTCTCTTTGTGCAGCGTAGAGATTCTGTATTATAGGATTTGGCCCTGGGGGGTCTCATGTATCCCCTCCTGCGAGGAGCAGCCAGGCAGCGTTATATAGCCAGGTCCCCCTACCAGCACGACATTACTTGATAAATTGACCCTGCATAAATGTCTTGCATTTATTGGTGGGCCAGGGCTCCTGGTTTAACAGCTTATATGCGTGTAGTTTGCTCAATAAGCCTTCTTGACAGCTTCTGCCAGTGTTTATAGTGTTTATATGGTATAATTTATAGATGCATGTGTCTTCCCCCCCCAACAGGTATATAAAGACTCACATAAGCAGTTGCGGTCTCCCGTTGGAATACAGGTGCTTAGGAACAGGTATAATCCGTAGGCTCCAGGTAACAGCTGCCTACCTCCTCACTGTATTCAGCTTCCACACCTCCACACCATGTACTTCTGTGCCGTTTTAATAGCAGGGGGCAGCCGACAAGTCCACCAAATTGCCGAGGAAACCACTGTAGTAGGCAGAGAGGGACACTGGAGCGTGATACGCCAAGCGTGGTTACAGCCACGGCGTCCTCCCGTCCTCGCGTTGTCTCCTCGCGTCCTCACGCCGTCCTCACGCCGTGATGCCGTGTCAGTGCCGGGAAACGCTGTCTATCGGCGCCGTCTATGCAGGGAAGCAACCAGCAAGCAAACAGAACCCCCCCCCGGAGACCCGGAAACCCAGGTGCGCACCGATAGGAGTGACTATCTGCCCATACACGCTCCGCCGAGCCAGCCGTGACTCACTTAGGTTAGAGGGAGGTAGAGGGAGTTAGGAGAGGTAAGTGCTTTTCCTCTTAGGACGCCATCATCCCCGCCGTCCGCACGCCACGCTACATTGACGTTGGCGCACTAGTCATTTCCGGGCAGTCTCTCAGAAAAAGATGAGTATATCAGTAAATTAATGAGCCCTAGTTACTATGCAATAGGTTAATACATATAATAACAATAATAACAACAGTAATAGTATAATGAAATATCATTTAATAACATATATAATATATAATAATAAAGGGTTAATATACATACAAAGTCCAATTTGTGATACTGTGGAGTATCAACATTCCCCTGAAGGCCTTATAACAATATGACAGGTGATATTGTGAATTGATGGATAGCAAAACACTTAATGGGAGGTCACCAAATTATAATGGGTATACATCTTGGAACATGGCCACCAGCAATGGCGTGGGACTTTCCAGGATAGGTGAAGCGGAGATGGATTTGAGTTGGCTGCTGCTCCACGTGCCTCTGCACAGCCTCCATGTGTTTTTGCGGCCGTTCCTGATGGGTTGGAGTAGATTAGTGTGGTGTATGTTCTCCTGGTCCCCTTCAGGATCACCAGTGCAACCAGAATCTGAGGAAAAAAGCATAACCAGAAATCACTCAAATTAAATGAAGAAACAATTAATGGTCATAGCACTTACAACTTGTGTATATCTGCTCAATGAAATAGATGCTTAAACCTCTGGACTATGTAATCCAATCCAGTTTCACACATAGAGTGTGTTTCTAAAACAAAATCTGAAAAAAGGCAGAGGAGGATAAAAATAAACAAACATGCATGTACAGTACAGTGCTAAATACTCTAACTGTAACAATATACCAACTAACCTGATTCCCATCTGCAAGCATTAGGAACCATTAGCTAGTTCTCAGGATAACTCACTGGCCATGACCATTAATAATGATGTGTCATCTCACAATAAATGCTTAGCTTTGACCAACGTTAGTGGTCAAGGTGTACTATCACCTTTTTCATATGATATTGTACATCAACATTGATATCACAACCATCAGCTATACAGCTGTTAGCACATGTTAAATGATAACCATGATATCAGCAATAGGGGAAAATACCCATTATTATGGAGAGGTCACAAAGGTCAGCAGCCAGATTGACTATTAGTCCCAATGTTAACCTAATATATAGATTGTCACTGAGGAGTGCTGTTGAGAGAAAGTGGTGATGACGATGGGGCTTGCGTACCTCAATGAAACTGTGAGCTATACCATGTAGGGCCACTATAGGTGGGATGGTCATAGCAGAGAGGTCAGACAAATCACAGTCCACTGGAGAATGAACTGGCAACTTACTCCAGTATCTTTTGCATACAAACCTTGTGGATAAGCACAGACAGAGACATACGTAAGTGTGCTGCCGTCCATAGGGTCACAGATAGTAGGACACAACAGAAGGACCCGAACAAACATAAATAAAATGTTCCCCTGGTACTTGATATATGTGATGTGGCGGTAGCACTTTTGTTTTCCCAATGCAGATGAGATGAGTGAGATGTATATAAGATGATCTATGTATTTTTAGGGTCCACATTAGAGCCTCTGTGAGTGCATGACCATTTAGAAAAATAAAAAATATATTTTTTAACTATTTGATAGTTGGGAGTTGTTGTGCAAGTCATTCTAATGCCTTCCATTGCTTTGGCCACATTTTAAAGTCCATTGGCATGTTTTCATTGTGTTTTGCAGTGTTCCAGAAACCCTTTGCGGGTTCTATTTGTCCGCCATATGCCTTTTGCGGGCTTGACTGCGGGTGCGGTATTCAGCTATTTTTGCCGCAACCCGTAAACCGTTTGGAGCCTTCTAAATGACACCAATTGAATAGCAAATTAACTTACGCCCTAACTTACAGGCTCCAGTAACTTACAATTGCTCATTTCAATCAGGCTCCATGTGATTATGTGAGCCATATACATCTAGAAGTATCATAGTTATGAAAATATAGCTTGAGTTTATAAATTCTCCTTATATCCATATTAAATTCCAGCCTTGTAATTCCAACGTGAAGCTCGTAACAGCTGCGATGTCGACATTTGCCCTACTTATGTTGATATTAAATTAGAAAGGGCTGCGAGCTACGAGCAAGAGAGACTATTTCGTAAACCAGTTTGCAGCCATCAGGGTTGCGTGCTCGAACACAAACAATTAAGCAATTCCGTAGTTATGAGTTCGGATGGAGCCAATGGAAAAAGAGATTATAAGCCTTACATCACTGAAAAAGGGGATGGCAGATTTCGAAGCCTTACATGCTTCAATTCCAGTTTGCGCTTGGCCCCAAAATCCAGATATAATGCAATATTAATAAAGCAGTAAATATGATATTCTATTACATGCGAGTTACAGTATATGTTGTAAAACATTGATTGCAGGGATCGATATAACACAAAATATGAACATGAAATAAAGTATTTTTGTGGCTCGATTTGCGGGCTTCAGAATGTTGTGCTAATAATTCTAAGACCTAACATCACTTACCCGTATTATAAATGTACAGTATTGTGTTTTTTTTTTTAATACAAAGTGCTACATATTTGACTTTACCCCCCTTGCGGGTGCTCTCGAGCACATGTGACCTTTGGGCTCCATCTGCATGTTACATGCTTGCTCGCGAGTGACCATGTTGCAATTTAATAGCTGAATTGAACAAGCGGTTATGAGCATAACAGATCAAAGGATTTACGTGTGCTAAGTTCAACGTTGCTCAGCAATTAGCCACTTTTCTGTCGTCCTGCGTGTTACCACGCAAGTCCGCTGCAAGCAACTTTACAGGGCTAATTTAATAGCCCTAACATGTAAATCTGGAGTTACGGGCTACGTTTTAACACATAGCCCCAATTTAATAGGGCTGATAGACAAATTATTCTGCAAGAATACATACAATTGATAGTACTGTTCTGATTTTTCAGTGGGCTAGATAGTAATGGCAAATGTTACCCAGACTCTCTCAGGGTATCTGACAAAATATGCATATTTTATGTACAATTTTCCACCTCCATATGTATGAGAAATGAATAATGATTTTCCTTTAACACACATGATTGCATAGGCAAAACGTAATCTTTAAATTGCCCTGCTAGTCACTGGAATAAGAAGTATAACTATATTGCTTGGGTGCTATCACAGATCTTACAATTGACAGAGTACAAGGGATGTAATTCACATGTATAATATCCTTTATGGAGCCCTTAAGCAACCATTTACAAAGCAAATTAGCTTTACTTTTTGTTCCAATCTTAGATTATATTAAAGCCGATATGACTTTTTTATTTTTACTAATACTAATAGCTTTTCTTTTATAATTTTTTTCTTGAAATTGAAGTCAGAGAAAATTATAATTAAAAAAAATGATGTGCTCAGTGCCTGACCCTGGTAATGACTTGCTCTTTTATTTTCATTAACTTGGATGTGATTGCTGAATTTTTGCTTCGTACATTACAAGACTATACAACCACTTTAATAACCAGTATGTTGTGACCATGCCTTTTTCACATAGATAACATAACACCTGGTTCCTTTATCATGTGCATCTGAGAGGGGGCTGCAATAAAAAGATGGGTCTTGTAGAACTTTTCATCCTTAATCAAATGGCTACGCCTTTATTTGTAATGTGGCAGTTTAGCCCATAGTACAAGGCAAAAACAATTATAACACGTTACAAAAGAATAGAGGTCTGGTCTTTGAGCTTAAAATCAAACGTACATAGTGCTTACCCTAAAGTACCCTACAAGACTGAACTCACAAACTTACAATCTAAAATCTAAAGGTGTATGTTAATTATGTTAATATATATATATATATATATATATATATATATATATATAGATAGATATACTGTGTATATATATATACAGTATCTCACAAAAGTGAGTACACCCCTCACATTTTTGTAAATATTTTATTATATCTTTTCATGTGACAACACTGAAGAAATTTCGCTACAATGTAAAGTAGTAAGTGTACAGCCTGTATAACAGTGTGAATTTGCTGTCCCCACAAAATAACTGAACACACAGCCATTAATGTCTAAACAGTAGCCAACAAAATTGAGTACACCCTAAGTGTAAATGTCAAAATTGGGCCCAATTAGCCATTTTCCCTCCCCGGTGTCATGTGACTTGTTGGTATTACAAGGTCTCAGGTGTGAATGGGGAGCGGGTGTGTTAAATTTAGTGTTATCACTCTCACACTCTCTCATACTGGTCACTGGAAGTTCAATATATCTCTATATATATATATATATATATATATATATATATATACATATATATATAGAAGAGCAAGATATTTGTGGGCACATTTGCATGTCCCTGCTCAGCTTCCCAGAATGCAGTGTAATAACTGTTTTTCTTGGAATTCTGAGCTGCAAACAGGTTTTTTAACTTGTTTGCAGACGTTCAAATGTGAACACAGAGGTACTATTTATTTACTATATATATATATATATATATATATATATATATATATATATATATATATATATATATATACATGCCTTCCCACAAATCTATATCTGGAGTTAGGTACCAGCCCCACAGTGATTAGATCTGTTTAAGATTGAAACAGCTGTCTGTGGGTAGTTCTTCTAACTCTTGCACAATCCATCTTATGCTATGCTTTAGCACAAATAGAAAGTGGCACTGAGTGAGATGGGACTGGCACCGGCACAAAAAAACCATTTCCTACTGTTGGTTTTAGGGATGGTAGTTACTGTATGCTCTAAAATATTTTTACTTCTATTTTTCTTACAAATTTCCTTTGCAGTCATGCTATATTCTACATTTCGGCCACTAGAAAATGAGTCACTGCATAAATGTTCAAATAAGAAGCTTGGTAAAAGAGTACCCTGATAGTAAGAAGTCGCTGTATAGTAGTATCTAGAGGCATATACTACATTTGTCATAACACCTTTTCAGTGACTTCTGCAATATTCTTCAATATGCCTGCCCTTATAATAAATAACATTTTTATTTGATGAATGTAAAAAGGATTGAGAACTTAACTGAGCAGTTGTGTCAAATATAATTATAATTTAATAAATAATCATGCCATCCCAGTGTTTTTTGCTCATTTGGATTATTCACAAATCTGGTGCCATACTTCCACATATAAGCATTATGGTGCATCGAGTATATGCATGCTTGATTGCTACTCCTAGGGCCATATTAAATTCCAAGCCCATATCGGCAGCGGTACACCCACAAAGCCTGCAGGCTTGAAATTTGGCGGAGTTGCAGAGGGATTAATTTAGACAAAACCGCGACAGACGTGGCTGACATCCAAACCAGTAAACCATTCGTGCGCACATTGCATATGCGGCCGTAAACATGATCAATTAGTCAAACCCATATTTACGGGTTTAGACGGAGCCAATAGTAAAAGAGATCGTCATCATTACGTCACTGAAAAATTGAGGTTAGGTTTCAATCCCTTATAGGTTTGAATCACGAGTTACGAGTTCGGACCCGCATTCCAGACATCATTTTTCAACAGCCCCTAGGGTTTTTCCGTCTGTAACCCGCAGATCTTTTGCCGGTAGCTGCAAGAGGTCAATCTTTTAGCCGTAAGTCTAGCAGGCTCCGTTCCGGGCTATGTGTTTTTAACATTGGGGGAATTGAATCAAGTAACTAATTATTTAGGGCCCTATTAAATTCGAGCTGCGTAAATAATAGGTGAAAACGCAAGTCCTACGTAGTTTAAAAATGAAACCATTTCCGACGCTATTAAATTCCAAGTGCTGCGAGATACGAGCGATGGATGCGAATGCGTAAACGTTAGGATTTGCGCATGAGTTACGATATCTCGGATCCCTTTGCGTATGAAAAGAGCGCGAAATACGTGATACGTACCACTTAACCTGACGGCAGTATGCCTTTAAAAGGGAGCCAAAAACAGAACATAATTGACTGTGCTGGAGCTTTTGCAAGTAGACACACAGGTCTAGGCGTTGGTGGGTTTTTGGAGAGCAAGGAGAGAGAGAAGAGAGAGGAGAGAGGAGAGAATTTCAATTTTGAACTAGCAGATAATTTAACCCTTTGTTTACAATACACATAATTACTGATATCACATAATTCACACACATAGATTAATACGTACACATAGCAACACCTAGTGGTAGGCCACTGCACACCTACACCCCCCCCCCAAGACCTCCCCCCCCTCCCCCCACACATAATACTACACATAATACTTGCATCTTTTTTTACCTCCTAAACCAACACAAAGATTATCTTGCTTTATTGTTAATTTTGTTTTGGAGGAGTTTAGAGGAGAGTAGGTGGTAAGGCAAGAGAGGCGCGGAGGAGAGTGAGGAGAACATCTGAGGAGGAGGATGAGGAGGAGAGGAGGAGGAGGAGGAGGAGGGAGAGGAGGAGGAGGGAGAGGAGGAGGAGGTGGAGGTGGAGGGAGAGGAGGTGGAGGGAGAGGAGGAGGAGGAGAGCAAGGAGGAGAGCAGGGGGGGAGGGAAGTGCCCCCAGAGCTAGGCATTCTAGTGGAAGGGGCAGAGGGTCAGGGGCCTGATCCCTTGGTGGGAGGTAGTGGGGATGAGGGAGCGGCCCCAGGGATAGAAGAGGAAGACCAGGCACCGTCTGTAAGGCAACGGGTTGTGGCAAGGCCCAGGGCCCCCAATTACAGCCGAGAGGAGATCCAGGTTCTCCTCAGGGAAATCTGTGCCCGCCAGGGAATTATATGTGGTGGCAGAGACATTAATGCCAGCCAGAGGCAGCAGGCCTGGTCCCAAATTGCCAGAGCTGTGTCGGCAGTAGGGGTTACTAATAGGGACTGGAGGTTAGTGCGGCACAAATTTGACGATTTAAAGATGGCTGTGAAAAGAAAGATGTCCAATGAGGCAGCAGCAGCACGTCAGACTGGTGGTGGGCCCGCGGTCCCTTTTGTTTATAAGGAATGGGAGAGGACAGTGATGCGCTTCATCCCTTCTGAATCTGTGGTGGGAATACCAGGCCAGATGGACATAGATCGTCCTAACACCCTGCAACGTGAGTATCATATCACACACATGGTTGGCTGAGATTGTGGGGGGATGGGCTGGCTAAAAGCCTGCAGATAACATGCTGTATGTATGTATGTATGTATAAATAGGCTTGTGTTCTGGCTGTTGTATATAATGAGCTGTATCCCTCTAGAACAGGGGTGGGTAAGGAGGGCCACATACATGCCGGACTTTCAGGATATCATGCTGTATGTATGTATGTATGTATAAATAGGCTTGTGTTCTGGCTGTTGTATATAATGAGCTGTATCCCTCTAGAACAGGGGTGGGTAAGGAGGGCCACATACATGCCGGTCTTTCAGGATATCATGCTGTATGTATGTATGTATGTATGTATAAATAGGCTTGTGTTCTGGCTGTTGTATATAATGAGCTGTATCCCTCTAGAACAGGGGTGGGTAAGGAGGGCCACATACATGCCGGACTTTCAGGATATCATGCTGTATGTATGTATGTATGTATAAATAGGCTTGTGTTCTGGCTGTTGTATATAATGAGCTGTATCCCTCTAGAACAGGGGTGGGTAAGGAGGGCCACATACATGCCGGACTTTCAGGATATCCTTTTTGGGCACAGGTGAGTCAATCAGGATGACTGAAAAGGCGATTGTCTCACCTGTGTGGCCCTCCAGGCCCGAACCTGCCCACCCTTGCTCAAGAATTATATGGCCTCCTACACCCCTGCCCACACACTGGGATAATTCACATCCAATAGCACTGTAAGCCCTATGGTTGACTAAAACTTTATGGGGCGACAATAACCATTTCAGACCTGGTAGCAAACCTATCATGTTCATAATTTGTCTCCCTGATATGTCAATTTCTAATTATATCCAGATTAATTGCAATAGAGCAGGGTGTCCAAAGTCAAACTTGCTGTGCTGCGCACAGGCCTGTATATGTGGATTTCCTTTATGTGAACAGATGAGTCAATTAGACTTAATGACTTGGAGAATGATATTCTCAGCTGGGTGCAGCATGGCTATCCACAACTGCAGGCCTGACTTTGGCCTCCACTGCGATCGAGAATAAAAATTTGGCTGTGCGGCATATGTGGATACAGACTCTGTAGCACTGCATGTGTGTCATATACTGTCCTAACCTGGGCCATGTCTCAGCTGCATATTAACAACCATTCCTGGAAACTTGTCCGATTGGTCAGTCTCACACACTGCACAGCAGATGCAGCAGAGCACGTGTCTGAGGCACATGCAGTACACATTCATATGAGCAATGATCCACAATGCTCATTATGCAGCCCGTGGCTCATCTGTGTAACACAAGCACCACAGTCACTCACAGGTGACCATGATGTCAATGATATGTAAATGCATAGCTGGCAATTGTGTATGGCAACCAACTGAAATATATGTTTATTCCATTGCAGTATCCCCAGATTCAGAAGAGGAGGAGGCAGGAAGAGCTGAAGTGGCCCAGGACATTCAGGAGGGCCCGGGACCATCCACATCACTTGCTCATACGGAGCGGGAAGTGATGCCCGGGCCCTCTTCGGCGTGGCCACCTCAGGGCCTGCACCAGCCACACCATCCTGTGCCTCTCTCAGCGGCTCCACCCTCAGCGGCTCCACCCTCAGCGGCTCCACCCTCAGCGGCTCCACCCTCATCCTGGGCTCCTCCCTCATCCTGGGCTCCTCCCTCATCCTGGGCTCCTCCCTCATCCTGGGCACAGCCCTCATCTGGTGCTCCACCCTCACCCTGGGCACAGCCCTCACCCTGGGCACAGCCCTCACCCTGGACACAGCCCTCACCCTGGACATAGCCCTCACCCTGGACACAGCCCTCACCCTGGGCTCCCCCCTCATACTGTGCTACCGCACTCAGCCTGGGCTCCACCATGGGCCCCGGGAGGAGGTGCCCCGGCAGGAGGTGCCCCGGGAGGAAGTGCCCCGGGAGGAAGTGCCCGGGAGGAAGTGCCCCGGGAGGAAGTGCCCCGGGAGGAGGTACCCCGGGAGGAAGTGCCCCGGAAGGAAGTGCACCAGCCCCAAGTGCCCCGGGAGGAGGTACCCCGGGAGGAGGTACCCCGGGAGGAGGTACCCCGGGAGGAAGTGCCCCGGGAGGAAGTGCACCGGCCCCAAGTGCCCCGGGAGGAGGTACCCCGGGAGGAGGTACCCCGGGAGGAAGTGCCCCGGGAGGAAGTGCCCCGGGAGGAAGTGCCCCGGCCACAAGTGCACCGGCCCCAAGTGCCCCGGGAGGAGGTGCCCCGGGAGGAAGTGCCCCGGGAGGAAGTGCCCCGGCCACAAGTGCACCGGCCCCAAGTGCCCCGGGAGGAGGTGCCCCGGGAGGAAGTGCCCCGGCCACAAGTGCACCGGCCCCAAGTGCCCCGGGAGGAGGTGCCCCAGCCGGAAGTGCCCCGGAGTCGCCGGCCGCGGAGTCGCCGGCCGCGGAGTCGCCGGCCGCGGAGTCGCCGGCCGCGGAGTCGCCGGCCGCCCAGCCGCCAGCCGCCCAGCCGCCAGCCGCCAGACCTCCAGGTCCTCTGCCACATCTCCCTGCCCAATTACGGAACATCATGTCTCACATTGATGAAGAGGACCAGGCCCAAAGCCAGCTATCAAGTCAAATGCTGGCCATCAGTGCAAATCAATTGGCAGTTAGCAGGGCCATCCTGGCTGGAAATCGGGTAATCTCAGCCACCACACGGGCCATATATGCTGAGATGAGGAGGCACAACCGAAGGATGGAGAGATATGAGGAACGCGCAAGCCGGGAGAGACGCGCATTATTGCGTAATCTCCGTCGGCAGCCCATACCTCTCCAGCCTTCGGTGGTCCAATCTCAACCTGAAATGTCTGCCTCCTCATCTCAGACATCGCCCACCCATGAACCCCAGCCACCTGCTGTAGTGGCACCCCCTGATCCCACACCAAGGCGTGGAAGAGGGAGACGGGCCGCGGGCACAGACGGTGGGGGCCCGCTAACTCGGAGTAGGAGGTGTTAGGACCATCCGAGAGGGCCTCCTGACCACTCCTCACAGAATACAGATTGTTATACATGTTGACATAATATTGGCTACAGAGTGTGTACATGTCTGGTTATGTTGAACATTTTAACAATTGATGTTCAATGTGGATTGACCTTGAGCTTAAATGCTATATTTAATCATAATATTGTTCGGAATGAGACATTGTTTTTGTCTTTGTAGGTGTTAATAGCCAAATCTCACAACTATGAAGACATTTTATTCATCTTCGAGCAGTACAATACCATCATGTGAGTAAACACTCAAACCAGTTCACAACGGGCATTCTATCAGGATTATTCCCCACTGCAGATGGCTCTGAAATTAAATATATGACTCCATATCTTTTCACTAAGAAACATGACTGTGTGATCTTCCATTATAATGATCAGTGTCCAGGCTATCGAGTTGCACAGTCCCATTACTATCTGCTAATCCAAACCAGCAATTCCACATAAGTTTATAGCATTCCATCCCGTTAACATTATGAAATTGGCTTCAGTTTTTTCATGTCATCCAAACCAAAGTGGCAATTTCAAGGGTTTGACTTCATGATCAATGTGCATGTGTTTAGGGGTAATGTGAACAGTGTAATCTGTCTGGCCTTGGTACCACCCATTTAGAAGTGAGATGTGATATCAGCATGGCACAACTATTCCACATAGATAGTGATAGTACATTTTGCTGAAGGATTGTGTTCACAGTGAAGCATGCCTTGTCGTATTCCACATCCTAAGCATATTCCTGGAAGGCTGACTGAACAGGATAGAATACATATGGTTCTTACTGCTCGGAGATGATGTTCATGTTAGTTGGTTTAGAGTAGTGTCAAAAGCAAAAACAATGTACTCTAATAACAGCTTCTGATTGTTCTAACACCTCCTACCTCTGTTTTCCAGATTCATATCATCTATTGACCAATTCACACTGTGTGTGAAATCGCTTAGTATGACATGATCCCTGTTTTATAGTGTCTGTTTATTCTGGCAACCATATGGTTGTTGTATGCGCATTAATGGTTATGTTGATTAGATGTCGTGTTATATGCTGTTGGTTACTGTGGGGTCCTGACCACATGTGACCCTAGGAGATGCTATGCATTACCCTGATGATGTTGTCTGTTTCCTCTTCAGATGTCCTCAGATTTGCCACAGCCCCTTGCCATACTAGGATCTCTTCACAACACACACATGATATTAATGCACATTCCTGTCTATTTCTGTTTGTACTCTGTGTATGCAATAAAGTATGATTGTTATACTGTTATCACTGTTTCTGTGTGTTTGTACCATATCATGCTTTCTAGTTGCGACAATACAGAGAGAATGAAGTGTCATTGTTAAATACATATATCTGTGTGTGTTTACATAGATACATATGCTACATTAATCTGGCCCTTGCCAATATACATGTAGGTGCAAGTTGGAGGGGTGTGAATTCTGAAATCAGGTCTAGAGACCTGCAGGGTTGTATATAGTGACTTGAAGGGCTCAACTTGAATGATATGAATCGACATTCATGATTATGTAGTAATGTCAACGCAGATTGCCCCGAATAGTTACACCACTAACTGATGGTGATGAGCACATCTGACTTTCAGGGGAATTGAATTGTTACATGGTAAATATACAGGATTACACAAACATTGAGTGAAAAAAAAACGGTTTAATTGTTCACAAAGCCACACAGTGACAAATTACCACAGGCATGCTCAGTATCATGGTGGAGGTGGGTAGGATACAGAGTTCCAGTAACACACGGAAATAGGGACATGGGGCCAGAATGCACGCAGGGGGGGTGACATTGGTATAGATGATCAGTTGAGGGGGGGAGATACAGTGCATCAGCCAACGTGAGGCAATATCAGTTATGTTCTTAAATATATCAGGATAACATTCAATATTCAAAACCAACAATACAGAAGGAGATATGCTCATGGGGAGAAGTAATCTGTAGTCTTGTGTGTGCGCGCAACACACACTCCTATGCAACTGCAGAGGTAGAAGTGCTCAATCAGTCAATGTTAGAACCCCCGTAGGTCATGTCACTGGAAATGGCACTATGAGAGAAGACTCTACATACATAAGTTTGGACACTCAGATGGGAACATGACCAGGACCATATCAGTGTGTTCCAAATAATTTCAGGTGTTAGCAGAACTACCAACCAACTGGCCAGTTCGAGGTGTATTCTGTTCTGTGAATGAGCATCTCTATTATCTGCTGTTGCATATTCATAACTGAAGGTAAACGGAACCTCATTAACAGTTATGTTCCAAGGCTAGAGTTACTGTTCCCCATATGTACAGGGAGGATCACATCAGCACTGAGGAAGAGATCTGGAAGGAAGTATGATACAGGCTTCACAATAGTCCAAGTAGAGGAGAGAATGGCAGATCTAAAGCAATAGGTACATATAAAGCGATGTAGAGGATGTGATATCACACCCGATGCAACACATGATGACTGACATCTGAACATACATGATGCAATGTGACAATAGCATAGTCCTGGAACGTGGGAATGCTCATCATTCCTTGTTCTGACCGTGGAAAGGGACTAATCTTTGCGATCTGAAACATAAAAGGAACATGTCAATATTTACATTGCACATGCTCCCGGAGCGCTTACTTCGTCACTTACAGTGGTTATAAAAAGTCTACACACTCCTGTAAACAAATTAGCCAATGAAAAATCATTTCAGAACTATATCCACCTTTAATGTGACAAAAACTGGACAACTCAATTGTCAAACAAACTGAAATCTGTAAGGTGGAGGGAAGAAAATATCAAAGAAAACTAATGTGGTTGCATAAGTCTGCACACTCTTATAACTGGGGATGTAGCTGTGTTCAGAATGAAGCAATCACATTCCAAATCATGTTAAATAGGAGTTAGCATACACCTGCCATCATTTAAAGTGCCTCTGATTAACCCAAAATTAAGTTAAGCTGCTCTAGTTGGTCTTTCCTGAAATGTTCTTAGTCGCATCCCACAGCAAAAGCCATGGTTCACAGAGAGCTTCCAAAGCATCAGAGGGATCTCATTGTTAAAAGGTATCAGTCAGGAGAAGGGTACAAAAGAATTTCCAAGGCATTAGA
Source organism: Discoglossus pictus (assembly GCA_027410445.1). Taxonomy (NCBI): domain Eukaryota; kingdom Metazoa; phylum Chordata; class Amphibia; order Anura; family Alytidae; genus Discoglossus; species Discoglossus pictus. The sequence continues at coordinate 221,780,484 of CM050167.1, forward strand.
TATACCATGGAAGACAGCGTAAAAAATATGGCACAACAGTGACATTACCAAGAACTGGAGCTCCCTCCAAAATGGATGAAAAGACCAAAAGAAAACTGGTCTGGGAGGCTACCAAGAGGGCCTACAGCAACATTAAAGGAACTGCAGGAATAACTGGCAAGTACTGGCTGTGTGGTACATGTGACAACAATCTCCCGTATTCTTCATATGTCTGGCGTATGGGGTAGAGTGGCAAGATGAAAGCCTTTTCTTACAAAGCAAAACATCCAAGCCAGGCTGCATTTTTCAAAACAAAAAAACATCTGAAGTCTCCCAAAAGCATGTGGGAAAAGGTGTTATGGTCTGATGAAACCAAGGTTGAACATTTTGCCCATAATTCCAAAAGATATGTTTGGCGCAAAAACAACACTGCACATCACCAAAAGAACACCATACCCACAGTGACGCATGGTGGTGGCAGCATCATGCTTTGGGGCTGTTTTTCTGCAGCTGGAACTGGGGCCTTAGTTAAGATAGAGGGAATTAGGACCAGTTCCAAATACCAGTCAATATTGGCACAAAACCTTCAGGCTTCTGCTAGAAAGCTGAACATGAAGAGGAACTTCATCTTTCAGCTTGACAACGACCCAAAGCATACATCCAAATTAACAAAGGAATAGCTTCACCAGAAGTAGATTAAAGTTTGGGAATGGCCCAGCCAGAGCCCAGACCAAAATCCCTGTGGGGTGATCTGAAGAGGGCTGTGCACAGGAGATGGCCTCGCAATCTGACAGATCTGAAGTGTTTTTGCAAAGAAGAGTGGGCAAATCTTGCAAAGTCACAATGTGCGATGCGGATAGACTCATACCCAAAAAGACTGAGTGCTGTAATAAAATCACAAGGTGCTTCAACAAAGTATTAGTTTAGGGGTGTGCATACTTATGCAACCATGTGATTTTCTTTTTTGATTTTTTCTTCACTCTACTTAACTGATTCTAGTTTGTTTTTCAAATGAGTTGTCCAGTTTATAGGTCACATTAAAGGTGGAGAAAGTTCTGAAATGATTTATCTTGGTCTCATTTTTTGACAGCACAGAAACATGACATTTTAACAGGGGTGTGTAGACTTTAGACCTTTTCGATCCACTGTACCGATATATGTTGCTCAT